>PUFA01000327.1:0-1212659 GCA_003508835.1 Eonycteris spelaea
AAGAAGTTAAAGACAATAAGAGCAATGGATTTTTAAAAGCTGAGATAAGCACATAAGTTATATGTATATATTTATTATTATCAATGCTATTATGCATATCAAGTTAAAGATGTCCAAACTGGCAGATAAAAAATTTATATGAAGAATTTAGATGAATATTTAAGTACATACAATGATTATCCTTTCCATAATTGTACTTGCTTTCATAATTTATGACATGGAAATACTGCCATAATTTTAATTCCATGGTTTCTTTAAAGCATGACATTAAATTTGGTTTAATTCTGTATTAGTCTCATAGCAAATATGGACTTCAACATAATCGATATGGAAGCATGGTAACTTGTAATGATGTTGTTTTTTAGATGAATATTTTTAAAAAGCTTGAAAAACTTAAGGCCAATGGTTAAAATTGGATAAATTATTTTATAGGAAATTTACAATCATGATGATCAATAGCATAAATATTTACCAAGATGTTTCTGTGGATGTCAACTTTAGAGAATTTTCATAACAATTAAATTGATATTTTAAATGATTATTTTACTGTACTCTCTCAGGAGATTATAAAGTGCATATATCTTATATCTTTATTATTCAGGGGAGGCAAGACTAGGAAACAACTGAAATGCCCTTTAATAGATGATTGGCTAAAGAAGATACATTATGTATATACAGTGACATGTTACCTATCCATAAGAAAATACTGCCATTTGCAAAAACATGGATGGACCTTGAGATATTCATGCTAAGTGATATGAGCCAGACAGAAAATTTGAGAATCATATTATTTCACTTTTGTGGGTTGTACAACTGAAAGCAAAAAAAAAGAACAAGAGAAACAAACAAAAACTGATAGTCACAGACAACAGTTTAGTAGTTACTAGAAAAAGAAAGGGGCATAGTAGAAAAGGGTAAAAGGCTCAAATATATGGTGGTGGAAGATTTGACTTTGAGTGGTAAGCACATACATAATATATGAATAATGTATTATTGAATCGTACAATTGAATCCTATTTAATCTTATTAGCCAGTGTCACCCCAATAAAAGTAATTTTAAAAAGAATAAAATATGTTATTGTTTATGGCAGTTTCCATTACTTCATAAGGTTTTATATATTTGTGTCACTTTGTGTACTTTGTGTATGAAGTATTTGTAAACATAGATGGTTGAGTTCTATCATTCAATTTATTAGACTACAATACTTTAGTGCTTATTAATTCAAATAAGATGAATTACCAGGACATCGTAATGAAAAGAAATAGCAACAACTTAACGTTAGTGTGACAGAAGTGTCATTTTTAGTGTCCTCTGTGGATTTTGTAGTATTAGACATGTCATTTAGGAATGACTTTTTTTGATTGAAGTGATTTCCATTGTTTCAGAAAAAATAAAATACCATAAGTATTTACTCCAGTGCATTTTTTTAGCATAAATAACCACCAATAAAAAATATTTATTATTTCTTATCCTTTAGGTAATACAGCAAAATCATATATTGAGATTCAGGATGAAAATGATCATCTTCCAGTGTTTCAGAAAAAAAATTCTACATTTTGAGATGTTAGCTAAGATGCAAGAATGTTTGCTTCTGTGCTAAGAGTTAAGGCATGAGTAAGTTTATTAAGATACTAAAAATGTGACAGCAAAGGGCTGAAAATTTGTAGATAAAATATAATCATACTGTGCAGTTTAACAGAGTACATATTCCTGTTTAAACAAAATCATGAATTTGGGAATATGTGAGTTTACTTAGCCAAACTAAATGCAGGTTAATTATGAAGTGACTATTATGCAAATTTCCAGGCTTTATTTTTACTACAAAAATAAGAACAAATTATAGGATATCTTATACTGAAGGAGAGATTTAAAATGTGTGTTTTTCTCATAGATTTGTATGCTTCTAATAGGTTTCATGCAGGGTAACTCCAAAGACTCTCATGATGGAGTTTCTAGTGGCAAATATACAGTTGCCATTTTCTAATGGAAGAAAAATGTAATAAGTTCTCAAATTATTTTTTTCTGCAATAATATTAAAATTAAAAATGTTAGCTAAAGAAAAATAAAACATTACTGATTTTAGTACTTTACTGAAATTTTCAAAACTTAGATATCTCAGAATAAATTGCAAATCAACAGAATTATATATAATATATATATATATATATATATATATATATATATAATATATATATTTCCAAGACTAAAGATGTGAATTTCTATTTTTTTCCTAATTTGTTATTATGAACTAAATTAAAGAATTTTAAAGTTGCAATGGTTTTATTACTAAGAAATAAATTTATAAATATTACTTGAATTTGGGGCAAAAGGTTAGCAATTAGAACGTTGTAGATTCTCTGTTACAACTATATTCTAAAAGTATTCTAATATTTTTATTAAAATAGCTATTAACATACATGCATAAAATCTAAATTTCCATGAGCAAAACCAGCTATTGATTGAAAATTTGCCTCTCTTTCCCTATTATCAGAGGTCCTCTTACATGTAGTTTTATCACCTCAAACACCCTAAAAGAGAGAAAAATCAATCAAGCAAATGAAGCTTGCAAAATAGCTTATTGTAGTGTGTGCAAAATAGCTCTTCCACAATGCCAAATACTGACTTCTGATTTGAATGACCATTTATAACAAAAGTGGTCCACAAATTTAATTCTATTACATTATCTATAATATATTTATATATCTATAAATAAAAACTTCTTTGGAGCTGATTTTTAACTTATTTCTCAATATTTTTTCCCATTAATTCTTAATGGATTTAGTTCATTTATTTAATCAGTAAGTATTTTTTGAGTACTTAAAGTGTGCACTGTTCTAGAGTTGAACATAGCAATCAAACACAGAAAAAAATTACCACTCTACCAATACAAACCATGGAAATACACAAATAGTATATCAAGGAAAATGGTGGCTGTTTAGTACAAATTCATGTGGTCAAGAGAAAGACTTGTGGATTACTAGATATGGATCATTCCGAGCATTCCAGTGAAAAGTCCCTGAAGCTAGAGGGAGCTTGGTGGTCAGTGTGACTGAAAGACTGGTTGGAAATGAGATTGGAACTGTAGTCCATGACTATAATCTGAGATTTATTCTAGACATTTTAGAAAGAAATGTATTGAATGGCTTTGTCCAGATGGGTAAGGTAATCTAATCTCAAAGGATTAGTCTAGATTTTATGCAGGATAGGAAGTGGGGGTGAGTAAATGCTGTTAGACAGGAGTAGAAACAGAGCATCATGCATTACTTTCCAGGTAAGATTTTATGGCAGCTTGAACCCTGGTAGAAGGCAAGGAAATTAATGATAAGGGAGACAAAAGACAGCCAAAAGGATTTGCTGATAGATTATATGTGGTATATTAGAGAAAATAAAAAATGACTCTTGAGTTTTTTTGTACTGAACATTTCTCCTCCCAGGTATGGTGGTGGCAGAAATCGAGAGTTTATTTTTGGAGATTTTATGTCTGTGAAGCTTTTTTCAATACACAAGTATAGTTCTTGGCATGAGAGTCACAGGTGCTGATCTAGATTCAGGAAAGAAATCATGGGTTCAGAATGAAATGACCTCGAAATGGGGCAGATAGAAAAATCCAACGACAGTTTCCTGGTTCCTCAACACTTAGAAGTCAGAAAGAAGATTTATCAAAGGTTACTAAGAATGCACTTTCATGAGGTAGCATGAATACTAGGAAAATGTAGAATTAATGTACCATGCAAAGATCAAGATTCAGAATGGAAGGGAGGATCAACCATCACCTGCTGCTGTGAATAGAATGCCCCTGTGAATTTTTACATGATCACTTATGATAATAAAAGTATATTGCAGTGAGAAAAACACTAACAAGCCAAATACTAAATTATGCCATTAATGAAGGTGTCATTAAGGGGATCTGTAGGTGACTATAGCAAGAGACTTTAGTGGGTGATAAATTCAGATGATGGTGTTTACGTCAGAGGAGTGGGGAAAGGTGGCAAAGGAGATAGAATAATATCCTAGAAGCAATTCGGAGATAGAAATATACCAGCTATCCATCTATCCCTAGCCAGGATCTGTGCTACATAAAGTATAGGAGCAACTGTTTGAGATAGCAGTGTCCTGTGTTGGCAGGAGTGCAGGGTGGGAAGAATCAGAAAGTAATATAGGTAGGTCAGGTTGAATATTTAGAAGATATTACCAATGATGGACTATAAATTCCAGAAGGTCTCAAAGAAAGTTTCTGTGTGGAGGCAAAGATGAGGTGGAAAACTCAGTCGTATGAGGATGTTTGAAGAGCTACATAGGAAGAATTATTGGGGTGGTGAGAGAAGTCTTAGAATGAACACCTGGATTTCATGTGATATATAAATACAATGGGATTGATTGTTTCCTAGGACTAGTGAGAACCCTCCAGGACATTCCTCCCTCTATCTGTTGTTGGTTATTGATGGTAGGTAAACGGGTGTTTTCAGGAAACCAATTTCATGCACTGTAGCATTCTACATAATGTGGGAGAGAGAGAAAGAGAAATTTTAGCACCATATTGAAGCAAGTGTATGTTATAATAAGCAATTCAATTAGAAAAGTACAAATTTCCCATGGATTCCAAAGAAGGGACATTTCAACTGGTGAAATACATAATGATTTCCTAGAGGCTGAAGGATTTGTGTTACACTGAAGGGTGGTTAGAATTCCTCAGGAATCTTGTTTTTTTAGTAGTTTATTTTATTTAAGTTTCAATAAACAGGTATTGGTTAGATATTTATATAGTTTATGAAATGATCTCCCAAGTACTCTACATTCCCTCTGGCTCTATGCATAGCTACTATATTACTTCTGACTTCACTATTACTTCACTATGCTGTGCTCCCCAACCCATGACCATCTATCAAATAATAAGTTGTTCTTCTTTAAGCCTTACTGCTTTTTCCCAGCACCCAAGCCCTTCCCCTTGGCTGTCACCAGGTTGTCCTATATTTATGAGTCTGTTTTCAATTAGTTTGTTCCTTTTGTTCCTTAGATTCTGTATATAAGTCAAATCATATGGTATTTCTCTTTCTCTGTCTGATGTATTTTGTTCAGCATAGTAGCCTCAGTGTATCTTAAATGAGGACGATTTCTAAGCAGAGGAAACACTGTGAACCAAAACCCAGATGAAACAAAGTGCAGAGTGTGTTTGTGGAACAGTGATAAAAGGCAGGTACCTTAGGAGGGGATGGGATAATAAATCTTTCAATGGTGAACATTATCAAGTGCTGCTTTTAGCCTTGAAGCCTGGAATCTTCCGCCATCCAAACTTAATCAGAGCAAAAGTGAGTTAAATAATTCTCAACTCATACTTAGAGCAGCAAAAATCTTATTGGAAACAACCCTGAATCAGGGCCAAACAAGCTCTGGTGCTTGATGAAAAGATGATTTAAAAACCAAGGAAGAAGCCCAGGATTCTTAAAGAGGCTTTTCTACCACATGCTATATAATATTCGTTTAATGTAGTATTTCATCTACCACTGTGCATGTTAATTTTTAGTTCAACATGAAATCATACTCATAATATTAAATAAAAATGTGTTATTTGTGGGAAAAAGAAAGAAAACATTTAGAATTGACCAAGAAAGATGACACTGAAATATCAGTGAATAAAACATACTTACTAGCTTAAACTATGGATAGAGGATTAAGGCATTACTAAAAATATGTTAGAGAAAGGCAATGCAATATAAGCATTACTGAATGATTATACTATGTAAGTAATAGAGAAAGTCATATATGTATCTATATTCTGAAATGGTACATCTAATGGCTTAGAGACTGTCAAAGTTAATTTTAGAAAATATATATTGGGTCTTAGTATGTGCAAAAATACAGAGAAAAACAAATGTGACTGTCCTCCTGCTCAGAGAATTGACATTCTAGTAAACTAGACCAAAAATAAAGTAAATAAATAAGGCTTTTATTTATACAGACATGTAGGGATTAGTTTCTGACTCAAAAATGTGAATGTCTTGTCATGTTAAAGTAATTCTTGGATGGTGTCAAAGGTCACAGAACAAAAAATTAATTTAGGAATATCACCTCTATTTACTATGGGTTCAGGCTCATAACTTACAACTAGATCCAACAAATTGATTTTCATTGGTCACAAGAAATCAGTCGTTTTAATTGCAAAATAGAGAGAAAAAAATTAAGTGGTAATTTCTCTCTTTGCCTTTAATAGAAGAAGTAATATCAGCTAAAGTATGCTCTTCGTATACATCCAAAATAATTAAAAGCGGGTTGGTTGAACAAGTGTTTATATCTCAATACTCATGGCATTATTAGTCACAGTAACTTACAATGTGGAAACAACCATTAACAGATGAATGGATGAACAAAATGTGGTATATACATACAATGGAATAGTATTCAGTCAAAAAAAAAGTCTGCTAAGTGAAATAAGCCAGACATGGGACCAATATTATAGTTTGAGGGACCTAGAGTAGTCCAATTCATAGAGAAGAAAATAGAATGGTGGTTACTAGGGGCTATGAGGAGGTTGGATTGAGGAGTTATTCCTTAATGGTCACAGATTTCAATTCAGAAGATGAAAGTACTAGATATAAGTGGTGGTGACGGTTTCAGAACAGTGTGCATGTACCTAATGTACTGAATTGGACACTTTAAATGGTTAAATGGTAACTTTTTGTGATGTATATTAGCACAGTCAAAGAAAATTAGCCATGGGAGGAACATCATCAGTACTGTTAGAACATGAAAACTGTAATTTTCAAAGCTGTTATTCTTCAGGGTATCCATTTTTCTAATTTGGTTTGAATGTGATCTCATAATCACATTCAGAAGCAAAGATTTGTGTACTGTTTGATTTCTTGATTTTATAACTATGCTTTTTGACATTTATTCCCCAACACATCATCAGTATTATCAGTATCAGTTGCAACAGTTTGGCAGTGATGCTCATTTTGGGCCATATCTCCGCTTCTCAGCCTGCAAGGAGTATGTGTCAGAATTCCCCAGAAGATTTTGATTTCCTTCTTTGGAGCTGGCCATTACTTGAATAATACTAACTGAAGTCTCTTATTCAAATAAAAAAATGATTGATAGATTTGGTTACATCAGAATAATAGACCACTCTTGACAAAGATTTAAATGATTAAAGACAAGCAATAAGCTAAAGCAAATATTTACAACATATTTTTACACTCAGAGAAAATGTCCAGAACATAGAAAGAATTTTTGAAAGCAACTCTTTGGCCAACATAAAAAAACTGAAAAGTCATGTATATTTGAAATAGTACTCATAATTTCTGTGTGAGATAAAGATGATTAAACTTAACCTTTAAGCATTAGCTTTTTTGTTCCTCTCGGGCCTTTAAGAATTATTCATCAATATGTACTCCTTATTAATTGCAATAATTGCCATTTATTTGTCTTTATTACTTTTTGAAATGTAAAAAATAATTTACTTATTTTAGCCTACAGAATTTATTTCAATAAATATGCAAACAAAACAAATGAATAAATAAAACATATAATTACAAGTTAAGTGCAATTATTCCTAATGGTATTGTTGCAAAAACGAATTCAAAGTTAGACTTACCTAAGTTCAAGGCCTTTTCTTGTAATATCTGTTCCATTTGTCATTTCTCATAGAAGGGAGGATTGGAATCTTAGCAGAAGTTGAATGTTGGCACAAAATAACAGAACATACTAAGTTCTATGAAAATTAGGAAATAATTATCAAGGCAACTATATTGTATTCAAATTGAGATGTCCTATGTGATGTATGATTCCTTCTCTTCAGGTAACAAGTCAAATCTGGTATTAGAAACACTTTTCAATTTCTTAACCAACATTTGCAGGTTATTACATGTCATTTTAACTGCAACTATTAGCCCAATTTAATGCCAATTTAAAGAGAGGCAACACATAATCAAGATTAATTTTTGAAATCTCTGATAATTTTCTAGTAGTTAATGCAATAAGGATTAATGTCTCCTTTTACTTGTTGCAGATACGAAAAACTCAGTGTCATAAAAATTGAATTAAAATGTTGACTTAATGTCTCATGGATGTCAAGAAGGCTATGAATGTTGCATTCTTGATTTATTAAAAACGTCTTTAAGTTTTCGGATAAGAAAAGAATGTTTTGAAATAACATCAAGAAAGGAAGAATTCTCACTCATGAATCTCCAGTTCTTAATAACATTTCCTAAATAAGCATGATATGGGAACAAAAGGTTTGAGGAGAATGCAAAGGAGGATACAAATTGCCTTAGTGACAAAAGTATAGAAACATACAAGGTTAACAATGCGGAAAGCAATAAAATCAGCTTCTTGATAGAGATTAGGCCTTCTGAGAGTTCCTTGTCCCCAACCCTGGCATGACATTGTGAGAGAGATGGATGGAACATAATTGCGGCATATTCATGTTTCCTCAGTGTAGCATCTTTTACTAGGCCAGATTCATGCCTGGCGCATATCGAAAATGATACCGATAACAAACTCTCACCACATGCTTACACTGCTGGGGAGGTTTAAATTGTTCCTCTACCTTTCCAGGTTCTTCTTGCTGGCCTAAAAATTAAATTGCCATGAAAGAAATTAACAGAAGAAAATTGAACTTGATTCCATATGTACATGAGATATGGGACCTAAGGAAATGATGAAAGCAGGCAACTTTTGTACATTTTCAAGGATGGACCATATATTGATGAGGATTTGACAGGACAAAGAAAGTTAGGTTTGTGTCCTAAATTACTAAGGAATAAGTAGAGTTTGGGTTTGGGGTAGTCAATTGGTACAAAGAACAAGGTTTGTTTTTACAAGCTACTTAGCCCCAAATTCTCTATCTATGCTGCTAAAGGCATTTCTCTTTCTTCTTAGTACAGGGAAGGTACATTTCACATGGGATATTTATTTTCTGTTTTCAGAGGAACATGGGGGATCATGGAGCACTCTTTATGTGCTGGCTGCTTTTTGCATTGATTTAATTCAAAATATCATTATGCCACTTTGGCATATTTTGGGGGTCCAAAACTAAGCTGCAATAATGCTGTATTAGGTCCTCTAAATAATTCATGGAAAATTAACTCATGTATTCCCCTCAAAAATCCCATGAGGTAGCTGCTATGATTATTCTGAAGTTACAGATGAGAACATTGAGTCAGAGAAACAACAGGTAACTTGCCCATGGTGAGGCCAGGATTCATAGCCATGCACTCTGGCCTGGAGACTATGCTCTATACCTCTCAAGTGGAGGAACACTGGTCTGGGAATCAAATCACCTGCATTCAGGCCCAGATCTGCTCTTAATTCTCCATAGGTGCTGGATTTTATTACTCTGGGCCACTGTTGTCTAGAAATAGGAGTCTTTATACATCTTTAACCATTTTTTCATAGCCTGCATGCTATTTACCTTAGGAAAATAATATCATGAGAAAAAGTGTCCTAAAAATACTGCTATATTTGAGAGTTACATTTTCACCTTCGAAGAGTTGGGATTACTTAATTGTGTAATCCAAACACCAATTATGTATCACATATTTTTGTGGTCTATGTCACAAGAAGCTAGTGCAATATTTTGTGACAATTTTCTTCCTAGTTGCTCTATATAATGGAGATAAAAACAAGTACCAGTCTGAATGAAGGTCTCACAAAATATTAACTGTGATCCTCCTTTGCCAACTATGGGACACCCATACAAATACTTCCCATTGTTTCAAGAGAGTAGTACCTCTTAGGGATCTCACTAACCATGGTTTTCTTCATGATTGCCATGCCATCTGACCTCGTATAGTTGTACCTTGAACAAAGCGAATATGCATAGGTGCCTGAGGGTTCATTACTTTCTGGGCTATGACCCTATAACTGAACTCCACCGTGTAGTTCTAATTGGGTACTTAAATACATTTTACTGTTATCATATATGTGTGTGCCAATTTTCTCTCCTAGAATTCAAATTTCACCTAAGCAGATGCCATGTTACCTCATTAGCTTAACATCTCAAATTGGCATTCATATCAAATTTTAAATATTCATTTATTTTATATATAATCATACCTTTTAACCAAGACTTTCCATGTAAAACAATTTAATTATTTATTTTCAGGACATATCGTATTCTTTTAATTACTTTCTTAGGCTTGATCACAACATTAAGAGTAACATGACCCATCATTTCCCTAGAAACGCCTCTTCTTGTCAAAATTAGGAGCTTAGATTTAATAATATCTTTGTGAAAGTTATGCATCTATCACAGCTTTTTCATTTATTCAACCCCACTGGAGAAAAACAAATGTCCAGAAAATTGGTTTTTGCTAACAACTAATATATTTTAGTTATTTGGTTACAGCCTATGTTGTACTTAATAATTATTGTTTTCCTTTGATCCACTGGAGACTCAGAGTCAAATATTTGATTCAGCTTTGCAATTTTACAATCTGAACGCAATACAATTGTATCATGATAACTTTTTCTCTGGTTTCCGTTGTAGTCTTTGCTTTCTTTCCCTTCAGCTATTTTTATATTGTTATGTATTTTTTAGAAAAGACTTCATATCTATTTTAGAATTCTGTGGGTTATTTACAAACATATAATTACTCAATAAAAGTACAAATTTTAGTTTTGTTGTTATTTGGATGACTGAGAAGACACAAGTCTATTTTGTAGGCACAAGTGAAATATTCTGATACAATAATTTTGCATATTTAAGTTTTTCACCTTTTTTTTTTTTTACTATTCACCTTCTCTACAGAAATCAGACCTTTTGTTGTCATGGAAGAGAGCTCTAAAACCATTTCATTCATATAGTAGTAATTCAATTCACACTTGTCAGTTTGAATGTATTTAATTAAGAATGCCTTAATTGTATTGTTTAAAACAGAAATGAGACTATTTTTACAAGCTTATATGCATCTAAAGAATGAGGAATGTTCAGGCCCTTAAAAGTAAATGAAAAGTGACTCACCTATCTGAAAATTTCCTTACAAGTAAAAAGTTTGATTACTTTTTTGTGTTTTAAGCCATTGGACATGAGACATTAGGAATTATAGTTTATTTGGTGAATTGCAAAATCATTTTTTCTTTCCTAAATTCGCTGGCAGTGTATATATTTTCAATGTCTGATCACATTCTAGTAGCATTAAAAATTTATTTAAAAATCTGCTTTTCTTTCAGATCATTAAATGTGTAACAATCCATAGTATGACATGGGATATTATCTTTTTGAGTCAAGCTTGCATTTTTGTAGATTTTATATGTGGTAAGGCAGAAGTAATTTTGTGTACTTTCCTATATTATGTTTGAAGAACTGTATATAGCATCATCTGGTAGAGATCTGTCTAGAATAGTGACACTCACTTTAAAACTCTCAAAATTTTTTGAAATGGAGGACTGCATTGCAAGACACAGTCCCAAAGATCATTCAGGCAAGTAATGAATACTTTTGTCTGGAAATGTCCTGTGATTTCTTCAACCTCCAATTATCTTTGTGTTGAAGTGACCTGACACTCTAACTCAAATCTAAGTAAAATGAGTAAAATGAGCCTTTTACAATTTTTTTCATACTCCTCTAACTGTATTTTTTTGAACTGCCTATTTATATTGTCTAGAAGAAGTACAAAGTGTTAGATTTATTTAAAATGTATTATGAAACAATTAATTCCAAATATACTATACAAAATGGATAACACCTCAGTATTTTTAATTCATTTATATTTACGAAACCGGTGAGCCTGGAGCAAGATTATGTATACAACAAGAATATAATTTCCGCGGTTAGTTCGTCAGTCACCTTTTAAATCTGAAAACTTCAAAGATCCTTTAGATTTTTGTTTTCAAAACAGGCAAAGACATGTCATCCTTCACCATTGTACATTCTAGTTACAGGAAAAATAAAACTCAATGGATTAAGTAGATGCTGAAACTTGATTTGGTAACTACATTAGTTTTTGTAAACTTACAGCACTTTTGTATTTGTTTCATTTTCTTTGTTCCCAGGATGTATTTCCATGGATCATCATGGCTTTTGATGATCCCAGTACCATATAAAAAGACAAAGTCAATGAAGTTCATAGTAACTTGAAATACTCTATTACGACCTGAACAATAGTCCCCAAGATATGCTACAACCTTAATTCAAAGATTTCCAGAGTATATAATGAACTATAACACACTGATGAGTGAAGAAAAATAAAAAAGGCCCGAGGGAGTGAAACTCAAACAACAGGAATAAGACTGGAATAGGCAGATTAAAGAGGATATAAAAATTGACAAATAATATATATGTATACAAATGTGTGTGTGTGTGTAAGTATTTTACTTTATTAACTACCTAGGGATCTGTAAAATAAACCACAAGCAACCACCACACGTTCATCAGAAGGGTTAAAATGAAAAAGACAAAACCAAATTCAAAACAACTGGAGTTCTCAGATATTGCTGATGAGATATAAATTAGTACTACATTTTGATAAAAAAGTTGACATCTTCTGTTAAGTGTGAACATATGTATATCACCTTACTCAGAATTTCTCCTAGGAATCAACAGTTCATAGGATACATTAACCGTAGTGTATGTGTGCAATGGAATTCTATAGAGCGATGGAAATGAATATGACTACATGCAATGATCTGGATGGTTCTTAGAAATATAATGTGAGCCAATGGGTTCAGGAAAACAAATCCAAATTTCCTAAGGCAATTTATGTCAAGTTCTAAAACAGGAGAAACTAATCCGATCAGAATAGTTGTTATTTTTAATAGGAGACCGATAATGATCTAATCTTTGATCTAGATGCTAGTTAATTCCAGAGGTATAATTTGAAAAATGCAATTATCAAAATGATTATAAAGCTCTAAATCTATAGAAACAAAAGGAAAGTTATTCAACTTTCTATTAATTTTGTTTTTCATGGAAGATATAATAAAATACTTTTGACAAAAGTAGAGTTTATTTTTTCTGTTAGTTTTTTGTTTAGTTACTCTTAAGTAGTTATCTATTTTTAATGCTTAGGAAAATGATGCCACATAGTTTTGTTATGATTTTTAGCAAAGAAACATGATTTGGGAGAATGGAGCACTATATTATTGAGAGCAGTGACTGAGAGATGACAATAATCAATCATGGTAGGTTAGAGCTGGAAGATGGGGTTGAAAGTGAGGGTGTAAGTGAGGATGAAGAAGCATATGGGTTTATCTGGTTCTAGGTTTCAGAGTCCAGAATTGTAATCCAGAGAACGGGTTTATGCCCGGAAAATTGAGTGATCATGATCACAGGTCAGCAACAGATTGATAAGTCTTGCAGGACACGTAAGTACAGGCAGAGGCCTTTCTGCTGTTTTATACTACAGGGCACTCATGAGGAATCTGAGCTAGGTAGAAAGAATAAGTGAAAGAAAACAGATGACTGAAGTCTTCGAAGAAGGGCATAGGCATTCAGGAAAGAAGAGGCAGCACAGGAAAAGAACAGTGTGCCTTTCAGATACGAAAACCCTGGCAGTGAGCAGAGAACACACTTGCTGCAGGAGTAACATCTGAGCAAGGCACGGCCAGATTATATTGAGGCAACCACTTTTGAGAGAGAGGATCCTTGTGGGTTTACTATTTTAGATTAGATCAGAATTAGAGTATGAGATGAGGTTGAAACCAAATGTGAAATAAACAAACAAATTCACAAATAAATATGCAAATAAATAATTATTCAAATAAATAAATATAAATAAATAAATAAATGAGAGGAACATCTGTAGGCAAGAAATGATTTGTCACTCCTGTTTCTTCTGTCAATTTCTAAATGAACTCAGGAACTTTTCATTTGATAGAATATTGATTATGGTTTACCAAATGTAATAAATATACTTTATCCAAAGATCACGAAGAGTAAGGTTAATGAATAAAAAATATAAAGGCCATCTCAACAAAGTTTTAATATTTAAATCTATATCTTTCTTTTTCCCAGAAGCTTAATAAGGAAGACAAACCTACATTTTTATTTTTTAACCACTACTGGGCTGGGTAACCTTGGACAAGTTTCTTAAATTCTGTAGGGATCAGGTCTATCACTGGTGACAATACCATCTAACAAATTCTACGCATATAAATGAAAAAGTGCATGTGAAGCCCTGAGTACAGTGCCTGGCTCCCTGAAATCTCTCAATAAATATTCAGAGTCCTTGTTAGCTATTTTGTCAGACTATTTCTTTATCTATAAGATAATAGTAATTTCAGACTCAAAAGTTCTAATTCAGCATGCATATGTTATTAAAAACACCATTCTGTTAAACACTCAGATATCTTCTCATTGCTCTCAAAACCAAATAGTGGACTTTTCTTTCTAGAACTCACATTTTTGTATCAATAGAAAAATACTAATTTTCCTCTTATTTTAATGACAGAATAACGAATATTTATAAAAGCTGACAGTTAATATGAGAACATGTTCTCCATTATGCAATGACTGTGCAATTTCTTTCTTAGAATTATTCTTTTTACTAAAATTCTGTCCCATTGAGAAATCATCAGTATAACCACTTCAACTTAGCTGTGATGCTGACTCCATGCTCCTTTCCTCAATAGTTGACCAAAAAGGAAGTGTTCTGGAGAAATGAAGATCCTCATCGCAGGCAATGAGTACAAAGTAGGCAACTATCCCCTGAAAATCAGATTAAAGAGGGGACCCAGGTCCCAGGCAGTCCCCAATTTGGATATCACTGCCCTATCAGGGTTTTTCCCTCTGTCTGCAATTCTGCTCTGATTCCTCCCGGAAGCAATCCCGAATCCAATAAGTATCATTCCAGGACGCTCTGACTCTGTGAGGCAAGCCCTTGGAAGTAGTTTGAGGGCAAATGCTAGTCAAGGATTAGATTAGAATGTGGGTGCGGGAGGGTGAAATGGGCCTAGGGGATGGATTGTATAATGATGGTTGTTCCAGTGTCTTCCTGAGCACAGTTGACTCCTGAGAAATGCTTGTAGTTCAAGGCTGGCAACTAAAACTTCAGTGGATTTTGGAAAACCGGTTTCCTCGGTCTTGTGAAACTCACCAAAGCATTATGAAGAAAAGGATGGGATGAATACCGTGGACATTTTGGAGCAAAGGAGAAGTTCTGTACTCACTATGTAGAAAAGGACATGAGATGAACCACAACCGGGCCCCTCTTCAGGCATCAAGACCCTGGACCATGGTTTTTCCTCAGCAGTACTGGGCCTCCTTGGGCTCCAAAGGCCATGCCGGCTCCGCCCTGTTGGTCACAGAAATTTCTAGTTCTGTTGGAGTTTCTTTTCTTACCCTGGGCAGGCCACAAATCAGGAGCAGGGTGTGCGCCCTCTAGTGGCCGTGACCATGCAGCGCATGAAGTTCCAACTGCATGACCCCGGGCTGTGGTGTAGGCAGAAGTCCTTTCGGGCAAAAATCCTGGATGAAGTTTTTGACCTGTTAGGAATGGAGATCATTGACTGAAGCATGGACGAAATCTGACTTTAATTTTTTTTGAGTCCACGAAGTCACGATCAGATAGTTGCACATGTATTAATGTGTTCTCTGCAGAGTCAAGTCATCATCCGCCACCCAGCAAACTCTAACAATAGGCCTTAGATGATTCCCCTCTCTTTGAAACGCTTCATTCAGAACAGGAACCTCAACTCTTACAGGCCTCTCTAGGAAAAACTATAGGAAACACACACACTTTTTTGGACACTGATACATGCAAAGGATGTTTTATGCTCACATGATTATTTGCACTCACACTTTTTATCAAAACACAAATGCCTGAATCATTAGACACCTGTAAATGTACCCATATATTCAAGATAATTTTCTCACAGGAAAACACATTTAGACTTACAGGCAAGTCCACTAGCCGGGTTAGCCACGTGCCTGCATCTCTCTCCTTTCTTTATGTGTCTCACTGTATGTCTTTCTCTGAAATACACACACACACACACACACACACACACACACACACACACAAACATACAGAGTGGTATCAAACATAGTCGTTTGATATCAAACATACAGTATGGTATCAAACATGGCCGTTATTTGAATTCTATTTCCCTGACATGTAAGGACGTGGTACAGCTATACATCTCCCACAGTAGAAAGAGCCAAGTAGGCAGGTCTTGGCTGTCCCTGTTTGATCCAGGCACAGAAAGACACCCAAAGTTATGCCAGGATCTCAACCAGGCCCTTAACGACATGGGCTTCTGCAGGCCTGGGCCTTCCTCACTCTCCTCAGCACACTTGCATGCCTTGAAAAAAGACCAAAAGGAGTGTGCCAGGTACACAGCTGGGTCAAGGAAGTGTCCTCTTGCTTTTTTGGCCACTTGAAAGGCTGAATAAGACATCATCAAACTCTAAGTACTCAGAATCCAGTCCCTGACTGCCACAACCTGACTGAGCTGTGGGCCTGAAGGTAAGCCTGCTTCCAGAAACTGAGTTCTTTGTGTAGCACAGCCCTTCTTTGGGGGCAAGACTGCTTGTGGTATGAATGGGGGATAGAAACAATTGCCCAGATTTTGGCTGTCAAACAGCTGGGGAGAGCAACAAGATGTGACTCAGCGGGGAAGAAAGATGCAAGAATGGGGAGCAGAGGAATGTAGAATTGTCTTCAAGGGTTAAAGAAACCTGGAGAAAAAAATGAAAGGAACAGCAGGAATATGCACGAGTTGGAATGGGACAGGGCACGAAGGTGGAAGCTGAGCGTTGAAGACAAAGTGAATGAGGGAGTCAGGGAAAAGAACAGGGCTTCAGGATGATGTTTAGAACAGCAAATGGCTGGGGAAGGGGAGAGTTCACTGCTGGCTGGCATCAAATTCATACACAACAGCTATGATTTATTGAGAGCTAATCCTCTCACCTAGGAACATTAATCAGTCAACTCACCTGAATCAGTCAGGGGCCCAGAGAGGCTAAATTCATGTCAACTCACCTCTGCCTGGCCAGAGCACCATTCTAGGATTGCACCTGCCTTGGGCCTGGCTATGTTGAGATTGCAAAAGAACCAAGCATAGACAGGGCAAGAGAGAAATTAAATCTCTAGTGGGAAATGCATCTGGATGAAACGGTGGCTCCTGATCTCTTGTTTGTCAGTCCAGAGGCTTGGAGCGAAACATGTATATCAGAGCATGAGAGAGTCAGGAAAAGGTGAGAAATAGAACCCAAATGGCCAAGTAGCCCGCAGTTACCCCCAAGCCTGGCCAGGTGCTGATTTCCCAGGTTGAGGCACAGCAATGACTCCCAGGCCCTCCAACACCTGGATATTTGTAGGCCTGGCCCCAGGTTGAAAGAGAGCACCTGGCCAGCTCTTGCCCAGTCCTTCCTTCAGACTCGGTATCTACATCCCCGATAGCATTGATGGTGGGAGAAAGTGATAAGTCCTATGATGGCTTCCTGAGCAGAGGGCTGAAATCAATAGCCAAAGATGTATCTGTGTATCCTGAAATTTGAATGAGTGCTCAGGATTCCTGCCTACAGCTGAGACTTCATGCATACCAATCTGTGCTATGGCCCTCCCAACTACAGAAACAATCATCCCCAGCCTTAGCCTTGGGCAGTGCAGAGGAACAGGGTGTGCACTCTCCACTGGTCGCAGTATCCTGGAGACCACATGAGATTGAAGGATCAGGATTCCTGCCTTGTCTCCTGACACAAGGCAGGACGTTAGGCGCCGGTCGCCTGGGAAGCCAGCCACAGCTGCATTGCATCAAAATCTATGTCCACTAAATTCATGTCTACATGTGGAATTTATCTACCTGAATGCCTCAGGATGACTCTTTGGGCCCTGTGGCTTGTGCAGCCGCCAGTCTGTAGTTCGAAAACAGGTTGCCCCCGAACAGCCCTGGGAACTTCAGGCTGCATCTTCCTGGTTCTCTAGCCACTGCCACTCACGTGATGAACACTTCACATTAACATGCTGTGACCCTGACCCTCTTAACCAGTGCCCCAGTCCCCAAAGGGAATGGAAAGTTGTTGCTGAAAGTATCAGGGCAATTTGGCTTCACTTCCATGAGGACCTGGGATAGATGGCAAGACTTTAAGAAGCAGAATGAGCAAAAGCAAATTCCCAGGCTCAGACAACTTACCAGGGATGACCAGAGCCTCAGGGTGAAGGGAGGACAATGGCACGAGGAAAGAGGGTCAGCGCCATAATGACAGTCAACCAACAGGAAATAGGTGCTAGCACGCCACAAAATAAATGACTGATGGCTAATGAGTTAGTACACCTGACATTTTCCTAAGGTTCTGAACCATGTAATTTGTCTATATTTCCTTTGCTACAAGTGACAGCCCACAGCAGGGTTTGGGGTACCAATGCCAAGTGGGCTTTCTGGTGATGACAGAACAGGGAACAAACTGCACTGCTGTGTGGACTTGAGGGGATGGCATTCCACTGAGTCACAGAGATGGTAGAAAAGGACATTGGCAAAAGGTGAGAGGAAGGTGAAAATGACTGACACACCGGGTGTGTGACCATGTAATAGGAGCATGGGCAACACGTGAGTATCCTGATTTTAAAAGGAGATGAACTGAAAAGGGAGGGCTTTGTCTCTTGGTGAGAAGAAAGGTTCTCAAATGCACGATGTGTTAAAGACTAATACATTCTGGAGCAGGTAACCCCTAAAGGAGACATGAAAAGAAAGCTATGATATTGTCTCAATGCTCTTTCCCTCAACAGAAGACCAAAAATGGGAGCGTTGTGAAGAACAACCTCGTAATGGGCAATGGGAATTGAGGAGGCAACTGGACCCTTGGAGTCAGGTAAAAATATGGCTCATGGGACCCAGACAGCCCTAGCATTTGACTATTCCTGCCCAATCTGGGTTTTTGTGTCTATGCGCAACTGTGTTCCACTTCCTCTCGAAGCTATCCCAAATTCAATGAGCAACATTCCAGGATGCTCTGACCCTGTGAGACAAATTCTTGGAAGCAGTTTGAGAACGAAAGCCAGTGAAGGATTAGATTAGAATGTGGGTGTCGGAGAGTGAAAGGAGGGAGCCAAGGGGATGAATTTTATGATGATGAGTGATCCAGGGTCTTCCTGCAGACAGCAAACTCATAGGGAATGCTTGTAATTCAAGGCTGGCCATTACAAATTCAGGACATTTCAGACAACCGTGTTCCCACAGTAACCTAAAATTCACCAAAGTATTATGAGGGAAAGGCTGTGAGGAATATTGAGGACACCCCAGAGCAAAGGAAAGGTTCTGTACTCACTATTTACAAGAGCACATAAGATTAACGACAACAGAGTCCCTCTTTAGGCATTGGGACCCTAAACCATGCTTTATCCTCAGCACACTGGGCCTCCCTGGGCTCTAAAGGCCATGCCAGCTCTCCCCTGTTGGTCACAGAAGTTTTTTGTTCTGTTGGAGTCTTTTCTTACCCTGGGCAGGCCACAAATCAGGAGTAGGGTGTGCGCCATTGGTGGCTGTCAGTGTGCAGCACAGGAAGCTCCAACTGCATGATCCCAGGCTGTGGTATTGGCAAAGATCCTTTCAGGCAGAATTCCTGGATGAAATCCTTGGTCTGTTTGAAATGGAGAGCTGTGAACAAAGCATGGACAAAGTCATACTTTAAATGAGTTCAGGTACATGAAGATAAGATCAGATAGTTGCACACATCTTCAAGTGTTTCCTGCAAAGAGTCCAGACAACATCTGCCACCCAGCTAACTCTCAAATAGGCCTGATATGATTCCACACCCTTTTTCATGCTTTCTTCAGACCAGGCCCAAACTGACATTTATAGGCCTCTCTTGGGGAAAATACAAAAAACACTCCCGGACACTTCTGGACACTGATACACGCAAATGACGCTTTATGTTCCCAGCATGGTTTGCACTCATTCTTCAGGAAAGACATAAAGTGTCCACATCATTAGACACATGAACACCTATCTGGGCTTTCAAGATAATTTTCACAAAGGCGAAAACATGCATACATTCATGCGTGTCCACCAACCTGGATAGCCATTTGCCTGCATCTCTCTCTCTCTCTCTGTCTTACTGCTGACTTTCTCTCTATCTGTCTCTAACACACACTACATTCACTACACACACAAGAACACACACACATAAACATAGAGTGCTATATAAGATACACAGCACGATGGTTCTTTGACTCTATTCACCTGCAATTAAAGACATGGTAGAGCTACATACACATTTCCCACAGCAGGAAGAGCCGAGGAGGCAGGACTTGGCTGTCCCAGTTTAACCCAGACACAGAAAGGCACCCAAAGTCACGCCAGGATCTCAATCAGGCCCTTGACAATATGGGCTACTCCAGGCATGGGCCTTCTTCACTAACCTCAGCACTCTTGCATGCCTTGAAACAAGACCAAAGGGAGATTGCCAAGAGGCACGGCTGGCAAAGGACATGTGGTCTGGCTTTCTGAGGCAATTTGAATGCTGAATGAGACATCACCAAACTCCATGTACTCAGAATCTCATCCCTGCCTGCCAGAGCCAGGCTGGGCAGTGGGCAAGAAGGCAGGCCTTCTCCCAGTAACTGAGCGCATTGTGTACCACAGTCCTTCGAGGGAACAATGTTTGTCTGTGGTATTAACGGGAACAGGAAAAAATGCCCAGATTTTGGCTGTTAAACTTGTGGGGTGAGCAACATTGGCATGGTTGTCTGAGGGATAAAGATGAAAGTATGGGGGAGCAGTAGAATGTAGAATTGCTTGCAAGGGTTAAAGAAACTTAAGATATTGTTAAAAGGGCCTGCTGAAAAATACACATGCGTTGGAATGACACAAGGCATGAAAGTGTAAGCTGAGCATAGGAGACAAAGGGAATAAGGGAATCAGGGAAGGAACAGGTTTTGAGGATGAGGCTTAGAACATTAAAAGGCTGGGGGAAGGGAGACTTCATGGCCTGTCCGGCATTAAGCTCATACACAACGCCTGTGATTTATTGAGAACTGATCCTCCTCCTAGGAATGTTAATTGGTCAACACACCTGAATCAGTCCAGGAGCCCAGAGAAGCCAAATAGATGTCAACTTACCCCCAACCAGTCAGATCTCCACTCTAGGCTTTCACCTGCCTTATACCTGGCGACTTAAAGATTGCAGAAGAGCCAAGCGAAGACAGGGCAAAGGAGAAAGAAAGACCTCCAGCGGGGAACGTGCTCTTGGTCCCTTGTTTCTCAGGCCAGAGGCTTGGAGCAAAAAATATATATTAGAACACCAGACAGTTAGGGAAGGGTGTGAACTGGAACCCAAATGGCCAAGTAGCCCTCAGTTACCCCAAAACCTGGCCAGGTAACGATTTCGCAGTTTGTTGCAGGGCAATGTTCCCTCACCCTCCAACGCCAGGATATTTGTAGGCCTGGCTCCAGGTTGAAAGAGAACGCCTGGCCAGCTCTTGCCCGAGTCCTTTAATTAAGAGTTGTTTTCTACATCTCAGATGGCATTGATAGCAGGACGATGGTGATAAGCCCTGTTACAGCAACTTGAGCAGAGAGCTCAGTTCAAGAGAGAAAGATTTGTGTGTGTCCTGAAATTCAAATGAGTGCTCAGGATTCCTGCCTACAGTTGAGATTTCATGCAGGCCAATCTGTGCTTAACCCCACCCCCACATCAGAAACACTCTTCCCCAGCCGTAGCCTTGACCAGTGCAGAGGAACAGGCCGTGCATTCTCCATTAGTCCCAGTTTTCCTGGAGGCCACATGAGATCAAAGGATCAGGATTTCTGCCTTGTCTCCTGACACAGGTCAAGACGTTAGCCGCCGGCCGACTGGGAAGCCACACAGCTACATTGCATCAAAATTATGTCACTCTATTCAATCTACATGTGCTATTTATCTGCCTGAATGCTACAGGATGACTCTTCGGGCTCTTTGGCTTGTATAGCCGCCAGTCCATAGTCTGAAAACAGGTTGTCCCTGAACAGCCCTGGGAATTTCAGGGCAGCATTTTCCTGATTCTCTCGCCACTGCCACTCACGTGATGAGCACTTCACATTAACATGATCTGATCCTGGCCCTTTCAGCACTGCCTCAGGGTTTTTTCACCCTTGCAGGCAATTCCAAGTTCCTCTGCTCCCTCATACATTCCAATTTCATCCCTCTGACAAACATGCCTAATTTGCTCACCCCATCAGTTTTACAGCCAAAACTGGGAATTTCCCCCTATTGCCATTCATACCACAGACAGACTTTTTACCCTAGAAGGGCTGTGGTACACAAAGCACTCAGTTACTGGGAGTAGGCCTGCCTTCTTCCCACTGCACAGCCAGGCTCTGGCAGTCAGGGATGTGATTCTGGGCATGTGCAGTTGGATGATGCCTCAATCAGTGTTGCAGGTGCCTCAGAAATCCAGACCATACATTCTTACCTCAGTCGTGCCACCTGGTTCACTTCCTTTGGTCCTGTTTCAAGGCATGCAAGTGTGCTGAGGTGAGCAAAGAAGGCCTACGCCTGGAGTGGCCATGTCATCAAGGGCCTGATTGAGATCCTGGCATGACTTTGATTGTCTTTCTGTGTCTAGGTCAAACTGGGACAGCCAAGGCCTGCCTCCTCGGCTCTTCCTGCTGTGGGAGATGTGTAGCTCTACTATGTCTTTAATTGCAGGAAGACGAAAGTTTAAAGAACCACCATGGTGGGTATGTTAGATACCACACTATATGTTTGTGTGTGTGTGTGTGTGTGTGTGTGTGTGTTTGAGACAGGCAGAAAGTCAGACAGATTATATATAACATAGAGAGAGAGAGAGGGAGAGAGAGAGAAGAGAGAGAGAGAGAGGAGTGCAGGCCGCTGGCTATCCAGGTTGGTGGACATGCCTGAATGGCTGCATGTTTTTGCCTGTGTGAATTTATCTTGAGAGTCCGGGCACCTTTTCAGATGTCTAACGATGTGGGCATTTGATGTCCTTGCTAAAGTATGAGTGAAACACATTCTGGGAGCATAAAGTATCATTTACGTGCATCAATGTCCAGAAGAGTCTGTGAGTGTTTCCCATATTTTTCCCCAGAGAGGCCTGTGAATGTTGTTCTGGGCCTGTTTGAAGAAAGCATGAAAAAGGTAGGGGAATTATATATCAGGCCTATTTGAGAGTTTGCTGGGGTGGCGATGATGGCTTCATTCTTTGAAGGAAACACATGAAGAAGTGTGCAACTATCTGATCGTGTCTTCATGGGCCTGAATTCCATTAAAGTACGCTTTGTCCATGCTTCATTCAAAAAGTTCTCCATTAAATTCTCCATTCTGCCAGAAAGATGTCTGCTCACCCACAACACCGAGATCATGGAGTTGAAGCTTTATGCACTGCACGCTGATGGCCACCGGATGCGCACACCCTGCTTCGGATGGATTTGTGGATAGCCCAGGGTGCGGAAAGAAACCCAGCACAACTAGAAATTCCTGTGGCCAAACAGATCGGAACCCAGCATGGTCTTTGGGTGCAGGAGAACCCTAATTGCTGAGTACAAAGCATGGTTCAGGACCCTGATGCCTGAGCGGAGGCCCTGGTTGTGGTTTATCTCATGTGCTTTTCTACATAGTAAGTGAGTACAGAAACTTTCCTTTGCTTCGGGTGTCCTCATTCATAATGCCTCTCCTCATAATGCTTTGGTGAATTTTAGGTTACTGTGGAACACAGTTGTCTGAAATGCCCTGAATTTGTAATGGCCAGTCTTGAACTACAAGCATTCCATATGAGTTAGCTGTCTGCAGGAAGACCCTGGATCACTCATCATCATACAATCCAACCCCTAGGCCCCTTTCGCTCTCCCACACCCACATTCTAATCTGATCCTTGACTGCTTTTTTCCTCAAACATTTCCAAGTTTCTCTTGCACAGAGTCAGAGCATCCTGGAATGTTGCTCATTGAATTTGGGATAGCTTTGAGAGGAATCAGAACATAGTTGCAGATAGACTCAAAAATCCTGATGCGGCAGGCATATCCTAATGTTGGGTCTGCCTGGGTCCCATGAGCCATATTTACCTGACTCCAAGGGTCCAGTTGCCTCCTCAGTACCCATTGTACATGATGAGTATTTTTTTTCTCCACAACGCCCCATTTTTGTTCTTTTGTTTGAGGGAAAGAGCATCAAGACAGTATCACAGCTTACTTTCATGTCTCCTAAGGGCTACCTGCTCCAGAATCTATTAGTCTTTAACACATCGGTCCTTCGAGGTGCTGCCTTCTTACTGAGAGACAAAGCCCTCCCTTTCGAGCACATCTCCTTTCGAAATCAGGGCACTCACCTGTTGCCCATGCTCCCATGACGCAGTCATACACCCATTGTGCTAGTCATTTTCACCTTCCTCTTATCTTGTGCCAATGTGCTTTGTTACCATCTCTATGGCTCAGTGGAAATCCATCCCCTCAAGTCCACACAGCAGTGCAGTTTGTTCCCTGTTCTGTCATCATCAGAGAGCCCACTCAATGTTGGTACTCCAAACCCTGCTGTGGGCTGTCATTGTAGTAAAATATTTATAGATGAATTACATGGCTTCAGAACCTTACGAAAATGTCAGGTGTGCTAACTTATAAGCCATCAGCCGTTTGTTCCGGTGCGTGCTCAGCACTAGCTGCCTGTTGATTGACGGTCACCTTGGCATGGACCTTCTTGTTCATGCCATTGTCTTCCCTTCACCCTGAGCTTCACCCTGAGGCTCTGATCATCCCCATTTCGTTATCTGAGACTAAGAGGTTTTTTTTTTTTTTTTGCTCATTCTGCTTCTTAAGGTTTTGCCATCTGTCTCAGATCCACATGGACGTGATACAGGAAAGGAGTTGTTGTTTCCACGTTAGCTTATTGTTCCCTTTATGGTATGGAGGATCGGTAGAAAGGGCCAAGGTCACAGCATGATAATGTGAAGTGGTCATCCAGTGAGTGGCTGTGGCTCAAGAACCAGGAATACATATTCCACAAATTCCCAAATCTGTTCAGCGACCTTCCGTTTTCGGACTAAGGACTGGCAGCTACACATGCCACTGGGCCCAAGGAGTCAGCTTGTGGCTTTGGGAAAGACAAATTGCACATGCAGACAAATTGAATGGACATAATGTTTGATGCAAGGCAAGTGTCTGTACTCCCACCTCTTGTAGGTGACAAGTCAGAAATTCTGATCCTTCGATCTAATGTAGTTTCCAGAAACACTGGACCAGTGGAGAGTGCACACCCGTTCCTCCACACTGGCCTAGGCTCAGGCTGGGGAAGATGTCATGTGATTCTGTAGTGGCGGAGCCATAGCACAGTTTGGTATCCATGAAGTCTCAGTTGTAGGTTGGAACCCTGAGCACTCATTTGAATTTCAGGACACACACAAATGCATCTTCGGTTTTTGATCACAGCTCTCTGCTCTGTGTTCTTTCATGGGTCTTATCACCATTCTTCTGCCATCAATGCCATCATGGTGAAGAAACTGAATCTCAAGGAAGGACCAGGGAAGGAGCTGGCCAGTTGCCTCTTTCAAACTGGGGCCAGGCCTACAAATGTCTGGTGTTGGAGGATCTAGGAGACATTGCTCTCCCCAACATGAGAAATCAGCACCTGGCCAGGCACGGGGTTCCCTGATGGTTTGTTGGCCATTTGGGTTCCTGTTCCCTCCCTGCCCTGAGTCTCTGGTTCTCTGATATTCATGCTTTCACTCCAAGTCTCTGGGATAACAAACAAGGGACAAGGAGTCACCATTTGATTCAGGCACATTCTCCACTGGAGTTTCTTATCTCTCCCTGGCCCTTTCTTCACTTGTCTCTTTTGTAAACTCTAAGTGGCCAGGCCCAAGGTAGGCAAAAAGCCCAGAGTGGAGCTTTGGCTGGGCAGGGATGAGTTGACATCAATTTAGCCTCTCTGGGTGCCTGGACTGATTCAGGTGAAATGACCAATTAATGTTCCTATTAGGGAGGGTCAGCTCTCAATAAATCGCAGCTGTTGTGTATGAACTTGATGCCGGCTGGCTATCAATTCTCCCCTCTCCCAGGCTTTTGATGTTCCATACATCATCCTCAAGCTGTGTTATTTTCCCTGGCTCCCTCATTCACTTTGTCTTCTACGCTCAGCTTCCACCTTCATGCCCCATTCCATTCCAACTCGTGTATTTTCCTGCTGTCCTTTCAACTTTCCTTCAGGTTTCTTTAACCCTTATAAGCGCTTCTACATTCCTCTGCTCCTCATTCTTGCTACTTTCTACCCCCCCCCCCAAAGCCACGTCTGTGTTGCTCTCCCCACCTATTTAACAGCCAAAATCTGGGCACCTTTTTCTATCCCCGATTCATACCACAGACAGTCTTGCCCCCCAAGAAGGGCTGTGCTGGAAAAAGCACTCAGTTTTTGGGACCAGCCTTGCCTTTAGGCCCACAGCCCAGCCAGGGGGTGGCAGTCAGGGACTGAATTTGGGTACTTGGAGTTTCTTAATGTCTTATTCAGCCTTTCAAATAGCCAAGAAAGCAAGACCCAGCTGTGCTCCTGGCACATTCCCTTTGCTCCTTTTTCAAGGCATGCAAGAGTACTGATGAGAATGAGGAAGGCCTAGGCCTGCAGAAGCCCATGTCCTTAAGGGCCTGGTTGAAATCCTGGCATAACTTCGGGTGTCTTTCTGTGTCTTGTCAAACAGAGACGGCCAATGCCTGCCTCCTTGGCTCTTCCTGCTGTGGGAGATGTATAGCTTTACCACGTCCTTAGATGTCAGGGGAACAGAGTTCAAAGAACGACCATATTGAGTATGTTAGATACCACTCTGTGTGTTTGTTTGTGCGTGTGTGTGCGTTTGAGAGACAGACAGTCAGACAGAGAGAGAGAGAGAGAGAGAGAGAGAGAGAGAGAGAGAGAGAGAGAGAATGAGAGAGAGATACGCAGGCATATGGCTAACCAGGCTGGTGGATTTGCTTAAAAGTCTAAATGTGTTTGCCTGTGAGAAAATTATTTTGAATGTCCGGGTCCGTTTTCAGGTGTCTTTTGATGCAAGAGCTTCTGTTTTGCTCAAGTGTGAGTGCATATCATGAAAATATACAGTTGTCCTTTGCATATATCAATGACCAGAAGAGTGTGTTAGTATTTCCTATATATTTCCCTAGAGAGTCCTGTAAGTGTTAGGCTGGGCCTGTTCTGAATGATGCATTTCAAAAGAGAGGGGAATGATCTCAGGCCTATTGTGAGAGTTTGCTGGTGGCAGATGATGGCTTGACTCTTTGCAGAGAACACATTAAGACATGTGCAACTATCTGATCATGACATTGTGGACCTGAAACCCATTAAAGTAGGACTCCCTCCATCCTTCAAACAGGATCTCCATTCATAACAGACCAAAGGACTTCTGCCCACACCACAGCCTGGGATCATGCAGTTGGAGCTTCATGCACTGCATGGTCATGGACACTGTTGGGCGCACACTCTGTTCATTATTTGCAGCCTGCCCAGGATGGGCAAAGAATCCCCAACATAACTGGAAAGTCCTATGGCTAAACATGTAGGTGTGTGGCACAGATTATGGGGCCCAAGGAGGCCCAGTCCTGTGAGGACAAAGCATGGTCCAGGGCCCTGATGCCTGAGGAGGGGCCTGGTTGTGGTTCACCTCATGGGCTATTCTACATAATGAGTACAGAACTTCTCCTTTGCTCTGAAGTGTCCATGGGATTCATCCCATCCTTTTTTTCATGATGCTTTGGTGAGTTTCAGGTGACTGTGGCAACATGGTCTAAATCCACTAAATTTTTTGTTGTCAGCCATGAACTACAACCATTTCCCAGGAATCAGGAAGACACTGGAACACCCATGATTATACAATTCCTCCCTTAGGCCTGTTTAGCCCTCTCGCACCTGCATTCTAATCTAATCCTTAACTAGCATTTGCCCTCAAACTACATCCAAGTGTTTGCCTCACAGAGTCAGAGTGTACCTGGAATGATCCTTATTGGATTCGGGATTGCTTCCTGGAGGAATCAGAGCAAAGTTGCAGACGGAGGGAAAAACCCTGATTGGACAGGAATATCCAAATTTTGGGACTGCCTGAGGCCCGGGTGCCCTATTTTAACTTAATTTTCAGGGGATAGTTGCCTACTTCATACATATTACCTATGATGATGATGCTCATTTCCCCACAATGCTTCCTTTTTTGGTCAACTATTGAGGAAAGGAGCATCGAGTCAGCATCATAGCTAAGTTGAAGTGGTTATAATGATTATTTCTCAATGGGACAGGATTTTAATAAAAACAGTATTTCAAAGATAGTATTTGCACAGTCATTACATAATGGAGAACCTGTTCTCATATTAACTGTCAGTTTTTATAAATATTCCTTATTCTGCCATTAAATAGGAGTAAAAACTAGTATTCTATATTGATAAGAAATGTGAGATTCAGAAGGAAAAGTCCACTATTTGGTTTCAGGGGCAATGAGAAGATATCTGAGCATTCAACAGAATGGTGTTTTTAATACCATATGCACTATACATATGGAATTAGAACTTTTGAGTCTGAAATTACTATTATCTTATAGATAAAGTAATATTATGATAAAATAGCTAACAAGGATTCTGAATATTTATTGAGAGATTTCAGATATTCAAGCACTGTACTCAGGACTTCATATGCACTTTTTCATTTATATGCATAGGAATTTGTTAGATAGTATTGTCATCAATGGTAGACTGATCCCTACAGAATTTAAGAAACTTGTCCAAGGTTATGCAGCCCAGTAGTGGTTAAAAAATAAAAATGTAGGTTTGTCTTCCTCATTAAGCTTCTGGGGAAAAGAAAGATATAGATTTAAATATTAAATCTTTTGTGATATCCTTTATATTTTTATTTATTAACCTTATTCTTTGTTATCTTTGGATTTTATATATATTACATTTGATTAAGCCATAATCAATGTTCTTTCAATCAAATAGTACCCAAGGTCATTTAGAAATTGACAGTAGAAGCAGGAGTGAAGATTCATTTTTGCCTACAGATGCTCCTTTTATGTATGTATGTATGTATGTATGTATGTATGTATGTATGTATGTTTGTATTTATTTGTGTGTATATATCTTTGCTTGTTTGCGTGTTTATTTATTTACTTGTGTATTAGTTTGTTTGTTACATCTTTGGTTTCAGCCTCATTTCATAATCTAATTTTAGCTCTCATCTAAAATAGTAAACCAACAAGGAGTCTCTCTTTTAAAAGTGGCTGCTTCAGTATCACCTGGATGTGTCCTGCTCAGATGTTGCTTACTCCTCCAGCAAGAGTGTTCTCTGCTCACTGCCAGGGTCTTCTGTATCTGAAAGGCACACTGTTCTTTTCCTGTGATGCCTGTTCTTTTCTGAGTAACTAATACCTTCTTTTAAGACTTCAGTCACCTGTTTCCTTTCACTTGTTCTTTCTACCTAGCTCAGATTCCTCATGAGTGCCCTGTAGTATAAAACAGCAGAAAGCCTCTGCCTGTACTCATGTGTCCTGCAAGACTCATCAATCTGTTGCTGACCTGTGAACATGATCACTCAATTTTCTGGGCATAAACCCATTCTCTGGATTACAATTCTGGACTCTGAAACCTAGAACCAGATAAACCCATATGCTTCTTCATCCTCTCTTGCATCCTCACTTTCAACCCCATCTTCCAGCTCTAACCTACCATGATTGATTATTGTCATCTCTCAGTCACTGCTATCAATAATACAGTGCTCCATTCTCCTAAATCATGCTTCTTTGCTAGAAATCATAACAAAACTATGTGGCATCATCTCCCCAAGCATTAAAAATAGATAACTACTTAATAGTAACTAAACAAAAAAACTAACAGAAAAAAATAAACTCTTCTAATTTTGTCAAAATTATTTTATTATACCTCCCATGAAAAGCTTAAAATTACCAAAATAACTTTCCTTTTGTTTCTATAGATTTAGAGCTTTATATTCATTTTGATTATTTTATTTTCCAAAATATCTCTGGAATTAACTAGCATCTAGATAAAAGATGAAATCATTACGGGTCTCCTATTAAAAATAATAACTATTCTGATTGGATTAGTTTCTCCTGTTTTAGAACTTGACATGAATTGCCTTAGGAAATTTGGATTTGTTTCCTGAACCCATTTGCTCACATTTTATTTCTAAGAACCATCCAAATCATTGCATGTAGTCATATTCATTTCCATCACTCTATAGAATTCCATTGCACACATACACTATGGTCAATGTATCCTATGAACTGTTGATTCCTAGGAGAAATTCTGAGTAAGGGGCTATGTATATGTTCACACTTAACAGAAAATGTTAACTTAAAAAAAACGTAGTACTATTTATATTTCATCAGCAATATCTGAGTACTCCAGTTGTTTTGAATTTGTTTTGTCTATTTTTTATTTTAACCTGATGAACATGTGGTGTACCTTGTGGTTTATTTTACAAATCCCTAAGTAGTTAATTAAGTTGAATGCTTACACAAAACACACACTCATATATATGTGTGTGTAAATATATATGTGCATATATTTTGTACATATATTGTGTGTGTGTGTATATATTATATATATATTATATATATATATATAATTTGCCAATTTTTATATCCTCTTTAATCTGTGCCTTTTCCAATCTTCTTCCTGTTGTTTGATTTTTACTCCCTCAGGCCTTTTTTTCTTCTTCACTCATCAGTGTGTTATAGTTCTTTATATACTCTGGAAATCTTTGAATTAAGGTTGTAACATATCTTGGGGACTATTGAGTTCAGGTAGTAATAGAGTATTTCAAATTACTATGAACTTCATTGACTTTGTATTTTTACATGTTACTGGGATCATCAAAAGCCATGATCATCCAAGGAAATACATCCTGGGAACAAAAAAAAAATGAAACAAATACAAAAGTGCTGTAAGTTTACAAAAACTAGTGTAGTTACCAAATCAAGTTTCAGGATCTACTTAATCCATTGAGTTTTATTTTTCCTGTACATTAGAATGTACTATAGTGAAGCAAGACATGTCTTTGCCTTTTTTGAAAAAAAAATTTGAAGAATCTTTGAAATTTTCAGATATACCTTGTGACTTACGAACTAATGGCGGAAATTATATTCTTGTGGTATACATAATCTTGCTCCAGACTCACTGGTTTTGTTAATATAAATGAATTAGATATACTGGGCTGTTACCCATTGTTTATAGTATATTTGGAATTAATTATTTCATAATACATTTTAAATAAATCTAGCACTTTATTTTTCTTATAGGCAATATAAATAGGCAGGTCAAAAATACATTTAGAGAGGTATGAAAAAATTGTAAAAGGCTCATTTTGCTCATTTAAACTTAGATTTGTGTTAGAGTGTCAGGCTTGTTCAACACAAAAATAACTGGAGTTTGAAGGAATTACAGGAAATTTTCAGACAAAAGTATTCATTTTTTACCTGAACTATCTTTGGGATTGTGCCCTGCAATGCAGTCCTCCATTTCCAAAACTTCAAAGAGTTTTAAATTGAGTGTTATTATTCCAGACAGATCTCTACCAGATGATGCTAAATACAATTCTTCAAACATAATATAGGGAAGTACACAAAATTACCTCTGTTTTACCACATATAAAATCTACAAAAATGCAAGCTTGACTCAAAAGATAATATTCCATATCATACTTGGGATTTTTATACATGTAATCATCTGAAAGACAGGAAGATTTTAATAAATTTTTAATGCTACTAGAATGTGATCAGACTTTGAAATATATGCATCATCAGTTAATTTAGGAAAGAAAGAATGATTTTGCAATTCACTGAATAAACTATTTTTCCTAATGTTTCATGTTCAATGGCATAAAACCCAAAAATAATAATCAAACTTTCTACATCTAAGGAAATTTTCAGATAGGTGAGTCACTTTTCATTTAATTTTAAGGGCCTGAACTTTCCTCATTCTCTAGATATATATAAGCTTGGAAAAAATAATCCCATTTCTATTTTAAACGATAAAAAAATAAGGCATTCTTAGTTAAATTACATTCAAACTGACAAGTGTAAATTGAATTACTAGTATATGAATGAAATGGTTTTAGAGCTCTCTTCCATGACAATAAAAGGTCTAATTTGTGTAGACAAAAGAAAGAGTAAAAATAAGGAGTGAAAAACTTAAATGTGCAAAATTATTTTATCAGAATACTTCATTTGTGCCTTCAAAAATCGACTTTTGCTTTTCCAGTCATACAAATAACAACAAAACTAAAATTTTTACTTTTATTTGGTAATCATACATTTGAATAGAACCCACAGAATTCCAATATCGATATGAAGTCTTTTCTAAAAGTACATAAGAATATAAAAATAGCTGAAGGGAAAGAAAGCAAAGACTACAACAGAAACCAGAGAAAAAGTTATCATGATACAAGCATATTGCCCTTAGCTTATAACATTGCATAGCTGAATCAAATATTTGACTCTGAGTCTCCAGCAGATCAAAGGAAAATAATGATTATTAAGTACAACATAGGCTGTGACCAAATAACAAAAATATATCAGTTGTTAGCAAAAAACTGTTTTCTGGACATTTATTGTCTCCAGTGGGGTTGAATAAATGAAAAAGCTATGATAAATGCATAAATTTCACAAAGATATTATTAAATCTAAGCTCCTAATTTTGACAGGAAGGGGCATTTCTAGGGATGTGATGGGTCATGTTACTCTTAAAGTTGTGATCAGGCCCAAGAAAGTAATTAAAAGTGTATGTTATGTCTCTGAAAATAAATAATTAACTTGTATTACAGGGAAAGTCTTGGTTAAAAAGGTATGACTATATGTAAAAATAAATAAATATTTAAAATTTTAAATGAATGACAATTTGAGATGTTAAGCTAATGAGGTAATATGGCAAGGCTTAGGTGAAATTTGAATTCTAAGAAAAAAAATTGGCACACAATGATAACATTAAAACGTGTTCTGTCAGAGTCTTTATTACCGATTGTAGCTTTGTGATGTTATCGGTACTTCTGGCTTACCAAACAAAAAAATAAACCGATTTCCTGACCTGCGATGTGATCTATCTCCAACTTTAACAGTGCTTCCTGTCCAGTACATGGGGAGAAAGCACTGCAGTGTTGAAACACCATCCGTTCCTGTTTACGACTACCATGAGACCTCTATTGCGTTAGCAGTGTCTTCCAAGAAGAGGGCAGGCCGTGTCTTACGAATGTCCACTATGAACACTGTCAGGCATCACTAATCGCATTCCTTCGTAGCAGATGTTGGATGAATACAGAGAAACTTACAAAAGACTGATCTACAACCTCCTATAAGAGAAATAAGGTGTGCAAACCGTCAGGAGACATATGCGATGCATTTGGAAACAGAAGCTTGCAGAATGTAAGTGGCTGATTTCACAGCAAGGGCCTGAAGTCTTAGTCCTCAGAGACATTTCTCAGGGGTACTAAGGAGATGCTTTATGCAGGAGCAGAGATCTCTAAAGAGAATTTCCCTACAGTCCAAATTACGGGAGCAAACCGAAAACAAAATGTCTGGTGACCACGGGTTTTCTGTTCCCCGAGGTCAAGAACACTTGAGCGAATTCGGATGAAGAGAAAGGTGTTCCAGGTCAACAGTGAAATGCTTTCTTCTACATCGTTCGAGAGATGGGTGGAATGCACATGACACACCATGACTAGCATCGCATCCATACCGGTTAATCTGGCTTCTCAAAAGTACGTATTCTGAACCAAGTTTCCTCCACGTGTGATACGAACATTCCCTATATTTGATAGTGTTCTCTATCTTCTTCATGGGAAGCAGCGCAATACATGAGAGAAGCACCATGCCAACTTGTTTTTCACAGACGTCTGCATGCTCCACGAAACGAGGCACCCCATTGACCCGCAGCAGCCTGATCCCGCTTCGTTCGAATTTCCAGTATGCAAGCTCTCAGTTTTCACTAGTCGCTCTCATAGCTGGTAGATGTTAGAGGAGGCCAAGGATGCTTCCCTAAGGCTGACGTCAAACCTCCTCTGAGAGCAATGAGGCAGGCAAAACTGATGATTAATTGTGACTTGGCTTCTACGGTGCGTTGGGTGCACCTCATAGAACAGAAGCTTTTCACAAGGAAGCGGTTCCATGCGAAGCCGTTGTTTCAAGCACCTCGGCTGGCATTTTCTAAACTTATGAGGAAACGTATGGAGGACCCAGCAAGACTGCCCTGATAGTCTGTCAGTGCCCCTTCCAACATGGCTTTGGGAAACAAGTTTACCTCTTCAATATGTCCCACTATGCATTTCTTCTTCAGCTATGGAATTGTGCTTGTGAGACACAACAGTCCAAATACTACTTCGAACCACGACGGCAAGCTTTCACATCACATTGGCCTGGGACCCTGTGTAGATCCTGGGCCTGGAGTTTGTGTTCTCGAAAGCACCATTGCATGCATACGCACTGGATGTTTGATGATCCAGTGGAGAAGGAAAAGGTCTTTCAGAGAGATTTCAGAGGGACACTGACCATCAGATGGAGTATTCAGGTGGGGATCCAATGCTTATTTCAGCTGTGACATCACTCTGACAAATCAGTGTTGAAGCACAGCTTTGAAACGAGGAGCTTCCTCTCTGTAAGTTTCTGCATGGAAACACAGCACCCTTCTCACCCTTTATGATAAGTGACATACAGGTACCGCCCTCAGGCTGTGTCGTGGTTCTTACAAGTGACCAGATAACGGTAGTTTCCAAAGTCTAATAGAAACCTAAAGACAACTACAGAGTGGAACTGAACCAGGGAAACTCTGCCCTTCCCAATGGAATTTCGTACGAAGCGGGTTCGGGCCCATGCTTTGGAAAGCTCACCCTTCATGCACAAAAATAGTACTCTGCAGTGCTCAACAACGCCGAAGAGTGTTTCAAGACCTATTTACACATGTTTCTATGAAGGAAAGATAGAAAACTTTTAAACTTGGAGAAGTCAAGGCACGCAGGGATAGCAAGCTCCTTTACGAACGCCTTAGTGCTGTCCCCGAGAAGAGCTGAAAGTGAGTTGGTGATACTATTTCTGAGTCCGCTGACCGAGTCGCCATTCTCCATCTGTGCGGAAAGGAAGGACTTGCACCACCTCACTGTACGTACTGGAACACATGTTGCATTTCAGCAAGATTTTTACCTTGCTTGTGACGTGAGTGATGTTCAGTCTCAGTCTGATGAATATGCATCTCCTTGGACACCTCCTATTCCCTATACCAAAGAGCTGGTACTGAAAACTATCCTGACATCCAGGCAGCTGAGGTTGCCGTCTCCTAGCACACACGAGCAGGTAGGAATGCAGTGGAGCTTCCTTGGACGGAGTAATGTCTGCACAGTTCCACCTTTCCTGTGCAGTCTGTGTTGGTCCAGACAAGAAGATGGACACTGTGTTTGGCGTGTCGTGTTCACACGTGATTCCTGGAGAAACCCTGAGTATGTCCTGGGCCTGGAGTTTGTGTTCTCGAAGCACCGTTGCATGCATACGCACTGCATTTTTGATGATGCAGCAGACAAGGCAAAGGTCTTTCAGAGAGATTTCACAGGGACACTGTCCATCAGCTGGAGCACTCAGCTAAGGATACAACACTTACTTCAGATGTCAAATCACTCTGATAAGTCAGCGTGGAGGCACTGCTTTGAAATGAGCCGCTTCCTCTCTGGACGTTGCTGCGTGGAAACACTGCACCCTTCTCAACCTTTACGCTAAGTGACACACAGGTACCGCTCGCAGCCTGTGCTGTGGTTCTCACAAGTGACCAGATAACTGCAGTTTCCAACATCTAATAGAAACATGCAGACACCTGCAGAGTGGGAACTTAACGAGGGAAACTCTGCCATTCTCACGATGGAATTTCATATGAAGAGGGTTCGGGCCTATGCACTGGAAAGCTTAGCGTTCGTGCACAAATACAGTACTCTGCAGCGTTCCACAACGTCGTAGACTGTTGCAAGACCTCTTTGCACATGGTTCATTGAAGGAAAGATAAAAACCTTTTCAACTTGGAGAAGTCATGCCACCCAAGGAAGGCAAGTTCCTTAACGAAAGCCTTACTGCTGTCCTCCAGTAGAGCAGTCAGCGAGATGGTGCTACTATTTCTGAGTGCGCTGACCTAACTCTACACTCTACATGCGGGGAAAGGAAGGACTTGCACCTCCTCACTATACGTTGGTAGCACATGTGCATTCGAGCAAGGGATTCGTCGCCTTGTTTGTGACTTCAGTGCTGTGCAGTCTCCGTCTGATGAACTGTGGATCTGCTTGCACTGTCCTGTTCTCAAGAGCAAAGAGCGGGTACGGAAACCTGTCTTGACATCCAGGCTCCTGAGGTTGCCGTCTCCTAGCTCGCACGAGCAGGTAGGAATGCAGTGGCAGCTTCCTTGTACGTAGTAATGTCTGCACAGTTCCAGCTTTCCTGTGCAGTCTGTGATGGTCCACACAACAGATGGCCATCGCGTTTGGCGTGTAGTGTTCACGCGTGATTCCTGGAGAACCCCTGAGTATGTCCTGGCCTGGAGTTTGTGTTCTCAAAGCACCGTTGCATGCATACGCACTGCATGATAGATGATGCAGCGGACAAGGCAAAGGTCTTCACAGAGACTTCACAGGGACCTGACCTCAGCTGGAGCACTCAGCTGGGGATCCAAGGCTTACTTCACAGTCAGATCACGCTGCCAAGTCAGCGTGGAGGCACTGCTTTGAAACGAGCGCTTCCTCTCTAGACGTTGCTGCGTGGAAACACTGCACCCCTCTCACCCTTTACGCTAAGTGACTACAGGTACCGCTCGCAGGCTGCGGCGTGGTTCTCCCAAGGACCAGATAACTGCAGTTTCCAACGGCTAATAGAAACCTGCAGACACCTGCAGAGTGGGAACTTACCGAGGGAAACTCTGCCGTTCTCACGAAATTTCGTACGAAGCGGGTTCGGGCCTATGCTCTGGGAACTCAGCGTTCGTGCACAAATACAGTACTCTGCGGTGTTCCACAACGTCGTAGACTGTTGCTAGACCTCTTTGTACATGGTTCATTCAAGGACAGACAGAAACCTTTCAGCTTGGAGATGTCATGGCACCCAAGGAAGGCCAGCTCCTGAACGAAAGCCTTACTGCTGTCCTCCAGCAGAGCTGTCAGCGAGTTGGTGCTACTATTTCTGAGTGCGCTGAGCTAACTCTACACTCTACATGGGTGTGGAAAGGAAGGACCTGCATCTCCTCACTGGACGTCAGGTAGCACATGTTGCATTCGAGCAAGGGATTCGTCGCCTTGTGTGGGACTTGAGTGCTGTGCAGTCTCCGTCTGATGAACTGTGGATCTGCTTGCACTGTCCTGTTCTCAACAGCAAAGAGAGGGTACAGAAACCTGTTTGACATCCAGGCTCCTGATGTTGATGTCTCCTAGCTCGCACAATCAGGTAAGAATGCAGTGGCAGCTTCCTTGTACGTAGTAATGTCTGCACAGTTCCAGCTTTCCTGTGCAGTCTGTGTTGGTCCAGACAAGCAGTTGGCCACTGCGTTTGGCGTGTAGTGTTCACGCGTGATTCCTGGAGAACCCCTGAGTATGTCCTGGGCCTGGAGTTTGTGTTCTCCAAGCACCGTTGCATGCATACGCACTGCACGATAGATGATGCAGCGGACAAGGCAAAGGTCTTTCAGAGAGACTTCACAGGGACCTGACCCTCAGCTGGAGCATTCAGCTGGGGATCCAACGCTTACAGAAGTCAGATCACGCAGCCAAGTCAGCGTGGAGGCACTGCTTTGAAACGAGCCGCTTCCTCTCTAGACGTTGCTGCGTGGAAACACTGCACCCCTCTCAACCTTTACGCTAAGTGACCTACAGGTACCGCTCGCAGGCTGCGGCGTGGTTCTCCCAAGGGACCAGATAACTGCAGTTTCCAACGGCTAATAGAAACCTGCAGACACCTGCAGAGTGGGAACTTACCGAGGGAAACTCTGCCGTTCTCACGAGGGAATTTCGTACGAAGCGGGTTCGGGCCTCTGCTCTGGAAATCTCAGCGTTCGTGCACAAATACAGTACTCTGCAGTGTTTAAAAAGTACAGAGAGGAAGTGGCTCATTTCAAATCAGTGCTTCCACAGTGACTTGTCTGAAGGATCTGACATTTGAAGTAAGCATTGGATCTCCAACTGAATGCTCCATCTGATCATCAGTGTCCCTGTGAAAATTCTCTGAAAGACCTTTGCCTTGTCCGCTGGATCATCAAACATGCAAATAGAGCGTATGCATGCAATGCTTTTCGAAAGCACAAACTCCAGGCCCAGGACATACTCAGGGGTTCTCCAGGAATCACGGGTGAATACACGCCAAACGCAGTGGCCATCTGCTTGTCTGGACCCACACAGACTGCACAGGAAAGCTGGAACTGTGCAGACATTACTACGTACAAGGAAGCTGCCACTGCATTCCTACCTGCTCGTGCGAACTAGGAGAAGGAACCTCAGGAGTCTGGATGTCAAGACAGGTTTCCGTACCCGCTCTTTGCTGTTGAGAACAGGACAGTGCAAGCAGATCCACAGTTCATCAGACGGAGACTGCACAGCACTCAAGTCCCAAACAAGGCGACGAATCCCTTGCTCGATGCAACCTGTGCTACTCGACGTACAGTGAGAGGTGCAAGTCCTTCCTTTCCGCACCCATGTAGAGTGTAGAGTTAGCTCAGCAGTCAGAAATAGTAGCACCACTCGCTGACAGCTCTGCTGGAGGACAGCAGTAAGGCTTTCGTTCAGGAGCTGGCCTTCCTTGGGTGCCATGACATCTCCAAGCTGAAAGGGTTTCTGTCTCTCCTTGAATGAACCATGTACAAAGAGGTCTAGCAACAGTCTACGACGTTGTGGAACGCCAGAGTACTGTATTTGTGCACGAACGCTGAGCTTCCCAGAGCATAGGCCCGAACCCGCTTCGTACGAAATTCCCTCGTGAGAACGCAGAGTTTCCCTCGGTAAGTTCCCACTCTGCAGGTGTCTGCAGGTTTCTATTAGCCGTTGGAAACTGCAGTTATCTGGTCCCTTGGGAGAACCACGCCGCAGCCTGCGAGCGGTACCTGTAGTCACTTAGCGTAAAGGTTGAGAGGGTGCAGTGTTTCCACGCAGCAACGTCTAGAGAGGAAGCGGCTCGTTTCAAAGCAGTGCCTCCACTGACTTTGCGTGATCTGACTTCTGAAGTAAGCGTTGGATCCCCAGCTGAATGCTCCAGCTGAGGTCAGGTCCCTGTGAAGTCTCTCTGAAAGACCTTGCCTTGTCCGCTGCATCATCATCGTGCAGTGCGTATGCATGCAACGGTGCTTTGAGAACACAAACTCCAGGCCCAGGACATACTCAGGGGTTCTCCAGGAATCACGCGTGAACACTACACGCCAAACGCAGTGGCCATCTGATTGTCTGGACCAACACAGACTGCACAGGAAAGCTGGAACTGTGCAGACATTACTAAGTGCACTGAAGCTGCCACTGTATTCCTACCTGGACGTGCATGCGAGGAGACGGCACAACTACATTTTTCCCATAGTTTCTTCTTTAATTTGACTACTCATTGGAAGTTTACAAATATAGTTTTCAATGAACTTTTACATTTATTTTTTATTTGCAGTGAAGTAATTTGCACATTGTAAATTAGACCGACTATGATCTTTTGACCTTTTAGAGTTTATAAAAAATGTAATTGCCTGCAGGTCAAGGATTTTAAAAGCTCAACGAAGTGGTCCAGTATTTTTATACAATTTAATTATGGAATGATGCTTCATCATGGAAGACAAATTAATTCCTTTATTTCCAAAGACACTGTGTATAATATGATTTTTTCAAATGATTTGATTGTATCTGTGAAGCCTTCAATGCTAGATCAGTAAGTGAGATCTGAAGTAAAGGAAAAGAGTCATTTATGTTTTATGATCATCAGTTGAACTCAGATGGGAAATTTCATAATGCTTCTTCAACCTTATACTCACATATTACTCTCCTTCCTCTTCCATGGACATTCATATGTGTGGGTACACTTGTTCTGGCTCTCTTATTCTTTCCTCTTCCCCCTTCTAAAAATGATGATTGATGGAGTGTTATGATAGGATGTCCAGGAATGGCACCCAGAAGAAGAGGTAAATGGTTCAGATCCTGTTTCCCACTTTACTCAATCTCTGTTTTATTAACGATTAAATTAAATTTAAATTTTTACTTTCTTGGGTTTCTTGGATTTTGAGAGTTGGCCTGATTTAGAAAAAAAAGATGGATTGCTTAAGTGAAAAGGAGTATTACCTCAATGAACGGAAAAAAGATAATACTTATCCCATTGTTGGTGATATCTTATATAATATATGCCTGCCCACTTCACAAACAAGCTTTTACCTTCTTCTCTGTGTGGTTAAAGTCTATCAAACTGAGATACTAAAGAAAGATGTCAGAGTTAAAAAATGTGAGACTGTTCAACTTTTCATTTACTGACAAGAGTCATTTTTAGGAAATCACTTAACCTTTCTCATCATGTCTTTGTAAAGTGAAGACAATAATTTACATTTCTTAGAAATGGGTGTGAATGAAATGTAATGCAACACATGCGTGTTGATAAATGTTAGTCACTAATTTTAACATGTGCTTTCCTCTATTCTACAAAAAAGTATAAGTACCAGAAACCACAAAATTCGCTGTCTAGCAGACTGTCTAGCAGTTACAAACCCATTAACAATATATCACATCCCAGAGGGTTAGCCAGTACCTCATAGCAAAATGAGAATATAGTTTATTATCTAACATACTCAAATAATGAGGGTGTTCTACAATATTATACACAAAGTCTAGAAATAACCTGTTATTGTCTTGACATTTCAGGGGTATGAAATTCCGTCAGTGTTGTCATCTATCAGAAATTAAAATAAACAGGAAAACATCTCTGAGTGTTCCTGATCTTTCTACATTCTTCACTGAGAACTTTTAGACATGTATTTCATTACATGATGACCAGAACACCATCAATTCATTGAAAAACCTTAAATAACTTACTTTTCTCCGGATTGGCTAGGACCACTTCCAGGGAGTCAGCTTGGACATGAAGAATATAGCTTGTCCTTGTTTCATTGTCCAGAGGGGCATTCATGTATATAACATCCATTATGTTATTAATTTCAAATTTACTAGAATTAAAATATGATTTCTTGGTCATTTTCTTTACATTACCAGGAAAAATAATTCTCTTTAAGAGGTACTGTGACTTAAATACCTATTTGTAATAAGAGTAATGCATACAAGTGATAACATACTGCATTTGGAACCTATGTTCCAGATATGATCAACATCAGTGTTATCCTAAGTGCGTGCCTTGAAATTCTAGGGTTTTTTTTCAGCTCTTCTGAAAATTAATGTTTCTGTAATCAATTACTATACCCCTCCCCATGAATTCAGATGGCCCTCTACTGTCCTAACACCTTCAGAAATTCTGTAATAAAGAAACTCACAATTTTGTTTAACCAAGTTTTTATGATTTTAATAGATTATTATATTTATTATGATGTAATGCATCTTATTATCCTGTATATTCTACTATGAACACTTGAGGGAACAATAGATAATTTAATATGTTGGTTATTTAGAAAACATGATTTACTATTTTAAATATCTTAAAATAATTTGCCTGAATGTTCATTTTTAAAAATAAATTTGCTCATGTATAATTGAAGAGCGAGGCACACTGCGATATTTTATAATATCCTTCTTCCTTCACTCCTGGTATCTTTTCCTCACTTTAGTTTTCTCCATGAAAACTAAAGTGAGGAAAAGATAGCATTTATTACTACCCAAATGCTATATATTTATTACTTTAATAATTTTTATTGTCTATCTTCTCTTATTCACGGTTAAATTCTGTAAGTGCAAGGATCTTTTTTTTTTTCATTGTTCTTTCTCTCATGGCTAGGAGAATACTTAGTATGTAATAGATGTTCAATAAACATTTGTTAAGTGAATTAACAAATATTTGTTGAACAATTTGATAAATAAATGAGTTAATTGTAAAAAATAGTCATTGTGAGGGAAAGAGGGTAATAGATTGAGCCACTCTGCTATCTTCAAGGAAGAGAACTGATAGAATTGCAGAAAGTATCAGAACAACCTTTTGGCCTGAACCACCATCTTCCATTAATTTCCCCAAATGACCAACACAAACGGAAGGAGGAAAGCCACCCACTATATGTTCCCTAGGCCTTTTAGAAAACGTGGAATTGTTCATTTGCCCAAATACATTTGAATCTACAAGAAAGGTTGTATTGTAGACATCAAGAGAATGGGCACTGTTTGAAAAGGAATGCTGCACAAATGTTAACATGGCAAAACTGGAAGAGCTTACAACCTTACCCAGTTGGCATTAGTATAAACAAGTTGACGGCAAGATTCTTGTCAAGAGAATTAATGTACGTATTGAACATATTAAGCACTCTAACAGCTGTGATCCCATCCTGAAACATGTAAAGGGAAATGATCAAAACAAGAAGGAAGCCAAAGAGAAAGATACCTGGGTTCAACTGAAGTGCCGGCCTGCTCTACCCAGAGAAGCCTACTTTTTGAGAATGAGTGGAAAGGAATCTAAGCTGCTGGAGCCCATTCCCTATGCATTCATGGCATGATAAGTTGAAAATAAAATAAAATGAAAGACCTATAATTGAGTAGGTGTCCCTTCCCACAAGAAAAATATTTAAAGAAAACCGACTGTCCTAATTCATTGGGTGATGTCATTATTATTCAAATTTTGTGTTTTTCTCTTGCTAAAAGATGTAAGATGGTTTACTGTGCAACAAAGTATAGTCTATTGGTTAGGAAAAGGCATTTGCTGAATTACAGTTAAGCTCAGTGAATATTGATTACTCACGATTGCATCATAAATAGCTATACTTAAAAAATATATATCATTTAAAGTCCCCAAGTCTTGTGAGTTACCTTTGCTTCTACCTTTTAGAGAACACGACACAGAAAATAATAGTGTTTGTGATCATTTGGAACTAAAATATCTTTTTTGTTTCAACCAGGGGTAAACAATTATGTATAGCAGTTAACATCATGTATGGCATTCTAAGCATGATACATAATTTATTAAAAAATCTTGAAGTAAGTAGTGTTTTACCATATTACATAAGGAACTTGAGTCTCTGTTAACTTGCCCAAGGTTATAGGTGTGCAAAGATTCAGGTTCAGGCAATATGGCTCCATAATCAGGTCTCAATTCCAAGTGTTATATTGCCTCATATTAGTGGGACCATTGTAAAGCAGCTTTGTATAGTTTTGAGCACATTTAGGTGTTCAGTTGCTTCCTGGATAGTTTAACTTGGATGTGGCACACATCTTAAATTCAACATAGTCACAAGGAAGTTGATCACATCCCATCCTCGTGCCTTCAGTTTTCTGTGATAGCTATTGCAATAGTACCTGTTTATTTGAAATAAAACCTTGACTGCTGTATTCTCTTACCACTAATAAAAAAAAAGAGAAAGTATCAGAAAAGACTGAGAAATCACAACTTCGGTCAGATGTTGGAAGGCTAAGAAAAAAGGAAGTCAGTAATATTTAGAGAGGAGGAACAGCAGTGCAGTAGAAACAAAGAAGAAAACAATAAGAAAACTATGCTGTTGAGCACTTGCTTCAAGAACAGCAATTTCTTTTCATGGTTGGTTGTTGAAATACTTGAAAAAGACTTTATAATTTCCTTGCAAACTGTTTTAACAGAATAAACATTTATTTGTTATTCCATATTTCATATTTATGTTCTTATTTTAAATATTTTTTTGACTAGCCATAGTTTGCCATGCCATCAGCTTATCAAAAGGAAAAAGAGAGGACAACTAAGCTGTAGACAATAGGTGAAACAAAGAATGGTGAGAAGGTTAGCTCTGGAGTTATTTCTAGAGGCTCACAAACCATTCTATTCTCAGTGAACCACGATGGGTAGACAACTCAAATGATTTACTTACTTAAAAATTGCTAATTTATGTCTAATTTAACTGTTGAGGAAACATTATATACTATAAATGTCTTTTATCATGGATGTAGCTCTTGGGCATTCATAGCTTTATGATGTTAAAGTTTCTTCACTTTTATGTAAGCTAGGACAGAATACAGGTCTTGAATGTACAGAACAGTGGGAAGAGATTCCTATAAGGCAATAATTATGATAAAACTGAAAATATGGTGCATTAATTTTGAATAAATCTTTTAAAATATCCCTATATGAGGAGGAGAAGGCTTCTGGAATTTAATATTTAGTATTTCCTGGAGTGGGGGAGGAGATCACTTTTGTAATGATAACTGAATTTTTAGTCAGATTCAGCACATAGTTACCAATTACATTTAAGTTGGACATTTTTATTAGAAATATAAACAATAATTCAAACCTGAAATTAATTTCAAATCCAAGTTGACTGGTTTATGGTGAAAATGCTGACTGAGTAAACATCTACTCACCCTCCCATTTTCTGAAATAAAGGAGTACAAAATACTCTGATTGTGGCTGCAGCAGAAATTATATCAACTGTAGTCCCTCTGGTTGCAAATTCACTTACTGGAGGAGGTCTGCAGGTTTAGAGAAGATTAGTAATTTTTCCATGATGGATCCTGAATTTCATCATAAAATATGTTAGTTTATACGTGTGCTTATTTGAATAACACTATTTTCTGAAGTTTTGAAAAAGTACTACATTAAGTTTCCAACCCTAAGAAGCTTTGTTCCAAATCATGCAAATGCTCCTTTAAGAATATCTTGTCACCTGCATTATTTTTAATTTAAAATGGAACACACTACTCTACTACTTTATTATCTGCCAAATGTCATACAAAACTCTTTTCACTTGTCTCTAAAGCACTTTCTGGACTGAAAGCAATAGATGGATATGATTTGCTACCTCAACTTGCTAAAGTAAATGTTGCTATTGTGTTGCTGATGTTATCATATTTAAGGAAATGACTTCCAATGTTTTTGCTCTAGTCCTTATTCATGCTTTACTGTAAAGCTCTAACTGTACTAACAGTATTTGAATAGATGCATCACAAAATTCATATTATTTTGAATTCACTTTTTTAGCTTAACTGTAGCCACATTATGTACTCAATATCATGCTACTTAGTTGATTTCAAAAATATATTTTGCACAACACATTATTTCAATCTCAAAATCTCAATTTCATTATATAATATTGGTCACTGGCTATTGTAACTGTATTTTCAAAATGAATGCAAATAATCTCACTTTTATAATTCACAGATATTTATATTATCCACTTCAATAGATTTAGAAGATTACTGAATACAATTTTAACAATGTCTCTGAGCGTTTTTGTAGTCTAGTCAATTTCTCTACCATGTGATTTTAATAACCTTTAGCTCCTTTTCCCAACTGATAAGATTAATCCTATTGTTATTTTTTCATGGTCTCTTTCCTTTAATACTTACTCTTTTAATACTACCCATCATTTTTATCTACATTTTCTCACGTCTTCTAAATGTAGATTGCACTGTGAAATTCTATCGTGTCTTCATTGAAACCTTTTATAACGAATCCTGAGACACAAATATAGTCAAGAAAAGTAATTACATACAACTTTTCATAAACATCTTGTCCAAATCGCTATTTTCTTTGGCACTGTTGTCTAATATTTGATTGACAAAGGGTGAAGCAATCTATCTTATTTATAGATGCTCCAGCACTAATGGTGGTTCATATGTTAATTATATGGTCAATAAATATATCTCAATTTACTTTATTCTCTTGTATCTTTTCTGCCATCTTTTGTTAACAGTATTCAGGTATTTCTTGGATAATCATCCTCCTCATTTCAGTCTAATTGTTTTGGTAGGACTGACCCAATCTCTAGGATATATGGATAAACACGTTACCTATATCTGGCCAATGAGGACACTTTATCCTTTTTGCTCAGTGTTCATGTGTGATAAATGTCTAATAGAAAGCCAATGAAAGTCATGCTCAAAATTTTTACTCTTAACTATTAGTGGGGAAAAAAGGTATTTATTTATATTTATTTTTTGGTTGGTTTTGGCTAGGATTTTATTGTTTGTACTCTCTAAGTACATTCTTATTGATAATGGCACCAACACAAATGACATACCTTAGGGTTGAAAATAGACCCCTACACTTTGACTAATATTTTAAATGCTGCTATACTTAAAGCTAGGTAAACTCATCAAGTCATTTATGGGGAAAAAATAAATTCCCTTGTATTTCTCCTTTATTTAAGATTTCTATCACTTCCAATCAAAGAGTCCCAACTAATTTATGAAAAACATGTTTAGACACTTCTTAAAACACATCTGAAATAACACAATTATATTCTATAAGCAATTTATTTAGTCATTGTCATAGTGTCAGTGCACCGAACAAACATAACTTTGTTAACTTTGAAGAAAAAATAATAGGAGGCTACCATAAAAAGGAAGGCACTTACAAAAGTGACATTAAGTTTGATTGTGATGCACTGCTTTGCTTATGAATGTATATACATTATATGACATTTTAGATTATAAGGAGACATTAAGACAATATGCAGTTGGTCACATAGCTTAGTGGTTGACCATGGTGATTGTGTAAGAAAAGTCTGAAAAGGGTTAAATTTAGAGAGCTATGGAACCACAGTAGTCTCTAAAAGGCCCTCGATAATCTCCCCTTTTGGTATTTCTACCTTGGGTATTCCTTTCCTCTTGCATGTGGGCCAGAGAGTGACCTGTTTCTAAACAATAGAAATTGGCACAGTAGATGGGATGTCACCTCAGTGATTATGTAACATATGATGATAGCTTGTAACTTCATTCTTTTAGTAGACTCTATTTCCTTTGCTGGATTTAAAGAAGTGAATATGTGGAATCTTCCACATGACAAGATATTGAAGGTCATGTCTGAGCAATAGTCAGCAAGGAACTGAGGCCCTCATCCAATATCCCACAAGTAACTGAATCCTACCAAATCCACATGAGCTTGGAAGTGTACCTTTCTCTAGTCAAGCCTCACATGAGACCCTAGCAGTGGCCAATACTTCATTTCAAACCTGAATGAGACTATGAAACAGAGAACACAGGTGACTAATTCCTAACCTACAGAAACTTCAAGATGATATATGTGTTGTTTTAACTTATTAAGTTTGTGTTAATATTGTTATGCTGCATCAATAGCTAATAACATGGCTTCAATAAGAGCAATGAATTGTTAACTATGACAGATCAAATTACATACACCTTAAGTTTGACACAAGAAAACATGTTAGTTTATTCTGGAATAATTTTCATAAACTAATCTCTTTTGTAGAATTAGACATTGCTTAAATTGTTTCCTTGTCTGTCTTCTTACTACGTAAAAGGTAAATTTTGTGCTTTCCTTAATTAGTTTATTGATCCTTATTAAGTACAGAAACATAAAGTCTGCAGCTAATGAACTTTCAGCTTTAATATAGAAAAATGTCATTTTTATTTCAAACTTTACCATTTTGCATGTATTTTGTACAATCTGGACAGAAATGATTAATAATGAACAAATTAACTGTCATAGTTTAAGAAGGAATTTAAATCCAATTCATAACACTAAAAGCATTAAAAATTCCACTTGTTATAAATGTTTAAAACAGATTTACTTCTATACAAAATATCTCCTCATTATCCTTTGTCTTAATTGTTCCAACATACTTCTTTATACCAGAATCAAAACATACCATAAAATGCAATTTTCTCCAGGATAGAATGAAATGGCCTCTATGATAATGAGCATTAGATTACAAAATTTGAATTCTTCTATTTATCACCAGGCAAGACTCATTTCACTTTGTTTCATGCTCTGGAAAGTACCAGTTACAGGTTAGAGCAAATTACATTTTCCCTTTGGAATCACATATAATTTAAATACAAAATGAAACAAAAAGAAGTCAAGATCCATAAAATCAATGGCAGAGAGGATAGAAAGATAACAAAATTGAATAAAATGAACTGAATGTAAATTAAAGGGAAAGTGGTAGATGTAAAGAATTGGACACTGCATATTCTATTTAATAAGGGTAACTATCATGCAATAATGCAAGTCCAGAGAGATTTTAAAGTGGAAAGTAAATTCTAAATTTTATGTGAATTCCATAAACTTTACATTTGGCAAGCAATGAAGTTTTCTTTTAAAGCATCATCTGACATGGTTTGATCATGGGGTTTGACCTATAAAGTTGACTGACAGTTTATAAGTCTTAGAGTAAACTATCTGAAAGGTATTTTCCAGTTCTACCATTCTGAATCTGATATAATGTGATTTACCATTTCCTCTTTTCTTTCTGTTGAGTATAGTCAAAATCTATTGATTAATTTCAGAAGCCAAGAATTATGACCAAAAAAGGATTTCTGAAAAGTTTTTTTAAAGAAAAAACATATCTTTCTCTTGCTATTAATTCATATAGTTGTAATTCATTATTTATAATAAATAGCCATCAACTCTCTTCCAATTAACTTTTTAACACCTGATTCAAAACAATTAGCTGTTGAGTGTCAGAAATGCAAGAATTCTACCTTTTAAAGCTAAATTTACTCCTGATATAATTGAGAAAAACCTTTACAATACAAGAGGCACTTGAAACAGATGGGGCTCAGTAGTGGAACTAACAGCTTTAGTAATAAACTTAAAAGTCAAAGTTCAACTGGATTCACTGTCCAGAAAAAGACTGCTAAGACCACATTAGAGGAAATGGTGTGTATTTATCAGATATGGACCTAGATCATTGGAGAGACAGATGGTTTCATATTTTATAAATGTCTTCCAAAAAGGTCTCAGAAGCTCTTTCACAAAGATTGTCTAAATTGGGTTTGATGTCCATGTTCCTGACATATTCCTGATGGCAGTGCTAGCTCCTATTTTTCCCCAAGAGCCTTATTGGACATTATAAAAATCCCACAAATTTTGACTGAAATTTCAAAATTACCTCAATTAATACTTAAACAGAGTGTGTGTGTGATTTGTGAATGGAGTTTTATATTTTGCTCATTTTAATAGATAACAAATTTAAATTTACCAGTTCTTATTTTATTTTTATGAAATAAATAGATAATTATTTGTTTGTATTTACATTCAATTCAATTATTTTTTCAATTTCAGTTGGCATACAATAATATACCAGTTTCAGCTTATAGCATAGTGATCAGAGATTCACATACTCACAAAGTGATCACGTACCCCTCTTCCCCTTACATATTATTACAACATTATTAACCATCTTCCCATGCTACACTCTAATTGCCATGTCTATTCTGCAACTATCCATCTGTACCTCTTAATCTCTTTGCCTTTTTCTGTCCCCAACCCCTCCCATCTAGTATCCATCTAAATATTCTCTGTATCTATGATTTATTTCTGCTTTTGTTGATGTTGTTTTGATTTTGTTCTTTAGATTCCTATGTACATGAAACTTGTGATGTATGTCTTCTATCTGACTCATTTTATTGAGCATAATACTCTCTAGGTCCATCAAGGCAATATATTTTTTCCATCCCTCCCTTTTACTCTGTGTGTGTCTTTTAATCTGGAGTGAGTTTACTGTAGGCACATATAAGGGGTCTTGTTTTCTTACCCATTCAGCTACTCTATCTTTTGGTTGGAGCACTTAATTCTTATCCATTTGAGGTAGTTGTTCATAGTAATGTAGTTATTACCATTCTTATTTCTGTTTTTGATACATGATTTTTTTTCTTCTTAAGTCTGTCCAACATTTTCTGTAATATGGCTTGGTGATGATAAATTCCTTTATAAATTTTATAAATAAATTTCTAATTGATTATTTTTTGAAAATATAGACTACAATAAATCCTTCTCAATTAAATACTTTTTAATTATTTGTCATTTAAATAATGGCTGTACTAAAATAACAGAATTTGCAATCTTTAAATGTTAGACCCAGTTTTTACATTTACATATAAATGAAACAATTATTCTACAATTTAAATCTACTTTATTGCTTGGTTCATGAAGTAACAATAAAAGTAAATGTTATATGTCACATAAAGCTCCTAATATTTTAAATGCCATGTAGTTTAGTATGTAAAAGTGTTTGTAAATAGATGCTAAATTTACTGGGATTCAGTGGGCTGTATCATTTAACTTCTACTGAGGGAAAAATCTGTTTATTTTGACATGTTTGCATTCAATATATTTGCAATTCAGTACAATTAAGAAACTTTTTATATTTACTATGAGGGAATTTAAAATGGAAGGAGAAAAACACCAACTAGAACTCTTATTATTTGTAATCTTGGAGTAATTTCAACAGGTGATTTAATTTTACATATTTAACTGAGTGAAACAGTTTCAAATAGACATAGAACAGAAAAGAGATACAAGCTCTCTCAGAATTGTTAAGATGGATTGATAGAAAGAAAATTAATAAAGGATCAAATGCTTAGACACTGCTTTGTACAGCTTTTCTAACTGTGCTTACTACTGTTAAGAATTTTGAATCTATTCAGATCCATGAAGTTCCTTGATCTTGAAGACAAGACAACTGAAGCACTTGAGTCATAAACAATTCCTCAAGTTCAGAAAACTATATAGGAAATTACACCTGTAATTAAGTGTATCTATGTTTCTGTTTGTTTCATTTATTGTTCTCAATAGAGTTGATCTACTCTGTCCTAGTCATTGGCTCTAAACATCAAAACCTAAGAATTAGCTGAAGACTTATTAAAATTTTCAGATTTTTTGGATCATACTTAAAGATTCTGATTTAGTAGGTTCATGAGGCCAGACCTAAATATCATTTGTAAACGTCACTCTTTCAATAGTTGCAGAGCAAAATTATCATCTTTGTAGCAAGATTTTAGTAGTACCCTAAAAAGACAAAAGGTTATCTTCAGGTAAGTCATCTTTCATATCATACACTAAATCAAAATTAAAATAGAAAACAATCTTAGCAAACAAGAGATGTTCTCTGCATGTGGATTTACTTTATGTTATACTAATAGTTTAGAGATTGTTTTTTTTTCATTCTTTAAAATCAAGACCAATAGTTCTCCCTGAACTATTGTACTTACTAATTAATAATCCCTAAGTCCAAACTTGTGTGATTTGTATAACAATGATGGCTATGTTCCTCAGGGTGTGGGGGAATTGTTAAACTCTTGAATAATAAGATGTTAACTAGAATTGCTCATTTGCCATTTTCTTGGCCATTGTTATAAAATCATTTTCATAGTATATAAACATGAATTTCTGGATTTCAAACTATGCTTTTTCTGTTTTTTTTTTTTGCATGTTAGTCCTTTATAATTCTTTATAAAATCAACCTGATTTTTATTTCTTCAATATAAAGTGACTCAAAGACATATTTTAAAATATAAACTGTATGAAATTTCTGCATTGCCATTTGTTACAAGTCCAATTCACATTGATGAGCAAAGGGTGAATTTTTAACTTTAATAGGAAACTGATAAGATTGCTTTCTTTGAGGGATTTGAATTTTTTAAAAAGTGTTAAGATACTTGTATGTATAGTATTATTATTTGGGATCTGATGTATTTCTTTTGAATAGTACTAGAAACTGAAAATGACTCAATATATTTTTTAAAGTTAGCAAAATATCAACTTGTTTCAAGAGGTTAGTAGAGGTGTGTTAGGTACCTTTGCCCCTTTTCTACATATAAAAATACAAATTTTAAATTTGTATAGAAAACACATTTTTAAAATATAGAATCCTTAAAACTCAACATAAATATGCATTACATATGCAAAATTTAGTAATCAATGTTGATACATTTCCATTTTACATAAATACTAAAGATATGTATTCTTGTATTCAACCTTGGCATTTTAATTATGAGGTGCTTACTTTGGGCCTCTTTGGATCCCTGATAATTTTTTTAATTCTCTCATCTTCCTGGAGTTTTATGTCCATTTCTTCATTAGATTAGGGACTTTTCCTCATTATTTTTTCAAAACAGCTTCTCAACATCTTGATTGTCTTTAGTTTTGCTAACACAAGGATACTTCCACCCTTAATAGTGTCACATATGCAACTTACGTTATTTTATAGTCTCGGCATCCCATTTTTTGCCATTCTGATTGTGTGTCCTTGGCTTTCCTGTCCTCTTTTAGGCTTTTGATTCTTTTCTTTATTCGGTTTGATTATTCCTTTGTTTATTCTATTTAATACACTTCTCATCTCAGATAATGTGTTTCTCATTCAGACTGGTTCCCTTCTATGATTTCTATTCCATTTTTATGTTCTTTTACGAAGTTCTCACTGAATTTATCTACTCTTCCCAAAAGTTCATTGAGCTTCTTTATAACCAGTGTTTTGAACTCTGCATCTGTTAGATTATTTGACTTCATTATATCTGGATCTTGTTCTGTTCTGTCATATGGTTTCTGCTTCTTTGTCTTCCTATTTCAGCTGCCTTCTTGTGTTTGTTTCTATGTACTAAGCAAATCTAAACTCCCAGTCTTATTAGTGTGGATTTTGTGAAGTAAGTGTTCAGTGACACAGTCCTGAGAGGAGTTCAACTGCAGGCCAAATTTAACCCAAGCCTCTGCCCCTCCAGGGCTACTTGTTAAAATTCAGCAAGCAAACTACACATGCTGTGTTTTTACTTGCCTCAAAAGGTCAAACTGAGCCAGCTGCTTCTAGTGTGGGTCTAGGCACTGCTTAGCAAGGAGACCTGACTCGCTGAGGATACACCTGGATGTGACTTGGGGGGGCCGCGAGTTTGGGGAGTTGTTGTTTTAGGGAATCCTCTAGACGGAGTGCCTCTGTATACAGTTTTGATGATGTAAGTCACAGCTATGACCTTGCAGTGCCTACACACTAGGAGCGGGTAGGGCTGGACAGGAAACAATGGATATTGCCAGCACTTCTGTATCAAGTAAGTCCTGCTTCAGCCTTCACTCCAACATTGTCTCCCTATAAGTACCTACTGCACCCTGCCCGCAGCTGAACTGGCACTGGTGCTCAGAGCATGAAGGGTCCGTGACCGCGAAAATTAGCTCACAGATATGGACCCGTTAAGAGGCTTCTATCAATGCTGCTGCCTCTGTCTCAACTGATTGAGACTGGGTACCCTGCACCCTTGCTCTGTCCTAAATTTCACCATTGCAAGGTGGTTTCTAGATCTCTGCCTAGTTTGTATGACTTGTTATCCCGGGCAATTTTTCTTTGCTGTTGCTCCTTCTTGTTTCCATCCCAACTTTGATTTGGTCACCAGAGGGATGAACAGAGCCACTATCATCTGTGCACAATTTTTTTCTCTAATAAATTTACACTTTTAACTTTTACATTTGTGTGTCATCCATTTTGAGAATTTTTAATTATTTGAGTTAGATGGCTAATTTCATCACTTTGCATATAAATATTCAATGTGCACATCACCATTGTGTTGAAAGGATAGTTCTTTCTAAGTTGAACTTCTTAACACCTCTGTGGAATCAGTTTTAATAGACCTTGCTGCTAGACCTGAATCTACCTGATTGATCTATATGGGTCAATACTTACGCTAGTACCACACACTCTTAATTATAATACCATTGAAGTATGATTTGATATATGTGATTGTGAGTCACTCCATATTGCTTTTTTAAAACATTACTTTGCATGTGTAGTTTGATTTAAATTTACATATTCAATTTATGATAAGATTGTCATTTTTTCTAAAAAAATCTTTTGGTAATTTAAAAAACTGCATTAAATTATAGGTCAATTCGTGATATAGTTTGATCTTACCCATATGGACATTAATATTGAACACTTGATGCCTTATGTTAATTCAAATGTTTTTCATTTATTTAATTTATGATTTCAAAAAGCTGCCACTGTAGAATATAGAACAGCTTAAATTTCTAAATGTTTCTTAATTTGATGATTTTTCACATCATTTATTATTACTATGTCTTGAATTTTGATTTTGTATCCTGTGACAAATTCATTAGTTCTAGTGGATTTTGACTGGATTCATTTCAAAGCATTTTAGACAGGATTATGTCATATTGTAAAAAGAAGAGTCATATTTATTTTCCATTGGGAAGTTGATTGATTATTATTAATGTACACAAACATTGCAGTTGTGAAAAAATCAAATCCTCAGGGTATATAATAAAAAAAATTTACTTAGCTATTACTTTGTGAGAATTTTGTTTCTATATTCAGGAGATTATTGATATGATAATTTATATTCTCATAATGCTACATTATTCAAAGCAAGATAATACAGACCTCATCAAATAATTAAAGAATTTCCAACTTCTATTTCTGAAAGACTTTGAGATAATTGTAAGTTATTTAATCTCTATATATGTTAGGTGGAATTGACCAGTTAAGGTATTTAGCCCTGAGCTTTCTTTTGAATGCTTTTTTAATTAATTTAAAGGATTTCTTGTTATAAATAAGTCTCTCACGTATTTTTCCTATGTAGATCACATTAATATTAATATTTCATTTGTGATTAACTTGATAATTTATGCATATCAAGATATATATTTTTGACTATTAGAAATCCATATTTCAAGATCTTCTAGGCAGTCAATAAAAAAATAAACAGAAAAAAACTAATGCATAAGAATGAGGCTTTGGAAGAATACTCTACAGCCTACGGTTACCAGGATGAAAATTATGGCTATGAATTATACTGCAACTGATGCTCATTTTTTAGGGTAAATAAGGTAGACACTAAGTATAAAAACAAATTTTGAAGACTGCCCTATGAACCTGAATGTCATCAAAACAGGGACCAGGCCTATATTCTTTATGCAAGAATGTTTAGATAGGTCAAATATATTTATTTAAAAAAAAACAAATACAAACTGACATTGAAAATAAAGAATAATATGAAAAATTAGCAATTATAAACCCTAAGCTAACCGTACCCTAACATTAACCCTACACCAAATTCTAACCTTACTCATTTCTAACCCTAACCATAACCCGAATCCTAACCCTAAACCTAACAACAACCCTACCCTAAACCTACACTAACCCTAGCCTAAACCCTAAATCTAACCCTAACCCTAACCCTAACAACAACCCTAACCCTAACATATCCCTAAGGCTAATCCTAACCCTAAACCTAACTCTAACCCTAACTCTAACCTAAACCCAACATTAACCCTAACCCTAACCCTAACCCCAAACCTAACCCTAACCCAACATACCTCTAACCCTGACCCTAACATAACCCTAAATCTAACCCTAACAACAACCTAACCCTAACACTATCCCTAAGGCTAATCCTAACCCTAACCTAACTCTAACCCTAACTCTAACCTAAACCCAACATTAACCTAACCCTAACCCTAACCCAAACCTAACCCTAACCCAACACTACCTCTAACCCTAACCCTAACATAACCTAAATCTAACCCTAACAACAAAACAAACCCTAACCAAACCCTAATCTAGCCCTAACCCTAACCGAAACCTAAACCTATCCAAACCTGAACTTTAACCCTAATTCAAAACATAATGGTAACCCTGCCCTAACGCTAACACAAACCAAAACCCTAAAACTAACAACAAACCTAAAACTACACTAACTCTAACTCTAATCCTAACACTAACGCTAACCCTAACCCTAATCCTAAACCTATCCCTAACCCTAACACTAACTCTAAATCTAACAACACCCCAAACCCTAACACTAACCCTGACTGCTGACCTAACGCTAACCCTAACCCTAACATTACCCCGAACGCTAACCCTAAAACCTAACTCTAACCCTAAATAATCCTAACTCTAACCCTAACCCTAAACCTAATGCTAACTCTGAATTCTAACCCTAACTCTAACCCTAACCCTAACATAACACTAACCCTAACACTAACCTAACCCTAACCCAACCTTAATGCTAACCCTAAACCCTAACCCTCACCCTAACACCAACCCTGACCCTAAACTCATATCTAACCCTAACCCTAAATCTAAACAAATCATAATGCTAAACCAACCCCAAACCTAACCCCAACCCTGACCCTAATCCTAACAACAAATCTAAACCTAACTCTAACCCTAACACTAACCCTAACCTAACGCTAACTCTAACCCTAACCCTGACCATAAGCCTAACCCTAACCAACCTAACCTAACACTAAACCTAAACTAACCATAACCCTAACTCTAACCCTAAGCCTAACCACGAGCTAATGCTAATCTTAACCTAACCCTAACCCTAACCCTAATCCTGACACTAATGCTAACCCTATTCCTAACCCTAAAACTAACCCTAATATTAACCCTAACCATAACAATAACCTTAACCCTAAAACAAACCTAACCCTCCCCTAAAAGAACCTAACAATAACCCTAAACCTAACATTAATCTTAACTCTAACCCAAACATAACCCTAACTCTAAACCTAACCCAAACTCTAACCCCAACCCTAAAAACACCTAACCGTAACCCTAACCTAACAACAACCAACTCTAACACTAACTCTAATCCCTAAACTTAACACTAACTATAACTTTAACCCTAAACTAACTCTAACCCTAACCCTAACCATAAACCTAATGCTAAACCGACCCTGAACCCACGCCTTAATCCAACCCTAATGGTAACACTAACCCTACACTCATGCTAACCGTACCCCAACTCTAAACCTAAACCTAACAATAAACCTATCCCTAACCTTAACCCTAACTCTAAAGCTAATTTGACCCTACCCTGATACCCAACCTATACCCTAAGCCTAACTCAAACCAAACCCTATGCCTAACAAACACCCTAACCGAAACCCTAACCTTACCCTAAATCCAACTAACGCTAAACCCTAACCTAACCCTAACAATAACTAACCCGAACCCTAACCCTAACCTAACCCTAATTCTAACTCTAACCCAACCGAACCTAACCCTAGCCCAAAACCTAATCCTAACCCAATGCTAACCCTAAACTCTAAAACAAACCCTAACCTGAATTAATACTAACACTGACAACACCTCTAATCCTAGCCCAAAACCTAACCCTAATGACTACCCCAACTCTAACCCTAACCCTAACCCTGACCTAACGGCTAACCCTAACCTTGACCCTAACCCTAATGCTAACTCTAACCTACATAGCCCTAAACCTAACAACAAACCTAACCATCCCCCTAACCAGACCCTAACAAATATCCCTAACCTAACAATAACCTCTAACCCTCACCTAAACCTAACCCTAACACAACTCCACCCTACCCTAACCCTACCCCAAACCTAATCTGAACCACACTGAAATTTTTTTAACAGACATATTATTTAGTATTAAGTGTTGTTTACATATAGGAATTGTCCTGGTACTTAATCTTACATGTTTCATGTAGTAGTTTTAAGAGTGAAACCTAGCCAGCTGTGTTATTAACAATCTGTGTGGTCATGAACAAATTACTAATCACTCTCTTCCTCCACTTCTTGGCTATAAAATGATAATAAAATTAACACCATGAAAAAGTTGTTGTAGGAAATAAGGATATATTTTACGTATCAGCTAGACAACTGTGTTAGATATATGTTTACTTGCAGCACCAGCGATAGCATTATAAAATAATGCAAACGGATTTTTGGTTTAAAGAGCAGTGGATCGACAATTGATCTGAGACTGAGCCGGCCTCAGTCTTTGACTTTAACAGATTCAATGGCAAGATAGTGGCAGAATTCTAACTGTAGTTAAGGGATAGCTGTGAAGTAAAAAACTGGAGGCAATGATTGTAGAAATATTTTCTGAGTAACATAACTGTGCAAAAAAAATATTGCTCAGTTGGAGATATTGTCATATATTGGGGAGATAGTGTCAGAAGTTGGTATAGAGTACAAGAAAAGTTTCATTTTAATGAGAGAAAGGTAGCTGTCTTATAGTATATAGAGGAAAAGGTTGGAAGTACAGAATCAGAATTGATAGTATATTAAACATCAAAGATATGGTAGGGATTTAGATGAAGGCATAAGATCTTCAGAAGTCAGTTTGTTCCTCTGAGATTTGAAGAAAGGCAATAAGTATAGGTATAGGTACATTTCTAGTTATAGACTGAGAAGTGGTGATATTTCACCCTGATAGCCTCAATTTTTATGTGAATTGCAACTTCAATGGAGGAGACTGAAAAATATGTGATTTGAAGGAAAGGGTGAACTATTGGAGAAGACAGAGAACATAGAACATGATTTTTCCAAATAAATAAAAAGCACAATTGCACTCAAAGATCATGGACTTATATTAGCATTAGTCTGCCTGATTATTTCATTTCTTTTTTTACTCTTCCATCACCCAAGACAAGGTTGCTGATTAAATTAATTCAAGAGGAGGAAGTTCCATTTGAAGAAAGAGAAAATAAATGAGAACAAAGTGATTATGAAATCTACTATGAAGAGGGAAGAGACATAAGCCCTGAAGTAGTGAGAGCAGAGAAGATATTTTGGAACTAAAAATTCACTGTTATTATAGAAGTGGACTTAACTGAATAAGGAAGTGATGGGAAGTTCTCAGAAATTTATGCTTTAAAGTTTCTCTTTCCAGAGTTGCTACAATCTCCTAGAAACAATACCTTCCCAAAACCAAAGATTAGGGTGTAGTTACAGAATTGTTTGATGCGGTCAGTCAGTTCAAAGATTGAAGGTTTTTTCATTCTTAGGAATTTGAAATGGGTTTTGGGTATGTCATCTACATAAATGGTGAAATTCATACATAATGAAGGTGCAGTTAAAGAGGTAGACTAAGCTAGATACCTACAGCCTCATTATATTCAGCAACAAGGAAGGGTAAAATGTATACAATGTATAAATGCATGGATTTCGACTGAGAGAGCAGGTGTGCATCGTTGATTCAAAAGTGACCAGGAAGCTATAAGAAGAGCAGGAAAAGAAAACAAACAAACAAACAAATAATGTATGTATATATGTGAAATATATAAGGAGATTAAAATACATGCAAGTTCTTCTTAGTGAGAAAAAATTATTGATGCATTATATAAGGGAGTTACAATTTTATGATAATATGTCTGAAGTAATAAGAGTTTTACTTGGTTTTGTGCTTAAATTTGCATATTCATTGGTAAGTGTCTAGGTGGAAAAATGTTATTTTTTAATGTTATTGTAAAAATTAAGATAATTATGACTTTATACTGTACTTGGCTTATAATATCTTAAATAATATTTGTTGATCAAAATTCTTCTCATATCCAGTACCAGATTTAAAATTATATTCTTGATTTTGTTGTCCATATTTTTTGTGACTTGGTATGTATTTAAATGAATCATATTTTGTAACTGAGTTATAAAAGAACATTGTTAACTGTGCATGTTTGTACTACACACACCCAACATTTACCAGTCCATCTTATATAAAGGTTTCATTTAAAACTATTGTTCATTTAAAATTTGAATAACTCGACCTTAAACTTGAAAATCCTAAAAATGTACTACTGGGAATGAAATCCTAAAAGTAAAGTACTGGAATAATTCTTATGCATTGTTTAACTTACTAGTATTCCACTATATATATTTGGGAGAGAGCAGGGAGATTTGAAAGAATGCTAATGATTCTGTCAACCATCATCAATAAGTGTTTTCTGAAATGAGAACTTTGAGATTTCAAAGAGAATCAACTCCCCTCTAAGAAATAGAAATTTAAATTAGAGTCATTACTAACAACAGATATTGATTTGTATTTTTGAAAAAAAAGTACAGTAAACATAATTTTTTTAATTGTATATCTCATTTTTGACAATTTGCTACAAATGTGCTATGCAAAATTATAAAACAAGATATTCATTCTGTACCCAAATTTTGCATTAAATGTTTTCTGTTTCATAAATGGTATGTTTAAAAGAGCACCTTAATCTGTTAAAATAACATTTGGCTATTTTGTTGTTAAATTTTAATAAATTAGCAATACTATAAAATGAAATTACTCAGTTTTTGATATTGTAAGTTAAAACTAGGAACTGTGCAAAGAAGCTTAAGGTACCAAGCAATCATAATGATTCCACTGTAACCACCCTCTTTTCTAAGTGTGATTGTATTCTGTTACCAGGTCTATTTTAAAACAAAAGTTTAGAACCATACAACAAAAAATTGAGTAAAAGAAGTTATATAGAAGACAGAACAGATATTATGACCCACCATCAAAATAAAGTTTAAAATATGCATAACTAATCTATAGTGTTAGAAATAAGGATAGTGGTTTCCTTGGAGAGCTAAGTATGACTGGAAAAGAATGAAAGACATTCTAGAATGCTGGTAATGTATCTCGCAGATGCTGGTCTCATGGATGTGTATATTTTGGAAAATTTTATTGAGCTGTACACTTAAGACTTTTGCTTATCAGTATGTGTTGTTGTACCTCAATAAATTTTAAATTAATGGTAAAAGTTTATATTAGTGGAAATGCCCCTGGTAGTCATAAGATAAAAGATAATATTGAACCACATCTTAGAGTGACTTGACATTAGTCCAAAATTTGCTCATAGTATATAAATAAATGCCTTTCATGACTTTAAATTCTGATTTTAACTTCATTTGGAAATGTGCTTTTTTATTTCTTATGCTGTGCTTTGAGAAATTAATAGAACTCTGAAGCTTAAAAAGAAAACCTTTGATGACTAATTTCTCTTTGTTCTTTTTTTTCTCTTGAAGTAGTAATGTGACTTAATGTTGAAATCTAATTAGCATTCCACTAATGCCAAAACTAAACTCTGTTGTTATATATACAATCCAGATCATCTAAAGAGATGAGGTGGTGGTCGTCAGAGCTTGTCCTATTCTAAAGCTGAAGTGAAATATCTGTTTTTTTTTAAGTGACCTGGTCTAACAGGTTAAGCACATATATCAAATCTGAAGGTAGGGAGTCAAGCTCATGCAGCATCTTAACACACATTTATATTATTTGCTATTATTGCCATTATTATATCACAACTTTACCACTTATTATGTAGCATTTGGCTATTTAAATTTCATTAAAATTAAACCGAACTATAATTTCAGTTCCTTCAGTTCCTTAATCACATTAGCCTGATTTCAAGTGTTCAATAGTCATATGTGCCTAGTGGATACTACATTGGACAGAACAGCTTAGAGCTTTTTTATTATTGCAGAAAGTTCTATTGGATAGCAGTAAAGTGTATATATATATTATTATATTATATATAAATATATAATATATATGATATATATCTATATATCTATCTATATATATTATATTTAGAAAAAATATATTTCTTTGAGAGTTTGTATTTTGTTATCTAAGAATAATCAGATAATAAAAATAGTAATAAAAACATAAAATTTATACATCTGGTTTCATGAGTAGGGTGTGCACAACTTTATATTAATTCACTGAGATTAAGTCTGCTTCTAAGTATTTCACTATGAAATACTTTTTAAATTGGCATTCTGAACAATGTCCCTGAAGTAGAAGCCTTAAAGGCAATCCAATATATTATGCTCACAGCTTTATTAAACACACACTCACTCACACACAACATATAGTAAGCATCTATTAGCTTTTTGAAAATTCTAAATATTAAGAAACCTTAACATGTAGGTCGTAAGCACATGCCACTAGGATTAAATATGGTTATTCAGAATACAAGATAATGAAGAGGAAGTTGGATTAGTATCCTAACCTTCTCAAATTATGACATGGCATTAATTTGACATGCCATGTATAATATCCTTATACATCTCTGAGATTACTGGTTAAAAGCTCTGAACTTTGATTTGCCTTATTGTCATTTGAGGTACCCATGTGTTTATTTCATTCTTTTTCCCTTTAGGAAACAGTTTCACTAAAACACATACACACAATTACAAACTATGCTTATACACAAAGCAATGGTACGGTAAACAATCAATCCCACCCGTAAACCAAATTAGACCACGGCCCAGAGATGAACCCATTTAACATGTCTGTCAAAACACTCGATTCATGGACTGGACCCTGTTAGTGTCTATGCCCTTTAATTCAGAGTTTGGTGGTTATTATCATTCTAATGACAACCATTTGACATTAAGTGGACATAAAGTCTATAAATCTATATAATGTCCAGAAAAATATAGACCTTTTTTTTGTATTATTACTACACAAGGAATATCACTCTTACAAACAGAAATATGTCCTCTGCTAAAAGGTATTTTTGAATCATTATTCATAACCTGTGTTTCCCCTCTTCCTAGGCTACTGATAAAGATACTTCATCGGTATCTTTATTATAGTGCCATGGCATTCACTCATAATACCTCCAATTAAAGAGGGAAAAGGAGGATTTGTGGTGAAAACATGTACAGGGCATATCAAAACTGCTATGCTCTTCCATAATATAAACAAGTCCTATTTCAAGTTTCAAGTCATTGCAAGTAACAACTATGGGAGGGACATCCCTAATTTGCTGAAGGAAATGGACATAAAACCTCAGGAAGCTCAGAGAATTAAAAAAAATCCAAAGAGTCTCACACCAAGACACATCAAAATTAAAATGCCAAAGGTTGAATACAAAGAATGAATATTAAAGCAGGTAGTTAATTTAAAGGAAAAGCCGTTAGACTAGCAGCTGATTTCTTAAAAGAAACGATTCAGGACAAATGCCTTTGGCAAAAAATTCTCAATAGGGTATAGAACTAGGATCTACAACCAAGAATAATTTATCCAGCAAAGCTATCATTTAGAGTTGAAGGACAGATAAAATGCTTTCCCAACAAAAATAAGCTAAAGGATTTTATCACCACTGAGGCAGTATTACAGGAAATGTTGGAGGGACTTCTTTAAGAAGAAAACACATGTATCAAAAACAGGAATCAAAAATGGTAACAACTAACTACATTCCTATCATAAGTACCTCAACTGGAAAAAAAAGTGCTCTGTCTGAGAGATAGAGTGAATGAAAGGTAAGGAAAACAGCACCCTACGTATTACCTATAAGAGACTCACTTCAGCTCAAAAAACACACACAGACTAAAAGGAAGAGGATGGAAAAAGATATTGCTTTGATAGATCTAGAAGGCATTTAAGTCAGATAGAGAAAGATAAACACTATATAATTTCACTTATATGTGGAATCTAAGAAATAAAAAGAACACACTGATTAAAAACAGACCCATAAATATAGTGGACAATTTGATGTCGAACAGAAGGGGGATTGGGGGCCTGAGAAAATGGGGTGAAGCCTTGAAGAAGTAGAAATGAATAGCTGGTGGATAGTCACAGTGATGGGGAGCATGGCATACAAGATGCAGTTAGCATTAATACATTAGCTAGGTGGAGGGTCAGGGCATGTAGGGAACAATTGGCGGGATCGTTTTTACGAACTATATAGATGTCTAACCAATGTACTGTATACTTGAAATTAATTCAAGTAAATAAATAAATAAGACTACAAGTAGATTCTATTAATAAAATTCTTAACTTAGGGAAGGAACAACTAGTTGATTATTCAGTTCTAAAATTAATAGCAGTTATTTGAGTACATGGGGAAGTATTTTTGACCTTCCATAGGACATCTCTAAGAATTGCAAATAGTGCCCTGACTGTCTCAGTTCATTTCTTATTCTAACGCCAAAAGGCAATTTGGTAATCTCATTGTATCACGCGGTTTTTGAAGAAAATCCTACCTTAAGAGTCACTAAAATTGTAATAATTGATTCAATATTACTTGGATAATGAACAGATTTGTTTTGTTTTCTATAAGGCCCCAGAAATTTGGGTAATAAAAAAGTTCTATTAAGTATTGGCAGAAGACCTACTTTTTCAATAAATGGGAATAACTGAATCTAAATGTGTATGTGGGCTTAAACTTGGCCTAAAACATGGAATGAACTATTAATAAAAAACTAAGGCTGATGATTATCTTCTTCATCAATCATCTCTTTATCATTTATCAATTATTAAGCTTTTGAAGATTTTTATAGAAGTACATAAGCAGAGTTGATGGGCCTCCTAATGGGTTTCCTCTTACTCCTGGGCATACATTTACACCAATTTCCTAGACTCACTTGCCTGATGGAGCCAGGTGACTGAATTCTGGCCAAGAAAATATAATCTGCATAATTTCCTGGTCTGACTTAATCTTTTCCACTGTTAGATGTGTGAAATCATAAACAAACAAACAAACAAACAAACAACCCCCGAGAAACCTTGACAGCCATTTGTTGACAGTTGTAGAATATGACATAAAAAGAGTTTAGGCCTTTGAATTACAGCTTGGAGAATAGCTACCTAACTAAGAATGCCCTCAAAAAAAAAAAACTATTATATGTGCAAGAAATTTAGGGGCTTATCTACCATGTTAGCTAATACCATTACAATTAACATAGTTTGTCAATGTTTTGTTAGTATAGAACAACTAATGACATAATAATCATTTTAGAAACTTTTCTCATTTTATTACAATATTTCCAAGCTTGTCATTTTTAAAACAGCATCCATGGTAGAATACTTTCATGCACATGTGTATGTATTCAACTACAACCTTTGGCAAAATGCTTACACTTTTTCAAATTGCTGTGTTGGCCAGCGTGGTCTCTTTTCTTAACAGAAAAAAAAAGAAAAAATAGAGTTATTAGTTATTGTAAACTTCATTCTCCTTCCCTCTCTATTTTTTCAAATCCACTTCCTACCTCAGCTAGATGCCCATAACTTCCATAGATGCCAGACTGTTATTGATCCATGATTATCAGGATGAGCCCTTATGTTGAATTGAAGGATGACAGAATATGGCACTCAAAATTTTACTACTTTGGTGTAAGTATTATTTAATCGAAAAGCACTTTAAAAACAACAAGTGCAATAAGGGCATTCTAATCTCCCCTTTTCTTCCTGAAAACAGGAGATAAAAACACCCTTGTGAAAGATGCAATTCCTGCACAAGGAGAAAAAAAATTCTTTAACAGAGAGTCAAAACAAAGAGAATTCTATATGAATTGGACTTGTTAAAATAATTCTTATCTCCCTTTAGCTTCCCTACATAGTTTAGTTATTTTCTACAACTCTCTCTATGTTCAAAATAGTTTAAAAGCATTCATTTGGGTCTTAATTTTCTGATGAGGGCTCTGGTGGCATGTGTGGGTCCCAGGTTTGGCTGTGATCCAGGCTTGCGGCTAGGGCTAGAACTCCAGATATAAAATGTTACATTAATGTAATAAGGTGCTTGCACATAATTTCTTCAAGTATGACTCAACTTATTGTTTTGGCCATTTTTCTTAAGCCAGTCTCTCACAGGTTTTTGTTCTGCGATTTGATACACAGACATTCTTAAGCAGCTGTTCTTTTATAGTAAAGAGGTATCCTCACAATGACTCAGCATTTTTCCTACAAGAAATCTGTATGGCAACCATGGTTTCAAATGCTATCCATTACCTACCTCATAGCACACTGAGGCTCAATTATGAACGCAGCCAATGTGCCACTATGCCCTCCACTGACGTAGGAAGATTTCCTGACAAACATACAAAACTAGAGGTGAATTAAAGATCTTTGACTGCCCACACATACCGTTGACCTCATGTCAGATTTCTTAATGTGGACATGACATTTGCTTCCAGCTCAGTACTAAGTCCTATTAGGCCATTTTCGGTTCCATGCATACCAATGATTTCTTGGTGCTGATGTGAATTCTTTGACATATGTGCACTTTTTATTTTAAGGAATTTACCTTGTTAGAAGGTAAATTGTAGACATCAACCCAAGAATCAAAGACTTTCTCTTCTTACAAAAAGTAAAAAGGAGACTATAAATTAAGGCTGTAAGCCTTTTCTCTCTGAAACCAGCAGATAAAAAAAAAAAAAACTTACTTAAACCACAGGGCAAGTCTGTCTTCATGTAATTTGAGTCTTCTCTCGAAACGTATGATCCTGTATCCAGCCTGTAATTCCTCTTTGGATCCATCATGCTGTCCTTGTTTGCCGTTATAATCCCTACCTGTTTTTTCAGAAATAACAATTGAGAAATTGGCCCAGAGCATTTCCTACGACTTCTCCTGACATAGACAGAGGGTGGCATCCGCCCAGAATCCAGGCTTGTTCTCTGTGAGGAAATGTTGCCTGGAGGACTTCTCTCAAAGTGAAAGCCTTTTTTAGGAAGGAACAAAAGAAATCGGAGACTGCTAATCTGAACCAAGCTTGGACTCCGTCAGAAAAGATAGTTATCGCCCAGACCCACAACAACAAGTCTATATAATTGGTAACAATGTGCAGTCATAATACCCAGAACCACACAAACATCCAGTCTGGGCCTTGCTACCTGAAACTCTTGTGGACTCCTTGGCCTATAGAAATAAGTTGTCATCTCCAAGGAGGAGAAAGAATGGAGGATTTGGTGATCGCCTCCAAAACTGCCTTCCCTTTAAAGCATTTATGATAAAAATGGGGCTGATGGCTCCAACCTTCCTGTAAAAGAAAGTAGTTTGGGCACTTAGAAAACTGGAATCCTTAATTACTCAATTAGAGAGCCTGAAATCACTGCCTAGCACCGATTTTATTTCCAGCAAGTAGATTGGGAACCTTGGCACATAGAACCTAGCCTACCTTTACTTAGATAGAGGATGTGGCACATGGTCACAAGACCTTCTAGGTCAAAAAGAATGTCAATGGAAATGACTGTACCAGGACCCAGTCCTCTGCTGAAATGAGGGTAACTGGTGTGGAGGATTGAATACACAACACCAAGCAATTCTCAAGTTCAGGACAAACTCACATGCAAAACATTTCACAAACTCAGCCTGATTCATTGAAAGAGGTAAGGTGAAACACTACAGTCACAGCCATAAGACTAGGCACCTCCTGGTAGACTCCAGATTCCTGTAGGGTCATTCTTCATTCCCAAGAGAAAGATTCCAGATATTCACTTTACCCTTGTGTAACTCCCTGGGGATTATTTGTGATTTTAAGGTGACCTCCACCTTATTACTCTTTTGCTATCATCAAACAAGTATTTTTAAAACATTTCTCAATAAAGTCTTTTTTAAAACTTTTTAGAATTGAGTCATTGGCTTCTAAGCAATATCTTCTTGACGCTAGTATCCTAAGGTACATTTTCAAGGACAGCGTGGATCTCCAACCAGATCTGTTAAGTGTTCTGCACACGATGAGTCTGCATTTCTGCTATAATACAGTGTAATGGCTCTTAGAGTCTCCAAGGTAGTTTGGTCATTCAACTCAGCCACTAAATTCAACTCTGTAGATGTGTGACTGCTGCTCCCATTTTATACAAGAGGTTGCCTGACCAGAGACGGAACCTCAGGGCAGTTACCTGACAACAAGTGCGTGTTCGCCTAAGCCGCTGTCCTCAAGCAAGTCTTTCACGCAGACAGGAACTGTTGATTGAAGGGCTGTTATGTGGCTATTATACATACACAGGAATCGTATATCCTCAGGGCTTACATGAATAGTAACAAAACTGTGGAGGGGAAACTCAAAGCTGAATGTCACACCATCAACAATTTCTCGTGATTTTTTGTGTGACATCCTCAGGCCAGTGTCTTCCTCGTTACGTGAATCTCGTGGGAAAGCCTAGCAAGTACTGCAGGATTTCCCAATTCGTGGAGCGAGTTTTCCAGGCTACTTCCGGTCATTACCTCTGCTAGGCCAATACAAGCCATTTCAGAATTGGTTGAGAAAACAGCCTCAAGGTCAATATTTCAGCCATTTGACCATGTTTGTTAAGCCAGTCTACTGTAGGTTTTTGTTCTGTGGTTTGATACACAGACATTATTAACAGCCTTTTTTTTTTGTATTTAACAAATGTCCTCACAATGACTCAGCATTTTTCCTACAAGAAATCTGTATGGCAACTATGGTTTCAAACGCTGTCCATTACCTACCTCAGAGCACACTTAGGCTCAATTATGAACACAGCCAATGTGCTAATACGCCCTCAATGACATAAGAAAATTCCCTGACAAACTGACTAAACTAAAGGCGAATTAAAGATACTTAACTGTCCACATATTCCATTGATGTCATGTCAGATTTTTTAATGTGGATATGACATTTGTTTCCAGTTCAGTACAAAGTCCTATTAGGCCACTTTCAGTTCCATGCATACCAATGATTTCTTGGTGCTGATGTGAATTCTTTCACGTATAAGCACTTTCCCTTTTAAGGAAAGCACTATATCCTCTTACCTTGTAAGAATGTGAATTGAGACATTGTCCCAAGAATCAAAGAGTTTCTTTTCTTACAAAAAGTAAAAATGAGACTGATTTGTAAAAAGGGAAAATTTTCATATCAGAAATTCATCCAAAGCGGGATCAGGTTGCCATGGGTCAATAGGGAGACTCTATGTTGTGGAGGACTCAAACGTCTGTGAAAAACAAGTGGTATGATATTTCAATAATGTATTTCATTTCTTCCCATGAAGAGGACAGAAAACAGTTAATGATTCAAAGCTACTATCAGTGTGTCCTGTGGAGTCTTAGGCAGCACTCGAACAGTGTAGAGGAAAGTGTAGAGTTCTTATCTGTATTCGTTGATTTTTGATTTGAGAAAGAGCTTTGCCTCCGTGTTCTTGATCGTAGGGAACTACAAAGCCAGTCTTACATGATTGCAGCTTTCTGCAAACGCCCGGATTTCAGTATTATCTACTGAGGAGCAATACTCTTGAGAGATCTATACTCTCAAACAAACCATCTGCTTAGACTATGTGAACACATACGAATCCAATGGCAGCTTTCCTGTAGCTTAGTGTAGCAGATCTTTACCAGCTCTACTGTACATTGTCTCTTGGCCAAAATTAACAGAAGCCACTGGATTTTTCTGGTAGTGTCCCAGGCTAATCTGATGAGAAATATTTCCAGCAAGGAAGGGATTGTATTGCTTTTTCTCATAAATGCAATTCCATACATAAAAAATCCATGCATAGTGGAATGTATATAAAGATGAAACAGTTTCCCAAAGCCATCTCTAAAGAGGTGCTGACGCACTGTTAGAGCATTAATGCTGGGATCTCAATACATTCCATCATAAAGTTAGAAATTATAAGCAAACATGCTTGAAACAATGGCTTTGAATTGAGCTGCTCCCATTGTGCAAGCTTCTGTTTCTTTGAGTTGCACCAAACGCATCGTACATGCCAAGTGAAAATTTATCATCAGATTTGCCTGCCATATTGCTCTAAGAGAGATTTGACATCGGCTGTATGTAAGCATTCTTGGACTCTCCTAACATCTACCAAGTGTGAAAGTGATTAGTGAAAACTGACAGTTTTCATAGTAGAAATTAGTACGAAGCAGGTTCAGGCTGCCGTGGGTCTACAGGGAGCCTCTATGTTGTGGAGGATTCAAACATCTGTGAAAAACAAGTTGAGATGGTGTTTCTATAATGTATTTTGTTTCTTCCCATGAAGAGGACAAAAAACACTATAGAAATTAGTTAATGTTTGTATCACACGTCAAGGAAACTTGTTTTTGAATACATACGTTTAGTAAGTCAGAATTGCAGTAACAATTCAATGCTACTAACAGTGTGTACTATGCACTCTAAGGCAGCTCTCAAACAATGTAGAGGAAAGCATTTCAGTGTTTACTTGAAATACATTTATTTTCAGCAATATTCGCTCTTGTGTTCTTGACCACAGTAAACAGAAAACGCATGCTGACAAGACTGTTGATTTTGTGTGTGTGTGTGTGTGCCCAGAATTCTGTACTACAGACTGCAGACAAATGCTCTAGAGATCTACACTCTCAAACAAAGCATCTCATGCAGCTTTCCTGTAGCTTATAGTAGTGAATCTTTACCAGGTATATCATACAATGTTTCCAGGCCCAAAATTGAGAGAAGCCCCTGGATCTTCTGTGTATTGTCCAAGGTGAATGTAATGAGAATGTTTCCCAGTGAGGATGTGGTTGTAATCTGTGTCCTCACCGAATCTTTCCATAAATCAAGAGTCATATGTTTTGGAACTCCAATGGACATTGGAAGCGACTTTTCAAAGATGTTTCTTCAGAGCTCTGACACACTGCTAAAACATCTTGCTGGGATACCATTATGTTTAATCAGGGGTTAGACGTCTCTGAGGATAAAGGCTTCAGGCAAAAATCTTCATTCTTCAAGATTTTGTTTTCAAATGCATCGTATATGTCAAGTGATCATTTGTCATCAGATTTGCCTGCCGTATTGCACTAAGAGGAGATTTTGTCTGTCCTGTGTGTGTTTCCTTAGATTCACCTAACATCTGCAAAGAAGGAATGTGATTAGTGAAAATGGACAGTTTTCATAAAGGAAATTCATAGAAAGCAGGCTACCCTGTGTTGGAGGGGATAGCACATTTTGAGGAGGGCTCAAACAGTTGTCATAAACAAGAGTGGATGGTGTTTCAATACTATAGTTCTTTCTTCCCATATACTGAACATAAAACACTATTAAAGTTAGAGAAAGATCGCGTCGCTTGTCAGGGAAACGGGTTTTTGTATATGTGCATTGGTAAGCCAGAAGTGCAGTTAACGATTCAAAGCTACTATCGGTGTGTCCTGTGGAGTCTTAGGTGGCACTCGAACAATGTAGAGGAAAGTGTAGAGTTCTTATCTACACTTTGTGGAATACATACCTATTTTGGAATTCTGTGAGTTATATGCAAACATATGATTACTAAAGACTCTGTTTCTAAGGGTCTGTGCTTTCTAAGCCTACATTTTCCTCCTGTTTAAGTTAAGAGCTGTGAGGTATTAGCACCAGTTTTCGATATATATTTATTTTTATTGTCTGAATAAGGATAAATTTTAGCTTTGTTGTTAATTGTATGAGTGGGCAAACCTAAGTCTATTTTTGAAAGCACAAATGAAGTATTCAGATGAGATAATTTTGCATATTCAATTTTCATTCTATTTCTTTTACTTTTTCCCTTCTCTACACAAATCAGTCTTTTTATTGTCATAGAAAAGAGCTGTAAAACCATTTTATTCATATAGAAGTAATTCAATTTACACTTGTTAGTTTGAATGTAATTTAATTAAGAATGTCTTAATTCTTATTGTTTAAAATAGAAATTGGACTATTTTTTCCAAGCTTATATATATCGAGAGTATGAAGAAAATTCAGGCCATTAAAAGTAAATGAAAAGTGGCTCACTTAACTGAAAGTTTCCTTACAAGTAAAAAATTTGAGGTCTTTTTTGGGGGGTTTAAGCCATTGGACATGAGACATTAGGAAAAATAGTTTATTCAGTGAATAGCAAAATCATTTTTCCTTTTCTAAATTCACTTGTGGTGCATATATTTCAAAGTCTGATCATACTCTAGTAACATGAGAAATTTATTTAATATCTGCTTGTCTTTCAGATGATTAAATGTGTTACAATCCAGAGTATGATATGGAATATTATCTTTTGAGTCAAGCTTGCATTTTTAGCAGATTTTATATGTTGTAGAGCAGAAGTAATTTTGCGTACTTTCCTATATTATGTTTAAAGAACTGTATTTAGCATCATCTGGTAGAGATCTGTCTGGAATATTGACACTCAATTTAAAACTCTCAGAATTTTTTGAAATGAAGGACTGCATTGCAAGACACAGTTTCAAAGATAGTTCAGGCAAAAAATAAATAATTTTGTCTGGAAGTGTTCTGTAATTTCAACCTCCAGTTATCTTTGTGTTGAACTAATATGAACACTATAACACAAACCTAAGCAAAAATGATTAAAATGAGCCTTTTAAAGATTTTTCTTTATACCTCTATAAATGTATATTTTTTTTTCAACTGCTTGTTTTTATTGCCGATAATAAGAATAAAGTGCTAGAATTATTTAAAATGTATTATGAAAAAATTAATTCAAAATATACCATAAAAAGTGGTTGACTCCCCAGTATTTCTAATTCATTTATATTAATAAAACCAGTGAGCTGGGAGCAAGATTATGTATACAAGAATATAATTTACATTGGTTAGTTCATAAGTCACAATGTATATCTGAAAACTTCAAAGAGCCTTTAAATGTTCTTTCTTTGTTTGTTTTTTAAAAACAGGCAAAGGCATATCTTGCTTCACCAAAGTACATTCTAATGAATAAGAAAAATAAAACTCAATGGATTAAGTAGATCCTGAAACTTGATTTGGTAACTACACTAGTTTTGTAAACACAGCACTTTTGTATTTGTTTCATTTTATTCGTTCCCAGAATTTATTTCCTTGCATGATCATGGTTTTTTATGATCCCAGTAACATACAAAAAAACAAAGTCAATTAATTCATAATAATTTAAAATATTCTATTACCACCTGAAGCCAATAGTCCCCAATATGCTACAACTCAAAAATCAAAGATTTCTGGAGTTTAAAAAGAACTATAACACACTGATGAATGAAGGAAAATTAGGCCTGAGGGGTAAAAAGCTAACATTAGGAATAATATTGGAATAGGCACAGATTAAAGAGGGTATAAAAACTGGCAAAAAAATATATATATATACACACACATATACATATATATACACATGGGTTTATACATATATATGTATATGTATACCTATATCTATATCTATATCTATCTATCTATATATATCTATATACCTATGTGTGTGTGTAAGCATTCATCTTTATTAAATACTTAGGGATTTGTAAAATAAACCACAAGGAACCACCACATGTTCATCAGAAGGGTTAAAATAAAAAAGATAGACAAAACCAAATTCAAAACAACTGGAGTTCTCAGATATTGCTGATGAAATATAAATTAGTACTACATTGTGGAAAAAGTTGGCATCATCTGTAAAGTGTGAACATATGCATATCTCTTACTCAGAATTTCGCCTAGGAATCAAAAGTTCATAGGATACATTAACCATAGTGTATGTGTGCAATGGAATTCTATAGAGCGATGGAAATGAATATAACTACATGCAATGATTTGGATGGTTCTTAGAAATATAATGTGAGCAAATGAGTTCAGGAGAACAAATCCAAATTTTCTAAGTGAATTTATGACAAGTTCTAAAACAGGAGAAACTAATCCAATCAGAATAGTTGTTATTTTGAGTGGGAGACTGATAATGATTTATACTTTGATCTAGATGCTAGTTAACTCCAGAGATATAATTTGAAAAATAAAATTATCATAATGATTATAAAGCACTAAATACATAGAAACAAAATTAAAGTTCAATTTTCTGGTAATTTTAAGCTTTTCATGGAAGATATAATAAAATAATTTTGACAAAAGTAGAGGAATTCATTTTTTTCTGTTAGTTTTTTGTTTAGTTACTATTAAGTAGTTATCTATCTTTAATGCTTGGGAAGACAATGCCACATAGTTTTGTTACAATTTCTAGCAAAGGGGCATGACTGGGGAGAACGCAGCACTATATTATTGATAGCAGTGACTGTGACTGAGAGATGATAGTAACCAATCATGGTAGGTTAGATCTGAAGATGGGGTTGAAAGTGGGAATGCAAATTAGGATGAAAAAGCACATGCGTTTATCTGTTTCTAGGTTTCAGAACCCAGAATTGTAATCCAGAGAATGGGTTATGACTTGAAAATTGAGTGATCATGTTCACAGGTCAGAAAGAGTTTGATGAGTCTTGCAGAACACATGAGTACAGGCCTTTCTGTTGTTTTATATTATAGGATATTCATGAGGAATCTGAGCTGGGTATGAAGAATAAGTGAAAGAAAACAGATGACTGAAGTCTTAGAAGAAGGACTTAGGCACTCAGGAAAGAACAGACATCACAGGAAAAGAACAGTGTGTCTTTCAGACACAGAAAACCCTGGCAGTGAGCCGAGAACACACTTGCTGCAAGAGTAAGTAACATCTGAGCAGGGCACGGCCAGATGATACTGAGGCAACCACTTTTGAGAGAGAGGCTCCTCGTGGGTTTACTATTTTAGATGAGAGCTAAAATTAGATCATGAGATGAAGCTGAAACCAAAGGTGTAATAACAAACAAACAAACAAATAAATGTGCAAATAAATAAATATTTAAATATATAAATATATAAATAAATATATAAAAGGGACATCTGTAGGCAAGAAATGAATGGTAGCTCCTGCTTCTTCTGTCAATTACTAAGTGACCTTGGGAACTTTTCATTGATAGAATATGGATTACTGTTTACTCAAATGTTATAAATATAATAAATCCCAAAATCATGAAGAATAAGGTTAAATAAAACAAAATATGAAGGCCATCAAAACAAAATTTGTTATTTACATCTATAACTTTTTTTTTCCAAAAGCATAATGATGAAGATATACCAACATTTTTACCTTTTAACCACTACTGGGCTGGATAACCTTGGACAAGTTTCTTAAATTCTGTAGACATCAGGTCTGCCACTGATGGCAATACTATTTAAAAAATTACTTATGAAGACTAATGAAAAAGTGCATATGAAGCCCTGAGTACAATGTCTGGCTTCCTGAAATCTCTCGATAAATGTTCACAGTCCTTGTTAGCTATTTTATCAGAATATGTCTTTTTACCTATAAGATAATAGTAATCTCAGACTCAAAATGAATCTAATTCAGGATGCACAGTGCTGAGTATGTAATTAAAAACACTATTCTATTGAACACTCAGATATCTTATCATTGCCCCTGAAACCAAATAGTGGATTTACCTTTCTAGACCTTACATTTTGTATCAATACAGTATACTAATTTTTCTTCTTACTTTAATGGCAGAATAAGGGATATTTATAAAAGCTGACAGTTAATATGAGAACAGGTTCTCATTATGTAATGACTGTGCAACTTCTATCTTTGAATTACTCTTTTTACTAAAATCCTGTCCCATTGAGAAATAATCAGTATAACCACTTCAACTTACATGTTGTAAATGACAAAGATCTCTTATATTAAAAAGGATCAGATTGATTGATATTTATGAGACATATTTATATGTTTAAAATAAATGGCATTATCTTAACACTGCATTTTGAGTATTTTGCACATATTTGCTTTGTAAATAATTATTGCTAGCTTGGTATTTCCCTTTCAGAAAGCTGTAACAAATTTAAGAAAAAAGTAATCTCTGAATACACAGGTATGTGGTTCTGAGAAACAAACCCTAACAGCACATCCAGGAGAAATTACAGCCTTCAGATGGAACCAGCATCAACTTATCAAGAGAACAGTTTCAAAAAGAATATTATTTAAAAAGAGTAAATTGGGGTGTTTTGGTCCTGATAACACTATACCACAGCAAACCACAAAATTTAATGAGGCTGCCTTCAAAGAATTAACATGTCTGAGAAGTGGGGAAAAAATCTCGAAGTTCTCTTAAATAAAATTAAAAAATAATCAACAAGTCAGTAAAATTTCTTTCTTTGCTTTTTGTAAGTTTGATTTTCTATATTATAGCTGCTCAATCATTCACTCAACAAATTGTTTTTAAATGTTTTTATTTCTTATTTTATTAGTTTCAAGTAAATGGTACATTGCTTAGACATTTATATACTTTATAAAATGATCACCATAATTGCTCCTTCTCTCCTCTGGTTTTCCCTCTAGCCAATAAGTTAATGCTAACTGCATTCCCTATGCCAGGCTCCCCATGCCTTTGACCATCTATTAACTACTAATTTGTACTTCTTCAACTCTTCATCCCATTCTCCCAGCCCTCCAAACCCCTATCCCTTGGTCCATTACCAAATTGTCCTCTATATTTGTGTGTCTGTTTTTGATTAGGTTGTTCTTTTTGTCCCTTAGATTCCACATATAAGTGAAATAATATGGTACTTATTATCTTCTCTGTCTGACTTATTTTGCTCAGTATAATAACCTCTAGGTCCATCCATGTCATTGCAAATGGTAGAATTTCATTTTTTTAATGTCTGAGTAAAATTTCATTGTATATATGACCCATAATTTTGTTATACAATCATCTGTTGAAGGACATTTTGGTTGCTTCCATATCTTGGCTATTGTAAATTGTACTGCCATGAATATTGGGGTGCATAGATCTTTATAATTATTGTTTTGGTTTTCCCTGGATAAATAACCATAAGTGCAATTGCTCAGTCAAGAAGTGTATCCATTTTTAATTTTCTGAGAAACCTCCAGACTGTTTTCCATAACAGCTGTACCAATTTGCAATCTCACCAACAATGTGTGACAGTTCCCTTTTCTTCTCTTTCTGGCCAATACTTGTTGTTCATTGATTTATTGGTGATAGCTATTCTGACAGGTGTCAAGTGGTATCTCACTGTGGTTTTAATTTGCATTCCTCTGATGATTAGTGACCTTGAGCATCTTTTCATATGTTGATTATCCATCTGTTTTTCCTTTTTGGAGAAGCATCTGTTCAGATCATCTGCCCATTTTTTAATTGGTTTGTTTCTTTTTGTTGTTGGGTTGTATGAGTTCTTTATATATTTTGTATGTTAATCTCTCATCAGATATATCAATATAAATATCTTCTCCCAATCAGTCAATTGCCTTTTCATTTTGCTTTGCAAAACCTTTTTAATTTGAGGTAGGCCTATTTTTTTTTCTTTTGTTTCCCTTGCCTGGGGAGATATGTCCAAAAAACATTACTGTTAGTAATATCAGAGAGTTTACTGCCTTTATTTACTTCTAGAAGTTTTATGGTTTTGTGTCTTACATTGAAGTCTTTAATCCGTTTTGAGTCTATTCTTGCATACAGTATAAAAAGTGGTCCAATTATTTTTTTGGCATGTAACTGTCCAATTTTCCCAACACCATGTATTGAAGAGACCCCAAGGTATATTCTTACGTCCTTTGTCATATATTAAGTGAGAATATAGGTCTGGATTTATTTCTGAGCACTCTATTCTGTCTCATCAATCAATGCTTTTATGCCAGTACCATGCTGTTTTGGTTACTGTGGACTGTAGTATCATTTATATCAGGTAGTGTGATACTTCCAACTTTGTTCCATATAAATTTTAGGATTATTTGCTTTAGCTATCTGAAAAATGCCATTGGTATTTTGATCGAGATTGCATTGAATCTATAGATTGCTTTGGGCAGTATGGGCCATTTGAATGATGTCGATTCTTCCTACCCATGAGCATAGTATATGCTTCTATTTATTTCTATTTTTCTCAATTTCTTTTTTTGATGACTTATAATTCTCTGAGAATAGGTCTTTTATGTACTTGGTTTATTTGATTCCTAGGTATTTTATAGTTTTTAATATAATTGCAAATGGAATTATTTTCTTAATTTTTCTTTCTCAAAGTTTGTCATTGGTGTACAAATGTGCCACTGACTTCTGAATATTTATTTTGTAACCCACTACTTTCCTGAATTGACTGATCAGTTCTAACAATTTTTTGGTGGGATCTTAGGGTTCTATATATGTAGTATCATGTCATCAGCAAATAATAAGAGTTTAACTTCATCCTTTTCTTTTATTTCTCTTTCTTGTCTGATTGCTGTGACTAAGACTTCCAATATGATATTGAAGAGGAGTGTTGAAAGTGGGCATCTTTGTCTTGTTCCTGATCTTAAGGTAAACGCTTTTAGCCTTTCTTCATTGGGTATGATGTTAGCTGCAGGTTTGTCATATGTGGCCTTTATTATGTTGAAGTTTCTTCCCTCTATTCCCACTTTACTGAGAGTTTTTATGATAAATGGATGCTGGATTTTGTTCAATGCTTTTTCTGCATCTATTGATATAATTGTATGATTTTTATCTTTTGATTTGTTAATGTGGTGTATCACATTGATCAATGGCAGATATTGTACCAAACTTGCATCCCAGGAATAAATACAACTTGATCATGGTGTATGATATTTTTAATGTATTGCTGAATTTGGATTGCTAATATTATCTGAGGGTTTTTGCATCAATGTTCCTAAGAGATATTGGTCTATAGTTTACTTTTTCGTGATATCTTTGTCTGGTTTTGGAGTCAAGGTTATGGTAGCCTCATAAAAAGAGTGAGGGGGCCTCCCTTCTTCTTGAATTTTTGAAATCATTTGAGAAGAATAGGTGTTAATTGTTCTTTGAATGTTTGGTAAAATACAAATGACTTCATATTTATAGCCTCTAAATACAGATTTCTGGTGCTCCATGCTCATACAGCTATCTGGAAAAAAGAGAAGATTGCTCATTGCAAAAAGATCCCCAATAAAACAAGAATATTATTATTGCTCATTGAGGCAGTACAGCTTCCATCAAAAATAACAATCATCCTTCGTAAATGCCACTAGAGAGATGTCTCTTTTCAGCCAGGGGAACACCCTAGCTGATGAGGCCACCAAGAAATCCGCTAAAACCCAGGAACCTAGAGTCTTAGCCCTCCTAATTGGGCCATCCACCTTTCCCTTAAATCCTCAATATTGCCAAGCTGAATGGGTACTAGCAAGAAAGAAAGGATACCATCCAGATGAACAGGGATGGTTAAGAGAGGGTCAGGGCTAACTTCTTTTACCTGGAGCAGACCAATGGACCTCCTTCATCCATTCAATTGACTAGCAGTCTATACAATGACCAACTTTTGAATCACTTTAATACTTGATATTATGTTTTCTTGATCAAAGTAAAAAAGTTGCAAATAATGCAATTTTTTGGATGGACATATTCAATCTGAATTGACATCTATAGTGTAGCTGGTGTGAAATTATTCAAAGAGCAAAAATTGCAGATATTGCATTTCAAAATTACCTTAATAGATGCAGAAATTGTTTTTCATACCTCTATACCATTTCACCATAAACTTTTAAAAATATTAATTTCTAATATAAACTTCTAAAGTAAAATCATTTTTTTCCCTGAATGATATGCATGTGAGTTCATTTGTTTGCCATAAAATTAGTTGATGATAGTTATGTGATTATGGACTTATTCACTGATGGACTCACTGGCTCTGGATTCCTAGTGCCGGGTAATGATGTGAAAAACACTAGGAACATACAGGGAGGAACTGAGCTGTCTGGCTTCAGGCAAGGCTGGAGGAGATGCTTCCTCCCAGACAGAAGTGCTGGCAGAGGCCATTCTTCCTATGTTGAGTCCCCCGCTGCTCAGCTTGCCGACCCAGGTGGCCACTGTATCTGAATCTCCACCAATGTAGCTAACTTAATCATGCTCCCCTGGTGAGTCCCCAAGACCCTGCCCCTCCCAACTGGCCAGACTACCCAATCCACTTTCAGTGGATTTTCCATACAAATGGCCTGTTTTAACTCATGCTGCAGAATTTCCTGATAACTCTAAAAGCTTCATAAAAATGAAACAAGCAGTATCTGGTCTCGACATGTTCTGGACCTCTTGCTGAGCAGCCCCAAACCTGGCACAAGTTGCAGCCAGCCTGATTTTGCAGCTTGACATCGAAAGGCAGTTCTAAGCCTGGCACGAGTGGCAACCATCAGTGGATTGTTTGGTGGTTCATGTCAGGTGCCCCCCCCAGGGCAGAGGCTGTAGCTGATCTTGGCCTGGAGTAGGGCCCCTCCTAGGAGGATCCTTCTGCACATACTGTGTCCAGCTTTGTTCTGAACCAGAGCACCTCTTGAGGTCACATCTGAGGACAACACAACCAAAGGGCAGACAGGACAGAAAGCAGAGCCCTGCTAAAGCAAATCCTACACTGTAGGGTCAGCCTCTGCACAACAACTCCTCCACCAGTCATGGCGTCATCATAACCAATCAGCCTGAAGGGCCAATCACATCCACTGAGGAGCAAATAGCAACCAAGGCTCAACTACAATAGAAGAGCACACTCCACTCATAAAGGAACTTACCTACAGCACCTGGCTCTGGTGACCAGGGAGACTGTGCCACTGAACACACAGCAAATCAACTATTCAAGGTCACTCCACTAAGGCTGGGAAACATAGAAGCCTTACCTAATACTTAGAAACGAACACAAGCAGGCAGCTGCAATACAGAGACAAAACAAAAATTATGTCCCAAATGAAAGAACAGAACAAAGCACCAGAAAAAAAGAACTAAATGAATTGAAGACACACAACCTAAACAAAACAGAGTTCAAACACTGGTTATAAGGAAGCTCAATTAATTTAAGGAAAGTGTAAATAAGCCAGTGAGAACTTTGATGAAGACATAGAAAATATAAAAATGAAGATAGAAAACATAACAAAGAAGCAGTCAAAAATGAAGAATACAATAGTTGAAGTGAAAAATAACTTAGGAGGCAATAACAGTAAAATAAATGAAGCAGATGATTGAATCAGTTTTCAAAGATAAGGTAGCAGAAAATGCACAATTGGAACAGCAACAAGAAAAAAAATCCAAAAAAACAAGGATCATTTAAGAGATCTCTGGGACATGAAGTGTACCAACATTTGCATCATAGAAGTACCAGAAGGAGAAAATCAAGAGCAAAAAATTTAAAAACTCTTTCAAGGAATGATGACTAAAAACTTCTCTAACCTGGTAGGAATAAAGGGACTTCTTTAAGAAAGAGAAGAAAAAAAATAAAAAGGTAAATAATAAAATGGCTCTAACTACATATATAGCAACAATTACTTTAAATGTAAATGGATTACATGTTCCAATTAGCAGACAGGGTGGCTGAATGGATAAGAAAACAAGATCCTTACATATGCTGCCTGCAAGAGACCACTTCAGATCGAAAGACACACACAGACTGAAAGTAAAAAGATGAAAAAGATGTTTCATCAAAATGGAAACAAACAACCAAAAAGCTAGAAAGCAATACTTATACCAGACAAGATAGACATTAAAGAGGTTATAATGAATGACAAAGAAGGACCCAGTTATTCCACTTCTGGGTATTTATCCAATGAAACCCAAAACACTACTTTGAAGAGACATGTGAATCCATATGTTAAGTGCAGCATTATTTACAGTAGCCAAGATATGAGGGCATTCTGGTTGTTCATCAGTGGACGAATAAAGAAGAGGTGGTACATATACACAATGGAATGTTGCTCAGCCATTAAAAATGAAATCTTGCTATCTGCTATAACATGGATTGACCTAGAGGGTATTGCGATGAGTAAGTCAGACAAAGACAAATGTCATATGTGGAATCCAGAGAACAGGATAAACAAATGACAGAAACAAGCTCATAGATACAGAGAGCATTTTGAAGGTTGTCAGATTGGGAATGTGGGAATGGCTGAATGCGGAGGGGTTTAAGAGGCACAGATTTGTATTTATAAAATAGTCATCAGAAGGTAGAATGTAGCCTGGAGAATAGTCAGTAGTATTGTAATAAACATGGATGGTGTCATATGGGTTACATAAATGTATAAAATACCATGTTGCTCACCAGAAACTAATATTTGCTGCATGTCAAGTGTAATTTAAAATTTTAAGTTATTAAAAGAAAAAAAGTACAAATTGGTAGTTACAAAAAAGTCATGGAAATTTGAAATATAGCACAGGGAATATAGTCAATAAGTAACAACAGTGTATGGTATCAGGTGGGTACTAGATTTATTGGGGTGATCATTCATAAATTATGTACACGTCTAATTGACTAGGTTGTGCATATGAAACTAATACAATATTGCATATCAATGGTAATTGAAAAATTTAAAAAACATTTTAAAATGTGCTTTTAATATATTTCACATAATTTTACTCTTCTAAAAATTCATTTGATAGAGATGATTAGCTTTAATCTAGTTCAACCAAATAATGATGTTGATGTAAATTACAATGTATGTTTGGATTCGTGAATAATCTGAAAAGATAATAAAATCATAATCTTTTTAAATTGTTACTATTGATATTTAAACATACATTTTAAATAATTAAATTCCACTTTTATAATAATAATAGCATTTATTTATTGAAGAAACATGTTACACACATTGGCTTATGCGAGGTATATACCACCTCTTTATCCAGTGTCTATTGGTGGGCACTGAGGTTGCTTTCATATCTTGGCTATTGTGAACAGTACCACAGTGAACACAAGGGTGCATAGATGTTTACAAATTAGTTTTGGTTTTCTTTGGATAAATACCTGGGAGTGTAATTTCTTTGTCAACAGGTAGTTTTATCTTTAATTTTTTGAGAAACCTAAACCTCCAAACTGTTTTTTCTATAGGGACTGTACCAATTTGCAATCCCACCAACAGTGCATGAGAGTTTCCTCTTCTCCACACCCTTGCCAGCCCTTGTTAGTTGATGTATTGATGATAATCATTCTGAGAGGTGTTATGGAATTGTGGTTTTGATTAGCATGTCTATAATGATTAGTGATCTTGAGAAACATGTCTATTGGCAATCTGTATGTCTTCACTGGAAAAATGTCTATGCAGGTCTTCTGCCCATTTGGAAAAATTGGATTGTATGTTTTTTTTTGTTTTTGGGTAGTATGAGTTCTTTATAAATTTTGGATGTTAATCTCTTATCAGATGTGTCATAGGGGAATATCTTTTCCCAGTCAGTAGGTTTTCAATTTGTTGAGTTTTCTCTGGTGTGCAAAACTTTTTAATTCGATGTAATTCCATTTGTTTATTTTTTCTTTTGTTTCCCTTGTCCAAGGAGATAGATCAGAAAATAATAGCAATATCAGAGAGTTTACTGAATGTTTTCTTCCAGAAGTTTTAAGGTTTGGGACTTATATTTAAGTATTTAATTCATTTTAAATTTATTCTTGTATACGGTGTAAGAAGATGGTCTAGTTTCATTTATTTTGCATGTATCTGTCCAGTTTTTCCATAACCAATTTTTGAAGAGACCATCTTTACTCCATTGTATATTCTTTCCTTATTTTTGCCATAGATTAAATGACCATATTGGCAAGGATTTATTTCTGGTCTATTGGTCTATGTATCCAGTTTTTTGTTTGTTTTAATGGCAGATTCAATTGCTATAACCTTGTAGTATAGTTTAGTATCAGATAGTGTAGATTCCTCCCACTTTGTTCTTTCTCAAGATTGCCATGGTTATTTGGAATCTTTTATGCTTCCACATAAATTTTAGGACTATTCGTTTTAGTTCTGTGGAAAATACCATTGGTATTTTGATAGGGATTGCATTGAATCTACAGATTGCTTTGGTAGTATGGACACTTCAATGATGTTAATTCTTTCTATCCATGAGCACAGTATATGCTTCCTTTATTTGTATCTTCTTCAGTTTCTTTTTCAATGACATGTGGGTTTCCAGTAACAGGTCCTTTACCATTGCGCTTAATTTAATTCTCAAGAATTTCATTGTTTTTGATGCAATCATAAATGGGATTGTTTTCTTAACTTCTCTTTCTGGTAGTCTATCATTGCTGTATAAAAATGCAGTCAACTTCTGAATATTAGTTTTGTATCCTGTTAAGTTACTGAATTCATTGATCAGTTCTAACAGTGTGTGTGTGTGTGTGTGTGTGTGTGTGTGTGTGTGTGTGTGTGTGTGTGTGTAATCTTTGGGGTCCTCTCTATAGTATCATGTCATCTGCAAATAATGATTGTTTGACTTCTTCCTTTCCAATTTGGATGCCTTTTATTTCTCTTTCTTTTTGATTGCCGTAGCCAGGACTTCCAATACTATGTTGAATAGAAGGGGCCTCTTTGTCTTTTTCCTGATCTTAAGAAAAATTCTTTAGCCTTTCCTTTTGAATGTGATGTTAGCTGTAGGTTTGTCACATATGACCTTTATTAGCTTCACGTATGTCCTCTTTATTCCCACTTTGCTAAAAATGTTTATCATAAATAGATGCTGGATTCTGTCAAATACTTTTTCTGTATCTATTGATATGATTATATGATTTTTATCTTTAAAAATTTTAAGGTAGCATATTACATTCATTGATTTGCAGGTATTGAATCTACTTGTATTCCAGGAATAAATCCAACTTGATCAAGGCATATGATATTTTTAATGTTGCTGAAATCGGTTTGCTAATCTTTTGTTGAGGACTTTTGCATCAATACTCATCATGGATATTGGCCTATAATTTCCTTTTTTGTAATGTCATTGTCTGTTTTTTTCAGTCACAGTAATTGTGGCCTCATAAAAAGAATTAGGAAGGCTTTCCTCCTCTTAAAATTTTTGAAAACATGAGAAGAATCATTGTTAATTATTTTAATGTGTGGTTAAATGTACCTCTGCAGCCATCCTGCCAAGGAGTTTCATTTTTTGAAAGTTTTTTGATTACTGGTTTGATTTAATTGGTGGTAATTGGTTAGTTCAGGTTTTGTGTTTTTTTAACTTAGTCTTGGGAGATTGTATGTTTCTAGACATGCATCTAATTATTCTAGATTGTCCAATTTATTGGCAGATAACTGCTCGTAGTATTTTCTTATAATCTTTTCTATTTCTGTGACCTCCAGACTTAACTATCCTCTTTCATATACAATTTTATTTAGTTGAGTCTTCTTTCTTTTTTTCTTCATGAGTCTGACTAAATGTTTATCAATTTTCTTTTTTCTTTTTTTTTTTATATAACTAGCTCTTGGTTTCATTGAACTTTTATATTGCTTTTCTAGACTCTATATTGTTGATTTCCACTCTGATCTTTATTATTTCTTTCCTTCTACTCATGTTAGGTTTTTTTTTTTTGCTTTTCCTTTTGTCATTCTTTTAAGTGTAAGTTTTGATTGTTTTTGAAATTTTTCTTGTTTCTTGAGATAGGCCTATATCGCATGAATATCCCTCTTCGGACTGCTTTCTCTGTGTCTTAAGATTTTGTCATTTTCATTTATCTCTAGGCATCTTTTGATTTCTTCCTTAATGTCATTGTAAACCCATTCATTGTTTAGTAGCTTATTGTTTATCTCCATGGTTTGTGTACTTTTCAGATTTTTTGTTGTTGTTGTAGTTGATTTTTTGTTTTATATCACTCATTTTGTGGCCTAACATTTCATTTATCCTGGAAAATATTCCATGTGCGCTTGAGAAAAATGTTGAGAAAAATGTATATTTTCTGCTTTGGGAAGAAAATCCTGAAAATATCAAAAACATTCATTTTGTACAGTGTGTCATTTAAGGCCATTGATTTCTTATTGAATTTCTGTCCAAATAATGGGATATCAATGAAGTGTCAAAGGAACATCAATGGGATGTTAAATCTTATACTATGGTATTATTGTTGATCTCTACCTTTATGTCTGTCAATAATTGCTATATATGTGTAGGTGCTTCTACATCAGGTGTGTATATGTTTACAAAGATGATGTTCCCTTGTTATATTGATTCTTTTGTTGTTATGCCCTTCTTTACTGTTATTGTAGTCTTTGTTTTAAAGTCTGTTTTGTCTGATAGAAGTATTGATACCCCAGTTTTTTCTCATTGCCATTTGAGTGAAATATCTTTTTCTATCCCTTTACTTTCAGTCTGTGTATGTCAGTTGATCTGAAGTGGGTCTCTTGTAGACAGCATATGCATGGGTCTTGTTTTCATATTCATTTAGCTGTCCTAAGTCTTGTGATTAGAGTATTTAATCCATTTATATTTAAAATAATTAATAGGTATGAAGTCACTGTAATTTTATTATTCATATCTGAGAGTTATTCCTTTTTTTATTTTTTTTAATAGAAATTCCCTTAACACTTCTAGTAATACTGGCTTTTTGTGATGCATATTTTTTCTTTATCCAGTCTAGGAAGATCTTTATTTCACCTTAAAATTTAATTGGTGGCCTTGCTGAGAAAAGTATTATTGATTGTAAGTTATAGTTTTTTGTAACTGAATTTTACTTGCCAGTCTCTTCTGCACAGTGAAGTTGGAAAATCAGCCATTGTGGCAGTCGAGATCAACAATAACACCGTAGTATAAGACTTTAACATCCATCCCATTGATGTCCCACCACAGAAAGACTGAAAGGTTTAGCACAAGAAGCTCAAGAGCTAGGAGATCTACCTGACTGTTGGTCAAGTTGTACAGGTTTCTAGCCAAACAAATCAACACCACCATCAAAAAGGGGATGATGAAGAGGCCATCCATGAGTCGCATCAACTGGCCATCTCTGATCATTTATCACAAAATTTGGAAGATGAAGATTCCTGGCTTGGAGGGCAAAGCAGCTGAAGTTGTAGGGTGTATAACCGATAATGTTAAGTGTCCAGGAGGTCCCCCAAATGATGTGAATGGCCACGAGGGAAGCCTATTTTTAAGACCTAGGGTGACTCTGAAGAGTCATGCTTGAGGCAATGGCTTTGATTTGAGCTGCTTCTATGCTGCAAGCTTCTATTTCCTCATGGTGTTCCAAAGGCATCCTATAAGCCAAGTAATAAACAGATAATTTGAATTATCCACAGTATTGTTCTAAGAGGTGACTTGACCTCGCAGTTTGTGAAGCAAACTTGGACTCTTTGAATATCTACAAAGTGTGAAAGCGATTAGGGAAACTTGGCAGTTTTCATGGTGGAAATTTGTACGAAGTGGATTCAGGATGCCATGTGTTGGAAGGGACCATAAATACTGAAGAGAACTCAAATAGCTGTAATAAATATGGTGGTGTGGTGTATCAATACTGTGGTTCATTTGTTGCCATGAAGAGGAGATAGGAAAATGATACACTTTAGAGAAAGTCTGAGGTATGTGTAAAGGAAACAGGTTTTTAAAGATCTTGGTTTGTAATCTGAAGTCCAGTCAATGAATCTGTACTAGTATTCGTGTTTGCTGTGAAGTCTAAGGCAGCATGCACACAACGTGGAGGAAGGTGTTACAGTTCTTACATGTAATTCATGGAATACATTTTTGATTTGAGCAAGCCCTTTGCCCCAGTGTTCTTGGGGCAAACCCAAGAAGTTCTAACCCACTCTGATGACTATAGCTGTGTTTACTATGAGACAGGTTTTCAGTACAAAAAACTGATGGGAAATACTCTTTAGAGAGCCATGCTCTCAATCATACCATCTGCTTAGACTACATGAACAAATACTAATGCAATGGCAGTTTTCTTGTAGTTTATAGTAGTGGATCTTTTCCAGCTATATTATACACTGTTTCTTTGCCAAGGACAAAGGAAAGCCATTGCGTCTTCCGTGTAGTGTCATAGGCGAATGTAATGAGAAATCTTTCTGGTGAGATTGTGCTTGTAATCTGTGTCTTCAGCAATGCCGTTCCATAAATGAACAGTAAATACATTTTGTAATGTATATGGAAATAAAACTGTCTCCCAAAGATGTTTCTGAAGAGGCACTAACACACCGTTGGAGCCTTAATGCTGGATTCCAATTTATATCGCTCTGAGGAAATATTCTTCAGGCAATGGAATTTGAATTGAGCCACTTCCCTGCTGCAAGCTTCTATTTACTGATGCTGCTCCAAACACATCATATATGCCAAGTGATAAATAATCTGATTTTCCTGCAGTATTGCTGTAAGAGGAGATTTGGCAGTTGCAGTGTGTGAAGCATCCTAAGACTCTTCCAACATCTACAAAATACGAAAGCAACTAGGAAAAACTAACAGTTTTCAAGGTGCAAATTTGTACAAAGCGGATTCAGGCTGCCATGTGTTAGAAGGGAGCGTAAATGCTAAAGAGAACTCAAACAGTTGTGATAAACAAGGTGGTGTGGTGTTTCAATACTGCGGTTCGTTTGTTGCCGTGAAGAGGATATAGAAACACTATAAAAGTTAGAGAAAGATCACTGCACATGTAAAAGAAACAGGTTTTTGAATATCTATGTTTTGTAAGCCAGAAATCCAGTCAAGTATTCAGTCCTACTATTGGTGTATAGTCTAAGGCAGCATGCACAAAATGTAGAGGAAGGCGTTACAGTTCTTACCTGTAATTCATGGAATACATTTTTGACTTGAGCAAGCCCTTTGCTGGTGAGTATGTGCTTGTAATCTCTGTCCTCAGCAATGCCATTCCATAAATTAACAGTAAATATGTTTTGGAATGCATACAGAAATTGAGACCATCTCCCAAAGATATTACTGAAGAGACACTGACACATGTTTGGATCCAAATATGCTTATTCAAGAAATTAGGTCATTCTGAGGAAAATGCTTTAGGCTACGGCTTTGAATTGAGCCTCTTGTATTCTCCAAGCTTCTGTTTTATTAGTGGTGCTCCAAACACATCATATATTTCAAGTGATAAAAAATCTTAATTGCCTGAAGAGGTGACTTGACATCTGCAGTGTGTGACGCAATCTTGGACTCATCCAACGTCTTCAAAATGTGAAAGCCATTAGGAAAAGCTGGCAGTTTGCATGGTGGAAATTCATATGAAGTGGGTTTATTTCTCCAGGATAGATTTTCATCAGGACTAGAATTTCAAATGCACAGCTATTTTTTTTTCTCTACTCTGAAGATGTTATTTCCTTAACATTTATCCTTTATTGTTGCTGTGAAGAAGTCAACTGTCATTCTACTACTTCTAATACCCTACTTTTTTGGGGAAGCAGTTTTTCTGCAGTTTCTACATATTTGTGTCCTAGTATGGATTGCTTGTTATTTACCGTATTTATAGTTTCTTAGGCTTGAATCTGTGGACAGCTATCTTTTATCAATTTTGGAAAATTTTGTTCCATTCTCCCTTTTCTTTGAAACTCTGATTTGATGTTTGCTAAACTTTCTCACTTTACATTCTGTCTAACCTTGCTTTGGATGTTTTTATCTTTGTAACTGTAAAGCATTCAGCATCATTTCTTTGCCCCATTTTGTAGTTCACTAATTCTCTCATCAGTTCTGCCTAATAGGCTAACAACTTCATCTCTGAGTTTAAAATTTCAATTATATATATATATTTTTTTTCTGAAGATAGTTTTTACTTATGTCTCTCACTCTTCATTTATATTTTAAAACCTTTGTTATTTATTAAAATATATTGAACATATTTTCTTTAACTCCTTTTTCTGATAATTCAAATATCTAAAACCTTTGTGAGAATGATTGTCTTTTTTTGACATGACAGTTTTTCATGATTGTTTTTTGTTCATTATAAGAATTATTTTATTCTTACTTTTCATCTTTCTTGGTACTTAGAAGTCAGAATTATTTGAGTCGTAGGTTGGAAGAAGCTTCTTTGAAAAATGCTTGCTTTTGTGAGGATGTTACACCATTATCAGTGAAAGATCACTTTCTCAGATTCTCTTCGTATTATTTCTTTTCCTTTACATAGAGCTCAGGACTGTTATATATACAAATTCAGAATATTATGGTTTCTCCCAGATTCGAGCAAATTGGTGGTGTGTGAATAAAGAACACGAACTCTAAAGATGAGAACTTGTGTTTGGTTATGAATACTCAAAGAACTTTTTTCTCTATTACACTAAAAATGAAGGGTTAAGTGAGGCAATTTTCTTCTCGGTTTAGAAGTGATTGTGGCTGTCGTGGATGGAAAGGAGAGATGGATTTTTTATTTGCTCTCATAGTGAGAATTTAGGACTCTTGGCAGGAAAATATTTTTAGACTCCCTTCCATGACTAAGCCCTGGGTCTTGCCTCCTGTTCTCTGACCACTCAAGACCTCATGGATAAAAATTTAAGTTCATGGAGATCAGGAAAAACCCTCAAAGTAAAAGTTATAGTCACTCAGATTTTTTGTATTTCTTCTTTAGCTTAATTTTGACCTGGCTAATTATTATTGTCTTTCTACCTCCTTGATATTTCTAGGGAGAGTTTTTTTTTCCTAACTCTAACTCTAACCCTAAACCTAACGCTAAGCCTAAGCCTAAGTATATGACAAAGCCTAACCTTAACTATAACCATAAGCCTAAGCCTAACCCTAAACTTAACCCCAACCATAACAATAACTCTAAACCTAATCCTAGGCCTAAGCCTAACCCTAACCCTGAAACTCTAACCCAACAACCCTAACCCTAACCCTAACGCTAACCCTAACCCTAACCCTAACGCTACTCTAAACCTAAACCTAACCATAACCCTAACACGACTCAAGTTTTTAAAAGACATTTTATCTAGTTAAATGTTTTGCATTGGGATTTTAGTCTTGGTACTTAGTCTGACATATTCAATGTATGGTTTTAGAGCGAGACTTAGCCAGCTGTGGTATTATCTATCTGTGTGATCATGAGCAAATTACTAATCTCTCTCTGCCTCCACTTCTTTGTCAGTAAAATAATGATAAAATTTAATGAACAAAAAGTTGTTGTATGATAATGCATGTATTTATGTAACACCTAGACTATTGTTAAGTGTCTGATATATATTAGCATCAGCAATAACATCATACAAATAATGCAAATGGACTTTTTGGTTTAAAGAGCACTGGATTGATAACTGATCTGAAACTGAGTCAGCCTCAGGCATTGACTTTCAAAGATTCAATGGCATGATAGTGGCAGAATTCCAGCTGTAGTTAAGGGATGGTTATGAAGTGAAAAATTGGAGGCAATGATTGTAGCAATATTTTCTGAGGGACATAACTGTGCAAAAGAGATATGAAAATTGTAGAGACAGTGTCAGAAGTTGGTATAGAGTACAAGAAAAGTTGTTTAATTTTAATGAGAGAAAGGTAGATGTATTGTAGTCTATAAAGGAAAAGGTTGGAAGTACAGAAACAGATAGAATTGATGACGCATTGAACATCAAAGATAAGGGAGAGATTCAGATGAAAGCATAAGAACTTTAGAACAGAAGAGTCGGTTTGTTCCTCTGAGATTTGAAGAAAGACAATAAGTATAGATTAAGATATTTTTCTAGTTATAGGCTGAGAAGTTGAGATATTTCACATTGATATCCACAATTTTATGTGAATTACAACTTCACAGGGGGAGACTGAAAAAATATGTCATTTGCAGAAAAGAGTGAACTTTTGGAGCAAGACAAAGAACAATTTTTCCAAATAAATAAAAGCACAGGTGCATTCAGTGATCATAAACTTATAGTAGCATTAGTCTACCTGGTTATTTAATTCCTTTCATTAATTTTCCATCAACCAAGAGTAGATTGGTAGTTAAATTAATTCAAGAGGAGTAAGTTCCAAGTGTAGAAGGATAAAAGCATTGAGAAAAAGGTGATTGTGAAATCTATGATGAAGAAGCAGGGGTGGGGGTGGGGATATAAGCCCTGAAGTAGTGAGAGCAGAGAAGATATTTTGTAACTAAAAGTTCATTGTTATTATAGAAATGTTCTTAATTGAATAAAAAAGTGATGAAAAGTTGTGGTCAGAAATTTATACATTAAAGTTTATGTTTCCAGAGCTAAAATGTTTCCTTAGAAATAATATCTCCAAAAAAAAAACAAGATTGTTGTGTAGTTATAGAACTGAATTGATGCAGTCAGTTAGTTCAAAGATTGAAGGTTTTTCATGCCTATGAATTTGAAAAGGGTTATTGGATGTGTCATCTACATAAACATTGAAATACATACAAAATGAAGTTGAAGTTAAAGAGGTAGATTAGAGCTAGATACCTACAGCCTTATAATATACATACATACATACATACATACATACATATATATATATATTATATATATGCACACACACATACATATTAAGAGAGCAAAGTACATGCATCTTGTGCTGAATAAGAAAAAAAAGATTGATGCATTATATTAAGGGAGTTACACCTTCTGATAATATGTCTGAAGTAATAAGAGTTTTAATTGGTTTAGTGGTTAAATTTTCATAGTCATTGGTAAATGTCTAGGTGGAAATGTTACTTTTGTTATAAAAATTTAGATAATCATGACTTTATATTGTATTTTAATATCTTAAAATAATATTTGTTGATCAATATTCTTCTTATTTTATAAGGAAACCTGAAATTTCAGTAACTATTTAAAAATTATACCTGACTTTTGAGTCCACCCCTTTCCAAAACACAATACAAAACAGACAAGTAAATTAAAATTATTAAAAGTACAAAACAAATAGATATAATGCACTCTGCGCTGAAACTTGTCTTACTTTGTTCACATCTTGAACCAGATTTAAAATTGTGTTCTTAATTTTGTTGTCAGCATTTTTGTGATGGTACGTATTTAAACAAATCATATTCTGTAACTAATTTATAAGAAGAAAGTTATTAACTGTGCATGACTGTATTGTATGCACCCAACAGTTTCCTGTCACATTTTATATATAGGTTTCAGTATTAAATCTATTGTTCATTAAAAATTGATTAGACTTAACATTAAATTTGAAAATCCTAAAAGTATAGTGCTGGAAAGTAAATCCTAAAAGTAAAGTACTGAAATTTTTCTCATTCACTGTTTAACTTACTAGTATTCCACTATTTATATTTGGGAGAGAGCAGGGAAGGTTTGAAAGCATGTCAATGGTTCTGTCAACCATCCTCAATAAGTGTTTTCTGAAATGAGAACTTTGAGATTTCAAAGAAGAGCAAGCCCCTTTAAAGAAATAAAAATTTAAAGTGGACTCATTACTAACACAGATAGAGTTTGGTACTTTTGAAAAAAAAGGTATAGTAACATGAATTTTGAAAAATTCTCTATCTTGTTTTTGACAATTTGCTCCAAATGTGCTATGTAAAATTATAAAAGAAAATAGATATCCCTGAGTTATATTTATTCATTTTGTACCCAAATTTTTGCATTAAACAATTTCTGTTTCATAAAAGGTGTGTTTAAAAGAGTGCCTTAATCCATTCAAAAAAATATGGCTATTTTGTGGTTATCATAATTTTAAAAATTAGCAATACTGTAAAATGAAATCACTCATTTATCAAAATTATAAGTTAATAATTAAGAATTGTGGAAAGAAGATTAATGTACCAAGCAATTATAATGATTCCATTGTAACCACCTTTCCTTTTCTAAATGTGATTGTGTTGTGTTACTGGATTTATGTTAAAATATAGAAGTTTAGAATCTCACACAACAAAATTGAGTAAAAGAACTTAGACAGAAAACAGAACAGATATTATGATCCCATCAATATAAAGTTTAAAAAACACACAAGTAATTTATGACGTTAGAAATTAGGATAGTGATTTCCTTGGGAGCTAAGTATGACTGGAAGGAAAAGAAAGAAATTCTAGGATGCTGGTAATGTATTTCTTGATGCAGATGCTGGTCTCAGGGATGTGTATATTTTGCAAAATTTTATTGAGCTGTACAGTTAAGATTTTTGAATTTTTTGTGTGTGTTCGTTGTACCTCAAGAAATTTTGCATTAACAATAAAAAGTTTATATTAGAAGAAATGCCCCTGTTAATCATGTTAAAAGATAATATTGAAACAAATCTTAAAGTGAGTTAGCATTAGTCCCAAATTTACTCATAGAATATAAAAGAAATGTCCTTGATGACTTGATTCAAACTCTGATTTTAACTTAAGTTGGAAATGTGCTTTTTAAATTTCTTATGCTGTGCTTTGTTCATTGAATAAAAACTCTGAAGTTCAAAACTTAAAAGAAAATCTTCGATAACTATTTTTTCTGTATTCTTTTTTTTCTCTTGAAGTAATAATGTGACCTAACGTTGAAATCTAATTACCATTCCTCTAATGCCAAAACTAAACTCTGTCATTATGTAAACCATCCAGGTCATCTAAAGAGACTATTGGTAGTCAGAGTTTGTTCTATTCTAAAGCTGAGAATTTTAACTTTTTAGAAAAATTAAGAAATACTTTATCCCAAAGTGAAATATCTGCTTTTTTTTCAAGCGACTTTGTCTAAAAGGTTAAGTACATATATCAAATTTGAAGCTAATCAGGCTCAGGCTGCAACTTAATACATATTTATATTATTTACTATTATTGTCATTATTATATCACAACTTTACCACTTACTATGTAGCCTTTGGCTATTTAAATTTAATTAAAATTAAACTAAACTATAATCTCAGTTCCATAGTCACATTAGCCTTGTCCCAAATGTTCAATAGTCACATGTGCGTAGTGGCAACTGTATTGGACAAAACATACCTAGAGCATTTCCTAATTGCAGAAAGTTCTATTGGACAGCACTAATATATATAATTAGAATAATACATTCCTCTGAGAGTTTATATTGTATTAAAAATGTTTATTTTTTAGAACTTTAGTATTGTAATAGCAAAACAGAAATGTTTGATACATGATATTTAACAATAATGTCACTTAACCTAAGAATAATCAGGTAACGAAAATAGTAATGAAAACACTTACACATCTACTTTCATGAGTAGGGTGTACATAGTGTTGTATTAATTCACTAATCATAATTCTGCTTCTAACTATTTCACTATGAAATGCTTCTTAAATTGGCATTCCGAAAAATTCCCCTAAAGTAGAAGCCATCAAGCCAGCCTCATATAGTAAGCTCTCAGTTTTATTGAACACACACACACACACACACACTCACTCACACACACCATATAGTCAGCAAATATTTACTTTTTAAGAATTCTAAATATTAAGAAACCATAACATGTAGGTCGTACACACATGCCACCATAAATAAATATGGTTAATCAGAATACAAGATAATGAAAAAGAAAGTCAGATTGGTATTCTAACCCTTTCAAATCATGACATAGCATTAACTAATTAGAATGTCTTTATGCTTCTCTGGAATTACTGGTTAAAAGCTCTGAACTTTGATTTGTCTTATTCTCATTCAAGGTATAATGTGTTTATTTCATTGTTTTACTTTTTAGGAAATAGGCGTGCCAAAAAAAACACACACGCAATCCCATACTATGCTTATACACAAAGCAATGGTGAGGTAAACAATCAAGCCCACCCTTAAACCAACTTGGACCACAGTTCAGAGATGAACCCATTTGACATGTCAGTCAAAACACTTGATTCATGGACTGGACTCTGTTAGTGTCTATTCCCTTTACTTAAGAGTTCAGTAGTTATTATCATTCTAATGACAACCATTTGACATAAAGTGGATATAAAGTTTATAAATCTGTATAATATCCAGAAAATTAGTCTTTTTTTTGTATTATTTCTAAACAAGGAACATAACTTTTACAAACATAAGTAATCCTTTGCCAAAAAGTTTTTCTTCTTTCTGATTATTTATAACCTGTGTTTCCCCCCTTTCCTAGGCTACTGATAAGGATACTGGCAGTTATAATGTCGTGACATACAGACTCATAATGCCTTCAATTAAAGAGGGAAAGGGAGAATTTGTGGTGGAAACATATATGGTGCATGTCGAAATCACTGTGCTCTTCCATAATATGAGAGGTTCCTACTTCAAGTTTCAAGTCATTGCAACTGACAACTATGGGAAGGGACTAAGTGCAAAGCTGATATACTTGTAAGTAGATAAAAATTCAGATAAGGAGGCACATAAAATACTACTCAGGGGTCAGTGTTTTTAACTCATAGAACATTTAAATTATTTTGATACCAAATTTCTATAACATGATTAATTTGAATTCAAGTTATTGATAGCCATAGTTTAGCATAAAATATATCCCTTTATGGGGTTCTTTCTTGTCATTTGGGAAATACAGCATATGTTTTTATATATGATTGTGACATCAGTGTCTTAAGCATTAGATTTCTATTTGGTCTATGGATCTCATGTTTAATATAGAGCTGGGTGGAGCTACTTAAAATTATAAAATTCTTTACAGAGTTGTGCTGTAGAAATTAGAAGATTTTTATTACTATTTAAAATACATTTAGGCCTTGCGTAATTAAGAAAACAAAAGGAAATATTTTGAAGCAAGTTTATGTCCCAATGGATGATTTTTCTTGTTTTACCAAAATATCCATTAATGATTCTGATGACCCTTGACTGTTATATGTTGCTTCAGTCAATAACGTCACCATTCTAATCTGTTTTCTCTCATTCTACACAAGCTCAGTGGTGAATTATTCCCAAGGGTGGTTTGATACTAACACTTATTCAAAATATTCAATACCAGTGCATCTATCCTATGGAATATATATCATTATTTGGACTTTTCTCTGATTAAATTAATCAGAAATTATATTTATTCTTGGATCTATCTGCCACTTGCAGACAGAATCAAGTGTAAGTTTTATTTTGCTCTTTACATCTTATTAAATCTTTATCTTTCACAGTTTTCTTCATTTAGTTCTCTGGACAAGTTTAACCTTTGTATATATGCAGCCATCAGTGACCAAATAGTATTCTTTTTAGATAATGGTAAAGACCAATCACCATGATTGTGATTGGTATGAAGGCCTGAACTTTCTCATGTATAACAGTAAAGCTGCATAGAATAAACAAAGGCCAGTCTAAGCCAATAAGCTTTTGACACAGGAGATGTTATGGTTGACAGAAATTTTCAATCAAATCAATATCTGTAAATATTATGTGAAATAATATTTTTCCTGTTATTTAAGATAGGTACACTGTGATGCTTTAAGGCTGATAAGCCCACTAAGTATACTTAAAATATACAAAAAACAAATGACATATACATATATGTATATAATATGTGCATAAGCAATGTGAATTTTATGGGTTTTTTTGTTTGAACTGTATGAACTATTGTGTGTAAAGTATAGAAGTATAGAACATATCTTTAAAATTATCTAAAATATATTTAGAAAAATTAATTCAAAGAAATCATAATTTTATTCATTTATAAAATATATATGTACAACGAAACTATCTCAGTAAAATACTCTTTACAAGATCTGAAATCCTTTAAATCAAGAAAAGGGAGATATGGAGAGAAATAAGACTTTGATGTAGAAGGAACAAAATATGCCGAAACCAAAAAGGAAGAGAAACGATGGCAGGTCTAAATAACTAATAGATATTTACTCAGTGGTGGAGGGAAAGTAAATAAGAGACAGTCCTGAAGGTGGAAGCAGCTGGTTCGTATAAAAGCTTTACGTCATATTAAAAGTATTGGAATTTTTTAATAAAGCAACAGAAAACTATTAAAAGATATTTTGTAAGAGTGAGCGAAGGTAAGATTTTTAATTTAGATAAAACTTTGCATAATGCAAATCTGGACCTTCCCTGAAGTTACTACTTCTGCAGCCTTGTCAAGGAATGGCTTTTGTGATCTTTTCTATATTCGTTTGCCACAGTATTTATACTACCTACTGGCAAAGAAGGATTCTTGGTATACTTTGTTGCTATTTCTCTACTCTTCCTCCTCCCTAGGAATCTAGCCTTTTTTCTCTCCAACTGACTGTCACTCACTCACTGCCTCACACTATTAATGTGATCTCATCACTCCCATCACTACATTTATCTACCTACCAGAATGTACACCAACATTCTTTACCTTATTTATTCTTCTTTTAGATGGATTCTCTATGTGTTTTTCTAGAGCTATTACCTCCACCGGTGCAATAGTTCCAGTCCTCTACTCACCAGCTCTAAGATATTGTGCGAGTAGCTCTCCCATTTCTTATAACATTATCAATATCAGTCTCCATCCTTTATTTGGTTATTCCCATAACCATGCTTTTTTTTCTATCTTCAAATAATAATTTTAAAAACACTTTTGACCTTCTACTACTTCTGGCTACCACACTGTTTCAGTTCCTCTTTCCAGAAACACCATTGTTAGAACTGACTCTCATTTTCCAGCATTTAATTACTTTTAAAACCTCTTTAATTATAATCTCACTCATAACACTCATGTAAAACAGCTTACGTCAATATGATCAAATTTTCTTGTTACTAAATGAACTAGTAATTTCACACTTCATCTTGTTTGAACTATCAGCAACACTTGGCTGATTTTTACCTTTACTAGGCTTTCAGGCCACCATTCTCTCATTTACTTCTTACCTCCCTTTTTGTTTCTGCTCAGTCCTCTCATCTTTGAGTTGCTTACGCTAAAAAAATTTTGATTCCTTCTTTTATAAACAACACATTTAATCCCTTACCTCAGAGTATTTGCCTTATTTGGGTTCCCCCTCCAAGACTGACATTAAGCCCAACTGACTAATCACACTCAAGAGAAAGAAAAATAACTAAATGGCAGAGACATTGAGAAATAAGCACTTAAAAAATGTTTACTTGACTTAAGCTGTTTTCAAGATGTTGTCTGTTATGCCAATCATTTTCTGTTAGTCAGTTCTGTAAAAATTCTTTAAGATTTAATACAAAGAAAATCTTACTTCAATATTTTTGTGGTTTTACATTTTTAAAATAATAATTTTTTCTATGTGTCTTTTAAAAAAGCTAAGGGTAAAATCTTATAATAAAGCATGATTACTATTTTAAGCACATTTTTTTCCTTATATTAGAAGACATGAACTTTTGCTTCATTTGGCTTGTGTGAATGTTCCATTTTGTCTGTTAAAGGGGCACTTTCTCTGACTGAAGTGTCCCATTGCTTTAGCATCCTGGTCAGTGGGCATTTACATCATGCTCTGGTCTGACCCGAAAGTAACCTAAGTAGTACACATGTCTCTGTAAAGTAGCTTAGATGTATGGTGGACAGAACCTTAGCTATGTTCTGACTGTTTACATATATTGTTAAAAGAATGAGTATCTTCTGGAAATTATTAATTTCGAAAAAAAGTTTTTGGAGATTGCCACCATAATTGAAAATGAGTAGGTAAATCTATCTACCTTTCACTTTGAATGACTGGCTTACGCAGCTAATGAGGAGGAGTTCACAATGGAAATAAGTGTCTTCAACTTTCCTAGTAAAGCACTCCACAGAATATAATATTTTGTGGTAAATCCTCTAGAAAATGATAAATCTTGTAGAGGAAGTTTTGTTAATGTGAATGGACAAAATTTCTTGGTTCTGTCCCTCTGGAGAACTCTGACTAATACACTGGTCACACGAGGTGGCTCCTGCTTGGAGCTATGGATGCCGGAGACACACTGTGAAGGCATGTCCTGGCAGGACATAGGCAACGCTGACCCCAGAAGTGACAGATAGACACCACTGCCAGCACTGGCAAAGCAGAGACAGTGGAGCAGCTACCTAGACTGAGGATCGGCTAAAGCCATGTTGAGATGACTGGGAGAAAGACAGACACCAGGAAGGATGGACGACTTTAGGGACCGTGCTATGGACTCTGACATCATGTTTATTCTGTTTGTATGATACATGACTCTAGGTTCCTGCTGAAACAGCTAAGATAGACAAACGTTTTCTCAGTTGCTAGAACTTATTATTCTCAGTGTTACCTGGGGAGAGCACCTCCATCCTTTTCTCACCTGTGACACCATTAGAGCCTCCCCACCTCCACACACACACACACACACACACACACACACACACACACACCCCCCAAAACTGGCCAGATAAGGTCATTTCTGCTCTAAGTTCTTCCCACGCCTAGTGCTTTTCCTCTGTCACAATGAGCCCTGTTGACTGCTGTATGCTCAAGTGGCTGTCTGGTTACTCAGTACGTCCCTCACTAGACTAAGCTATTTAGAGGGGAGAAGAGAAATGAGTCTATTTTGCTAGCCCTTGTGTGTTTAGCATTTAACACACTGTCTTGCACAAAGCAAGAGTTTGGTAAATATTGTGCAGATTAAACAATGAATGAGTAATGAGTATATTGTGGTACCACTGAGAAGGGTCTGTAGGATAGAAAATATCAGTTTAGTAAAATGTAAGCTCAGAGAAGACTAGAGGCAGCTCCTTCTCACCATTCAATCCAACAAGGATCAGAGTGGGATAGGGGTAGGGTGGTAGGGTTCTGACAGCAACTGTAGAAGAAAGCAACGCATAGATGCAGTTGAGGTGCCAAATCCTCCCAGATTCCCCCAAATTCTTACCTGATTTTAATGAACATCGAGCATGATAGGTTCTGGCTATAGTTTTGGGATTCAAAGGCCACAAACCCATGACAGAAGATTCAATTCATAATAGATGTCATTTTGTTTGTGGTGTTTTCACCACAAAGGTAACACATTGGAAAACATGGTTACAAATGGAATTGCCATATGAAATTATTTTCCCTCATAAATTAGTAAATAAGAACATTAACAAGAAGGATAGCTGAAACAGGGAAAGAAGAAGGAAGCATTTTGAAATTTAATGAACCACATAATACAAGGTCTAATATTTCTAAGCTCACCCAGAGAGTAAATGAATGGGCATGACAGAATTAGAACTGTCCTTAGCTTGAAAGAAGATTTCCTCTTAAGAACATTACCATGAAGTCGTCACACATTAGGACTCACTGATATTTTAGTCATTCAATCACAGTGATTTCTAGGGCCTATAAAATACCTATACATATGTGTGAAAGCAACATTTTGAAGTCTTTTTATTTTATTTTTTCCTTTCAGTTTTATTGAGATATTATTCACACACAGCACTGTAAGCTTAAGGTATACAGCATAATGATTTACATACATTGTGAAATGATTACTATAGTAAGTTTAATTAACATTCATCATATTATATAGATAATAAAAAACAGAAAAAAATGTTTTTCCTTCTCATGAGAACTTTCAGGATGCCCTTTCCAAAAAACTTTCAAATGTACTATACAGCACCATTACTTGTAGTGATCATGTTATGTATCCCATCCAGCACTTCTTTATCTTATAACCAGAAGTATGTAGCTTTTTGACCACTTTCTTCCAATTCTCGCCAATACACACTTCGGGTAACCACAAATCTGATCTCTTTTTTTTTTGGTGTTGTTGTTTAAAAATTTATTGGGGTGACATTGTTAATAATAATCATATAGTTTCAGGTATACAATTCAATGATACATATATGTGTATTGCATTGTGGTTCACCAAACTTAAATTTCTTTCTGTCATATATTTGACCCCCTTTACCCTATCTATCTCCCTACCCACCCCTTCCCTTTGGTAACCACTAAACTATTGTCTGTGTCTATGAGTTTCTGCTTGTTTGTCATGTTCATTTATTGCTTTCAGTTTTATATTCCACATATAAATGAAATCATATGGTTCTCAACTTTTATGTCTGACTTATTTACTTAAAATGATCATCTCGAGATCCATCCATGTTGTCACAAATGGCAATAGTTTATCTTTTTTATGACTGAGTAATATTCCATTGTATATATGTACCATATCTTTATCCAATCATCTATCGAAGTGTCCATCAGTTGTTTCCATGACTTGGCCATCGCAGATAATGCTGCAATGAACACGGGGGCGCATATATTTTTACGAATAAATGTCTTCAAATTTTGAGGTAGATACCTAGAAGAGGAATTGGTAAGTCATATGGCAGCTCTTTTCTTAATTTTTTGAGGACCTCCATACTGTTTTCCATAGTGGCTGTACCAATTTACATTACCACCAGCAGTAATTGAGGGTTCCTTGTTCTCCACAACCTCTCCAACATTGTTATCATTGTCTTGTTGATGATAGTCATTCTAACAGTTGTATCTCATTATGGTTTTGATTTGCATTTCCCCAATGGCTACTGAGGTTGAATATCTTTTTATATATCTGTTGGCCATTTGTATGTCTCCTTGGGAGAAATGTCTGTTCAGGTCCTCTGCGCATTTTTTTTTATTGGATTGTTTGTTTATTGTTGAGTTGTATGAGTTCTTTGTATATTTTGGATATTGGGCCCTTATTGGAGGCGTTGTATGCAAATATCTTCTCCCATTCATATTGGTTGCCTCTTTGTCTTGTTGATGGTTTCTTTTACTGTGCAGAAATGTTTTAATTTGATACAGTCCCATTCATTTATTTTTGTTCTTATTTCCCTTGCCTTTGAGGTCAAATTCATAAAATCCTCTTTAAGTCCAAGGTCCATGAGTTTAGTTCCTGTTTTCTTCTATGCTATTTATTGTTTCAGGTCTTATAGTCAGGTCTTAGTTCCATTTTGAGTTAATTTTGGAGTATGGCGATGGATAGCAATCTATTTTCATTATTTTGTATGTGGCTTTCCAATTTTCTTAGCACCATTTATGGAAGAGGTTTTCCTCTCTCCACTGTATGTTTTTGTCTCCTTTGTCAAAAATTATTTGCCCAATAATACGAAGATTTATTTCTGGACTCTGAAATTCTGTTCCAATGGTCTGTGTTGCCTGGTTCCTCTCCCAATACCATGCTGTTTTGATTATGTCCTTTGTACAACTTGAGCGTCAGGCATTGATCCCTCCAGCTTTGGTTCTTTTTTTTTCCTCAGGATTATTTTGGCTTTGGGTCTTGTGTGCTTCTATACAAATCTGATGACTTTTTTGTTCTAATTTTTAAAAATACTGTTGGGATGTTGATGGGGTTGCATTAAATTTGTATATTGCTTGGGGTAATAAAGCATTTTAACTATGTTGATTCTTTCCATCCAAGGACATGAAGTATCTTTCCATTTCTTTGTGTCTTCTTCAATTTCTTTTAATAATGTCTTATAGTTTTCAATGTATAGGTCCTTCACATACTTCGTTAGGTTTACTCCTAGGCATTTTATTCTTTTTGTGGCAATTGCAAAGGGATTTTTTTTTCTGAAAATTCATTGTTAGTGTATATCAACACATACCAATTTTTGTATCCTGAAACTTCACTGTATTTGTTTGTTATTTCATATATATATGTATGTATGTATTTTTTTTTCTGGTGTAGTCTTTAGGGTTTTCTATATAGAAAAACATGCTGCCAGCAAAAAAGTGACAGTCTGACTTCTTCATTCCAGATTTGTATGCCTTTTATTTATTTCTCTTGCCTGTTTGCTCTAGCTAAGACTTCCAACACTATATTGAATAATAGTGGTTATAATGCACTGCTTGTCTTTTCCTGATCTTAGAGGGAAGGTTTTTAGTTTTTTACCATTGAATACGATGTTATCTGAGGATTTGTCATATACGACCTTTATTTTGTTGGTGTACTTTCTTTCTACACCCATTTTATTAAATGTTTTAATCATAAATGGGTGCTGTACCTTATTAAATGTTTTCCTGCATCTATTGATATGATCATATGGTTTTTATTCTTTGTTTCAGTGGTGTATCACATTAATTGATTTGTGTACATTAAATATTTTTGTGCCCTTTGTATGCAGCCTATTTGATCATGGTGTATAATCTTTTTAATGTATTGTTGTATTTGATTTGCTAGTATTTTGTTTAGATTTTTGCATATGTATTTATCAAAGATATTGATCTGTAGTCTTCTTTTTTTTTTTTTTAATCTTTACCAGGTTTTGGTAGCAGGGTAATGTTGACCTCATAAAATGTGTTAGAAAGTGTTGCCTCTTCTTCAATTTTTTGGAACAGTTTTAAAAAAGAAGTATTAAATCATCTTTGAGTGTTTGGTAGAAGTCACTAACTAGTGAAGCCATCTAATCCTGGACTTTTGGGGAGTTTTTTGATGATTATTTCAATTTCTTTACTGTTGTTCAGTCTCTTTAAATTTTCTAGTTCTTTGTGCTTCAGTCTGGGAAGGTTGTATGTTTCTAAAAATTTGTCTATTTCCTCTATTTCTTGAATTCGGAGGCATATAATTTTTCATAGAATTTTTATAAGATGCTTTGTATTTTCATTATATCTGTTGTAATTTCTCTTTCATTTCCAATTTTGTTTGTATTTTTTGTTTTTAGATTCCACAAACAAATGAGATCATACAATATCTGTCTTTATGTCTGACTTACTTCATTTAGCATCATGCCTTCAAGATTGCCACACAGGACTTTTTAATGGCTAAATAGTATTCCATTATCTATTTATGTAATGGAATATTATAAAAGGAATATATAACATACCAGATGTGGTTTGTGTGTATGTGTGTGTGTGTGCATGTTTGTGTGTATCACATTTTTTTTATCCCTGTATCTGCTTATCCATTGATGAACACTTAGGTTGTTTTCAAGTCTTGGTTATTGTAAATAATGTTACAGTGCACATAGGGGTGCAGATATCTCATTGACACAGTGATTTTGTTTCCTTTGGATACATACCCAGAAATGGAATTGCTGGATCATATGGTAGTTGTATTTCTAATTTTTTCAGGAACCTCCACACTGTTTTCCATAGTGGCTGCCTCAGTTTATATTCCCACTAACAGTGCACAAGGGTTTCCTTTTCTCCACATCCTAGCCAACACTTGTTATTTATTGTCTTTTTGATGATAATTATTCTAAGAGGTGTGAGGTGATATCTCACTGTGGTTTTGATTTGCATTTCCCTAAAGATTAGTGATGTTGAAAAGTTTTTTTTAAAAATTCAGCCTGAATAATGCAAAATTGTCTAAAGAAAGGAAGTAAAACAGTATTTCTCTTAGTATCCAGTTCACATGGCTACTCAGAGTGAATACTTTGGTTAGTGAGTTCCTTTCTGGATGATCTCATGTAATCAATCACAGTGTACTGCAGCCAATGGTTCATTATCTGCCTTTATACATCACTCATGTCCCCTTCATCATACATGCACCCTGAAGGCTATCAAAGGCAATTAATTACAGTTTAAGGGCCTACTTCAAAGCCTCTTTGTTATATAACATAATAATAATAAATAATAATAATAATAATAATAATACACGTTTTTGAGATCCTTCTGACTCTTTCTGAAGAAAGGCCCAAAACAGTGTCGAGAAGAAAATACTATTCCTTAAGCTCTTTTTTGGTGATTTTATGGGTTAAATTTCTACAAGGATTTAATAATAGGAGGGGGCTGAAGAGTCATTCACGTGACAAGAAGCCCTCCCCTTGTGAAGTACACACATATATATGGACATTAACGAGGACCATGTGTGTTCTCAATATCACTAGTGCGTTGAAACATATATTCCAACCAAATAGCAGTATGAGCACTAAGATCACCTTTATCGACATAAACTCACATTCGCGTGGGGAAATTCGCGTGAGAAAAATAATTTTTCTGGAGGAGATACTTAGAAATGCAATTGCTGGAGAGTATGATATATACATTTTCAGTTTTAATAGACATTGTTCAATTGACTTTCAAAAAGATAGTGTGTGAGAGTTTCTATCTCTCTACGATCCAAGTCAAATCCTGCTCTTGCCAGATTTTAAAAAGTTTGCTCACTTTATGAGTAAAAAATCATATCATATAATTTTAATTAAGAGAAAATGTCTATCTTACTAACATCCATTGTCACAATTTTCTATTATTTTCTGCTTTCACTATGGCTATATGTTTTTTTTCTCTCATGATGACTTTTTTATATATATTCTGGATGCGTGTGTGTGTGGTGTGTGTGTGTGCATATATAAAGTTTTATGTATATATTCTGGGTATTGTTTTAAATTTACCAGATGAAGAAAGTAAAACTGAGTGTAGTTTCAATTATCATGTTCAAAGTTACGTGAGTAATAATTTCTGAGGTATTATTTACAACCAAGCATTTCTGCTTATAAGGATTTACTGTAACAGAGGTTATCTCATTGAATAGCTCTTTTTAAAACAAGTTCAGCTTTATTTATTTTATACATGATCAGTATGATGACATTATAGTAGGAAGATCGTTCTTGATCCTCTGCTAAGCTTTTTCATGACAATCGTGCATTTCTTGGTTATATTAATGCCAACAAACCATGTATTATCTGATTGTCCATATTTCACTATCAAAATACTTTATATAAAGTCTTCCCAGAATTTAAATACAAAGTTTTAATCAATAAGTATTTTACCAGGGCGAAATTATTCATATGCTTATAAAATAAAATGTTACACTAGTAAAAAAAATATATAAACATGATAATCCAAATAACAAATGGTATTCTCTTGAAAGTATAATCTTTTTTCAAAACCATAAGATGATACTTTCTTCAAGTTTCTAATTCACAGGCTTTCCCACCATCCTTTGTTTGTCAATGCATTCATGAAAATAGTACCTTGGCCTAATAAAATTTTTCATTTGTGACGACCACATCTCTGAAAGCAAGTTGCAAGATTTTTATAACTTCACCGAGCTTTTTCCTGATATCCAGCTTCACCTTGACAGGTTTATCTAACACCCCCTTCCCCTACTATGTTAGTCATCACAGAGTATGTGAAATAATGACATATCTACTGCAAAAGATTACTGTGTGGTATGCAGTAGATCAAATGGTGTAGACTCTTACTTAAAACCATTTTCTATGTTCTAAAGAGATAGATTTCAACATTAAAATTAAATTAGTCTTCTGTCTTGACTAATTCTTCACACATCCTTCATTTGGGTATGCAATGACAGCTAAAGATGCTGCTTTCACAAATAACTTGCCTATCGATTGAACACTTCTCTCTTGGATATCTTACAACCTTATTCCCCCACGATAATGTAACGGCAAAAAAAAGCATTTCAGATCTATCAGTGTTTCAGTGGTTAATGAGTGCTATTTTGCCTGCTAGCCATGCCTCTTTTTCAGTAAAGGCAGAGCGTTAATTTGCTGGGGCTGCTGTAACAAACTACCACAGACTGGATGGCTTAAGCAACAGAAATTCATTGTCTCACAGTTCTGGAGGCTGGAAGTTTTAGGTCAAGGTGTTGACCAGATTAATCCTTTTAAGGGCTGTAAGGAAGATTTCCAGCTTCTCTCCCAGATCCTGTGCTTTGCTGACAATCTGTAGCATTCCTTGGCTTATAGATATATCACTGTGGTCTTTGCCGTCACATTCACAAGGCATCGTTCTGTGTGGGTGCCTGTCTTGTTGTCTAAAAATTTTCTTTTCAAAAGGACACAGTCCTATCGGATTAGTGCTCTCCATAATGACCTCTAGTTACTTTGATCATCTGCAAAGGCCCAATTTCCAAATACAGTCAATTCACAAGTACTGGATTCACATGTAGGATTTCAACATCTTTTTGTGGAAGACACAATACAACCTACAACAATTTATTGACTAAATGTTTAATTTTGTCATATATTATAAAGCCCTTGCTGTGTTCTAGTTACTATATCCATTCATTTTGTCAATAAGAACCATTTTTCTTTTCTTACTTTTTTTTTCTTTATCAAATTCTCATCATCTTTTCCCTTTCCTTTTTCTTAGCCTTGTGTTGCCTTCCCTTGCCTTGCCTTGCCCTGCCTTGCCCTGCCTTGCCCTGCGCTGCCCGCCCAGGCCCGGCCCTGCCCGGCCCTGCCCTGGCCTGCCCGGCCCTGCCCTGCCCTGCCCTGCCCGGGCCGGTCCTGCCCTGCCTGGCCCTGCCCGGGCCTGCCCGGCCCTGCCCTGTCCTGCCCTGCCCTGCACTGCCCTGCCCTGCCCGGGCCTGCCCGGGCCTGCCTGCCCTGCCGTGCCCGGGCCGGCCCGGGCTGCCCTGCCCTGCCGTGCCCGGGCCGGCCCGGGCGTGCCCTGCCCTGCCGTGCCCGGGCGTACCTTGCTGTGCCCGGGCTGCCCGGGCCTGCCCGGGCCTGCCCTGCACTGCCCGGCGTGCCCTGCCGTGCCCGGGCCTGCCCGGCCCTGCCCTGCCCGGCCCTGCCCTGCCCGGCCCTGCCCAGGCCTGCCCGGCCCGGCCCTGCCCGGCCCGGCCCTGCCCGGGCCTGCCCGGGCCTGCCCGGGCCTGTCTGGGCCTGCCCGGCCGTGCCCGGGCGTGCCCAGCCGTGCCCGGGCCTGCCCGGGCATGCCTTGCCGTGCCCGGGCGTACCTTGCTGTGCCCGGGCTGCCCGGGCCTGCCCGGGCCTGCCCGGGCCTGCCCTGCCCTGCCCGGCCCTGCCCGGCCTGCCTTGCCCTGCCCTGCCCTGCCTGCCTTGCCCTGCCCTGCCTGCCTTGCCCTGCCTTGCCCTGCCTTGCCCTGCCTTGCCCTGCCTTGCCCTGCCTTGCCGTGCCTTGCCCTGCCCGGGCCTGCCCGGCCCTGCCCTGCCTTGCCCTGCCTTGTCCGGCCCTGCCCTGCCCTGCCGTCCCCTGCCCTGCCTTTATGTTTGGATATTTGGAGGAAAATGCTGTGGTGTGAAATAAAGAGGGCAGTGGGGGTACACAGTGGTGCTCAATCAGTGGTAACCGCTGCTATAGCTGGCACTATTGCTCCATCCACCACTGAGTCCATCCAGCCCATACACTACTGAGACTGGTGAGGGGGCTCCCTTACTGATCCCAGGTTATTATGTACACACTTCTCAAGTCTGCAGCCTTCAAAGATCTCTGGTGATCCCTTTCCCAGGGTCTTCTACTTCTCAATCAGCCTTGAATGCCTTCTGAAGACCTTGAAGAAGCATCAGGGGGAGTGTATGGAGAATGTGACACAGAATGAACTCGCAGCCAGCTCCTGGCCATGCTGGCTGAGCTATCTAGTTAGTGACTCCCAGATGCCTGCCTAAGGGCAGTGAGGGTCTCAGTCCCCACAGAAAAGAGAAGAAGAATGATATAGTAAGTTGCTCATGAACCCAAATGTGTTCAATAAACAGGCCTGCCCTTAATTCTGAGATTATGCCTTTCTTAGAATTTGCATTAAAATTCACTTTCATTTAAGAAATCAAAGTCATATATTTTACTTTTTATGTTTTTTTAATGTTTTTATTTGGCCAAAATATTTTTAAGTTTTATTTAGCCAAAACCAAAACACTGCAAAGAGAAAGAAATGAACACGTATTCTGTTAGTGGAAACTTTTTCTTTATTCTTTCTACTTTCTCACTTTAGACTTTTAATTCCATAACTTCTCTTCTCTGCAATGATCTTTTCCTTACAACTACAAAGAATGAGACTTTTTTTTTCTGGAAAAAATTTAATTGTCTTACCATCAATCCTACTACTACTATAGTTAGTAAATTGTTTTTATACTTTCTGTATTTTAAAAATGTGTCAGCATTTATTACTTACACAAAGCAGACATTAAGTGAAAATCCATTTTTGAAGCTTTAGGACTATGTATTAAGTGTCAGAAGCTACTTTTTTATGAGTCTTTTTCTCAAACATGAAGCACAATGGTATAGCAGTAGGATAACAATGACCATGGGGACAGGTCGCTATTGACACAGGGACTTAGCTTCTTTCCAAACTGTTTGACATATTCCACAAAAAGTGAGAATTTCTCTAAATAAATTTCAGGACTTTTAAAATTACAATTTATTAGAAAAGTAAATGACTTTCTTACATACCAAGAAAGAACACGTAGATTTTGAAATTAAATACTAATGTTATTTACATTAACACCCCCCTACACAGAGTTCATAGGTATAAATCTAAAAAATATGTAAAATCCTATATAAAATAAGAGCAATACTGTAAAAACTGATGAATGAAATAAAGAACTAAATAAGCAGAGTGATATTCCATCTTTATGGATAGGAAGACAATGTTGTCTAGATGTCAGTTTACCTTAATTTAATCTATAGATTTAACACAACCCTAATCAAAATTTTAAGTTATTTTGTGGATATCAACAAAATGATTTTAATGTATATAGAGGAACGAATGACACAGAATAGTCAACACAATACTGAAGGAGCAAGTTGGAGGAGTGACACTACCTGACTTCAAGACTTACTATAAAGCTGCAGTCATCAAGACAGTGTGTATTGGTAAATAATGGACAAACAGATCAATGGAACAGAATAGTATACTGAAATAGACAACAAAAATATGGTCAACTGATCTTTGACAAAGGAGTAAAGTAATACAATGAACAAAGATAATCTTTTCATAAATGGTGCTGGAACAACTGGATAAAACATGTAAAAAAGATGATCTGGATACAGAACTTACTGTTTTACAAAAATCAACTTAAAATGAATCACAGACCTAAATATAAAATGAAAAACTATAAAACTATAAAAACTAGATAACAGGAGAAAATCTAAATGACCTTGCATATTGCAATGAGTTTTTAGATACAACACCAAAGGCACAATAATGATAAACTGGACTTATTAGAAGTAAAAACTTGTGCTCTGTAAAACAAAATGTGAAGAGAATGAGATGATAAGCCATAAACATAGAAAATATTTGCAAAAAACACATCTGATAAAGGATTTTTATTCAGAATATACAAAGCACGCTTAAAACTCAATAGTAAAAAAAATGAGCAACCAGATTTAAAATATAGGCAAAATATCTGAACAGACCCTGCACAAAAGAAGTCATATACAGTGAAAAATAAGCATATGATAAGATTCTCACTACATATGTTATTAGAGAATTGCAAATTAAAACAAAAATGAGATACTACTACACACTTAGAATGACCAAAATTCTGTCCTGACAATACCAAATGCTGCTGCAGATGTGGACCAACAGGAATTCGCCTTCTTGACTGGTGGGAATGGACATAGTACAGCCACTTTGGAAGAGTTTTGCAGTTTCTTACTGAAGTAAATATACTCTTGCCACATAATCCACCAGTCTCATTTCTTAGGATTTACTTAAAGGAGTTAAAAATGTGTATCCACACAAAAACCTGCACATGGATGTTTATAGCAGCTTTATTCATAATTGCCAAAACTTGGAAGCAACTGAGATGCCCTTCAGTAGGTAATGGATAAACAAACTATGGTACAACCGGACAGTAGAATGTTATTTAGTACTAAAAAGAAAACAGCTACCAAGACATGAAAGTTATGGAGGACTCTTTAAATGCATATTACATGAAGGAAGCCAATTTCAAAAAGGCACATACTGTATGATTCTAATGTCATGATCTTCTGAAAAAGTAAAATTATGAAGACAGTAAAGAGATCATGGTTGCTAGGATTGGGGGAAAAGGGGATCAATATGAGGAAGCATAGAGGATTTTTAAGACAATGAAATATTCTGCACGATGCCATAATAATGGATACATGTCATCATACACTTGTCAATTTACAACAGCAAGAATGACCTGTAATGTGAACAATGGACTTGGAGTGACGATGTGATGATGTAGGTTCATTAATCTTAAACATACCAGTCTGGTGGGATGTTAATAGTGGGAGAGGTTATGTGTGTGTGTGATGGGTGGTGGTGGTTAGGGGGTATATGGGTAACTTCTCAATTTTGCTGTGAATCTTAAACTGCTAAAAATAAAGACAATTGTAATTTTTTAATTACAATTATTCCTAAGAAGATACCAGATACTTTAACCTTCATTAAAAATTTGAGGCTATCAGGAACAAGACAAGGATGCCCACTTTCACCACTCCTCTACAACATTGTACTGGAAGTCTTTGCATAGCAATCAGACAAGAAAGATAATTAAAAGGCATCTGAATTGGAAAGAAGGAGTAAAACTCTTGTTATTTGCTGATGACATGATACTTTATAGAGGGAAACCTAAAGATTCCACCAAAAAACTCTTAGAACTGATCAATGAATTCAGTAAAGTAGTAGGTTAAAAATAAATATTCAGAAGTCAGTGGTATTTTTATACACCAATGATAAACTTTCAGAAGATAAATTAAGAAAACGGTCTCATTTACAATTGCATTAAAACCAGTAAAATACCTGGGAATCAATTAACCAAGAAGGTAGAAGACCTGTTTACAGAAATTGAAAGAAGTTACCAATAAATGGAAGCATATACTGTGTTCATGGGTAGGAAGAATCAACATCATTAAAATGGCCATATTACCCAAAGCAATCTATAGAATCAATGCAATCCTTATCAAAATACCAACAGCAATTTTCAGAGAGATAATTCTAAAATTTATATGGACCCATAAAAATCCCTGAATAGCCACAGCAATCTTGAGAAGAAGAACAAAGTTAGAGGTATCATACCTGATATCAAACTATACTACAAGCCTATGGTAATCAAAACTGCATGGTACTGGCATAAAAACAGGTACATTGATCAATGGAACAGAATAGAGAGCCAATAAATAAATCCACACGTATATGCTCACTTCATATATGACAAAGGAGGTAAGAATATACAATGGAGTAAAGACAATCTCTTCAATAAATGGTGTTGGGAAAATTGGACAGATATGTGCAAAAAAAGAAGCTAGACCAACTTTTTACAAAATGAATTAAAGACTTAAATGTAAGATGTGAAACCATAAAACTGCTAGAAGAAAACATAGGCAGTAAACTCTCTGATATTACTAACAGGAATTTCTTTTTGAATATAGTTCTGAGCAAGGGAAACAAAAGAAAAAAATAAACAAATGGGACTACATCAAACTAAAAAGTTTTTGTATAGCAAAGGAAACCATCAACAAAACAAAAAAGCTACTGTTTGGGAGAAGATATTCACTTATATACATCTGATAAGGGATTAATATCCAAAACATATAAAGACTTATACAACTCAACAAAAAAAAACAAACAACCAATTGAAAAATGGGCAGAAGACCTGAACAGATACTTCTTCAAAGAGGAAATACAGATGGTTAATAGACATATAAAAGATGCTTAAGGTTGCTAGTCATCAAAGAAATGCAAATTAAAACCTAATGAGATATCACCTCACACCTATCAGAATGGCTATCATAATAAATCAAAAAACAAGTGTTGGTGAGGATGCGGAGAAAAGGGAACCTCATACATTGTTGGTGGGATTGCAAATTGGTACAGCTGCTATGGAAAACGTTCTGGAGGTTTCTCATAAATTAAAAATGGACATATCTTTTCATCCAGCAATTGCACTTCTGGGTATTTATCCAAGAAAACCAAACAATAATTCGTACAGATCTATGCACTCCAATATTCATGGCAGTACAATTTACAATAGCCAAGATATGGAAGCAACCTAAACCCATCAACAGACAATTGGATAAAGAAATTATGGTTCGTATATACAATAAATATTACTAGCCATTAAAAAATGAAATCCTATCATTTGCAATGACATAGACTAGAAATTATTATGCTGAGTGAAATAAGTCAGACAGAGAAAGAAATACCATATGATTTCACTTATATGAGTAATCTAAGGGGGAAAAAAACAAACTAATCAAAACAGATACAAATAGAGTGGACATTTGGTGACAGAGGGGAGGGGAGTTGGAGGCTGGGAGAAGGGTTAAGAAGTACAAATTAGTAGTTGATAGTTGGTCATGGGGATGGGAAGCAAGGCAGAGGGAATGCAGTTAGCATTAATATGATGGCTAGGTGGAGGGCCAGGGAGGGGGGGGCAATGGGATGATTGTTTAAAAATATATAGATATCTAATAATGTACTGTATACTTAAAACTAATTGAAATAAATTAAAAAAAAAACACACAAAAACTTGAGCCTGACACTAGGGCATGAAAATAACTTTTTCTGAGTTTCTCAAATAAAGATTGATCATTTCAACTCGTTATTGGAGATAAAAACATTTTATATTCATTAAAATGTAAATTTATTCTGGTCTAATTCATGTTACCAAAAAAAACCCAACATAGACGGGTCCTTTCATTTAATTTTGACTTAAACTCTATTCCATTTACTGTATATAGTTGTATCTGTTGTCTGCCTTAGAAATTTTCAAGCCTTTCTTAAACAGTGACCCTAAAATTCCTGAATTTTTTCCATGAAAAAGTAACAAAAGACAAGTGATGAAACTGCTTTGTTTAATCCAAACTTCCAACTTCTTTAGCCATAGAATCTTTTTGTAAAACAGTATCCTTTATTATCCACTTTGAGAGATATTGCTCTATAATACACAGCACAGCATTGTCGAATGTGGCGCCCACTAGGTGATCATAAAATGGAAGATTTGCAGCAGAGTAAAGAGATTGAATAAAATATTAAAATGTCTATTTTTTTTCATTAGAGATGTTTTCAAAATATGTTAGACTTGAATAAGCATATTCACCTCTTTCTGCTTTCATAAAATGATTACGTTTAAGTCATTTGTGGATAAGACATCTGTCACTCAGAGAAGGATGTCATTAAAGGACATTAGCACTATTAGTGCATTACTGCCAAATCTCCTGCTCAGGTCACTCTCCTTTCAGGACTTCCTTATACTGTGAGATGGTCTTCAATTTTGTGATTCTATGAGATGACTCGAATTTATAAAGAACGACTTTACCAGCTGCCATCATTTCATCTTAGGTCTCTGTGAGCTCTGGTCAGGTCTCTGACAGACTTGGGTGGCTAAAACTAAGACCACTGTCACAGAAAAAAATTCATATGCTTGCTTTTCAAGTAGGATGATATTAATATCAGTTATTTACTTCTACCTCAAGATTGTAAAAGAAAGCAGTGGCAAACATGATTACAGAATATATGAACTGCGTACTGCAAAACAGAGCTAGTTAATAAAATCACACTCCTCAGTTGTAGGTGATGATGTGTCCATCTGGACAACACGGGACAAGAGTGGACAAGAGCACCTGTCTTTAGCTAAGCAGCCCTCCAGGTTGCCCTAAGCCTGACAAAGAGGCACTTGGCCTGGGGACAAGGATGGCAACAGCCACAAGGCCTGGGGGCCACAAAAAATCATGAAAGAGGAATACTACTAGCCAGGTACAGATGCATCATTTCCTCTAGTCATTGATCTTTTGTGAAAAATTCTTTAAACAAATACATATTTTTGTTCCTGAATAAAAAATAGTTCTGGATGCTTTCCCTAGTAGGTAGTAGGAAATTTGTTTTCCAAATATCTCTGTTGGATAAACTTCCATTACAAAATTATTCAGAAAAGAGTTCATCCTCCTCATGCCTTTCCAGGACCAATGTCCCCTAAAATGTCTGACCCACAATATCAAGGAACTCACTAGCAGGTAAACAGGTGCTAGAATGTGATCTTGTTACCCGGGTAACTAAACTTGATTGTTTTTCTTTTTCAAAGGATAACACAGTCAAGCACAGCAGTGATAGCAGCCAACGGGAGCATGCTGTGTCTCTGTGGTCTCCTATGAAATCTGGTCACTTCTCAGCATTAAAGAATCTCTATGAGACACCCTGAGGGTGGGCCAGCCTCAAATCTGGGGATTCTTGTCTTCCAGGTCATTTATCTGAAGCATCTGGAAGGCATGCTCTCTACACAGGATCTGTTTCCACTTACCAGAGGTGTAGGAGAAGATAACAAACTTGTCTGATGGCTCTTCATTTCAATGATTTGGCTTTTAATCTCAATTTGTTTCTGTTTCAAAGCTTTAGAGCTTTTCACCAATCTATAAGAAGCATCTCGAAAAGGTCAGGTGACCCACAAATCTAAATATTCCACTTAGTATGACCTTAAGTCTGTTTTTTCCCCTCTGAGGCGCCCAAAAATAAATGCACAAGTGATTACCTCAAATATTGTTATTTTCACAGCTAATTCTTGACATTTTGATTTTGAAGGAAGAAAAAGGGGCAAATAAATTTATAGATAAATAGTATAGGTCAATAGTATATAAATAAATAATAATGGCCAAGCTTAAGTCCCTAAATTTAGAAATTATATTAAATTTACGAGCTTACATCTTAATCCTTTTTCTTAGGAATGAGAAGTGCTCTTTTAAATGAGCCAGTAAAAGTTGGTAACATAGTTAACTGAAAATGAAAAGAAAAATCTTATAAAAATAAATAAAGAACTATCTGATTCCATTACAAAGAGCAATAAAATAATAATGGGTACACCAGAAGAGAGGGAGAAAGGTATAGAGAGCTTATTTGAATAAATAATTGACAAGAATTGTCAAACCTATGGAAAGAATTGGACATTCAAATCCAAGAAGTTAATAGAACACCTAATTATCTCAATCCAAGAAGTCCTTCTCCAAGGCACATAATATTAAAGCTGTCAAAAGTTAAATGACAAAAAAAAAGAATTATCAAGGTAGCCAGGGGAAAAAAAGATGGTAATTTGTAAATCTCATTGGATTATCATTAGATATTTCAGCATAAACCCTACAACTAAGAGAAAGTAGAATCAAATATTAAAAATACTGAAAGAGAGAAATCACCAGCCAATAATAATATATCCAGCAAAGTTATCCTTGAGATATGAAGGAGAAATGAAGGGTTTTCCAGACAAAAGCTGCAGGAATTTACCACCACAAGACCTGCATTACAAGAAATGCTGAAAAGTGCTCTTCTATCTGAAATAAAAAGACAAAAGATATAAAACTGCAAGATAAATAGCAGACAGACAGATTTAGAAAATTGCAACTTGTTCAGAATAGGGTATTAAATGCTTACATCTAACATCAAGGTTAAAGGAGGTAAAAAATACTTAAAAAAAGACAATAAAGAAGACAATAGTTACTGCATTAAAAAACAAACTCAGCATAAAAGAGATAAATTGTGAGCATAAAGGGATAATTTGTGACAACAAAAATATAAAAAGGGAAAGAGAACTAAACTTGCACAGGTGAATGGTGATAAGATGCAATCAGAAGAAAAAGAATCATTGTACATATTAAACTTTTTTTGCACAAACCTAATAGTAATCTCAAAACAAAATCTAGAAATTAGACAAAAACAAAAAAGAGATAAAACAAAGGAAAAATTATTGACTACCATTAAACTAAAATAGCAGACAGAAACACAAGGACAAAGAAACAATGGGGACACAGAGCTATCTGAAAACAAAAGATAAAATGGCTGTAGGAAATCCTCATATATCAAAAATCACCCTAAATGTAAATGGACTGAACTCACCAATTAAACGCATAGAGCAGAGGGATGGGTCAAAAAACAAAACTTGACTATTTGCTACCTTTAGGAGACCCTTCTCAGTTGCAAAGACAGACATAGACTCAAAGTGAAAGATGATACTCCAAGCAGATGGCATATAGAGAAAAGTGGTGTAACCTTACTTACATCAGACAAAATAAATTTTAAGATAAAAAGGTAACAAGAGACAAATGTGGACACTTTAATGATAGTGGGGACAATACATCAAGAAGACATAACACTTATTAATGTACATGCACCCAACCTGGGAACACTGAAATCCATAAAACAATTACTAACAGAATTAAGGGAGAAACTGATGAGAGTACGATTCTAGTAAGGTACTTAAATATCCTATTGACATCAATAGATTGATCATCTAAAAAGCAAAATTAGTTGAGGAATTATAAACCTTAAATGACACATTAGACCAAATGAACATAATCAATATTTACAGAGTTTTTTCATCCCAGGACACCAGAAAGTAGATTCTTCTCTAATGCACATGGAACATTCTCATAGAGACACCAGATGTTGAGGCACTATCTAGTCTCAACGAGTTTAAGAAGACTGAAATCATACAAAGCATATTCTCTGACCACAATCCTTTGAAACTAGATATCAATTGCAAAAAGAAATACAAGAAAACCATAAATATGTGGAGATGAAAAAAAATGCTTCTGAACAATGGCTGGGCCAAATAATAAATATAAAACCTCGTAAGATACACACAGAAACAAATGAAAATACTACAACATATCAAAATTTGAGGACCCAGCAAAAGAAGTGATAACAAGGAGGTTTATAGCATCATAGGCCTGCCTCAAAAAACAAGAAAAATCGAGGAGGGGGTTAAAAATGATGTGCATGACAACCCTATTCATCCCTCTGGCAACCAAATCAAAGTTGTGACAGAGGAGCAAACAGCAAGGAAAAATCGCCTAGGATCTAGATGAACAAGTCACACACACAATTAGGGAGAATCTAAGAAATCACCCTGCAATGGTAGAAGGTAGGATGGGGCAAGGATGTAAGCCTGCCCAGTCCTGAGTGGCTAATTGGGACAGAGACTATGGCAGTGGCAGTGGAAGTTGCAGACACCATGTCTGTGAGAGGACTTCTTAGTGACAGACCTCACACTGAGCCCAGTGCCGGTTCAGCTGCGCAGGGAGCTCCAGGAATTTACAGGGGGACACTGAGAGCATAAGTGAGACTGAGGGAATAAGTGAGATTCACTCTGTATAGAAGTGCCGGGGCTATCCATGTTCCTCTGCTGAGCCCTCCCCCATTCCAGAGAGTGGACTCTGCGTAATCATAGCAGGAGATGTCATCAAACTGGGTAACAGAGATTGCTCTTCCCAGAAGATTCCCTGAAACTCCACCTCTCCCAACTCACAGCCCCACTCAAGCCACATCCAGATATGTCCTCACTTACTCAAGTGCCCTTTGCTGAGCAGCGCCTAGACTCACACTGGTGGCAGCTGGCCTTGATTTTTGGTGTGGCCTTTTGAGGCAACTTTAAGCATAGCACCTGTAGATTGCTTGCTAAACCTTAATAGGTGGTCCCAGAGGGGCATAGGTTTGGGATAAATTTGGCCTGCAGCTGAACCCCTTTCAGGACTATGCCACTGGACATCTTCTACGCAAATCCACACAAGTTAGACCGGAGACTTAAGAGCTTTGCTTAGTACATAGAAACAGACACAGAAAGGCAGCCAAATGGGAAGACAAAGAAGCAGGAACCATATGAGAGTAACAGAACAGAGATCCATAAATAATGGAGTCAAGCAATCTAACAGATGCAGAGTTCAAAACACTGGTTATGAAGATGCTCAATTAACTTTGGGAGGTATAGATGAATTCAGTGAGAAGTTCAACAAAAAGATAAAAACATAAGAATGGAAATGGAAATTATAAAAGGGAATCAGTAATGAACACATTATTTGAGATGAGAAGTGTATTAAATGGAATAAACAACATGAATAAAGAAGAGGATCAAATGACCTACATAGAGGATGGGAAAGTTAAGGCCACTCAATCAGAATGGCAAGGTAAAAGAAGTCAAGACTATAATAATAATTTAAGGAGCCTATGGGACACTATTAAAGGTAAAAATTCCATGTCATAGGAGTACCTGAAGAAAAACAAAATGTTCAAGAGCTATTTGAAGAAATAATGATGGAAAACTTCCCGAACCTGAAGAAGGAAATAGACATAAAACCCCAGGAAGCTCAGAGAGTCCCCCAAACCAGGAAGCCAAAGAGGCCAACACAAAGACACACATAATTAAAATGCCAAAGGTTAAATACAAAGAGAGAATCTTAAAAACGGCAAGAATCAAAGCTGTTACTCACCTACAAGGGAGCACCCATACGTATATGTACATGTGGAATCTAAAGAACAAAATCAGCAACAACAACAAAAGTGGAAATAAACTCATTAAACAGAGAGTATTTGTTTGTTTGTTTGTTTGTTTTTAGGTGAGGCAACCCTTGGTTGACTTTACAGATTGCAAGGACCTTGTCAGCTTAAAATCTCTTATTTTTTTTATTTTTTTTATTTTATGCCTACAACCCCTGATCTTCCTAGGTGGTCTCCCATCCAAGTACTGACCAGGCTCGACCCTGCTTAGCTTCCGAGAGCAGACAGGATCAGGCTCGTTCAGGGTGGCATGCCTGTAGACAATACAGAAAATATTTAGAGGGCACTAGATGGGAGGGGCTTTGGGCTGACAAAAAAAAGTCAAAAGTGTTTAAGAGGTACAAATGGATACTTGCAGAATGCACATGGAGTTGTAGAGTGTAGTATGGGGAAGATGGTTAATAATGTACTATGTAAGGGGGAAGAGGAGTACTAGATTTAGTGGGGTGATCACTTTGAGAGTTTTGGATCTCTGATCACTATACTATAAAACTGAAACTGGTATTATTATTGCATGCCAACTATAAGTGGAAAAAAACTCATTGAATTGTTTAGTGTAAATATATTTCAATAAACACCCCCCCCAAAAAAAAAATCTAAATTCATCATCTTTAAGACAAACAAAGCCCAAAGTCAGCAGAACAAAGGAAATAATAAAAAGTTAGAGCAGAAGTAAGTACAATAGAGCAAAAAGGACATTAGAAAAAAATAATGTAACAAAAAGTTGGTTTTGAATAGATAAATAAAACCAACAAACTTCTGGCTAGAATCACTAAGGAAAAAAAGAAAAGACTCAAATAAACAAAATCACAAATGAAAAATAAGTTACAATGGACACCACAGAAATACAAAGGACTATACAAGAATACTATGAAAGGCTATATGCCACGAACTGATAACCTAGGAAAAATGGACATGTTCTTAGAAATATACAACCTTCCTAGTCTGAATCATGAAAAACTGAAAAATTTAAATAGGCCAATCGAAGATAAGGAAATTAAAAGTCATCAAAATCTAAAAAATAAAAGTCCAGACCACATGCTTCACTAGTGAATTCTGCCAAACTTCCAAATAATATTTAATATCTACTATTCTCAAACTTTTCTAAAAATTGAAGAAAGAAATACTTCCCAACCCATTTATGAGGTCAATATTACCCTGCAATCAAAACCTGGTAGAGCAAATTAAAGAAGAAAATTACAGACCAATATCTCAAATGAATATAGATGCAAAAATTCAAAACAAAATACCAGTAAATTGAATACAATATATATTTAAAAGGTAACACATTATGATAAAGTGGGGTTCTTTTCAGGAGCCCAAAAATGGTTCAACAAATGCAAATCAATCAATGTGATACACTACGTTAACAAAATAAGTAATAAAAGTTGTATGTTCATATTAACAAATGAAGAAAAGCGTTTGATAAGATACAACATCCATTTATGATTATAACACTCAATACAAAAATAATACCTTAACAGAATAAAAGCCATATATGACAAACCCTCAGCTAATATCATATTCAATGGTGAAAAACTGAAAGCTTTTCCTCTAAGATCAGAAACAAGATAAGGATGCCCACTCTTGTCACTGTTACTCAAAATAGTACTGGAAGTCCTAGCCAGATCAATCAGTAAAGAGAAAGAAATAAAAACCTTACAAATTGGTAATGAAGAAGTCAAATTGTCACTTTTTTTCAGCTGACATGATTCTCTATATAGAAAACCCTAAAGCTTACACCAAAAGGCTATTAGAAACAACAAAATGCAGTGAAGTTGCAGGATACAAAATCAATGAATCAAAATATGTCATGTTCCTATATACTAAAAATGAAATATCAGAAAAAGAAATGGAGCAAACCATTCCATTTGCAATTGCAACAAATGAATAAAAAACCTAAGAATAAACAACACAGAACTGAAGGACCTATATACTTAAACTACAAAACATTGTTGAAAGAGATTGAAGAAGACACAAAGAAATGAAAAGATATTCCATATTTATGAATTGGAAGAATTAACATAGTTAAAATGACCATTTACCCAAAGCAATATATAGATTTAATGCAATCCCCTTTAAAATCTCAAAATCATTTTTCAAAAAATAAAACAGATTCATCGCAATTTGAAGCTCTCAATAAGATGGACCCAGAGATGCTTCTGGAAGTAACAACACGATGGCTGCCCAAGGAGAACCCCAAGTTCAGTTCAAACTTGTATTGTTTACTGATGGGGACTAGAAAAACTATATTTGTGAGATGTCATCTGACTGGTGAATTTAAGAAGTATGTAGCTACCTTGGGTGTTGTGGTCCACCCTGGTGTTCCACACCAACAGAGGACCTATTAAGTTCAATGCATGGGACACGGTTGGTCAGGAGGTTTGGTGAACTGAGAGATAGCTATTACATCCAAGCCCAGTGTGCCATTATAATGTTTGATGTAACATCAAGAGTTAGTTACTTACAAGAATGTGCCCACCTGGCATAGAGATTTGGTATGAGTATGCGAAAACAGCCTTATCATGTTGTGTGGCAACAAAATGGATATTAAGAACAAGAAAGTTAATGCAGAATCAACTATCTTCCACCGAAAGAAGAATTTTCGGTACCATGACATTTCTGCCAAAAGTAACTACAACTTTGAAAAGCCTTTCCTCTGGCTCGCTAGAAAACTAATAGAAGAATGTAACTTGGAGTTTGTTGCCATGCCTGCTCTTTCTTCACAGGAGGTTGTCATGGATCCAGCTTTGGTAGCACACTTGAGCATGATCTAGAGGTTGCTCAGACAACTGCTCTGCCAGATGAGGATGACAGCATCTGAGAAGGTGAAGCAGGAGCTGAGTGTCAGAAGTCTAGTTTTATAGGCAACTGTCCTGTGATGTCAGTGGTGCAGGGTGTTTGCCACTTTATTATATAGCTAAGCAGAACATGTGATTAATCCTTGGGATGCTGAAGGAGATAAATGAGCTTCAGAGTGAATGTGGCAGTTAAAAAATACCTTCATTTTTTGAACCTGCGTATTTAGCTGTTTGGAATGCAGTTGTTTCCTTACTGAGTTTCAAATATAAGACTGCTACATTCACATCACAATACTGGTGGTGAAATCTTGTTTGTTCTGTCATTCACATTCCTTTCCATTTAGAATCAGAATAAAGTTGCATTTCAATTAAAAGAATACTCATCACATTGTATGGAACTACAAAAGACCCTAAATAATCAAAGCAATCTTGAGGAAAAATAACAAAGCTAGAGGCATCACATCTCTGACTTCAAATTATACTACAAAGCTACAATAATCAAAACAGTTTGGTTTTGGCAGAAAAACAGACACACAGACCAATGGAACAGAATCAAGAGCCCAGAAATAAACCCACATGTAGCTAGGTAAATAATTTTCAACAAAGAAGCCAGGTACATACAATGGAAAAAGAGAGGCTCTTCAATAATGGTGTTGAAAAATTAGAAAGCCACATGTAAAAGAATGAAACTAGACTGCTAGTTGATACCATACACAAAAATAACTCAATGAACTAAATACTTAAATAAGACCTGAAAAAATAAAATACGCAGTAGAAAAACATAGGTTTAAACTTATGGACCTTAGCCTCAGAGAGGATTTTATGAACTTGATCCCAAAGACAAGAGGAATAAAGGCAAAAGTAAATGAATGGGACTACATCAAACTGAAAAGCTTCTGCACAGTTAAAGAAAACATCACAAAACAAAAGGCATCAACCAAGTGGGAGAAGATATTTGCAAACAATACCTTTGATAAGGGGCTAACATCCAAAATATATACAGAATGCACACGAGCCTATGACAAAAACAAATCCTACTAAAAAATGGGCAGACACCTGCACAGACACTTTTCCCAAGAAAATGTATAAATGGCCAACAGATAAATGAAAAGATGCTCAACTTCACGAGCTACTAGGGAAGTGCAAATCAAACCACAATGAGATACCACCTCACACCTGTTAGAATGCTTTTATCAATTAGACAAGAAATAATGAGTGTTGGAGAGGATATGGAGAAAAAGGAACCTTTGTACACTGCTGGGAGGAATGTAAACTGGTAAAGCCACTATCTAAAACAGTATAGAGGTGCCTCAAAAAATTAAGAAAGAACGACCATATGATAGAGCTACCAATCCTTCTTCTGGTATCTACCCCTAAAATATGAAAACATTTATTTGTAAAGATATATGTACCCTCATGTTCATTGCACCATTATTCGTGATAGTCAAGACATGAAGACAGCCAGTGTACTTCAATGGCTGATTGGATAAAGAAGGTATGGTACATAGATATATATAAAGGAATACCACTCAGACATAAGAGGATGAAATACTGCCATCTGCAACAACATGGATAGATCTTGAAAGTATCATGCTAAGGAAAATAATTCAAATTAACAAAACTTACAGGCACAGACAAACATTATAGTTACCAAAAAGGAAAAGGAATGGGGGTGAAGAGGGTAAAGGAGGTCAAATATTTGGTGACAGAAAAAGACTTGATTGGGTGGAGAGCACATAATTCAATACACAAATGATGTCGTTGTACATTTAAAATTTACATAATTTATTAACCAATATCACCCCAATAAAAAATAATAGCAATAACAACTCTTGAGGGAAAAATAAGAATCGAGAGATGCTATGTTATTTAAAATGTCTGTGTTCAATAAAAATTTACAAAAGATGAAAAGAAGCAAAAATGGTGACTCATACTCCAGTGAAAACAGTCAGTAGAAATTATCTTTAAGTACCCTTAGTATTGTATTGAGAAAATGAAGATTTCAAAGCAGCTATTTTAAGTGTAATTCATGAACTAAAGGTGGCCTTCTCCACCTTATCCCTCTAACCCACTCCAAATCACCAGAATCTTTTGAAAATAGTTGTCACATGTATAATGTCCTGATTTTAGTGGCTGCTGCTGAAAAATGGATTCCTAAAACACCTGGTTTTGATAGTTATCAAGGCTTGTATTCACCAATCCCACAGAACATCCCAAACAAACAAACAATTCTTAACAGCTGTCCTCCCAGGGTTCAGAACAGAGGGAGCAAACAGAAACACCTATTTCTTAGCCTTTCTATGAAGGGGTCTATTTTATATTTTGCCATTGCCTGAGGGTCAAGCTTGTAATTGAGCATGGATCTAGAGCTGAATGAGATGTTCTCCAGAAACCAGAGAAGCCTGTGGACACTTCCTCTACTCTAGCCCACTCTAACTTGCTCTAGCTCATTCCAACTTGCTGGTATGTTTCTAGAAGGAGTTTAATGCATGTCTGCTCTCCTAACTTTTGTGGCTGATGCCCTATGGATGAACCCCTGAATCACCTCTCTGACAACAGTGGGTTTGATTTCATGAATCCCACAGAAATGTAGCAAGAAAATTAGCAATTCTTAATAGGTGCAAGAACAACCATCTCTTGTGGCTACAAAAGCACAGAGGAAATACAAAAATGTTCATCTCCAGTTTATCCCTGGAAGGGGCCTAACTACTCACTTTCCCTATTGCTGAGTGCCAGGTTTCAACCAATCTGCATCTTGATGCTGACTGCAATCCTCCCCTTTGGGACACTGATGGGTCTTTCGCACCCTGACTGCTGAGAGGCACCAAGAACCAAGAAGGTGATTTGTATAATCACAAAGGTTTGAGAGACAATCAAGAGCTCAGGCCAGGCTGATTGATGAAGTTTATCTCCTAAATGAGGCCACTTTGTCAAGACTGGGAAAGGTGGCTGTTTTATCTAATGTGAAAAAAGCAATACAGACTCAAGAAATGAAGAACAAAAGATTTGTTCCAAACAAAAGAATAAGATAAACTCCAGAAACAGACTTTAATAAAATTAATATAAGTGATTTACCTGATAGAGTTTAAAATAATGGTTATAAAGATGTTCGCCAAGGTCAGGAGAATAATGCATGAACAAAGTGAGAATTTCAATGAAGAGACAGAAAATATTTAAAAGCACCAAACAGAAATCACAGACCTAAAGAACACAATAATTAACTAAAAATTAATACAAGTGTTCATAGCAGATTACATCAAGTGGAGGAAGTATCAGCAAACTCAAAGACAGGAATTCATTCAATCAGAGAAAAAAAGTAAAAAGAATTAAAAATAGTGAATACTTAAGAACCTATGGGACACCATCAAGTGGACCGATAAATGTATTAAAAGAGTCCCAGAAGGAGAATAGAAAGAGGTTAGAAGAAGGAACATAAAATGTGCTCAAAGAGAAATACCTGAAAACTTCCTAACATAGGAGAAGAAACAGACTTCCAGAGATAGGAAGTCCAGAGAGTTCCAAAGGAGATAAATCCAAAAGAATCACACCAAGACACATGACTATTAAATTGTCAGTTGGAAATGAGGAGAGAATGAATCTTAAAAGCAACAAGAGTAAAGCAACTTATAACATACAAGAGAACCCCATAAAAGTATCTGCAGACTCTCAGCAGAAACTTTGCAGGCCAGAAGAGAATGGCATGATTTTTAAAGTGCTGAAAGTAAAATACTGCCAATCAACAGTTCTGTGCTGACCAAAGTTGTCCTTCAAAATCGAAAGGGCAATAATTTTCCAGACAAGCAGAAGCTGAAGGCATTCATCACCACTAGACTAGCCTTACAAGAAACATTAAAGGGAATTCTTTCAGCTGAAATGAAAAGACATCAATCAATAACAGGAAAGCATGTCAAAGTATGAAACTCGCTGGTATAGGTAAGTATATTATTAAATTCAGAATACTCCAATGTTGTAATAGTGGTTGGAAAATCACTTATAACTCCAGTGTAAATGGTTAAAAGATAAAAGTATTTAAAAAACTAAAACTAAAAATTTTAAAAAAACATATTAAAGAATAAATAAAAAGATGATAAATAAGTTAACAAATAGGAAAAAAAAGAGCTGCAAATTATTTTTTAAAAAAGGAACCAAAAGGATTCTGGAATTGAAAATTACAATGACTGAGATGAAAAATTAGAGAGGTTCAATATTACATTTGAGATGCCAGAAGAAAGAGTCAGTATGAAGTAGGCTAATAGAAGTTATGCAAGCTGAAAAACAAAAAGAAAAGAGTTGTAGAAAAAAGATCTGTGTAGCATCATTAAACACACCAACATGTAGAGAGTCTCAGAAAAAGAAAGAAGAAAAAAAATTTCAGCAGTAATGGCTGAAAACTTATCAAATTTGATAAGAAAAATCAATCTACAAATTCAGTGTTTACCTCTAGTAAAATAAAACAAACATATCCACTCTTAGACACATCATAGCCAAACTGTGGCAAAACAAATGGAAAATCTTGAAAGTAACAAGAGAAAACCTGCTCTTCCTATATAAGCTGACTATAATAATATTAATCACTGACTTCAGTCAGAAAAATGGAGGAAAGGCTGTGGGATGACATACTCAAAGTGAAAGAAAAAATTGTCACCAAAGATTTATGTCTAGCAAATCAATCCTTAAAAACTAAAGGCAAATATAGTCCACATAAACAGACATAGAGTTCTACATACAAGAATTACTGAAGAAAGTCTTTTGACCTAAAGGAAATGCTTAATTCTTAGATTTGGAAGTGCTGGATTGATTTGTTTAAGGATTGCGTGTATGTGTGGAGGGTGTGTGTGTCTGTATAAAGAATATAGTAAAAGTTTTTATGCAGTTTAACCTTTATTGATTGCAGAAGCAAAAATGCTAGAAACATGAAAAATGTACTTTGCCTTTTAACAATTTCAATTTGTTTTATACTAATTTAGTTTTGTAATTTGGGTAATTATTAATTTGATTTTTAAGTGCTCCTAGCTGAAGATAGTGAAGATTAATTAAAATAAAACATTTTTAATGTTTTTAAATTCACAAAGCTAAATGTGTATGTCTGGGCTGAGTAAGGCAAAACTATATGAGAAAGATTGTACTGCAGATAGAGGGCAGCCTGAGAGTAAAAATTCTTGGAATTAACCAAAATCCCAGGAACAACTCAAGATTTCTCAAAGCTATGAAATTGATGGAGCTCAAGTAGAGATCTCAAAGGAACCAGGTATTATCTGAGCTCCAGGCTGAATGAATAGAAAATTGTATATCTCTAACAGAGTAAGAGGGTGGTACTGGAAGGTTCAGAGAAAGGCAGAGGGATCTGTGGGCCTGGGTGTTTGGGGAAGGGGCTGAAACCAGCCTCCTCCTGTTATTGACCCCTCAAGAGCCCTTTGTGACCAGATGCAGCTCTGTGATGTGGGCCTGGGTTTTTAGTCCACCAGCAGCTCCCAAGTGCCCAGTTGCCTGAGGGCAGCAGTGTGATTCAGATGATGGAGCATTTTCTCTCTTCTCTGAAACATTATTGCTACCTAGCTGAGCTCCAGTTTAACTCCTTGGGTGACTGATACCATCTTTGCCCTCCTGTGTGGACTGGGCTCTTCCTCCTGCTACTTCCTTTCTTAGAGAGTAAACCATCTTCACCACCACATAGAAATATCAAGAAGGTAAGGAATCCTTGGCCCAGAACCAACAGAAATGATCTTTATTTTTTATTCTTATTTCCCCCTTTCTGAATCACCTAGAAAGACTCCTGAGATGAGAATTCTTGGAAATTAAAAACATCATCATCCTAGGAACAAGCCAGGCTAGGCAGGGTTACATTGGGCATGAGGATTTTCTATTCAGAGATCTCAGACAGGAGTCCAAGAGCGGTGGAGGGCTCCAAGGCACAGTCTAAATGCAGTGACCAGTGGCAAAGGACTGGATACTAAGTAAGAGTTAGATCTCTGCAGGTGGACAGGCCTCTGAGCATGACTGGTTACCAGCTGCCTTTCCATGGCAGGAGTCTGTGTTGAGCCTCTCCTCTGTTGGGGCTGATCTGAGGGCAGTGTGGAGCCCTGAGTGCCTTGGAGTAGAGGGTAGAGTGGGGCTATGGCCTTAGAAAGCAGAGTCCTACCTGATAGAGCTCAGAGGGGCCTGTAGGTCTGAGAATGTGTTTCTTGTGCAGAGGAACAGCAATGCAAGAAATCACTGATGGGTCTCACATGGAAAATCCTTCCTTACATTTTCAAATAAAAAAATATTTTTAATCCACTTTAAAAATAAAGGGGGAAATGCGAAGTCCCATTAGTTAAGCAGAAAGTCATATTACTCATGAACACTGAGCATCTGAACTTGTCTAGAGAGAGGAGAGTGAGAAGGAGGTCCAAATCCCTTGTTTTTGTTGTCTCCTCAGTATCCAGTGGAACTGAAGTAGAGGAGTAGAAAGAAAATAGAACTTTGAAAGGTGAGCTTCTGCCCCTCATCCCTGCTCCCAAAGGTTCACCTCCACCTCTCCTGTCCCTGAGGGCCCAGCTCCAGGTCTCTGAGGACACTAGCGACACCATCTCTCAGGAAACAGAGCCCTCATGGAGGCTCCTGGAAAGGAGATCAGAAGCCAGATACTTCCAAGATTCCATGCTCAGAACAAAGCCTCGAAGCCTCAAGGGCCTGGAAATGGGTTTCATCCAGCAGGAGCATTTGGGCTGTTGTAGACCAATAGCGTCTGACTGGAAGGTGGGAGACCTCCAGGTCCAACTGTGGACAAGTTGATTACTTTCACTCAGATCCCTCTGTGAGGTGTCCCCTGACTTTCTTCCCCATGGGGTAGTTGCAAGGTCTGCAGGGGGTAATGGATGTGGAAGCACTTTGTAAATGATAACACTCTACCCTTTTTGAGCCTTGCCACCGCTGTCAGGAATCATGTGTCCTTGGACTCAGATGCTTGGGCTCCAGAGTTCTCCCTTCCAGATGTCTCCCCTACAGAGCCATTGCCTTAGCCTCCTGTAAGACCCCCAGGTGCTGTCTTCATCACGTGACCCAGTCTCCTGATCTCTAGGTTGCAGAAATTTTCTGCAAGAACTGGAAGTGGTTTGGGATCTAATTTCTCTTCTGTGAAGGTAAAAAATCTTCCCCTTTTCTCCTGGGTCCACCTCCTTCCAGGCTGCCAGCCACCTTGGACTGTCCTAAAGGGGGAGAGGGGCATGGGAATGGGGTGTGGCTACAACCCTGGGGTAAGGGACAGCAGGAGCATTCTGAAGTCAGCATGGGGACCAGAGAGGATCCTGGGCCCCTGGTCCCCACCCCTGCCCAACCTACTCAGACTTCCCTACCTGCCCTGCCCTTCTGGCCCCTTATGCTCCTGGATCCATCCTGTGCTTCTGTCTCCTGCAGCCACGTTGAGAGGCTCCCGAACAAGGGTGGCTTTCATCAGCACTCATGTCAAGATCTCTCTGGTGAAGTATGCAAAGCAAAGCCTGCGGGAGCCCACCAGCCCTGTGGGGAGCCTGTGGAAGATGCTCCTATCATGTTCCCGTTGGCTTCCCCAGCTCCTCTGACTGAACACCCACCACTTTGTCCTCTACCCTGTCACCAAGCCCAATGACCTCCTCAGTTTCCGTTAATTCGTGCTCATCTGTGAGTGCCTCTCAGCCACCAGAGCCTTTCCTTCCCATGGATATCATTTTACCTCAGCCACTCGCACTTTCTACTTCCACTTCAAGTCCCCCTGATTCAGAGGTCCAGTCGCCACATCTGACAGCTTCCTCTGCACCCACCCTCACCACCAGATTCCACTCAGACTCTTCCCAAGTGTGGCTCAGTGAGCTTGTCTCCACACATGCCTTGGTCAGCTTCTCCCATCCTAGCCATGTCAGTCCTTGAGCACTCAAGCTATTTAATTTCAGCTCTGTCTTGGTGGCTTCTAAAGACGGATGGCTTCTAAAGCCCAGAGCCTCTCTATTTCAACACACTTTAAGTCTCAACAAGAGCTACTGTCCCATCACCTACTAGAGGACTCATTCTGGGGCACCCCACAGACAAAAAGGTAGAGACTGGTAGTCTCTCATTTGTCAACCCTGATGTCCAGAAGCTGCTCCCTGAGAGAGTAGAACTGAAGATTTGGAAAGAGAAAGAAAAAAAGAGGGATCAGACTACCACTCGAATTCTTTTACAAATATGTTCAAGTCACTGGGTGATGAGCAGGACACCTTCTGGAGAATGAAAGGCAAACCAGAGAAGCTACCTGGTCCTGAGAAGCACCCACATCATAAAACATTTGGGACCAATTTACAGCAAAAATGCAGCCAGGTCTTCTGGGGTCTCCCCTTTCTGCAGAGTATCTTGCCCTACATCCCAAAATAAGGCACAATATTTATCCCAATTTCAATTCAAGACCTGAAACCTCACTTTTGGAAGAAGCAACTAGAAGGGGAAAGATCTTTACCCTTTCCAGTTAAAAAAATCTCAAACAGTTTTTAGCCAACTCAATCCCAACCTTTCCCAGGACGATGGAGCCTCCAACACTCACAGGCCAGTCTCCCTTGCTTTTGAGGATGTGACCAACCCTGAGATTCTGGAGCAATTGGAGCAACACCTTCAGAATAGGTTTGTGCAGCACATACAGGTGGCTGGCCTGCCCCACTGGATCCAATTATCTCTGGAACTTCCACAGCTTGAGAAAGAATTCCCACAGGCAAATCAGGCATAGGGCAAGAAGGGGACCTTTCAGCCTCTGCATTTACAGGAAAAGATAACCAGGATGCAGAGAAAATAGGATACAGGCATCCAGCAATGATCCCGCCAAGGATGGACCTGGCAAGGATATGGGGCATAATGTGGGGAGGATCATAAAAGACCTACACACAGGGGCTCAGCCAGTTGCCCAGTGAAGGTTCTGGGAGTGATCTATGAAGAGCCAGAAAGAGATTTGGTGAAGACCTCAACAATGGGCCCAGAAAATAAGTAACCAGAAAATGTCTTTAGAGTCCATTCAGTCAGAAAGTTAGGGCAGATCAATGAGGGTCAGATCCCCACTGAATGTTCATCATTCAAGGATTATTGCCAATCATGCCCTAGACCTTCCTATTGAGTCAAATGCTCCCAGGGAAGCCAGAAATCTAGCGTCTTCTAAGAGTCGAGACTCCTGCATGAACACCTCCCATGAGGTTTTCATCCACCATCCCCATGTTCGACAGTTGCTAGAAGCACATATTAAAAGGTTTTGGGTGAGGCACAGATGGGGCCTACCCTCAAGGTTCTCAATCCTGTAAAACTCTTTAAGTTGAGAAAGGGTCAACCCTCACCCCTTCGACCATCTTTCTTTACCCACTCAGCAACCTCTGCATCTGGGGCCCACTCTAAGGTGAAGTTCACCAAGTTTTTTGGGAAACCTCCTCAGCTCCATTCTGGAGAAAAGTTGATAACAGAAGAGTCAGTTCCCAGTCCTCAGCTCTTTCCAGGAGACAGGGTGATAACAGATGATTCAGTTCCTGGTCCTCAGCCCCTTCTGGGAGACAAGGTGATAACAGAAGATTCTGTGCCCACAGCGGTGAGTCCTCTCATTGACCCCTCACCTGCACGTGAGGAAATCCAGAAGGATCTGGTAGAGAGACCACCTGGTGATGACCATGGGTCCTCAGAAAACCCTCTAATTGGTCAGATGGGCAGGTCGTCTTCTCAGTCCCTCACATGCCCCTTTGTGGGCAGAATCTGCCATAATGAGATTGCCATGGAAGTGGAGAAAGACAGCCAGGAGACAAATTCAAGTTCAGTGGTGGCCAGGAATGAGCCAAGGAAGGAGAGTGGAGGTCAGACCTCACGAGACTCTAAGCTGGAGCTCAACTTAGAGTCCCAATCTTTAAGAGCCAAAAAGGCCAGGAAAGCAGTGAGGGCCAAGGAGGTGCCTGCTTGGGAAGTTACCTTGGAGCCCTGTGTCAATATGAGGAGATCAAAGTCTCCAGAGTCCAGTAAAAAACACTCATCACCTACAAACTTGGTTGCCCAAGATCCAGCAAAGTCATGTCTTGGTGCACAGCTTTAGTGAGCTTGAGTTCAGCAGTTGGTAGAGTCAGATAACCACCCTCAAAGCCATGCCACAACTGTGCTCCTTCAAGACTGTGAAACTGGTGTGCTCCTTCAAGACCGTGCCACTGACACACTTCTTCAAGGCTGTCACTCTATGTTCCTTGCTGCAGAAGTCTTGGCTTCTCAGGGTCTCCGTTCAGTTCCAAGAGTATTTCCAGTGGGGACACATCAGCTTCTAAGGTGCTATATGACTTCATATAAAGTGAAGGGAGCAGGCAACAGGAGTGCTTGAAGTTGCAAGACCAATCTAGGAGCCATAGCAAGATGTTTGTCTCCATTTATGAGAAGGAAGACAATAGGAGGCTCAACCCAGGAGAGCACAAAGAAAGGCTGGCAGAAATGAGGACCTCACAAGCCGGTGGGGTAAGTGCTGCCCTGGATAAGAAATCAGAAGAGTCATTAAAAAGAAAGTCCTTTCAGCTCATGCAGAAGGAACAGCCTCCTCCAGAAACCTTCCTCAAAAACAGGATAAAGTACTTTCTGCAGTGGATGTTCCCCAGGAAATACAGGGGACTGAAAGATGACCCACAAAAAGACCAGCCTGCATCAGCTACTGACCAGAGCTTTGAACTAGTCAAAAGTAGATCAATTATGGGCAGCAGAGCTGCTGAGGCTCAGGTACTGGTGACAGCTGTTGGACAGATCTTAGAGGAGAAAAGGGCACTTCGCCATGGACTCTGTACCTCAGAGGTGAATTGGTGCAAAGGAGAACTCCAGGCTCCAGTAGGTCCGCATCTCTGCTACCAGAGGGCTCTCTCCTACAAAGAGCAGAGAAGAGTGATGGGAAATATAGCCAATGATTACCAATTCACCCCCAATGGACATAACTATCCTAACAAGAGCAGATGGACCAGAGACATGGACAGCAAGAGGGTCTTCCCACCCAGGGAACTGGGGTCCCCAGAGAGACCCTGCCAGCATAAGCTGAGGATGACAAGACCCTCAGGCTAAATCCACTACTGTGCAGTGCACTGTCCCCTTCAAAAATATGCTTCTCTTGACCAACCAGAGTGTGCTTCTCATGCCTTTCCTGGTAGGAATTTTCTCCAAGAAAAAATGTATACCATGCAAAGAGAAACCTTTTTTTTTCTCATGTTAGCACACTCTCCATGTGATGATGGTTTCTTCCTACCACAATTATTTGTTTCCCAAGATAGATGCTTCTTCTCCTGAGAACTGGTGGCCTCTGACTGTGTCCTGAAGGGAAAAGGGAAGGAATCAGGGTCTGCTCTTACCAAGTTCTTGCTTTGACTTCCAAAGGGATGAAGCCCTGGAGGGAGGTTGACCTCAGCATTGAATACCTACCTTCACCCCATTCTTTCATTGTACTTTGTTTCCATAATACCATCATAATGAGAAGAACAAAAGCATTCAAGACATGGCAAGATGAGCAAAACTATAAGATCCCACCCCAGGAACTAGCTCAGCCAGGCCTCCCCTGCTCTCTTTATACCTTGAACTTGTGAGCTGTAGGAGATGGGTTTGCAAAGGCTGGAATTCCCCTCAGTCTCCAGGAAGTGTCACAGAGTAGGGAAGGGAGTTTGGGGGAAGTGCTGGCCCTGAGTCCAGAGGTGGGAGAAATCTTGCCCTTCTCTCCCTGGTGATTGAGATGGGCCAGCAAACCCCTCTTAGCTCAGTGTCACCCAAGGACAGTAACTCTAGCTCTGAAGGTATGCCACTGGGAAGCACGGAGGTAACTGAGGGCCCCACATTTGCTGTAGAGAAGAGAACAGCCTGGTCATGTGTGCCCACAGTCCCATTTCAGAGAATAGAGCAGGATGTGACACTGTGAGCAGTTACCATGTAATGGTGGGACACTGTGCACCCAAGGTGAGGTTAGGGGGAAAGAGGCAAAGTGACATGGCATGCCCATAAATTTTGCAGTGGCCAAAGAGGCCCTAGTATTCCACCACCATCTATAGGCAGAGAGGGAGGGAGAAGTTACTGATTCAGTGGCTCATGGTGGCCCCACCCCAGGTTGTCTATCACAGTCCAGCTCTAAGAGCCAAGATGAGATAAGCCACCTTCTGTTACTCAGAAGACCAAGCTCAAGGGACGGCAGAGTCTTCAAGCAGGGAAGGTTGACTTCTCCACAATATATTTCATCAGCTTGCACAGGCCTGGGGACCTCAGTCTGTGGTCTTGTATCTGTTGCCCAAGGATGGCTCCCAGGGGACGAGTGGGACTTAAAAGGCTGAGGGACTGGACTGGGGTCATGTAACAAGTTTTACTAGCTCTCCTTTCTTCTATCAGAACCTGGAGGGGGAATAGCTCATCAGATAATATTTGTTACACCCATGGGCCCAAGTGACCTGTCCAAGATGCAGAGATAGTTCAGGAGTGGTCCCCTGCCTTCTGCTCCAGCCTCTGCTTGGGCCTGACCACATGAAAAGCTAGGATACAATTTCTCTAGAGTGATTCCGAGCTCTGTGTCATAGGCAGGGTGCCCAGGGTCCCAGCTCTAGGGGCATCCTTGCCATGATAGAGTGTCCTGCTCCAGGAGGCCCTGATCCTGATGCCAGCAGAAGTGGCCTTGCTACCACACACATCTGGCCCGTAGCATGTGGGATGGGGGCAGGTGAAGGAGCAGAGTAGGCATAGGTTTGCCAGTGCTGTCTCTTCCTGGAGCCAGGTCCTGCCTCTGGGCCCAATCTTGAATTGACTCCAGGGTGGGTTAGCAGTGAAAATGCAGCCAGAATTTGTTAGAGGTGTGGAAACCAAGGCCAAGAGTGCCCTAAGCCCTCAGAAGCTCAGGATGGGCCAGCACGGAGCAGGGACCTTGAGCCTGGCTGCTGATGAGTCATCTCTGGGGACTGAGAGGTAAGATCTGAGAGTAGGGAAAGCTGGATGTGGACCCCACTCTTCTGTCAGTAGTAGTGCCACAGATAGATGAGGATGCTGATGGAACAGCAAGAAACAAGAAGGAGCAAGTCCCCTTGTCCCTCTCCTGCCATAAGAGGACCAGCCATGAAGAGCCCCACACAGAGACACCCACACAGAGAGGACACTGAGATACCCACATAGAGAGACCTCACACACAAAGACCTCTCATAGAGACCTACACAACGACCTCTAACAGAGATCCAAACTGAGACCCCACATAGGAGCCCACACAGAGAAACATTATCCAGAAGCCCTAACAGAGACCCATTCAGATACCCCACACAAAGACCACTGACAGACCCACACTGAGAAATTCTACACAAAGACCTTTCTCTGAGACCTCCCACACAAAATTCACACACAGAACTGGCATTGAGATCTCAGGCATTCTGCAGGAGCCTGAGCACGAACCCCTGACAGGTGCTTCATAGTGTAGCTAAAGTCACTTAGCAAACTGGCAGCACAGAAGGAGTATCAGTGACTCTGTCCCATTGAGAACCCTGAGACACTCAGACACTGTCAGCATCGCCCCTATGGGGTTCTCTGTTTGGGAAAATGCTCAACAATTTTTGGCCTTTTTGTAATGTCATTGCTTCTGAAAAAAGAATTATAATAATCTGCAAAATTCTTTCTTCCACAGGTTTTTTATTAGCTTGAGTCTCTGACCCATTTTAAGAAGCACAAATTTTAAACATGAAATAAAATTCTGCCAACCTCCAATGAGAGATAATATCTTGTTAATCCATTTTCAGTTATTGTTTGGTCAAATGCCATTTTTTTTTTAATTTCACCAGGGATAAGAATTTGCACTCAAGATGGCTGACTTTATTCTGGAAACATGATAAATACCTACAGCAAATGGCTCTAGGTAAAAATAAACCAGCAAAACAGCATCTGGAGTCCTCCCTTACCTCACAGAGGGCTGTGCAACTGGCACATATTTGCACATAATAGCTTGTATAAGGGTTGTGGGTTTTTGTTTTATTTTAAAATAAAACAGGTCAATAATTATGTGAAGATTTTTACAAATGATAATCTGGCAATATTTCTATTTTATTGTCTGGAGAGAGTATACTTAATTATTTTTTCCTTACAATGCGGTAAGGCTCTCAAGGGGTGTTTACACATGTTTCCAGAATATGACAATGTTCTAATGTTCAGCTGAACATCATGGCTTAAACTGATGGGTACTTAGGAGAATTCATTTTTAAATAATCTCTTTAAAATGCATGTTTCCAAACTGAGGCAGTCAGGCTGCGCATTTTATATTTATTGTAGCGCTGGAAAAGGACATGTTGCTTCAAAATAGTTAGGAATCTTACAATATATAATTATATATCATATGCTTGAAATTTGCAATGGTCTAATAAAATACCAGAAAAGACAGCTTAATATCTGAATTGAAAAGAAATGTACAGTAATCATCAAGTGTACATTAATCATCAAAATTCTCACATTACATATCCAACATGTTACAAAGTATGTACTTTTGTAAACTTTTCCCCTCCAGCTTTATTGAAGTATAATAGACAATTAGTTTGCTCATATTTACATTGTACCACTCAGTGAATTTTTTTCAATTATAGTTGGCATACAATAATATATATTAGTTTTTACTTGTACAGCATAGTGATTAGAGACCTATATAATCATGAAGTGGTCACCCCACTAAATCAAGTACCCTCTTCCCCTTGCATATTTTTTACAATATTGTTCCTATTTTCATTATGCTACACTTTATATCTTCATGACTATTTGTATCTATCCATTTGTACTTCTTAATCTTTTTTGCCCTTTTCCACCATATTCAAAATATTCTCTCGTATATATGACTTCTGTGTTTTAGTTGTCGTTTGTTTTTTTTGTTCTTTAGATTCCATGTACATGAAATCATGTGGTATTTGTCTTTCAGTATTTGACTTCATTCAGTGCATACCCTCCAGGTCTTTTCCCATCCCCTCCTTTTAGTCTGTGTGTGTCTTTTAATAGGAAGTGAGTCTCTTGTAAGGCACTGTATGTAGGGGTTTGATATCTTATCCATTCAGCTTCCCTATCTTTTGGTTGAAACACTTAATTCTCTTTCCATTTGTGGTACTCGTTGATATAGTTATTACAATTCTTTATTGATGTTTTCGATACACTATTTTTTTCTTCTTAAAGAAGTCCCTCCAACATTTCCTATAATCGTGGCTTGGTGTTGATGAATTTCTTAGCTTTATTTTTATCTGGGAAGCTCTTTATTGTTCTTCAACTCTAAACATATAGGTCTGTTGGATAAAGTATTCTCTGTTGTAGATCTGGTGTTTTCGACACTTGGAATCTTTTGTGCCAAGCCCTTTGTTCATAAAGTTTCTTTTGGAAATCAGCTGTCAGTCTTATGGGAATTCTTTCTAGTTGCTTTTCTCTTGCTGCTTTAAAGATTCTACTTTGTATTTAACCTTTGGCATTTGAATTATGATGGGTCTTGGGTGTGGGCCTCTTTGGGTTCATTTGGGGCGGGGGGACTCTCCTGAGCTTCCTGGGTTTGTGTGTCTATTTTCTCTTCACCAGGTTAGGAAAGTTTTTCCATCATTATTTCTTCAAATAGCTCTTCAACTTCTTGTTCTCCTCTCAGGTACCTCTATGACACATCGTCTGTTACCCTTATTTTGTCCCATAGGCTCCTGAATTATTATTATTTCTTAATTACCTTTTTCTTGTAGTTCTGATTTGGTGTCCTTGCTTCCCCAATCGTCTGTATCAGTACTTTGATCCTCATCTTCTGCCACTCTGTTGATTCCCTCAATGTACTCTTCATCTCAGATAATGTATTCTTAATTTCTGACTGGTGCTCTTTATAATTTCCATTTCCATTTTTGTGTGTTTTATCTCTTAAAGTTCTCAATGAGTTAGTCTACATTTTCCTTAATTTTATCGAGCATCTTTATAACCAGTGTTTTGAACTCTGCATCTGTTAGATTGCTTGACTTCGTTTTTCCTCAATCTATGTTCTGTTCTTTCATATGGTTTCTGCTCCATTGTCTTCCCATTTTGGCTGCCTTTCTGTGTCTGTTTCTATGTACTAAAGCAAAGCTTCTAAGTCTCCTGGTCTTATTAGCATGGCTTTGTGTAGTAGGTGTCCGTTGCATAGCCCTGAGAGGGGTTCAGATGCAGGCTAAGTTTAGCCTCAGCCTGTGCCCTCCAGGGCCACCTGTTAAGATCCAGCAAGCAACCCACAGATGCTATGCATATAGTTGCCTCAACAAACCAGAAACTGAGGTCAGCTGCCACCAGTGTGAGTCTTGGCACTGCTCAAGCAAGTGGCAAGGACTCACAGAGGACACAGCTGAATGCAGCTTCAGTAGGGCTGCAAGTTGGGGGGGGGGTGGAGTTTCAGCGAATCTTCTGGGGAAAGCAACCTCTGTTATTCAGACTGATGATGTCCAGCCATGGTGGAGTTGTGTCTGCACACTGGGTAGGGGCTGGGGGAAGGAGGGCTCCATAGAGGAACAACAAATACTGCCAGCACTTCTGTATAGAGCAAGTCTCACCTTGGCCCTCACTCCAACAACTCAGTGCCCCCTGTAAGTCCCTGGTGTACCCGGAGCAGCTGACCCAGTGCTGGTGCTAGAATGAGCTGGTTCATCACAGTGAAAGTCCAGTTGCGGACAGGGCCCATGAAAGAGGTGCCGTAGCTGCCAGTTGCCACTGCTGTAGCCTCTAATCCCGCTCAGTTGCTCTGGATCAGGCTGCCTTATGTCTTGACCCATTCTATCTCCTCCCGTTGCAGGGTGATTTCTTATTTCTCTCCCTGGTTGTAGGCTTTCTGTTCATTTAGACTCCCAGGCAACTCACTTGCTCTTTGCTCTGTGTCTCCATCACAACTTTGATGAATAAAGCTGCTATCATCTATGCCATTTTGCTCCTTCTGCCACAAAGGATGCACTTTTAGTGAGAATACATACCTATTTCTTGTTATTCATAAGCAACTCATTGTCCTTGCCTTGTTAAATCTACTTTATGAACAGCTATCAAGTGATCGCATTGGTTAAGTCTCTCAGATTCTCCATCAAGATAATAGAGTCAGTCCTTTCTTTAACAGAAGCAGAGCCTACGATCAGCTCTTTTGGCCTACTTATTTCAGCAGTAAATTTCCTTCTCCTCAATATTAACAGATTTATAACATATTTTTTTTTTAACTTTACTCCCTTACAATGTAATTGAATCACAAAGTGTTGAAATATGGTCATGGACGTCCACTAGTATTCTGTTGAATTTTGTGTGTGTGTATAAGTGTGTGTGCTGTGTGTGTGTATTTTGTGTGTGTATGTAGGTGTGTGTGTATGTGTGTGTGTATACATTTTTGAGTGTAGCTTATGCAGATAAGTTAATGGTCAGAACAAAATGGGACCAAATTAGGAAAAATTTCATACCAGAAATCCTTTACAATGAGTAATATATCCTTTCTTATTGACTATTTTAACAGATTAAACAAAGCAATGATTATTCAGTTTTTTGAATTAAAGTTGATCACAGTGGCCATATAGTTGGAAACACAGGCATTCATAATGAGTAGTTTTTGCTATGATGTGTGAATATGTTGTCCCTCACTAGCAATTCATAGTTCAATAAACTGGCAAAATTACAGTAAACCATGTGCATTAAAGCAGCATTTTCAAGTCATTGTACATGCATCTGTCATATGTTGCATCAGATGATGCAATGTGATGTGTCCAATTTCCACATTATAAACTTGCATTTTTAACACAGAAGAAACATCAAGTGGGTTCAATCTATCTCAAAAAAATTGTCAATATTTACAGACTTCACAGCCACCTGTATTTTTATTTTTAACAAGATTCATCTACTGCAAATCTTATAAACATTTTAGTATTTACATTACAAACAGAAATTAGATATCAAAAATAAGATAAAATACAAATTAACAAAGGTTGATCTCTTGTTTTCAATATTTTTCACATGAAAATGTTTTACTAAATGAAGTGATTTTAATCTACAGATAAATGTTCTCCAAATAATATTCAGAATATATTAAAAGTTTAGTTTGGAATTGATTTATGTTTAAAATAGGCCCACATTGATTTCAATAAACCAAGCATTCTCCAACAAAATGTGGAGAGCAGAAATAATGTAATGACTTTTGTTTTTATAGCATCTTCCAGAAATCCCAAACAATTTTTTATTAAATTTATTGGGAGACATTAATAATATTATATAGATTTCAAGTGTATAGTACTATAATACATCATCTATATATTGTATCGCATGCTCACCACCAGAGTCTAGTTTTCCTCCATCACCATATATTTGATGCCCTTTACCCTCACCCTCCTTCTACCCTGTTCCCCTCTGGTAACCACCATAATTTTGTCTGTGTCTATACACTTGTTTGTTTATGTTTGCTTGGTGCTTCCTATTTTATATCCTGAATATGAGTGATATCATATTAGTCCTTGTCCTTTTCCATCTGATTATTTTGCTTAGCATGATACCTTCAAGATCCATTCATATTGTCACATATGGCAATATTTCATCCTCTTATACTGAGTGGTATTCCGTTGTATATGTACCACACCTTCTTTATCCAATCAGCCATTGAAAGGACACTGGCTTCTTCATGTCTTGCAATCATGAACACAAGGGTACATATATCTTTACAAATAAATGTTTTCATATTTTAGGGGTAGATACTCAGAAGAAGGATTGGTAGCTCTATCATATGGTCGTTCTTTTCTTAATTTTTTGAGGCACCTCTATACTGTTTTAGATAGTGGTTTACCAGTTTACATTCCTCCCAGCAGTGTACAAAGGTTCCTTTTTCTCCATATCCTCTCCAACACTTATTATTTCTTGTCTAATTGATAAAGACATTCTAACAGGTGTGAGGTGGTATCTCATTGTGGTTTTGATTTGCACTTCCTAGTAGCTCGTGAAGTTGGGCATCTTTTCATTTATCTGTTGGCCATTTATACATTTTCTTGGGAAAAGTGTCTGTGCAGGTGTCTGCCCATTTTTAGTAGGATTTGTTTTTGTCATAGGCTCGTGTGCATTCTGTATATATTTTGGATGTTAGCCCCTTATCAAAGGTATTGTTTGCAAATATCTTCTCCCACTTGGTTGACTGCCTTTCTGTTTTGTGATGTTTTCTTTAACTGTGCAGAAGCTTTTCAGTTTGATGTAGTCCCATTCATTTACTTTTGCCTTTTTTCCTCTTGTCTTTGGGATCAAGTTCATAAAATCCTCTCTGAGGCTAAGGTCCATAAGTTTAAAACCTATGTTTTCTACTGCGTATTTTATTTTTTCAGGTCTTTATTTAAGTATTTAGTTCATTTGAGTTATTTTTGTGTATGGTATCAACTAGCAGTCTAGTTTCATTCTTTTACATGTGGCTTTCTAATTTTTCAACACCATATATTGAAGAGCCTCTCTTTTTCCCATTGTATGTACCTGGCTCTTTGTTGAAAATTATTTACCTAGCTACATGTGAATTTTATTTCTGGGCTCTTGATTCTGTTCCATTGGTCTGTGTGTCTGTTTTTCTGACAAAACCAAACTGTTTTGATTATTGTAGCTTAGCAGTATAATTTGATGCTTCTGACTTTGTTCTGTTTTTCTTGGGAATGCTTTGGCTATTCTGGGTCTTTTGTATATCCATACAGATGTGATAACTTTCTGTTCTGTTTTTTTAAAAAATGTCATTGGGATTTCGATGGGATGACATTTAAATCCGTATATTGCTTTGTGCCACATGGCCATTTTAAGTATGTTGATTCTTTCAATCCAGGAACATGAACTTTCTTTCTATTTTTTTTGTGTATTTTTTAGTTTCTTTCCATAATTTTTATACGTCCTTTATATTATTTGTTAAGTGTATTTCAAGGTGTGCAATTCTTTTTGTTACTATTGCAACTAGATTTTAAATTTTTTTCCCTGAAATTACATTGTTAGCCTATAGGGATGCAATAAATTTTTGTACATTGATTTCATATCCTGAAACTGTACTGTTTTTGTTTTCTGTTTCTAATGGCCTTTTAGTATAGTCTTAGAATTTTCTATATAAAGAATTATGACATCTGCAAAAAGTGACAATTTACTTCTTCATTCCCAATTTGGGTGTCATTTATTTCTTTCTCTGCCCGATTGCTCTGGCTAGGACTTCCAGCACTATGTAGAATAACAGTGACAAAGTGGGCATCCATATCTTATTTCCTGGTCTTAGAAGAATAGCTTTCAGTTTTTCACCATTAAGTATATTAGCTGACGGTTTGTCATATATGGTCTTATTTTGTTGACGTACTTTCCTTCTATTCCAATTTTATTGAGTGTTTTAATCATAAAGAGATGTTGTATCTTGTCAAATGTTTTTCTGCATTTATTGGTATGTCATATAAATTTTCTCTTTTATTGTGTTAAGATAATGTATACATTCATCAAATTGCATATGTTGGACCATCCTTGCACCCCTGGAAAGAACCCTATTTCCCTGTGATGTCAAAAATTTTTAATGTATTATTGTATTCAATTTGTTAATACATACACCACACAACATATACACACAATATGTGTACGTATATGTATATATATTTGGATGTTCTGGGTAGTTATTTTTTATTAATTTTTTTTTTACAGTGACATGGGTTAATGGAATCCAATAAGTTTAGGCTATACCCATTAACAAGTAAGGCATATATATATTTACACTGTGTATTCACCTCCTGTAGTTAGATTTTTTTTCTCCCACCACATATTTGACCCTCTTTCCCAGTCTACCACCCCCTACCCTCACCTCCTACCCTTTGTAACCTAGTGTACTGTCCATGTCCATAAGTCTTGTTTGTTTATCCTGTTCATTGTTGCTTTTAGGTTTATAAAACTAAGTTTATATATAGACTTAAAAGTTAAACATATAAGTGATACCATATGATTTTCAACTTTTTCTGTCCGACTTATTTCACTGAGCATGATTATCTTGAACTCCATCCACGTTGTCAGAAATGGCAAATTTCATCTCTTCTTATGGCTGAATAACATTCCATCATATATATGTACCACAGCCTCTTTAGCCAATCATCTATCATAGGGCACTTTAGTTGCTGCCATGTCCTGACCACCGTGAATAATGCTGCCATGAACATCAGTGTGTAAATATCATTTCTGATATGGGTTTTCAAGTCTTTGGGTTAAATACCCAGAAGAGGGATTGCTAAATCATATGGCAGATCAATTTGTAGTTTTTTGAGGAAAATCCATACTGTTTTCCATAGTAGCTGTACCAATCTGCAGTCCCATCAGAAGTGTATGAGGGTTCTCTTTTCTCCACATCCTCTTCAACATTGTTCTTACTTATTCTGTTGATAATGCTATTGTAACAGGTGTGAGATGGTATCTCATTGTGGTTTTGGTTTGCATTTCTCTAATAGCTAGCGATGTCGAGCATCTTTTCAATATTTGTTGGCCATTTGTATGTCCTTAGGAAGAACTGTCTGTTCAGGTTCTGCCCATTTTTTGACTGGATCATTTGTTTTTTTGTTGTTGTTGTTATTGAGTCGTATGAGTTCTTTGTATATTTTGGATATTAGGTCCTTATCGAGGTGTTGCTTGCAAATATATTTTCCCATTCAGATGGGTCTCTTTACCTTGTTGACGATTTCTTTTGCTGAGCAGAAGCTTTTTTGTTTGATGTAGTCCCATTCATTTATTTAGCTTTTACTTCCTTGACTTTGGGTCAAATTCATAAAATCCTCTTTAAGTTCAAGGTCCTTGAGTTTAGTTCCTATGTTTTCTTCTATGCATTTTATTGTTTCAGGTCTTATATTCAGGTCCTTAATCCATTTTGAGTTAATTTTGGTGTGTGGTGATAGACAACAGTCTAGTTCATTCTTTTGCAGGTGGCTTTCCAGTTTTCCCAGCACCATTTATTGAAGAGGCTTTCCTTTCTCCACTGTATGTTTTTGCTTTTTTGTCAAAAATTATTTGCCATATAAATATGAGTTTACTTCACGACTCTCGTTCTGTTCCACTGGTCTGTGTGTCTGTTTTTCTGCCAATACCATGATTTTGATTATTGTTGCTTTGTAGTATAATTTGAAGTCAGACACAGTGATGCCCCAGCTTGCTTTTTTCTCAGGATGGCTTTGGCAATTCGGGTCTTTTGTGCTTCCATACAAATCTGACGATGTTTTGTTCTATTTCTTAAAAAAGGCTGCTGGTATTTTGATGGGGATAGCATTAAATCTGTATAATGCTTTAGGTAATTATGGTCATTTTAACTATGTTGATCTTTCAATCCAAGAACATGGAATATCTTTCCATTTCTTTGCATCTTCTTCAATCTCTTTTAATAGGCTCTTATAGTTTTCATTATATAGGTCCTCACTTGTTTTGTTAAATTTATTCCTAGGTATTTCATTCTTTTTGCCACTTCTTTTTCTGACACTTCATTATTAGAGTATAAGAACATTATAGATTTTTGAAAGTTGTTTTTGTATTCAGAGACTATTATTTGCTAATTGTTTCTCGTAGCGTTCTTGTGGAGTATTTAGGGTTTTCTATATAGAGAATCATGTCATCTGCAAAGAGTGACAGTTTGACTTCTTTGTTTTCCATTTGGATGCCTTTTATATCTTTCTCTTGTCTGATTGCACTCGCTAGGATCTCCAATGTTATATCGAATAAGAGTGGCAATAATGGACAGCATTGATTTGCTCCTGATCTTGGACGTTTTGAGTTTTTCACCATTAAGTATAATGTTGGCTGAGGGCTTGTTATATATGGCCTTTATTATATTAAGGTATTTTCCTTCTATGCCGAGTTTCTTAAGTGTATTGATCATAAATGGATGATGTATCTTGTTGAGGGCTTTTTCTGCATCTATTGATATGATCATATGATTCTTATTTTTAAATTTGTTTATGTGGTGTATCACATGAATTGATTTGTGTTGAACTATCCATATGCCTCTGGGATGAAGCCCATTCGATCATGGTGTATATATCTTTTTAATATGTTGCTGTTTTCAGTTCACTAGGATTTTATTTAGCACTTTTGCATCTGTGTTCATGAGAGATATTGGTTTGCAGTTTTCTTTTTTGTGTTATCTTTACCAGGTTTTTGTATCAGGGTGATATTGGCTTCATAAAATGAGTTGTGAAGTATTATCTCCTCTTCAATTTGTGGAAGAGTTTGAGGAGAACAGGTATTAAATTTTCTTTGAATGTTTGGTAGAATTCACTGGTGAAGCCATCTGGTCCTGAACTTTTACTTTTTGGTAGGTTTTCATGATTGTTTCAACTTTCATACTGTTGATCGGTCTATTTAGATTTGCAGTCTTCTTGATTCAGTCTAGGAAGGTTGTATTTTTCTAAGTACTGGTCCTTATTCTAGGTTATTCAATTTGGCATTATATACTTTTTCATAGTATTCTTGTATGATCCTTTGTATTTCTGCGATGTCAGTCATAATTTCCCTCTTTGGTCCCTGATTTTGTTTATTTGTGTCCTTTCTCTTTTTCTTAGTGAATCTAGCCAGGGGTTTGTCAATTTTATTAACTTTTTCAAAGAATGAGCTCTTTGTTGCATTTATTTTTCTATTGTTTTGTGTTGTTGTTGTTAGTTTTCAATTTCATTTATTTCTACTAATTTTTCTGTTTTCTTTCTTTCTGCTGACTTTAGGCTTCATTTGTTCTTTGTTTTCTAGTTTTTTGAGATGAAGCATTAGGTTGTTTATTTGGGCTCGTTTTGTTTTTGGAGGTTGGCCTGTAATGATATGAACTTTCCTCTTATGACCGCTTTTGCCATGTCCCAAAAGTTTTGATATGCTGTACTATCATTATCATTTGTTTCTATGTATCTCTTGATCTCTCTTTTTATTTCTTCTCTGATCCAGTTATTCTTCAGTAGTATGTTGTTTAACTCCATGCATTTGTGGTTCTTCCTGCTTTATACAGTTTGATTTCTATTTTTAAAGCATTAAGATCAGAGAGTATAGATGGTATGATTTCATCCCTCTTATTTTTTTTCAGGTTACTTCTGTGTCCCAGTATGTGGTCAATCCTTGAGAATGTTCCATGTGTACTAGAGAAGAATGTATAAGCAGCTGTTCTGGGATGAAAGGCACTGTAGATGTTGATTATGTCCAGTTGGTCTAAGGTGTCATTTCAGGACATTATTTCCTTATTGATTTTCTATTTGAACGATCTGTCCATATCTGACAGTGGGGTATTTCGGTTCCCACTATGATAGTGTTTTGGTATGTTTCTCCCTTTAGTTCTGTTAGTAATTGCTTTACATATTTTGGAGTCCTCTGATTGGGAACATAAATAAATATTAGTAAATGTTATATCTTCTTGGTGTATTACTCCATATATCTAATGATGTGTCCCTCAGTAACTCTCTTTACAGTTTTCATTTTTGAAGTCTATTTCATCTGATATTAGTACCACTGCTCCCACATTTCTCTAAATGCCATTTGCTTGAAATATCATTTTCCACCCTTTCACTGTGAGTCTATATTTGTCTTTCGAGCTGAGATATGTCTCCTAGAGGCAGCACATGGTTGGGTTTTAATTTTTAATCGATTCTGCAACTCTGTGACTTTTTATCCGTGGGTTCAGTCCATTTACATTTAAGGTGATTATTGAAATCTGAGGTCTTCTTATAGCCACTTTATATTTTGTTTTCTGGTATCTCAGTGTTTTCATTGCTTCCTTGTTCTCGTGTTTCTGTTTTCTTTATTTTGGTTGGCTTTTGTGGGATTTCCCTCTGATCCTTTTTGTTTTATGTTAATATACTTCTGTCTGAACATTTGGTGTGTGGTTACCATAACTAATATGTAAAGGATAGTGTGTGTGTGTGTGTGTGTATACACACACACACACATATATATACACACACACACACATATATATATATATATACACACACACACTATATATATACACACACACATATATAATGTATGTATAGTGTACATACATATATGATATGTATGATAGTGCATATATGTATATATATCATATATATACTATAGAGTATATATATATATATACATATATATATATATATATGTATATGAGAGAGAGAGAGAGAGCCCTTTTCTTCTGCACATGCCTTATCTCCATTTCCCTTTGTGAATTTTGATCTTTGAATCCTCACTTTTCAGTCTTTGTTGTCTCAATTTGCCCCTATGTATGCTGAATGTTCATTACTATCTTGCTATAGCAAATCTCTTTTTATTGTTTAAGCTTATATTGCCCTATTTTTAGTAAGGGTTGCACTGATCTGCTTCTATCAGCCTGCTAATTGCCTTACTCCTAATTATGTATTTTTTTTTTTTTTTTTTTTTTTTTGGTCATTTTGTTTTAGGGAGCTGATCTATTTCAACATATCCTGTAATGCAGGCTTTGTAGTGCAGAATTCCCCCTATTTTTGTATGTCTGAAAAGGTCTTTATTTTCCTTCATGTCTAAAGGAAGCTTAGCTGCATATATTTTCTTGGTTGGTAGTTTCTTTCATTTAATAGTTTGAATATTTTGATTCCACCCTTTTCTGGCTTGTAAGGTTTGTGCTGAAGTCTGATGATAATCTTATGGGTTTTCCTTTCTAGGTAACCATCTTCTTTTCTCTGGCTGCCCTGAGAATTCTCTTTTTCACTGATTTTTAATAATTTTAATACAATGTGTTTTGGTGAAGGCTTTTTTTAGGTTGAGATAATTGGGTGTTCTGTTGACTTTCTTGAATTCCAAGCTCTAGCTCATTCCTTAGATTTGAGAAATTCTTGTCAACTATTTGTCTGAAATGCTTTCTAGTCCTTGCTTCTTTTTCTCACCTTTGATAATGCCCATTATTCTTAATTTTTCTCTCTTGATGGTATCAGCTAGTTCTTGTATTTTCTTTCATTATTTTTCATTTTCAGTTTCTCTCTTCTTCCTTCTGATTTATTCTAGAATTCTGTCTTCCATATCACGATCCTTTTTCCATTTGGTCAATCTATTTCCCAAGCTTGTTATTTCATTTTTAACACTTGCAGTGTGTTCTTTATCTCCAGAAGGTCTATTCTGTTCTTTTCGAGGGTTTCAGTATCCTTGCTAAAGAACTTCATTCTGCTCAACTAATTGTTTTTCCAGTTCTTAAATTGTTGATATAATTCATTTAGAAGCTCATTGATTTTTTCAGAAGTACCATCCTGAATTCTCTGTCATTTAAGTCACATATTTCTATGTCTGTAAGTTTATTTTCTGAAGATTTTCTCTTTCTTTCTGAGCTGCCCTGTTACCTTGGTTGTTCATGGTGTTTAATGGACTATGTCTCTGCCTGAGCATTAATGGAAGTGTGTTCTGCTTTTTTTTTTTTTTCCAGAAATAAATTTATTATATAATGGTCCCTAGCCTGTTGCAAAGTGTTTTTCTTTTGGTTTCCACTAGGTGGCGTTTAAGCTCTTGGATCTCTGTTTTATATAAAGTCTTAATAACATCTTTTTTTCCTTATAGATATTTAATCACGCTCCTTACCCTCAGTCTCAGTTCCTGTCAGTGTTAGTGACAGTTTCAGTAGCGTTTGCTCACATTGCCCTGGGGCTCCTGTGTGATAGGTCTTGGGAGGGTAAAGGGGGCGAGGATCCCTCTGGGTTGGGAGATGGAGCTGTGGCTCAGCCTCAGTTTTGTAACCACAGCTTGTAAAAGTCAACTATTGTTTCTCTGCTGTCCCTGTTTTTTGCCATTCCCATTTGTCTGCCTTCTGCCGTGTTGACTGGGCACTGCCGCTGGCTGCATGGCACTCACAGCACTCTCAGGCAGGGCTGTTCAGGGAAGTCACTGCACTTTGTCACTTTGTCCCCTCCCCCTCCTCCTACAGGGAGCTCCAACTCTAAGAGGCAGCTTCTTTGTTTCTCCCAGTCTACTGCCCAACATCCGGGGTTCTGACCAGTGGTAGTTCTTATGCATAGATCCCATGCTCAGACATGCTGGTGTGCAGTTTGGATGTTTTCTGTTGAGTTTTAGATGTTCAGCTTATTGTAGTTTCAAGGGGAGAGATCTAGGGATGTCTTTCACTCCGCCAAGTTTAATCCAATCTCCTCTAATTTTTTAAGAATGTGTTTTTTTTTGATTTCTAGTAGGAGGCATTCAAGCCTCCTGGATCCCTGCCTTGAGACTAAAAATGCATTTTTTTTTCTTTCTGACAAATATCAAGACAGGATCACCTACCTCAGTCCCAACCTCTGCCAGTTGTACTGACAGTGGATTTTTGTTTTGTAATGTTTACTCGAATTTCCCTGGGGCTTTCGCAATGCTAGGTCTAGAAGGATATGGGTGAAAGGGAGGGCGTGCTCTAGGTTGGTGGGTGGTGATTGCTGCTAGTCTTCGTTTCTCAGCCTGCCACTTCACAACCATTGCTGCTAAGACTCAGCTGTTGCCCCTATCTTTCATTCGGCCATACTTCTGATGTCCATAAAAGTTCTTAAAAAAATTGCAGAGGAAGCTCCAGAATTTCTATGCAGGAGAGTGTCAATCAGAAGATGAGGGGAGGCCTCTAGGACAGCCCACCTGGGATTGCATGCACACAGTGTTTCATACAGTACTTGAGAATAAAAATAGTGTATTTTGCTATTGTATTTACACTTAATATTTAATTTATATTCAGATGATGGTGTAGTGGTTGTGGTGATGATAGCAACTGTGGTGGTGATAGATTTGGGGGAGCTGGTAGAAACTATAGAAAAGCTAACATAGCCTAGAATAGCACCTTTTAGTCTTGGAGCCATCATTGACAAAAGTCCTGTGGGCTTGTTTGAGCATGTTCTTGGCTATCAGAACAAACTCTCTTTAGAGAGTCAGGCCAAATAATGAACAGAAATCAGTGATTTGCTGAGCAAAAAGCTCTGCTTAGTAAATGACTTTAAGCTTTTAAGTTCAAGGCAGCATCAAAACATGTGGCTTAAATCCCCAAATGCCCTGTGTATTTTTCAAGTCGAAAACAATGTCTTCCATTATTAATTCATGTGACCACTATTGTGAAATATATACTGTTCATATAAATTTTGATTGATGTTTTTGAAGTGTGAAGAATTTTAAAGGCTGCTTTTGAATTAATTCCTGGTACCATTTTCTATGTTGCTAATATTTTAGAAATCAACAGGTCTCCCCCACAAAATAATTAACTCTAACACTGATGGTTAGAATTTCAAATACCAACTATATTTGCCTGTCACTTATTTTTTAAGAGATGTATTCCCTGATAGGGCCATGAGGCAAATTGTAGGAGCGCTTCAGTGGGCATAGCCAGCTTACATCTCATTGCCAGCACAACCGAAACTCAAGTCTTTCCACCTCCATCAGCTGCTGCCTCTACACACCGCTTCCCAACTTCTGACCATAAGCATATCATTCACACTCACCCTGCCTTCTATTTCACCAGCTATACTGTTTAAATCACTTTCTCTCCTCTCCTCTCCTCTCTCCTCTCTTCTCTTCTTTTTCTTTTTCTTTTCTCTCTCTCTCTCTCTCTCTCTCTCTCTCTCTCTCTTTCTTTCTCTCCCTCCTCTCCTTTTTTTTAATAGTAAACTTGTTTTTCAGTGTGAAATGTGAGGGATGAAGAGTAAAGGGCATAAATTAAATATATAATGTTAATTATTACAACGTAAACAGCCAGGAAAGTACTGCCTACATCAAAAATAGATCTCTTCCAGCAGCCAGAAGCTCCTCATGTGTCCAGTCACAACCTCTTTCATCCTCAAGGAAAATCACCTTTGGTACAGTAATCACCTTATGCATTTATTTAAAAATTTATCACCTGAGGTGTGCATCCCTAAACACTACTATAATGTATGTTTCTGCCATTAAGCTTTTGATTGTGGACCCATATACTTGAAAATACATCTTGAATAAACATTCTGGCAGTTGCATGACACAACTACTAGCATAACAAGATAAGGAAGTAGTTCACCCCCACCCATGAATATCTCTTTTTCAGAAAGCCCTGGGTGACCTAGATCAGCAGTCCTCAATCTTTTTGGCACCAGGGATAAGTGCTCCTATGAGAATCGAATGCCTGATGATCTGAAGTGGAACTAGGCAGTGATGCTAGGGCTGGGGAGTGGCTGCAAATACATATGAAGCTACATTCGCTTGCCCGCCACTCATGTACTGCTATGTGGTCCGGTTTTCTAACAGACCACGGACCAGTACCAGTCCATGGCCCAGGGGTTGGAGATCCCTGACCTAGATAACTGACTAGTAATGTGACCTTACTTATCCCTTCTGTGTCCTAATTACTGCTCTCTGTCTTTAAATTAGACAATAAAGAGTGAACCCACAAAATTCAAGATATCCCACCTTCTATCCTAATAAAGTTAGAGCCCTATGTTCAAGCTCCCTCTCTCTCTCCCTCCCTACTTTCAACCTTGCTATGTGGCCTAAAGGTGTTCATGTACCTGCAGGACCTGTGAGTGAAAAATCTCGTTCCTTAAAGTTACCTAGGGGGTTTTGTTGAAGTGTATCTTGTGATTATAATAAGAACCATCAAGGCTGATATAACCATGACATTGGCCCTGATCAGGCAAACTCTGTGACACTCTCTACAAATAACAAGGCCCTGGGAAGGGATGTCTCAGACATAAGCTGAGACTGACATAACTATAGTTTAATTTTGCTCATAGTGTGTTCTCTTTTGTGCCTAAATTTTTTCACTCAAAATTATGCTGATGATATTCATTCATGGTATTGTGTATAGCTGTAATTCATTCATTTTTATTACCGTATAGTATTTCATTATATTAATATAAGAGAATTTCTTTATTCATCATGCAGTTTGATGAACATTTGGGTTTGTCTCTTGCTTAGTTGTTATAAAATTTCTTGTGCATATTTTCTGGCATATAATGTGCAAGTATTCCTATAGGATGTACTTCTAGAAATAGAATTATAGCACATGCAGTTTCCCTTCGCTCCAAATACTCATCATGCTTGCGTTTGCCATTTTTTAATTTTAACCATTTTATTTTAACTTTGCAATGTGCTAAAGATGAATTGGAACTTTAAACAACATAAAAGGCCCTCAATATCACAGTCATGCTCTGCCTAACTGCAAGAACCCTACAGGAAGACTTCTGTGCTTATAATAAAGCTCTATGGTTCTAACTTTTTCTTTCCTTAACTTCTTTTTCCCTTATGTAAATACCTCGCCATCTTGGTATGCAGGCTAGAGTGTGCATGTGGCTTGCCAAGTTTCTATGCTCTGAGTTGCAACCCTTTCATTTTCCCCAAATAGATCCTTTTGGTGACAAAGCACCTACTTGATATTATTTTTCAGTCGACAAGTAGCAGATCATGAGGATTAGATCTTTTAATATGCTTATTATCTATTCAGATGTCCTCTTTTAATGGATTGCTTGTTAAGTTCCTTGCCACTGGGTTAACTGCCATATTTACAGATTTATAGGGTTACTTGTAATTTTCTGGATATGAGCCTCTGTTAGTTGTATGTGCTGCAAATATCTTTCTCTACTGTGAGGCTTATGTTGTACTGATCTTTCCCCATTTCTCTGTAGTTCTAGCTTTATAATCGATCAAGTATCAATAGATACATTGTTTCTGGAGAATACTGTGTTCCATTGGTTTATGTGTTTGTGCTTTTGCCAGTAGCATATTGATTTAATTATTGTATTTTGTAATCAACCTTCACATTTCACAGAGCAAGCTCAGCCAAATTGTTCTTCAAAAGCATTTTTACTTTCTTGGCCTTTCGCATTTTCATATACATATTTTTAAAATAAATAAATATCATTTCCTAAAAAACATTAGGATTTTTATCAAAATCATATTGAATTTTGATATTTGAATCTTCACTCTTGATAAAAATCTTGATTAAATTGATATATAAACAGTTAAGGGAGATTTAAACATCTTTATGATATTGAGTCATTCAATCTAGGAATATATTGTGACTCTGTTTAATTTAGGCCTTTCCAAATGTACCTCTTTAAATTTTATAATACCTATTCCTAGAGGTCTTTTAGCTACTGTTAAATTTATTTCAAAATATTTGATTTTTTATGCTATTATAAATGGTCCTTGATAAAAAAAATTTGTCTAATATTTTTATTATGTATATAGAAATACATTTGATTTCTTTATATTGACATGGTGAATTGTATATTGATTTCTCTATATTGACATTGTAGTCAATATATTCTGTGTATACAATCTATTCTGTATATCAATTTCTGTATATAAACATGGTCGTCAAGCACCTTGCTAAACTCTTTTTATTAATTCTAATAATTTATGGAAAAGGCCTCCATATCATATTAAATAAGAACAGTCTTAGCAGGCATACTTTTCTTGTTCCTAAACATAAAAATGGAGAAGTTTCAATATTTCACCTTTTTTATACTATTTGCTATGAATTTCATTGCTGTTATTTATACCTTCCATCATATTAAGATATTTCAAGCTTGGAAAGAGGATTTTAATTTTTGTTTTTGTGAAAAGAATGTTGTATTTTATCAGATGTTTTTTCCTTTAACTAAAATTATATGCTTTTTATTTTTAATCTGTTACTATATTAAGCTAATTCATTTTCTAGTGTCAAACTTTGTATTACTGAAATCATAGCAAATTGGTCATGCTGTATTATTTTTATACATAACTAAATTCAGTTAACCATGTTTTTAAATTCTTTTTTAATAATAATTTTTCAATTTTTTTGGAAAATAATATTATATTAGTATTAAGTGTACAACATAGTTATTAGATATTTATATAACATATTATAAAGTGATCATCCCAATAATCACCCCATCTGACACTTAAATAGTTATTACAATATTATTGACTAGATTTCTTTATTTATGTTATAACCCCATGACAACTTTATAACTACTAATATGTACTTTTAATCCCTTTCCCTTTTTCATCCACCCCTATCTAGCAACCAGCAAAATGTTCTGTTTGTTTTTATTTTGTTTGTTTATTTTGTTCTTTAAATTCCCCATGTAAGTGAAGTCATATGGCATTTATTTTTCTCTTTCCGACTTCATTCACCGAGATATCCTCTAGGTGCATTCATGTTGTTGCAAATGAGAAGATTTTATTCTTTTTCGTGGCTGAGTACTATTCCAATGTATATATATCTATCACCACTTCTTTATTGATTTATCCATTGAGGGACACCCAGGTTTCCTCCATATTTTGGCTATTTTAAATAATGATTCAATGAACATATGGAGTCCATGTCCATTTAAAGTAGTGTTTTGGGTTTCTCCAGTCAAATACTCAGAGTAGGATTTCTGGGTCCCACTTTTTCTCTTGTTATAGCCTTTGTTTTAAAGTCTATGTAGCCTGTCATTATTTCTTCAAATAGGTTTTCAATACCTTTCTCTTCTCTCTCTAGTATCTCTATGATGCAAACGTTGATACTTTTGATATTATTGTCCCAGAGGACCATTAAACTAGCCTCATTTTAAATTTTTTTCTTTTTGCTGTTCTGATTGGGTGTTTTATGCTACCTTCTCTTCTAAATCACTGATTTGACCCTTTGCTTCATCTAATCTATTGTTGATTCCTTCTAATATATCCTTCATTTTAATTATTGTATTCTTCTTTTCTGTTTCTTTTTCATGTTTTCTATCCCTTTCTTAAAGTTCTCACTGAGTTCATCTACTCTTCCCCTAAGTTCACTGAGCATCCAGGTGTTTTAAACTCTGAATCTGGTAGATTGTCTCCATTTTTGTTGAGTTCTTTTCCTGGAGCTATGTCCTTTTCATTCATTTGGGACATGTTTCTTTGCCTCCCTTATTTGGCTGCCTCTCTATGTTTTATGTATTATGTAGGGCTGCTATGTCTTAATAGGGTGGCCTTATGTAGTAGGTGTCTTGTAGGGCCTAGTGGCACAGACTCCCTTGTCACCTGAGCCATGTGCTCTAGGTATGTCCCTTATGTGGGTTGTGTGTGCCTTCTTATTGTAGTTGAGTCTTGATTGCTGTTTCCATATCAATGGTAGGGATTGACCTTGCTGATTGGTTGTGAGGACTGGACAGTGACTACAGTGGAGGAGCTGTTGCACAAAGGCTGACCCTACAGAGCAGGATTCACTTTAGCAGGGCTCTGATGTCTGCCCAGTCCGCCCTTTGAGTAGTTGTCCTTGGATTTGACCTGGGTGATGTTCCAGATCAATCAGAAGCTGGCCACCGGGTATACTGGCTCTGGGGCCTCTAAAGAGGGTTCTTGCCCAGGCCAAGGTTTCTCACCTTTTGCAATATGGATAGATTGAGAATTTTCTAAATTTATAATTCATTTTTTTCTTAACAATTACTTCTTTAATTTGTATCTCTCCTATTGCATTTTACTATAAGCAGTAAGAAGGACCTAAGCAACATCTTCAGTACCTTGCTTAGAAATCTCTGCTAAATATCCAATTTTATCGTGCAAGTTCTACCTTCCACAAAACACTAGAACATGGTTCAGCCAATTTCTTTGCCATTCTATAACAGATCAACTTTTCTCCAATTTCCAACAATCTTTTCTTCATTTCCATCTGCATCCTCACCAGAATGGCTCTTAACATCCATATTTTTACTAATATTCTGTTTATAACTATTTATGTATTCTGTAAGATTATTTATGTGATTATTTACATATTCTGTAGCTCTCATATTTTCTTTCTGAGCTCTCACCAGAATCATCTTTGACATCCTTATTTTGACCAATGGTTCCTTTCATGGAAATCTGGGCTTTGTCCAGCATGCATACCTCTCAAACACAAAACTTTCCTTGTCCCTACCCATCACCAACCTCCACAGCCACGTCCACATTTTAGACATTCGTAATAGCATCACTCTTCTTCATGATACCAAATCTGTCTTAGTTAGGGTTTTCCAGAGGAACAGAACCAGCAGGATACCTGTATCTATATATCTATATTTAACTGTATCAATATTGTTTATACTTCTATATCTATCTATCTATATCTATATTGCCTGTTGGTTCTGTTTCATAAACACAGAGCTAATTTCTCATAATATTTCCTTTTATTTACCTTTTATATATCATTACATGCATGTTTTATCTATCTCTATAGATAGATGTTAGATTAGATAAATTGATGATGATGATGATGATAGACAGATATATGATAGAGATGATAGATGATAGATATAGATAATGATGATGATGATGATGATAGATGATAGATGTTAGATAGATAGGTACATAGATAGATAGATAGATAGATAGATAGATAGATAGATAGATATAGATAAACAGATGATAGGTAGATAGCCAGATAGATAGACAGATGATAGCTAGCTAGATAGCTAGCTAGATAGAGATAGATGATAAATAGATGAGATAGATGGATAGATAGATAGATAGATAGATAGATAGATAGATAGATAGATAGATTAGATAGATAATAGGTAGCTAGATAGCTAGATAGATGATAGATAGATAGCCATATAGATAGACACATGATAGATAGCTAGACAGATGAAAGATACATAGATGTTAGATAGGTATAGATAGATGAGAGAGAGAGAGAGAGAGAGAGAGAGAGAGAGAGAGAGAGAGAGAGAGATGATAGATATTGTAAGCAGTTAGTTCACATGATTATAGAGGTTGGAAGTCTCAAGTACTACAGTTGGCAAAGTGGAGCTTTGGGAAAGCCAATTGTGTAGTTCCAGTCAAAACTGAAGGCCTGAGACCCAGAAGAGCTATTGATATCAATTTCAGTCCAAACCTGGCACTGAGACCCAAGAAGAGCCAATGTTTCAGTACAAATCAGAGGCATAAAGTTCAATAGTCAATCAAGAAGAGTTTTCTCTTATTCTCCAGGTCAGTCTTTGTGACCTATGGAGGAGGCCTTCAACATTGGGGAGACAATATGCTTTATAGTGTATTGATTCAAATGTTAATCTTATCCAAAAAAAAAAAAAATCCTTCACAGACACACTCGGAACAATGCTTGAACAAATGTCTGGGCATCTGTGGCCTAGTTAACTTGAAACGTAAATTAACCATCTCAGGGAGTGTTCCATCTTTTCTTTTTCCAGAAAGATTTGTGTAAAATTGGAATTATTTCTTCTTAAATGTTCATAAAAGCTATCTGAGCTGGGGCTTATTTTGTGGGATGACACTTAATAGCAGACTTAATTTCCTTAATGATTATAAGAATATTCAGACTTTTTACATTTTTTTTCTGAGCTGATTATAATAAGTAATATTTTATAATAATTTGTCCCTTTTTTAGACATGGACATAAAATTTTTAATACTTTAAAATGGTCTAAAGTCATTATGTACTTATTATTTTAACTATCTGTCCCAGATATAATGCCCATTTTACCATTTTTTTTATTCCTTTATGTGCCTTTTCTTTTTTTCTTTCTTTTTTTTGGGGGGGTTTGTTTATTTCTTAATGAACTACACCATACTTTATTAGTTTATCAAAGCTGAAAATATTGGTTTTACCATTTCATTCTCTTTTTTTACTTTTTCTATATCATTAATTTTTGCTTTTATGCTTATTATTCTTTGCCTTCTACCTTTTTGGTTTAAATCACTGTTCTTTTGTAGCTTCTTAAAATTAATGTTTACTTCATTAAATTTTAAGGCTTTCTTCTTTTCAATCTTATGTACATAGTCTATAAATTTTTTCTAAATACTGCTTTAGCTACATTCCATAGTTTTGATGTATAATATTTTTGTTATTATCAGATTAAACTATTTTCTAATTTTCATTAAAATTTCTCCTTTGACTCATGGTTTACTTTAAAATGTATTTATTAATTTATGTGCAAGAATCTAGTATTTTTTAAAAATATTTACTTCTAACTAGTTCTCTCATAGTCAGAGAACATAGTTTTAATTATTTCAATGCACTGACTTTTGTTGAGACTTAGTTTTCAGTCCATCATCTGCTTGTTTTATGAAAATGGAAGTTTTCGTGATTTTAAAAAGAGAATACATTCAGCATTTGTTATGTTGTTACTGTTCTACATTTGCACAGTAGGTTATTTTGTTCAAATATTTTCTATAACTACTGAGAAATGTGTTTTTAGACCCTCCTCTACTATGGATTTGTCTATTTCTTTTTCTAGTTCAATTAATTTTCATATTTATATATTTTAGGATACATTACTTGGAGCACATATATCTAAAACTAGTATGACTATTTAGCTAAAAGTAAACTTTTATCACATAATTACTTTTTAACTTCCAATAATAATGTTTTGCTTTAGATTTCATTTTATCTAGCATTTATACAACATTCTTAACCTTTTAAGCTAATGTTTAAAGGATATTAAAGCTCTCTGTAAATTTCCCTTATGAACATGTTAGATTTTTATTTTTATCTATTCTGATAATTCTTATTTTCTTACTGGAGTATTTCTTAACTTGCAATCAATTTCTTTAATAGTTTATTGAGATTTATCCCTACTATTTTAGTTTGTGTTTGTGTTTACCATTTGTGCCATTTATTCATTATTTTGTTTCCTCTCCTTTCTTGACTTGGTAGATTAGTTGTACAGGTTTATCCTTACTTTTTTACCTTTCCACTCATTCATAGCTTCTATTCTACTTGTAGTTTTCTTAGAAATTAAAATTATGCACAATTAAGTCCATAAAATCTGAATTGATCAAAATTTACCTCCTAGACAATACAATGGATCTTAAATATTTTAATTCATTTGTCCCTCTTCTGAATTATAATTAATAATGTCTCCATTCTTAAGGTCATCTTATTTTGTCTCATTCTTTAATTCTCTAGACATTATTATCAACTGTTTTTATTCAGTCAATATTAATTTATATTTACCACATTCTTTGTTCTTTTTCATCTCTTATCTTACACCTATCATTTGAGATCAGTTTATTTCTGGCTAATGTACATTCTTTAGAGGCATCACTTCCATTGCTAAAAATGTTCTTCTCTTAGTTTTCATTTGTCTGTAAATTAAAACATATTTTACCCTCATCTCTGAAAGATATTTTTGCTGCATGTACCTTTCTAGGTTGAAAAGGCGAATTGATGAAGACAAGTCCTGCACTTAAAATTTTTTGCACTACCCTCTGCAACTATTCCCAGACATGGCATTGCTTTTGCTTTACTATTTGTTTTAGTTTTCTATTGCTGAGTAACAAATTACAACAAACTTGGCACCCGAAACAATACCTATTTAATATCTCCAGTTAAGTACATCAGGAAACTAGGCTGGGTTCTTGGCTCAGGGTCTCACAAGACTGAGATCAAGGTGTTAAAAAGGGTTAGTTTCTAATTTTAGGTCCTGAGTGTTCTCTCCAACTCCCATGGTTAAACAGAATTCATTTCATTACAGCTATAGAACTCATGAGTGCTCCATCTCAAGGTCCACAGGATAGCATCTCTCTCACACTCGACCTTCTTGTAAAGAGTGCACTTGTTGAGATCAGGTCCACCCAGTATACTCTCTCTTTATATTAACTCAAAATTAACTTTTTAGTACCTAGTAATAGGAGTGATATTCTATCATTTTCACTGGTCCCCCACACATTCAAGGGAAGGGCATTGTACAGGGTGTGTTCACCAAAGGCAGAAATTAAAGGTCAATAGAATTCTGCTTAATGGGCTATCCTAGAGGGGTTTAAGGGCTTCCATTCGGTTCCTCCTACCATAATAGGCCCTCCGCCACTCCCTGGGCCATGGAGGTGATGCATGAGTCATACCCTTTGGAGTATGTTTATTCCTATTGCACATTAAGCAACCATGACACCAACCACAGTTTAGATCCATGGACACACTTGGTCCACTGAGAGACAGTCCTCAAGCCAAAATCTATTTACCACCCAGTGTGATATAGCTCTATGCCGACTGGACAATAGTGATGCCTTGGTTCCCAGGAATTAGTATCCAACATAGAGTCAGCATTTAAATCTCTAAAAAGTCTGGGTGTTCTCTCTTGCCTAATGCACAATGACTTTATAATCACCTGCAGAGTCCTCCATTCAAGTAGCAGTTGGTCCCAGTATGCAGTTTTATTCTGCACTCTGTGAACCATCTCTAGTACCACCTCAGATGTCTGGGTTTGTCCCTCTCCAAGTTCTGAAAACCCAACCTTTCATTTTATCTATCAAGCTCCAGAAGTGGTAGCTGCTCCCTTATAATTGCCATCACTGTGTACCTCACTTTCTGCCTTTTGCCTTTTAATCCTCCAATGTCTATCTAAACAATTTTCCCATTTTAAAATGTCTCTACTACATTGATGAACCCAGAGGATATTTTTGCTAAGTGAAGTAAGCCAGTCATAGAAGGACAAATACTGTAATGATTCCATTTACATGAGAAATCTAAAAAGTGTCAAACTAATAGAAATAGAGAAAGAAAAATGGTGTGTTGCCAGGGAGTTGGAGAAAGTGAAGAGTGGTCAGTCAATTGGTAAAATCAAAATTTTGGTTGTGCAAGATAAATAAGTTCTAGAGCTCTGCTGTGCAACATTTGCCTATAGTTAACAATATTGTATTGTGCACTAAAAAAATTAAGGGAGTTTATTTCATGTTAATTTTTCTTACAACAACAACAACAATGAAGAGGCACAAGAAAACTTTTGGAGGTAATAGATGCACACATTACTTTGATTGTAGTCATGTTTTCATAGGTGTATGCATATGTTCAAAACTATCAAATTGTTTTTAAATATGTATAGATTTTTACAAATCAATGGCACCTCAAAAAGCTGTTTTTAAAAGTTAAATTAAATGTCTCTATTAAAATAACTGATATAGTTCCTATTTGTATGACTGGAGCCATACACATATCCAAAGCTCGATATCAACAGAACAAGGGCATTAGGCAGAAACAGAGCTGACCACATTAGTGCTGCACATAACAACTCATGTACCTGCATTCCAAAATTAATTCTGTTGTTTAGGGATGCATATACCACGTGTCAAAAATATAACATAAAATGAGGAAGTTGGTACTATGTGCAGCAGAGTAGCCCCCAACAGAGAGGAGGATTGGGACTAAGCAAAACACCCTCTGAGGTGGCAGCCATGGTTCCCACCTGAGTGGAGGTCTCTCAGGTGTTTGATGCACTTTTTCTGTATATGTCATAGATCACAATGTAAATCTTTTCTTTGTTATGTTAATTCTGATACAGGTGATTTTACAATGTATGAAAATGTGCAGCCTTACTTCCACCAACACCTATTTATCCTTTATGTGCTTATGTCAAACCTCAGTCTTCTAACATGAAATGGTAATAAAACAGTTGTAGACAAGAGGAAGTTGTCATTCTGAGAACACCCAGTGACTTCTTGAAGCAGCTGTAGAACATACTTAAGCTTAGTACTTACTTCATACTGGCCACAGCATTGGTGGTTGCATTAAAAAGTGCCAAGGAAGATGAACTTTGGTCTTGTCACACTAAACCTGGGAGACAATGGCAGTTTTAAAGCTAGAAATTTGAAATTAATGTTCATGCCTTTTTCAGTTTTAATCTATTTAAAATTGATCTCAAACAATATTTTCAGAAAGAATCTTATTTATCGTATATATTTAAAAAAAATGTTTATATTTATTATTTATTTATATATATTTTCTATTAAATACATTCTATATATTTCAGCATTCTGCATGTCAAATGAAATAATTTTCATCAAGTTCATGAAAACTAATCATGAAAGTACATAAATTATATTACACATTTATAAATTATTTAACTCCTGTTATCAAATCATTGGCTCCTTTCCCCAATATTATTGCATTTAAATAAAACTTTAAATATTTTCAGAAGACCCACAGGGATTTCAGTATGGTCATGCCAACAATGTTACTTTTTAAATGCTAGTTTCTCCTCATTCTAGGACAATTTTCCTGTTACTTCTTCCAGGAACCTAGTATGCACTCCTTAACCTCAGTTATCTGTAATAAGAACATAATTAGGCACTTTTATCATACTGTCAAGGTGTTATTTATTTAGAAAAATAAAAATATCCAAACTGAGAAGTCACTGCTATGAGATAAAACTTTTTTATCCATTATAAAATGATTTATGAAATATTTTATGGTACTGAACAAAAGCAGTTCCACTTAAAGCAAAATATCTTGCTTTTACTATGATACAAAATCTCTGAATTGTACATGGACCCATGGAAGTGGAGAGCAATTAGTCCTGATTAGGCAACATTAGCCCCATACCGTTTTAAATGTTAGACGCTCACCCTTATCAGGTGTTCAATTCTAACCACAGGTCAGATTGTACTTCTCTCGCTTTCATTTTACTAAAAGAAGCAGAAAGAAAGGAAAACGTCATAAGCATTAAGTGCTGAAGACAATTGACCTATAATTGGATCCCACATAATGGAAAACGTGGGCTAAAGTGGTTAGAATTTTTAGTCCAGCGAAATCTATACTTAAAATATTTATATCATAAGTCACTCACCTTACTGGAGTTTAATTTGCTGTATTTGGTGTAAGAATGGAACAAAATGCTTCACAAACCAGCAAATAAAATGAGGAGAGGCCACTTTTTTAAAAAAATACACATATTGCAATATACAATGTAGGTGATCAGCTTAATTAAAAATATGTGGAAACCAAGATCAATACATCCTTCAGAAGTTAAAGATCTATGGAAAATAGACCACAATTTTTAATTTACCTCATTCTGTTTTCATTTAAATGTTTTCTACATATACAAAGTATTCCTTACATGAGGATGTGGAGTGCTTGCGAATTAAAATTTTGCAAATAAGAAGAAAACAAAAATTTCATTCACAAATGTGTCAATTTTCAGTATTATTCAGTATTATTGACACCATTTTGTGAAGATATTGAAACCAATTAAAGCTTGTGGGAAGTACATATGTTAAAAGTAACTAATCACTCTCTGATTTTCATAACTTTTCATTTCATAGAATTCTTTTTTGCGGGGGCATAGAATTAAACTTTATGTCATAGGAAGAGACTGAACATGTAAAGTCACTGTAACTACTTTGACATTCGGGCTTACCAGGCTAGAGTGACTGGAGCAGCCTCTGGGAGGACCTGTCTGAAAATTCGCTCTCTGTCCAGAGCTGACTCCAACTTAAGTATAGCTAACATGTCCCGTTTATGAAATCTCTCCATCACCCCCAGCGGTTTCTACAAAATCAGGTAAGTAGGTTTTCATTTTCATCTTATATTTACATTTTAAATCAAATCCAGAAAAACTTCGGATGTGCTTTGGACTATTACTGTTCTTGAATAGTAAATAGAAAAATTGCTATTAAAGTATATTATTTTCATTAAATGTGGGGACATGTATTAAAGACTCATAAACAGTCTCATTTTTATACTTATCAAATCATGATAACTGCCCCCCAAACTAAGGGCTAATTTCTTATGAAAAGGTATATTTTGTAGGTAGAGACCTAGATAAATTGACATCATTTGGCAACTTCATCATGTTTTCAGCTTTACTTTTTTCCATTCTATGAGCCTTCCAGAGGCCATAACTGACACTCACTCTTGCTCCTGTAACCAACTGGAATTTCTTTAAAGACTCCACTTCTTTGATTCTTTCTCATAAGCCCTGGGAATCCTTTTCATCCTGATGCTAGAATATAGAAAGTAAAAGAGAGATATCAAATGCAAATGTGTAAAAAAAATTAATCAACCTAGAGATATAAGATATAATATATATATATATACATTTAGTAAATCTTAACATAAGACTATTTAAGGAGTCACAAAAATAATTTACTACCAAAAAAAAAGGAGTAAAAACCTAGAGATGCTACCAAAATGTATAACCCTGAATTTTCACAAAGCTCTTAGACAATGGAAGTGTCTGGCTAATTTAAGAATTGAATGCGGTGGGAGTAGACTGTCTTATTCAAATCATGCAGTTGGAAACATCATTAATTCCCTCAAGGCAATACAGATTTATTGACTTGATTAAAAAGGTCACTTTTTTCCCCTAAACTTTTTATTCTTAATTAGGAAATTAATTTAAATTAATGTGGGCATTGAAATTCTACACTATGCCCATCTGTGAAATAGCTTACTGGCATAGCAAAATGTATAATGTTCACCACTTATTAATGTAACAGCATTAACCTCCACTCCGAGAAGATGGCCCAGTTACTGGGATGGTTAGTCATCACTCCCCAGAAGTTTGAGGCTAGCAAATAAGAATCCAGTGTATAAGCAAACTAAGATATTTTTGTGCATACAAAGAATAGAAAGTTTATTGCACACAGCCTTTTCTGAAAGAATCCTCCGAGACGTTCTCTAGTCAAGCAAAAACTGAATTTAAGAAAGAGGGAAACAAAAGACAAAAGAATAGTGGCAACATATTAGTAACTCTGCTTAAGTCTAAACTACTGTGGATAAATCATAATCTGGATCTAAAATCCCAGATGATACTGGCATTAAGATTGGAGTGGAACTATCAGAGTTCTTGACCAAAACACAGGAGAAATGAAACAAGAATCCTACCTCAATGTCTCCACCAGCCATGTGATCTGTGTGAAGGTAGCAATCCCTTGTAGAATAAAATCAACACCAACCAGGAAATAAGCACATTTCTTGAGCACCTTAAAAAAGTATATTCCCTACATCAACTAATCACATAATGTTGAATATTTTATTGCTAATGAAAAATTGAGAGTATCTTGCACCCTTACGAAAGAGACATATAACAGAATCTCATATAACTGAACTCAATATACTTGGAAAATGTATTTCTTTGAATCTGATCAACAGAGATATGTTGGGCTCAAATTATGATGCTTTTATACTACATGTAATTATAGTAGAATTGTCAAAAATAAGCCCCTATCTCAAATAATACTTACATGTAATACATGATATAAGAGACTTTTAGGAGAAAAAATATATTCAGCATGGGCTTTCCTGTATATTAATAATCAAAGATGCAAACCTTGGCACAACACTTGCACAAATGTTTTTATGGGAATAAAATGGAAATAACTTCCCATGAACAAATCACAATTAATAGGTTAGAAAAGACAAACTCAAACCACGATGTGTTCAGAGAAGAAAACATAACAAGTGAAAGTGGTACATGCATCGAGTCACATGAGTTCTTGGGAACCATTTTGGTTCAAGCACCTAAAAGTTATTTAGCCAGATGTGTTACAAAATATCTCTGAACCGAAGGCACAAAATAAGGTATTAATACATACTTATACTGGCAAATGTATTTAGAAATATCCAAAAAATGTGTTTTTACTGATATTATGTGTATATACACATTTTGGGATATATGTATATGTATTTAAAAATATATTTCTTTGAATGTGATTGAGATATATATATATCTTCTATCTTCTGATGCCTGCACTTTGTTGGGCATATGACTTTTTGTTATATATTATTAAATAGATACCCAAAGAGTTACCTTACAGAAATTGTCATAATTTTAAGTCTCAATCAGAAACTTAGATTGGATAAATCAGAAAAGTGAACTGAAGAACATTCAGGAATAATAGAGTAGCATTTCCTGTTATAATTTGTAAGAGGAGAAAATAGAAATTTTCCTTTTTTAAAAAGCAGAAGCCCTGAAACCCAGCTATGAGTGCAGGCACTATTTATTATATTAAAAAGGATACTCGGGTTATTCCTCATAAATTAATAGGAAAAGAACTGAAGATATGGGCCTTACATACCTACCTGAGACATTCTGCAGGGGCTTATAATCGTTCATCCTACAGAATAAGGGAGTTTTCTCTTTGTTCATAGTGACAGGGACACTCCCAGGGGTTCCCCTCCTGGTGTTCTTGATGGTCAGAGAGGCCTGAAAGTCTAGTTCCTAGTCCTCCAACAGTCCACAGGAGCTGCTGGTATTAGCCCAACTGCTGCTCCCTGTGGCTGGAAGAGTCCTGCCCCAGGATTCCAAGGGTGGCTTCAGCCCAGGTGGCAGTTAAACAGAAAGACTCAACTGTACATCCTTCATGGGAACCCACGTTTAATGGCCTACCTCCTGAAAAGGAAGGAAATTCCTCCAGGGACAATAGGGTGGGAGAAACCTAGGAGGTCATTTTGATAATAAGCTTGTAACATGGGATCATTCAATACAGTCTTTTATTTATGAACTTTTATATTTTTGGGGGGGGGAGGAGCAAGCAAGAATTATTATTTTTATAGTTTTCTTCTTCTTTGTTGAGACATATCCTTTTGATGACCTTTAATTTTGATGTAGTTTCAAACTTGTGGAAAAGTATAAGAATAGACAAAACTATAAATTCTTTATTAAATGTACCATTTTGTCCCATTGATCTCTCTTTTGCATGCTTTCTCTCATTCTGGCTCTTTGTATACATAATATGTACATGGTTTTTTGTTTGTTTATTTTCTGAACCATTTGAAAATAAGTTTCAGACCCTAGACCTTATTACCCCTTCAATACTTAAAATAAAAATACCTCTTACATAACCACAGTACAGGATAAAAACCTAGAAATTCAACATTGGCACAACACTATTAACTAAAACACAGTCTATATTCTAATTTGTTTATTGTACCAAAAATGTCCTTCTGAGATTTTTTTCCTAGATACGAGATCTAATCCAGGAACATTTGGTGCATTTAGTTCATCATTTGGGTAACCAGGTTTTCTACTGCAAATTTTCTTTTTTCCGCTTGCAACTAACAAGCTATTTTTGTGGTGAAATATGTCAAGACAAAATAGTATTCTTTTCCTCATTAAAGTTTCATCCACTGATCATTCTTATCCAAATGTTCCTATTATGCTTGCAAGACATGGCTCTAACACCACTATTCATTCTACATTTATTAATTGGAATTCACTGTAACAAATGTTTTTTCCTTTAGTATCACTTATATTTATTCATTAATTTATTTATATGAGTATGCATTCATGGACTCCTATTTCATCTTATTCCTTATTTTGGTGCACAATTGTATCCTATATTAGTTTGCTCCACTTACTATAACAAAACACCATAAACTAGTTGGCTTAAAGAATAGAAATTTAAAGCAGGACAAAGATGGCAGAGTGAGAGACAACCCCAGATCGCTCCCCTTGAAACAACAATAAGATGAACATCTAAAACTCAACAAAAAACACCCAAACTGCACATCAGTACATCTGAGCATCGATCTGCACATAAGAGCTATCACAGGTCACAACCTCAGGTGTCCAGCAGTGGACTGGGAGAAACAAAGAAGCTGCCACTTTAAGACAGAGTTCCCTGTAAGAGGAGGGATAGGGGAGAGGTGCAGCGAGTTCCCTGAACAGCCCTGCCTGGGAGAGCAGTGAGCTCCATGCAGCTGATGGCAGGGCTTAGTCTTCAGGGCAAAGAGCAGAGAAGAAGAAATGGCAGAGAAACAACAGCTGATTTTTACCAGCTGTGGTTGCAAAACCAAGCCAAGCCACAGACCCAATCCCCCAACTCAAAGGCCCCTCCCCTCTTATCCTCTGAGACCAAACACCACAGAACCGCAGGAGAAACGAAGCAAACGCTACTGAAACTGTCAACACTGACAAGGACTGAGACTGAGAGTAGCGAGTGTGATTAAACATCTGTAAGGAAAAAAAAGAGTATCATTAACGCTTTATACAAAGAAAGGATACAAGAGGCTCAACGCCACCTACTGGAAATCAAAATAAAAGCGCTTTCTTTGCAACAGGCTAAAGAGAAACATTAATACACAAATAGATAGATAGATAGATAGATAGATAGATAGATAGATAGATAGATAGATAGATAGATAAGTAAGTAAGTAAGTAAGTAAGTAAGTAAGTAAGTAAGTAAGTAAGTAAGTAAATAAATAAATAAATAAATAACTTCTTCCTTGAAAAATTCAGAATACACTTCCATTAGTTCCAAAATGGAGAAATAGTCCATTGAACACCATGAACAACCAAGGTGACAAGGCAGCTCAGGAAGAAAGAGAAAAACCTTCAGAAAATAAGCTTGCAGACATAGAAATATGTGACTTAAATGACAGAGAATTCAGGATGGTACTTCTGAAAAAATCAATGAAATCCAAAATAATTCATATCAACAATTCCAGGAATTGAAAAAAAAAACCTATATTAACAGCACGAGTTTTTTAGTGAGGAGATTGTAACTCTTAAAAAGAACCAAATAGAACTTTTGGAGATCAAGAACACACTGAAAGAGATGAAGAATGAAATAGCAAGCATGGAAAATAGAGTCAATCAAATGGAGGAAAGGATCAGTGATATTGAAGACAGAAATCTAGAAATAAATCAGAAGGTGGAAGAGAGAAATCATTAAATGAAAAATAATGAAAGAGAAATACAAGAACTAGCTTTTACCATCAGAAGAGGAAACATAAGACTAATAGGTATTCTCAAAAGGAGGGAAAAGGAGCAGGGATTAAAAGCATTTTCAGACAAATAGTTGGTGAGAAATTTCCCAAATCTAAGGAATGAGCTAGAGCTTAGAATTTAAGAAGTCAAAAGAACACCCAATTATCTCAATCTAAAAAGGTCTTCTGCAAGACATATTGTGCTGAAAGTATCAAAAATCAATGACAAAGAAAGAATTTTCAGGGCAGCCAGGGAAAAGAAGATGGTAACTAGAAAGAAAAATGCATTAGATTATCACTGGACTTCTTAACACTAACCTTAAAACCCAGAAAGTAGTGGAATCAAATATTCAGACTATTAAATGAAAGGAAATACCAGCCAAGAATAATGTATCCAGCCAAGCTCTCCTTTAGATATGAAGAAAAATAAAGACCTTTCCAGACATACAAAAATTGAGGGAATTCTGCACTATGAAACCTGCATTACAGGAAACACTGAAATGGGTCAGCTCACATAAAACAAAATGACAAAAATATATATATACATAATTAGAAATAAGGTTACTATCAGTCAAATAGAAGTAGAGGAATGCAACTCTTACGAAGAACAGCATTGTAAGTTTAAACAATATGAAGAGATTCGCTATAGCAAGATGGTAACGAGTGTTCAGCATACATAGGGACAAATTGAGACAACAATGACTGAAAAGGGGAGGATTCAAAGATCTAAATTTGCAAAGGGGAATGGAGATAAGGCACATACAGAAGAAAAAGAATGACTATATATCTACATATAAATAGATGATAGATAGATGATTGATAGATATAGATAGATAGATAGATAGATAGATAGATAGATAGATAGATAGATACAGAATCAGATACAGATATAGATATAGATGATATAGATATAGATAGATATAGATAACTATCCTTTACATATTTGTAATGGTGAGCACATGCCAAAGATTCAGAACTGAAGTATATAACATCAAATAAGAAGGACCAAAGGGTAAATCCACAAAAGCGACCAAAATAAAGACAACAGAAATACAAGAACAAGGAAGCAATGGAAACACTGAGATACCAGAAAACAAAACATAAAATGGCTATATGAAGTCCTCAGATTTCAATAATCACCCTAAATGTAAATAGACTGAACTCACCAATAAAAAGGGACAGAGTTGCAGAATTGGTCAAAAAACAAACCCCAACCATATGCTCCCCCCAGGAGACACATCTCAGTTCCAAAGATAAATATAGACTCAAAGTGAAAGGGTGGAAAATGATATTTCAAGCAAATGGCATTCACAGAAAAGAGAGAGTAGCGGTACTAATATTAGACGAAATAGACTTCAAAATAAAAAGGTAAAGAAAGATACCGAGGGACAATTCATAATGATAAAGAGAATCATGCACCAAGAAGTCATAACACTTAGGAATATCTATGCTCCCAATCAGGGATTCCAGAAATAGATAAAGCAATTACTAACAGGACTAAAGACAGAAACAGAGAAAGGATACAAATAAACAAAATTAGGGCTGAAAGAGGGAAAATTACGACTGACACTGGAGAAATACAAAGGATTACACAAGAATACTATGAAAAAGTATATAATGCCAAATTGAATAACAGGAAGAACTAAACCAGTACTTAGAAAAATACAACCTTCCTAGACTGAATCAAGAAGAACTGAACAATCTAAATAGACCAATTAGTAGTATGGAAATGGCATCATCAAAAACCTACCAAAAAGTAAAAGTCCAGGACCACATGGCTTCACCAGTGAATTCTACCAAACATTCAAAGATTTTATACCTATTCTCCTCAAACTCTTCCAAAAAATCGAAAAATAAAAAAAAAGGTAATACTTCCCAACTCATTTTGAGGCCAATATTACTCTGATACTAAAACCTGGTAAAGATAACATGAAAAAAGAAAACTACAGACCAGTATCTCTCATGAACACAGATGTAAAAATCCTAAATAAGATACCAGTGAACCGAATACAGCAACATATTAAAAAAGATTATACACCACAATCAAATGGGTTTCATCCCAGGGGCACACAGATGGTTCAACAATGTAAATTGATTCAATGTAATAACCACATAAACAAATACAGAAATAGAAATAAGAATCATTTGACATATCTATAGAGACAGATAAGTAAGGCACTTCTATAGATATGATCATCCATTTATGATCAAAACACTTCACAAAATTGGTATAGAAGGAAAGTATCTTAACATAATAAAGGCCATATAATGACAAGCCCTCAGCCAACATGGTAAAAAACTAAAAACCTTCCCTCTAAGATCAGGAACAAGGCAAGGCTGTCTACTCCACCACTGTTATTCAATATAACATCGGAGGTCCTAGTGAGTGCAATCAGGCAAGAGAAAGATATAAAAGGCATTTAAATAAGAAATGAAGAACTCAAACTGTCACTATTTGTGATGACATGATTCTCTATATAGAAAACCCTAAAGACTCTACAAGAGCACTACTAGAAACAATAAAAAAATACAGTGATGTTTCTGGATACAAAATCAATGTTCAAAAATTCCATAGCATTCCTATACTCTAATAATGAAGTGTCAGAAATAAAAGTAGTAAAAATAATTCCTTTTGCAATTGCAACAAAAAGAACAAAATATCTAGGATAGTCTAATGAAATGTGGAGGACCAATATAATGAAAACTATAAGGCCCTTCTAAAAGAAATTGAGAAGACACAAAGAAATGGAAAGATATCCTATGTTCTTGGATCAGAAGAATCAACATAATTAAAATGACCTTATTACCTAAAATTTTATGCATGTTTAATGCAATCCCCATCAAAATCTCATCAGCGTGTTTTAAAGAATACAACAAAAAAAAAATCATCAGATTTGTGTGGAAGCACAAAAGATCCTGAACTGCCAAAGCTATCCTGAGAAAAAAAGGATGAGTCTGGAGTCATCACTCTGCCTGACTTCAAATTATACTACAAAGTGACAATAATCAAAATGGCCTCATATTGAAAGAAAATCAGATCACACAGACCAGTGGAACAGCATTAAGAGTCCACAAGTAAACCCATGTTTATATGGAGAAATAATTTTTGACAAAGGAGCCTAAAACGTACAGTGGAGAAAGGAAAGACTCTTCTCTAAATGGTGCTGAGAAAACTGGAAAGCCACTGGCAAAAGAATGAAACTAGACTATTGTCTATCATCACACACCAAAATTAACTCAAATGGATTAAGAACATGAATATTAAGAACCTGAAAACAACAAATTGCATAGAAAGAAAAAAAAAAAACTAAACTCAAGGACCTTGGACTTAAAGAGGATTTTATGAATTTGACCTCAAAGTCAAGGGAAATAAAAGCTAAAATAAATGAATGAGACTAAATCAAACTAAAAAGCTTCTTTCTGCACAGCAAAAAAACCATCAACAAGATAAAGAGATAACCATCCAAATGGGGAAATATATTTGCAAGGAGCACCTCTGATAAGGGCCTAATATTCAAAATATACAAGGAACTCAAACAACTCAATAACAATAATATAAAAAACAATCCAACTGAAAAATGGGCAGTGAACCTGAACAGACACTTCTCCCAAGAAGACATACAAATGACTAACCAATATATGAAAAGATGCTCAACATCACTAGCTATTAGAGAAATACAAATCAAAACTACAATGAGATACCATCTCACACCTGTTAGAATAGCTATAATCAACAGGACAAGTAATAACAAGGGTTGCAGAGGATGTGGAGAAATAAGAACCATCATACACTGCTGATGGGACTGCAAATTGGTACAGCCACTATGAAAAACAGTATGTATTTCCTCGAAAAATAAGAATTGATCTACCATATGATCCAGCAATCCCTCTACTGAGTATATACCCCAAAACTTGAAAACCTATATCAGAAAGATATTTGCACACTGATGTTCATTGCAGCATTATTCATGGTGGCCAGGATGTGGAAGCAACCAAAGTGTCCTATTTCACCATAAGAAGAGGTGAAATACTGCCATTTGGGACAACGTGGATGGACCTCAAGATAATCATGCTAAGTGAAATAAAACCATATGATATCACTTATATGTGGGATATAAAATCAAAAGCAGCAAACAAACAAGACAAACAAAAAGACACTCATGAACACAGACAGTAGATTAGTGGTTACCAGAGAGTAGTGGATGACGGGGAAGAGGGGAAGTGGGAGGCAGATGCAGTGAAAGAGGACAAATATGAGGTGACAGAAAGAAATTTATCTATGGATGGTGAACACACAGTGCAATTTACATGAATGCCTTACTGTTGAATTGTATACCTGAAACTTAGTGAATTTCATTAATCAATATCACCATAATAAAAATAAATTTAAAAAATAATAAAATAAATTGAAGGAAAATAAAGTTTTTTACAGTTAACCCTTGAACAACACAGGAGTTAGGAATGGTGATCTCTCTCACCCACATGCTTTTGAAAATCCATCTATAACCTTTGACTCCCGCAAAATTTAAGTTGTCTTTCTGTATTGCAGGGGATTGCTCCAGGAACCCCTAGAGATACCAAAATTGAAGAGTATGCTTCAAGTCTCCTGTATTAAATGGCATAGATTAAAGCTTCCATCAGCACTCCACATCCATAACTCCCAAATGCAGATCAAAGGAATCTAGATATTTATTTTGAAAAATCCATGTATACGTGGACTGAAGCAGTTCATACCCATGTTGTTCAAGGGCAACTGTATTTTTCTTATTCTAATTGACCTAACAGATATCAATTTGTTCAAAATAACAATAGCAGCAATGTATTTGATTATGTATCTTTATGTCTGGGTATATACTAATGATACTCTTACTATACAATCCCAGAATGGAGCTCCTTGAGTTTTACTCAAATGAATTGAAATTTTATGACCACACAAAACCCTGCACAGAGATGTTTGTAGCAGCTTTATTTATAGTTCCAAAACTTGGAAGCAACCAAAGAGGATAATGGATTCATAAACTGTGGTACATCAAGACAATGAAATATTATTCAGTGTGAAAATGAACTGAACTATCGAGTCATGAAAAGACAGAGGAAACTAAACTGCAAATTACTAAGTGAAAGAAGCCAACCTGAAAAGGCTACATACTATATGGTTCCAACTCTATGACATTCTAGAAATGGCAAAACTATGGAGACAGTAAAAAGAACAGTTGTCAAGGGGAGGGTGAGGAATGAATAGACAGGCACAGAGGTAATTTGGAGCAGTGCAACTATTCTATACAGTACTACAACGGTGGAAACATGTTATCATATAGTCATCCAAACCTATAGAATGGTTATGATGTGTGAGTGTAGGTTCATCTATTGTAACAAACATTCCACTTTGGTAGGAATTTTTGATGATGTGAGAGGCTGTGCCTACTTGAGGGCAGGGTTATATGGGAAATCTCTGTACTTTCTGCTCAGTTTTGCTGTGAACCTAAAACTATTCTAAAAAACAGTTTATCAAATTTTAAAAAAGTAACAGACATGAGCAACATTGTTTTGTAATTATTTTTATAGTGATTACATACCGATTTTCTTATAGGGAGTGAGAAAGTGTTTCAGGTATCTTAGTAAATTTCTAACCACTTGCTCATTCCCTTGGGAATTCTGAAGGACTTTAGAATTCATATGTCAACAACGATGGTTTGGATTGGGAAAACTACTCTCTTTAGAAATGCATCTTTATGATTCAAATTCACCCTTAATCATAAGAATAAAATGGGTAGCCATTTAAACCTCTTAAATGCTGTTGTGCAAACCTACTATTGAGAAATCCATCTCACAGGAACCCAGCAAAGAGGTCAGGATGTTGTTAAACTGGTCCTGCTCCTTGTGGATCCTGAATGTTTGACTCCAGAAAACCTGCACTTAATTTTAATCAAAATATTCAAGAAGATACAGGACAGTCCTACTTTCCTTGGCTCCTTCACCATTTCCCACACAATGAGATGCACTCCTGGTTCATGACTCAGAGCTTGAGGTTGCAAATAAATGGCATGATAGAGTTTCATGTAAAAAAATCTAATTGAATCCAACTCAGTCCAGAACTTTGGGTGAAGGAAGGATTTCAGGAATCCACCTGGGAGGAGGCTGGAACTGCATTTATAAGGTACTTTGTACAAGACGAAGAACAAGCCAACTTCCCAAATCAAGTAAATGTGAGGAGTGGAGAGGGGACTGACAGAGACTATGAGAAGTTTAGAGGTTCCTCACACTCTCCTTGGCACTGCCCTGGTTCAATGACTTCTTTCAGCTCATCTCTGAGCACCTACCAATTGGACCAACATGGCAACTCATAATGGACTCTTGTGTTGCTCTCTACCCATCTCGCACTCAGCTGACTCTACATTGTCTCCTAGCCAGATGCAATACATTTCAACCAATCCTGAGGTTCATCTGAGGAGACAAAGACCACTGTGATGGCCACAAAGGAGAGTTAGTGGGAAGGAATCTTAGTGAACCCCCTTGATTACAGATCATGAGAGAAACTAAGGTCAAGAGAGGTGGAATGGCTCATCCCAGGACATCAAGCAAAGGAGCACCAAGCACAGAGAATGGTCAGTCACAAAGGTCCCATTTGTTCACTGTGCAAAAAAAACTGTGCCAAGTGCCTGACTCCTTCCTTTAAATCTTAGTCATTGATATGGGAGGAAGAAGCATGTCTTGAAGTCCTTTTGCTTTATGGTCTGATCATATTTTTGTTCAGGGTACATATGAATGCTTCTTCACCCTAGATGACCCACAGCAAACCACTGGCAGACATGTAGGGTTCCATTTTAGCTGAGGTTCCTATCAGGTCACCTGGTTCCTTCCTGAACTGGCTCTGGACACATCCTCCAACGTTCTGGTAAAGGTTCCTGCACATATGTCCCCACTGAAACTGGAACTTTTCTAATGACAACTTCTAATTATTGCTGTCTACAACTGTGGTAGGTGGATCATAGTTATTAAACCATTTTATCTTCATGATAACCCAAAGAAGGCATCACCATTCCCATGGTACTAGGAATAGCACTACATTAATTTCCTCCAGTCTGTGACACAAATAAAATAAATATAAAATAAAGATGAGAAAACCAAGAAAGCAGAGAGATTTTTTTTAATGTGTTCAGGGCCTAAAAGCTAGGTCTGGAGATCAGACCTATCCAACTGAGCTTCTCCCTCTCAGGGGGCTGTGGTCTCTTGTCCCACCTCCAGCTCCCAGGTGTGTGGCCACCTCTTTCTTGAAAATATTCAATTTTTTTTTTGGGGGGGGGAGTTTCATGCTCACATCACACCTGGAGCCCAAGCAAGATCCACAATCTCCAGCTCCTTGATTATCTAACAGGGAGGATTGACCTGATTGCTTTGTTTCAGAGTTTTCACCTAACAAAGAAATGCAACAGATGAAAAAGAAGAGAGAAAGGAGGAAGGGAAGGAGGGAAAGAGAGCATACTGCAGGAGCCACCTGGCCTAGGTGGAACAGCACCCGAGAGGGGGAGTGAGGAGTAAGAAAAAGATAGACAAGAGATAGATTTGGGAGGACTCACAGTCAATACTGCAGCAGCCCCGAGTTTATTTTGCACAGCTTCTTTATACCCTACTGAGTGCTAAGATGCAAAACACCTCTAAGTAACAAACAATCACTGAAACTTTGTAGCTATCTTAACATACTCTTTCCGTGGTCAAAGAACATTGTTTCTCTCCCCCACACCAGGTGCACCTCCTCCTGAGTCAGCAGACTGCACAGCTGGCCAACTCTGCAAAAACATCCTGCTTAACAAACAGTCTAGTTTTCCTCAAAATGGCTCCTGACAGCATACTAGAGCAAACTGCCCTCCACCCCTCATATGAAGATATCTCATTATCCTGAAGGTATTAGTAGTAGTGGTCAGTAGTGTGTCAATCCAAACACAAGACTGCATGAATACATGCAGGGATATGTAGACATACAAATATATACATAATGTATATATTCTACTCTAATGTATAAAACTGGTAAGGATCTGTTGTACATAATTGTGAGTCATTTGAAATAGAAATGCTAAAGGCACTTGAAAGCTGCTTCCTGAATGACAAATAAAGTCATCCATCTTGACCAGTAGAGCAGGAAGAGGGTACACTTGGGCATCCAGTTACCACATGGCAGGATCTGAGTAGCTCTGACTTCTCATCTTCCCTGTCACTGTGCAGGGTGGAAAGTATCCCATTCTCTGCCTTTGCCCCGGCTGTTCCAGTCTCCTGAAATCCTCATCCCAACCACCTATTCATCACCTCTCAGTTCCTTCTTCACCTTCTTAAATGGCCCCGTTTGTCTTCCTATTCCAGAAGGTTTTCCTGACCAACACAAGTTCATAGTTCTCCTTGTCTGAAACCCTGTGCGACCTTCAGTCATTCCCTACCGGTATGGCTAAGATGTTTCTGAAGAGAGATGGAGGAAAGGAGCTCCAGAAGAGCTTCCAACAGCAAGTCTAAAACATCAAAGTCTATTGTAATTATGCAGAAAATAACAGAACAGAAAGAAAAATTAAAATGTAGGTTTCTTTGTAGAAATTTTTTATTTTAAAACATCAGGATTTTTTGGACATAAAAATAGTAAAGGTATATGAATGTTGGCTACGTGCCAGGCCGGTCCTTGAACACAGTATATGCCATCTTGTTTATCCCTCACGATTGCTCTAGGAAGTGAGTCCAACCATCATTCCTACATGACACGGGAGGAAACCGAGGCACACTGTTCTAAAAAGTGCCAGAATTCACATAGCTAGGAAGGTGAGTGTGGGGCTTCACCTGGCCTCCTTGCCACTTTGCACTCCTCATTTTCCCTGACAAAAGCACAGATCTTGTAGTGCCAGAAGGTTCACCTTCAAAATAGCAGTTATTTTCATTCAGACCCACCTAAGTCTCCCGTAATTTTAAGCTCATAATTCTGTCTGTATGAACACCAGTAGAGCTGAAAACTGAAGTGTGTGTGGGTCCTCTCTAAAAACAGTATCTTTCCCAGGACACAGCGTGAGGACACAACCAAAGGACAACAAACACAGTCACAAGGCTTTTTCTCTTACGTATATTCATTTTAGCAATTCAAACTCATCTTTAAAGTTTTCTGTAAGCAGTTTCTTTGTTAAATTTAACTCCTCAGACCTCATGTGCACACTTCACTCTTTAACTTCCCTAGAAGATCAGACTTTGTTTTGGAAACTTGATTTTGATCAAATTTTGTTTCCTTTGAAAGAATAAAACAGTGCTCACACTTGAAAAGTGTGTTAATCTGTTCTTGCGGGAGTGGAGAACAGTTCAGAGCAAAAAGCAAGGCAGGTCTAGGCCCATTTAGGCTGTCGTCTGGGTCAGCTGTGGTGCCTGATTCAGAGCAACCATACTGAGCAACAGGTCATCTGGAAACGAAACCCATGACTGTTGCTTCAGGGAGGCCCTTGCAGTACCAGGCATGCATCAGGGCCCAGAGCTCATGCCTGGCAATTCTCAACGCCATGGTGGGCCCCGGAGCCACTCCAGGTCAGACACCACCAGCTCACTCAGGGCTCACTCTAGGTCCCCCATCTGGTTCAATGAAGTTTAGAGAGGTTAGGCACTAGGATCATTTTCTACATCCCAAATATTTATCTGACACAGCAGTAAGTTCTTTGTAGATTTTTTTTAAAGTTACTGATTAAAAGACTGGTTTTCATTAAAAATCAATGTAGTCATTTGAAAGAATGTTTATATTCTGTTCATTATCGGGACGAGAAATAGAAAGTTGTTAAAGCCCTGGGATCCTGGTACTGGGGGCCTCCCAGTGCCCTAGGGGCCCCCAGAGCACCTCCTCTTCTGAGGACCAGAGAAAATTCACCACCTGCGATAGGGCTACCGAAAGACAGTAATGGGTTAGTGGACTGGCTTATGCAACCAGAATAAAGGCTATTCATTCCATAAAATAATATGTAAATATAATAAAACAAAACATGTTATCATAAAACACAGTGACACACATTAGTTTTTTCTTTTTTATGTGAGTTTTTCTCATCTTTGTCTCTAACTTGATGAGTGATTTCAAACACCTCACTTTTCCCCTCTCCTTCTGATGCTGATTTGTATAGTGTAAGTCCTGAATTTGGAGGCTTTTTTTTTTTTTGTAATGAAGTGCCTTAAGTCAACTTAAGCTTTGATTGCAGAAGCATCAACTTCAAAAAGGTGTCCACTTCAAAGCCAATTAACACCAATAAACACATAGCCAGCACACAACTAGATAAAGAGCTAGGCTGCTTCTCCCCACCAAGGTTCCTCTTTTTAGAAATCTTGGTTGATTTAAATAATTGACCATTTGGGCTACTTGTTAATTTTTTTCTCTTCCTGAACTTTAAATTCTTGTTATTATGTTTTAAGTTCACCAATAAAGAGTGAACCCGAGAATCTCTAGGCCCCCACCGTCCATCCATCCCAATAAAAGCAGAACCCCAGGCCCACGCCCTCTCTCTCTCTCTCCCGTCCTCCCTCCACCCCCTTTCTCAACACCCATGACCACCCTGTGTGGTCCCAGGTATGCTGTGTAATTTCCAGAAATAAATCTCTATCTTCTCAAAGTTTCCTGATGGTTATTGCTGAAGGATTCTTACAATCATAAAAACCACAAGGGCTGGTCCTGCCTCAACATTGGTTATAGAAAGGCTAAGGCCAGCACAAAATTGTTTCCTCTGAAAAATGACTAAACTTGAACTTGATCATTTGCTCTGAACGTCCTTAATGCCCTCCAGTCTTAGGTGCTCTGGCCTGCCATAAGGACTTCTCAGTTACTGAGGAATCAAGTGAGTGCAGTACTGTTTGCCAGATATTTACAGCCACAATTGGTTTAATTTAATCTTCATTTCATTAGGTAGATATTAATACCTCAATAACATGGATGAGAATACAGAGGTTAGAGAGGTTAAGTAATTTATCAAGGGTCCTAGAGAACTGGTGAAGTGGTGGAGCCTGTGTTCAAACCTTGAACCCATGTTTTTGTGACTCTACATTGAGATCTTGCTGCTGTGTTAGATACTGGAATAATAACCACACTTAGACAGAACTAACCAGGGGCCAGCCACTGTTCTAGGCACTTTGCATGTGCTCACTCACCTAATCCTCACAACAATCTTATCTCTATATTACAATTGAGGAAACTTGGAACTCAGAGCAGTTAAGCAACTTGCCCAAGGTTGCAGAGCTAGTATGTATAGGAGGGATATTCATAAGTGCAAACCATAACTTAGAACAGTGTTTATCCTTCTTTATAATAAAGCATGGAGATACTATTTTAATACTTATCTATGGAATATTAGCACAGAAATATGCCCATTAGCAAAGAGTCTACGCTTTAAGGCTTCCACCAATACGAATGTTTGGCCCCAAGAAATTCAGCTGCAGAATCACCCCTGAGCACTGAGAGTTGCTTTTATTAATAAAATACATTAGCTTCTAGAACAATATACTTTGTGCCTCTTTAAGGGGTCTCCTAATCATGTTAATCTAAACATTAAAAAAATGTGCAACATGGTTATTGCAGACTTGAAAGATGAATAAAACTCTTTATTATTATTATAAATTGCTTTCTTATTATTATTATAATTGCTTTATAAATTGAACTGAAAACCTAAAAGTTTCACCAAGCATAAAATAAGCTCCTATTTAAGCAAAATGGAACTTAATGTATTAACAATCTAAGATCACCATGTTGAAGTTTTCCAGGATTTAGGATCCAGAATAACTTTAAAAGTGACTTCAGTGTTTACATAATACCAGCATAGTGAGATGTGGGTGAAGTTGAGAGAACAAAACACAGGTGTCCATATATTTCATAATTATTTATTGAGTATCAATTAGATACTTGTGAACATAGTGATGAAAATATTTACACAACTTCTCTCTTTGATGTATGGAGAAGACAGACATTAATCCATACATGTACAACTATAAACTTAGGCTTTATTACATTAACCAAGAAGTGTATTAGTCCTGAGAGAGCATGTAGCTCAGTAAAGGGATGTTCCCTGCGGAAGTGGTGTTTGAGCTGAGACATGAAGGATACACATCTTAGATCTAGGCTGGGAGAAGATAGCATTCTCTTCAGAGTGTTCATTCCAGCTATGTGTGCAAAGATGCAGAGGCAGTTGGAAGGGAAAAGCTAGTTGATGGAGCACAGGATAAAGGGATAGTTAAGGACTGGGCACATCCAATTCCATCCCTTCTTTCATGAAAACTGAACCCATTTTTATTCAGGCAGTGGGCAGAGATCCCTTGGTCTTGGTGAGAGTAGGCTCAGCCTCTAGACCCAAAAGATGAGTCATAATTGATGGCTAATTCCACTCCCCTCCCCACTACCCAGTGACTCCTCGGGGGTGGGCATATAAAGTATAAATGGAAGAATGTTGGAGGAATCCTGGAAAAAAATCAGGCTTCTAGGAAAGCCTCAGAGCTCAAGAAGAGAGATCTTTTTCCCTGTCCCTCTCATCCCACTGTGTGTGATTATGTGGCACCACGTCCACCTGAAATCTGTGACAATCCTATGACACAAAGCCAGCATACTGAAAGATGGCAGAAGGAAACGTGGAGAGTCTCTAGCCTGCACATTCCTGAGCCATTGATCAAATCTAAAACTGCCACCCACAGCCTTCTCAGTATATGGGATCATTGAAGGCCTCTAAGTCATTTTTGGTCCGGTATCCTCTTACAGCCAAATACAATGTGAACTGATCTATATGGGAAGGTATTTGTCAGTTGTCTATTGCTATTGTTATCTCTCATAGCTCAGTAGGTTGACTATGCCCAGCTGGGTAGTTCTCACTTGAGGCTTAGTGGTTGCAGTCATAGGGAAGCTGGGGCTGCAATCATCTGAAAGTTCCACTGGATGCCCAAGGTGGCTCACTGACATGGCTGTTGGCTGATGTTGCCTGTTGTTGGATGGGAGTGCAGCTGGGGCTATCACCAATGTATCTACACATGGCCTCTTCAAGTGGCTTTGATGTCTCAAAGTATCGTGGTTTCCTAGAGGGAGTATTCAAAAAAAGAGAAGAGAGAGAAGAGAAGAGAAGAGAAGAGAAGAGAAGAGAAGAGAAGAAAGAGAAAGAAGAAAAAAAGAGAAGAAAGAAAAAGAAAAAAGAAAAAAGGAATGTTCCTAGAGACTTGGGCAGAAAACAGAAAAGTTTTGATGGTCTACCTTTGGAAGTCACCCAACATCATTGTTCAAAACAAATCACAGACCTAATCTAATATCCCAGGGAGAATACTGGAGGTGTAATTTAGTGAGAGGGGCATCTTCGAAGTCTAGCTTCACACCATTGAAGGAGTTTAAGTGATGAGTGACACCATCAGATGGTTGCTGTGTTGAATAGATTGGAGAAAAACAAGATAAAATGGGGAGACCAGTGAGGTGGCTTTAGAGGACTGTGATTGACTCCATTCAATTCCTCCACTGTGTAGAAGCAAATCATTCCTTTTCTCCTGTACACTGTCTGGCTCAGGGTGGGCAGATCTGAGCAATTTGGGCCCAGGAGATTTGTGAGTGAGCTCTGAGGGTTTCTGAGAAAGTTGGTTCTTGTTCTTAAGAAAGAAACTCAGGAAACTAATCTCTCTCTTTGCCTGGACATGAACATGGAATCATGCAAAACTGATTACAATCAGCTGCTGCCTTACGGCCAGTGAGGAGTACTGGTCTTGAAATTATCTTGATATTTATCTTAAAATAAGTTAAACATTTGGGTAGTAGAGCAAAGAGCCCAGAAGAACCAGAGTCTTCATAACATTGTTGAGCCATAGGACAAGAACTATCCAGGGATGAACTGACCTCATTTTTAACATTTTCATCAATGATTTGCATGATGAGTGTCACTGCATATTTGACAAGGCTACAAGTATACTTAAAAGACATTAGAGTGGGTATGAAGAAGGACATAGGCTGAGAATGGGAAAGGGGACCTGGGACAAAGGGGAAAATAAACAAATGGATGCATAGACTACAAATGACTTATAAACTTAGCAGCCTGACTCAACTTTATAACCCCTATGATAAATAATAATAAAATAATAATAATAATAATAATAATAATGAATCGAGAGCCTTAAGAAACATTATCTAAGGAAGAGTTGCAGGGATGAATTCAAGGGTATATATACAAAACTACATGCATGATATGTTTGTAGAGTTATTGGGAATTTAAAGATTTTCAGAGTTAATTTTTATGACAACAAATCTATTTGATTTTAGATCCAAACAGAAATCTCTCCAAATCTCACAATAAGATATTACTTAACTGTTTACTACACATAAATCACTAATTTCAGTGACTGACACATAATGCTAAATATATTAGGTAAAATGTTATGAAGAACAATTAAAGATATAATTTTGGTTTAATTTTTATTTTTCTCAAGTAGTACATGTATTACAGCTTAAAAATTAGATGCACAGGTTTAAAATAAAAACAGTCCAGGCCCACTCTTCCCCGCCAGACTCCCATTTCCAAAAGGCAACACTTCTTTTAGTACTTCTTCTGAAAAATGTCCTCACATTTTAACACAGCTTGCTATTCTGTTATTTATGATGTTCTTACTTTGCTATTGTTAATTAACAACTTACTGCAGAAGATGAAGATTCAGGAGTCTTAATTACCTCCTCCCCACCCCATACACATACACATTTCACCAACCCCACCTTCTCAGTACAGTTTTAATTAACCTATTTTTTGGTTAAGTTTATTCAGAGTGTTTTTAAATGACTTCAAATGTTGTTCACTGTTAAGCCAAATTGTGATTCCTTTTCTGTAACGTTTTTCTTCTGGAGTTTTTCTTTTTTTCCCCACTTTTAATTCCCCGATTCTCTCCCCACCCCAACCCACCCCTGACCTATGGATGTTGCCATTTCCCCTGAAGAACTGGATCTCTGAAGGTGGGGCGTCCCCTGCCACATGCTCTGGCGTGCACCCGGGACCAGGCACCCCCAGGGGCTGGCACACCCGGTGTATGGTCCGTGGTTCCACCTGGGGCATGAACCCAAGACCTTCTGCATGTAAAGTAGACATGCTAACCACTACACTATGGAGCCACCCCCTGGATTTGATTCATTTGGTGTTGAACCCCCTCAGTCCATTCCTTCTGCCCTCCATCCTCTTAATCCAATTTGACCCGGTCATACTTCCAGCCTGCCCCACAGCTGTCATCCGAGGAGCCTCTCCTTTTCTGTGTGAGTTATCCCATGTCATCTTGTTTTGCTGACTCATCCGGGAGCAGCATGTCACCCAAAAGTTTCTTGAGAAAGGGTTTTACAATAGATCAGTTTTTAAGCTTCCTTTTTTGTGTTATCTTTACCAGCTTTTGGTATCAGGGTAATATTGGCTTTCTAAAATGAATTAGGAAGTATTGCTTCCTCTTTGATTTTTTTGGAAGAGTTTGAGGAGAATAGGTATTAAATCTTTTTTGACTGGTAAAATTCACTGGTTAAAGCTGTCTGTTCTAGACTTTACTTTTTGGGAGGTTTTTTTGATGATTGTTTTCATTTCCATAGTGCTGATCAGTCTATTTAGATTTTCCAGTTCTTTTGATTCAGTCTAGGAAGGTTATATATTTCTAAGACTTATCCATTTCTTTTAGGTTATTTATACTTTTCATAGTATTCTTGTATAATCCTTGGTATTTCTGTGGTATCAGTTATAACTTTTCTCTTTTCAACCCTGATTTTTTAATTTGTGTCTTTTTTTTTTTTTTTAGTGAATCTAGCCAGGGGTTTGTCAATTTTATTAACCTTCTCAAAGAACCAGTTCTTTATTGCATTTTTTTTTCTGCATTTTATTGCATTTATTGCATTTATTGTTTTTTTTCTCAGTTTTGCTCTAATTTTGAATATTTCTTTCCTTGTGCTGATTTTAGGCTATATTTGTTCTTTTTTCTAGTTTTTTAATATGAACTGTTAGGTTATTTACTTGGGCTCATCCTTGCTTTTTTGAGATAAGCCTGTAAAGATATAAACTTACCTCATATTACTGCTTTCGCCATGTCCCAAAAGTTTGATCCATTGTTCTATCATTATCTTTCATTTCTATGTATCTCTTGATCTCTCTTGTATTTCTTCTCTGACCCGGTTATTATCCAGTAGCATGTTGTTTAATATCCATGTATTTGTGGTTCTTCCCACTTTTTTTTTACAGTTGCTCTCCAGCTTCAAACCATTATGATTAAAGAACAGTTTTGGTATGATTTTAATCTTCTATTTGTTGAGGCTAGTTTTGTGTGCCAGTATGTGGTCAACCTTGAGAATGATCCATGTGTTTACTAAAGAAAAAGTATAAGGAGCTGTTTTGGGAATGAAAGGCTCTATAAATGTCGATTATGTCCAGTTGGTCTAATGTGTCATTTAAGGTTGTTTATTTCTAACAGTGAGTATTTAGGTCCCTTTAGTTCTGTTAGCAATTTCTTTATATATTTTGGGCCTCCCTGATTGGGAGCATAGATATTAGTAAGTGTATGTCTCCTTGGTGTATGATTCCCTTTACTATTATGAAGTGTCCCACAGTATTCTTTTCCTTATCTTTTTTATTTTCAAGTCTGTATCATCCGATATTAGTACCCTTACTCCCACTTTTCTATGAATGCCATTGCTTGAAATATCTTTTTCCACCTTTTCACTTTTTGTCTATATTTGTCTTTGGAACCAAGATGTGTCTCCTGGAGGCAGTATGTGGTTTAAGTTTTGTTTTTGATCCAATCTGCAACTCTGTGCCTTTTTATTGGTAAGTTCAGTCCATTTACATTAAGGTTATTATTGAAATATGAGGTCTTCCTATAGCCATTTTATGTTTTGCTTTTTGGTAGCTCAGTGTTTCCATTGTTTCCTTGTCCTTGCATTTCTGTCTGCTACTTTAACTTTGTTGGCTTTTGTGGGTATTCCCTCTGGTCCTTCTTGTTTCATGTTATGTACTTCAGTTCTGGATCTTTAATGTGTAGTTACCATTAAGAATATGTAAAGGATAGTTATAAATATACAGTAGTCCATTTTCTTCCATTTGTGCCTTATCTCCATTCTTCTTTATGAGTTTTAGATCTTTAATTCTTCCTTTTCATGTTACTGTTTTTCTCAAAATTATCCCCTTGTATGTTGAAATTTATTTCTACCTTGCAAGAGCAAGTCTCTTCTTATTGTTTAAGCTTATAATACCCTGTTCTTAATAAAGTTGCACTACTCTGCTTTTATCTGACTGCTAGTCACCTTACTCAAATCACATTTCCATGTTACATTATCCAGATGCTTTAGGCAGCCACAAGAGCCCACAGCCCCCATGACTATTGAATTAGTAGTCCTGCCAGCACTCAGAAAAGTCATCTCTTTGTCCAGCTGGCACTAAAATGCAGAGCCTCTCCATCTCCAGCAATTGATGATGGTATACATCAGCAACCTGAACTATCACCCTGGGGATTGTGCAAGCCATTTTAAGCTAATATTCTTAGCAGTCAGGGCCAGGACCCATTTACTGAGTCCCACATAACACTGTTTACAGAGAAAATAACTTGTTAGATCCTCACATGCTGCTTCTATCATTTCCCATGTGTAGCCAGACTCACTCTTCAGTTTCAATTTTGTGTATTTTTCTTACCTCACCCATGCACCTCTCCAGTGGAGGCTCCTTCTTCCTCTCATGACCCTGATTTCTGTCACTAACTCTTGAAAGCATCTTTGAAGTTCATAGTCCTCATTACACTTTCCTTTCTTCTTTTAATTTGTGCTTGCTTCCTTTGACAAAAGTCTGAAATATTTGCTGCATTTTTGTCTTTCTCCAGCTGCTCCAGCTACCCTGTGCCCTGCTATGCTCCTGACAGATCAAAATATCCACCATGATTACCTTACCTAACACTCCATAAATCAACCTGCATTTGGGGCATTTGGGTCATTACCATATTTCACTATTATAAAAATATCTAATATTTCACATATTTATGGAGATTTGCTAAGGATATGTTCCTAAAAGAGAAGTGTTATACAACTAGAAAAGTTAACTGATTTTGAATTTTCCCAAAGAGCACTAAAGTGCATGTTTATTCACATTCTTAACAACATAAAGTATTTAAAATGATCTTGTCCAAAAATATTTAATAAAACAGAAAGATAATACATATTACATAACATATATTTATACATTCGATGCAGTACAAAAGTGTAAGTAATTGTGTTCATTTGTTCATTCATTGGCTAGCCTTATTTTTTCAGATTTTTCTCTAATAAATATCATCCAAAAGAGAACTATTTTGTAAATGAAATGTAGATATACTCACATCAAGCAACATACATGTTAAAATTCACATCATATTTACACTTCCAGAAGCACTAGATATTTGCTTCATAAACAAGTAAAACAGTGAATTTTATATTATTGAATGAGATTCAGAGCATTATCAACTCTCTATTAGGAGAGAAATGTTTTATGAGCTGATTTTTTTTTTTAATACTCAAGAAAAGTTCATAAAAATTCTCCTTCATGAAAATTTCTTCTTTTGAGTTCATGAAACTACCCTCTGCATAATTTCAGAATTCTCTTGTAAATTATTTTTACTCTATTTTGCTAGTACTTAAAGGTTGGTAATGAATACGTATCTTGTGGTTTTAAATTCTTTAGTGTTTTAATACAGAGTATTTAGTTTATGTTTACTTTCCATCACAAAGGCATATACCTAATATTTACTGTAATGCACTTCATTTTGCTTTTTTTAAATCTCTACAAACATTTTAGAATCAAATTGCACCTAATTTACATGTCCCATATTGCATGTCCCATAACACCTGCACTAGCAGCCCCAAGCCCAGCAGTAGCAGCAGCCAGTGTTAGTGGCTGCATCTCATTTTCCCAGGCACTCCCAAGCCAGGGCAGGGCAAGGCAGGGCAGGGCAGGGCAGGGCAGGGCAGGGCAGGGCAGGTCACGGCAGGGCAAGGCAGGGCAAGGCAGGGCAGGACAGGGCAAGGCAGGGCAGGCAGGGCAGGCAAGGCAGGGCAGGCAGGCAGGGCAGGGCAGGGCAAGGCTGGGCAAGGCAGGCAGGACAGGGCAGGGCAGGCAGGCCAGGGCAGGGCAGGGCAAGGCAGGGCAGGTAAAGGCAGGGCAGGCAGGGCAGGGCAGGCCTGGCAAGACAACAGGGCAAGCAGGGCAGGCAAGGCAGGGCAGGGCAAGGCAGGGCAGGGCAGGGCAGGGCAGGTCACGCAGGCAGGCAAGGCAGGGCAAGGCAGGGCAGGACAGGGCAAGGCAGGGCAGGGCAGGCAGGGCAGGGCAGGGCAGGGCAAGGCTGGGAAGGCAGGGCAAGCAGGGCAGGACAGGGCAGGGCAGGCAGGCCAGGGCAGGGCAGGGCAGGGCAAGGCAGGGCAGGGCAGGGCAGGCAGGGCAGGGCAGGGCAAGGCAGGGCAGGGCAAGGCAGGGCAGGGCAGGGCAGGCAGGGCAGGGCAGGGCCGGGCAAGACAAGGCAGGGCAGGGCAGGGAGGGCAAGGCAAGTCAAGCAAGGCAAGGCAGAGAAAAAGGAAAGGGAAAAGGAAGGGGAAAAGGAAAGGAAGTGAAGGAAAGGAAAGGTGGGATGGAGGAAGGAAGGAAGGAAGGAAGGAAGGAAGGAAGGAAGGAAGGAAGGAGGAAGGAAGGAAGGAAGGAAGGAAGGAAACATTACACAAAAAATCAGCTTCGGGGATTCCCCCTGAGGAATGAGGGGTCCTAGCCCCATTCCAGGGTCCCAGCTCAAGGTTCCAGTGCCCAGAAGAAAAGTCCGCACAACTTCTGGCTGTGAAAACCAGCAGACATTGAGGCCAAAGTAAGACAGAGGGCTTCTAGAGTGCCAGGCAATCCTCTTAAAGGGACCACACATGGACTCACTCATTCTGAGCTCCAATGACTAAATGTTTCTCAGTCTCTCTTTACTCATTATTTTGAATACCCACTTTATTTTGAATACACATGCCCACTTTTGCAGCTGCAATTTAAGTTTGCTGTGATGTATCCAGGGTGTTATATTTAGCAGACTTAACTGCAGTGGGGTAGACAAAATGGCAGTAAAGGGGCCCCTCTATGGGGATTTTAGGGGCTGAATGTTCCACTCCTTCACCCAGACAGAGTCTCCTGGCTTAAAAAAATGAACTTCAGTGGTTAAACTGACAGGAAGCCTTTCCCTAACCCATTGGTTGAGAGTCTGGAAGGTGGTCCTAGGGCCTGAGGCTGTTGTCTCAGAGTCAATTCACCTATTTCCTCTTAGTCCTTTGAATGGTGGTGGTGGCCACCCATACAGGATTTCCTAGAGAGAGAACCCAGTCTTCTTGGTTGTGACCAACCTGATTCTTAATAGTGCCATGGAGGACTTCATCCCAATGTAGATAGTTTCATTTGTAATCCAGCAGAAACCTTTCTTTTATTCTGCAGATGTCCTCCTGGCCTGGCTGCAGGCTGATAGGCACATTGCAGTCCCTGAATGTGGATTGATTAACATTTTATTCTCTTACCTCCTCCCTACCTTATTCCTCTCTCAGAGATTTTGTTACTTTAATCTTAAAGGGATGTTGAGGGAGGAAGGTCTGTCTTCTATAACTTCTTCAAAGCTGAGATAGGGCTGAGTCCCTGCCTACTGGGAATACAAATCTCTGAAAGCCTATTCTAAGGGCCCAGAGGCAGGTAACGTGAGGTCATTCCAGCATGTAGAAGTGGTAGGAAGCCTTGCAACTTAGAAGATTATAACTTAGCAAAAGATAGAAAAGACAAGTAAAATTAATTAGAGGTAATTGATAATGAAGTTACTTTTTTCATGGCAGTTTGTTAATTTCAAGGTAAAGATATCTAGTGAAAGAAATTGAATCATTTTGAAGATGTTGTGGCGTGTTTAAATCTAAGACCCATGGAGCCAATTGAGATTTATTATGAGCCTTTGTTAGCTGGCCGGCGACTGATTCTCCCCACTAGAGAATCAGCCCTGAGCCTCAGGAGGAGGCAGCTTATAAAGCCTGAAACTACATCCTGGATGGCCTTGATCAAGCAAACAAGCAGATTACAAAAGCAAAAGTTAGCTGTTAGCGTCTAGCACAAAGAAATATGGTTTCTGGTGGACAGCTATGTTATCTGTACTCCAGTGGCAATATTGTTTTATTTTTCTTTTTGGGAGCCTTGGAGCTATTTTCTCCTAGGCAGCTGACACCTGGAGATATATCACTCTCTGCCCTGTCCTTGGGGCTGACTTACTGAGGAATTGATACCAATAACCATAACAACATATTTTCTAAAGTAGTCACAGCTGGAATAAAGAGGGTAGATGTGAACAAGGAAATGCTATTGAAATGCACTTTTGAACTGTTACAAAGAGAGCCATGGCATAGATACCAGGCTAAAAGAATAATTATTTACAAAAGTTCCCTGAATCCTTGGGACACATGGACTTATCTAGTCATATGGACTTATCTAGTTCCCAGAACAAGAACTTAAGATCTTCCACGGGTTCACAGGACTAGGTCGCACTTTCCAGTTTATTTTCTGGAAGAACCTGTGAGGACTCATAAAAAAAAAAACTGATTTAATTTGAGATAAATGTACCCAGCTGTTGATTCCTTGTAATTTGGCAGCAGTTGGGAACTTAACAAAATTTGGTAGGGCCCTTTCTGTTTGCATGGAGGGCTGACTTTCAATAGATCACAGGGAGGGAGCTGCTGTGCTTGTAGGAAATTCTGACACAGAAGCGGGTCGTCTATGAATGGTCTAGCCTTAGGTTCCCCACAAATGTGCATTACGTGATGAGCAAGGGGGCTGAGTCCAAGTTTCTTGGGACAAGGCACTCTCCTCACTGGACCCTGGTCCTTGTGTGTGGCAGAGAATTTCAATGCTAGTCTTGGTCTCACAATGGGAAAAGTAAATTACATTAGGCAATTTATTCCTGTCACTGTGCAGTTAGCATTGGAAAGAGGCCCATGGGATGGGTCAGGACAGTAGGTAGCTCTAGTATCTAGTAAAAGTTGTTTTTCCTTTCTGCCATGTCGAGGGTGAGCTCCACTGTTGTGATTGTGGTAAATTTATCTAGGATTGAAGCTTGAAAGTGCTTGGGTCTCTGTTGTTGGAGGAGAGAGCAGCCCCTTCGTGAGAGGCTTGCTATGTGGGGCGAGGGCTTATGAGGTCCACCCCTCCCTGACTTAACAGGGTTGGATGGACACTTGTCCATCCAGTGCCCTTCCTTCTACAATTTGCGCATTGATTATGCCTCAGTCCTGACAATGCTAATTGTGGCCAAGAAAGATCAAGGCTCTCCAGGCCTGAAAGGTTTTTATTGCCTAGGGTCACCTCGAGATGGTCCTCATATTATGGCAGCTAAAATGTGTGCCTTTTTGTACTCTGCTTCCTTCTCTGCCCTGTCTCAGTTATTGGATACCTTAAAGACCTCTGGCACCAAGGCAGCCTACGGGGGTTGGGGTCTAGGCCCCAACTTTTGGAGCTTCCTTTGGCTGTCTGGCACAGCTTGAGTTATGAATAAAATTAACAGGTAGCCAGGAGTGTCTGGCCCTTGGACTTTGGGCCAATATTCTCTAAAAGGCTCAGAAAACTGGTAAAAGCAACATAAAACACAGACAATTATTTTGATGAAGCACAGAATCCTTGTTTTCTACTCAGAAAACTTGTCCATAACATCAGTAGCAGACCAATACAGTAGTCCAAGGAACATTAAAACACTACTCAATTTTGCATTAGCTTACTCCAATCTTGTTTAGCTTAATCACATAAAATTTCCTCTCGGGATTTCTCTTCTCAAACCTTCTGCAACTTTTCTCATTCCCTCAGTTTGCCTCTTTTCACTATTCAGAAATAACCAACTTTAAGACAGATACTTTTCCTTCAATTTCCTTCAAATATTCTCTATACTTTATGCTTTCTGTTACCAAATACATACATTTTCCTTTCCATCATAATTAGAATTCTTAACTCAACTTCCATTTTATATATATATAAGAGAGGCGAGGAGGCATCTGAAAAATGTAAAGGGAAGGGCTTGCAGAAATGACTGACTCAGCCAGGTTATATATTAACCATACCTTATAGAACTCTAAATGGCCTTCTAGAAACTCTTGTCACACCTACAAGACAAACGATCTGTAAATAGATAGGACTAGTGGTCTGGGAATTCCTACCCCTTGCAGCCCCAGCTGAAACTCCCTCTCCCCATCTTGAGTCACGAAGTGCACATAGAACCTCAGACAAAGAAATCATACGCCCCTTGCATGGACACTGCAGGAGTACATAAGCTGTAAGAAATCTAACCTAGGGAAGCTCATGTTTGGTGCTATTAAGCCCACATGCTCTGCCAGCAATAAATTCTCCTTCCTCTAACAAAGTTGTCTGAGTATCCAATCTCCTCTGTTGGGTATTACTTCCTGCAATAACGACACCAACAAATACGGATCAGAGGTCATGCACATACTCATCTTTTCCCATATGAGTATTTGTAACTTCCCTGAGGGTGCATATCTAGTTTCCTCAGGGAGTTCTCCTTAGAGAACTCGGACCCCCTCAAAGTGTGAGGGTGAAGATGGAGGAGAAAATTCCTGCTTATTTTGAGATCTCTGGAAGGTGTTCCTATCATTGGGACATCTAATAAGTCTGGGTCTTGGTAAAGGAGCATAGAAGCTTGTACATAGGAGACTTCTTCCTATTTTCCTGTTCCTTTCATAAAAAGATCTAATTTGAGGATACTATTATAGTTTAGTGAACTGTTTACAATCCAAACTTCTTGATCCCCCTTCCATTGTTACTTTGGAAGGAAGATGTACAGGTCCTCGCTGCTGCTGCTATATTTCACTGACAGTTGGGCCATGGGGCTGAAGTACCTGCCTTCCCTTACTGTGAGTGGAACTTGGGCATCCTGGGAAAAGCACTGAACCTTAATGCCTAAGATACCAGGGAACACAATCCTAGCTACATCTGAATTTGAAAGCATGTTACTTACCCCTAGAAGATTGTGCGTGTGCCCTGTGGTGGGGAGCTGCTTTTCAGGTGGAAGGGGGGCTGGGAATGGGTAACGGCAGCACAGGTGTGGGTCTGCAGCTGCTACAAGGGGCAAATGCACTAGCGGTCTGGTCTGTCAAGTCAGATCGGCTGGAAAACACTTCATCTATGACTTCAGTGCAATCACGATCTGGCTGCCCAGGCTTAACAGGTAGCCAGTTTTTTGACCTCTGACACAAGGAGGGCCATGTCTACGAGTGCTCACAAGCAGGGTGGCCAGCCCTGGGTGACACAGTCAAGCTGTTGGAGAGATAAGCCACGGGATGGTGCCAAGATCCTAGCAGTTGAGTTAAGACCCCCTATTGTGACACCTGTGTGCTCGTGTGCATATAGAAAGAAAGGTTTGGTTAAGTCTGACAGTCATAGTCGGGGGCGTTAGTGCCCATTTGATTTCTTCAAAGGCCTTCTGTTGTGTAGATTCCCAGATTAAGAGCTCCTGTTATCCCCACTTTGTAGCTTCATAAAGGGGTTTGGCCACATGTGTCAAAGGTAATTTGAGCCTGTAGTTTACCTAAGAGATCTCGTCCTATCAGTGCCACAGGGAAGTCGGACAGATACAGAAATTTATGGATAATTTTTCATCCTCCTAGGTTGCACCGGCGGGAATGCAGGAAGGGATGGTGGACTTGTCCCCCGGTTGCTCCTATAATGGTAGCTTGTCTTTGAGAAAGGGGGCCCACAAGCCAAGTTACAACTGAGTATTCAGCTCTGGTGTCGACCATAAAGTCAATAGGTTGCCCCCCACACCCGACTATCATTTGGACTATAGACTCTGGAGGCCTAGCAGCATGGAGCCTGTTCTGGCCTAGTGCTGGTAACACAGGCTTCTTTTTTGTTTGTTTTCCCAACTGACCTTGGGAGGGTGCCAAGGCTCGTGCTAGGAGGACTCCACAGTTCTCCTATGGACAGACTCTCAACCAAGGGAATCAGGTGTGAACTAGTGCCTCTCAAGAATCAATATAAGGGAATTGGTCTAGGTGGCCAGGTTGACCTGTAATGACTTGAGAGACCTTTGCAATTACTTTCCTATCAAGAGTTTCCTCTGGTGGCCATCCAATGCCCAAAGAGGGCCAGTTTATCCCTCAAAGGGTGTGGAGTTTCAGATTAGGAGGGCAGTTTTATACCATCTTGTACTTTCGCATTCCTACACTGCTATAGATATGCCACATAAGAAAGAAGAACATAAGGAGAACACTGATTGGCTGCTGAACTATAAGGAAACTGGCTTAATTGCTTAAGTGGCTTTTCAGACTGTCGTGTCAGCCTGAGAGTCCTGGGATGTGGGGTGCAGTTAGGAACTAACTCATTTGAGCAGGAAATAACCAGGCAGGGTCAGACTGCCACATCATGAGAAGTATTCCATTTAGATAAAAACATTTTTAATTGTACTTGAACATAAGGGGTGTCAAATTTAGCAAACAGAAAGAGATATCTATTTTATTGGCATGCAGAAGCAAAAGTTTTCAGTGTTTCAAAGTAGCTTCATTGAAAGCTTTATTGCTTACGAGTAATGAAAAATTAAAAATAATATGTACCTAAGATAAAAGATGATAGGATAGACATGACTACTGACATAACTTCTACAGCTCCCCTCTAGCCTTTGAGTACTCATTCTAGTCATCCTCTGACTGAATTGCCTTTCCACTCTGAAACTACTATTGAACAATTACCTTTTTAAAATAAAACTGCCTTAGGCTACAGGCAATCCTTCTCAGGTATTTTTCACTCTTAGGTCAAAGGCTGATCCAAGAGCCTCAATTTTAGAAAATTTCTTAAACCCAGGGAAGATCCTCAAGTTCTTCTAAATGGATTACCAGTGAGAGGTGATCCAGATGCCAGTGAGAGGAGAAATAAAATTTCATGTTGTCCCTTTCTTTCCAACTCCAGACCAATTGGGTACTGATCCTTTCTCTCCCAGCATAGCTATTACCTACTACTTTCTTGTTCCGTTCTTGGCTTTCTGCTTGCCTGGGACGTACAGGCTGTTGGTTCTTTCTTTTAGCTATTTTTAGAAGTGGCTTTTAAATCTTTCAGAGGTAGTCACCTTTGCATCCTCTTGGGTCTATGGGGTTATTTAATACTGCCAGAATAATTTACTGTTTGGTCTAGCTGAAATCTGACAAGATAACTGAAAAGATGTAATAACTTTTTAATCAGAAATTTGGCCAAACTGGAAGCTAATATCAGAAACTGTCAAAATATACTCAGAAGGAAAGAAACATTCCAAAACTAGGTGAATGGATTTGTCAGTCTGTGACAGAAATGCTGTGAAATCAGATCAGTGAGAAACCAAGCATCACTCTCCTCTAACCCTGCGTGGTAGAGAGTCAGTCACCAGCCGGCTAATAAAGGCTCACAATTCATCTCAATTGGCTTCATGGGTCTTAGGTTTGAGTGAACCACAACAAGCCATTTGAGTGGAAAATTCCTCTTCAAGTCTTTTGATGCCATTTAGCGACCCAGTTCTTTAAAATATTAAAAATAGCTGCCTTTTTTCACAGGACCAAAAACAATTCAAAGGCCATCTCTTCTTTTAACCATTCCGAAATCTCTCCTAGTCCTCTTATAAATATTGTCCTTAGGAAAAGGCTTATAAATATTGTCCTTAGGAAACCAAAGTCCTTCTAGGAGAAGCTTGCATTTCTTTCTCTGTGCCTTTAAGATATTAATATCTGGTCTTTCCCAGGAACTCTTTATCTAAGCCATCTTTTTTAAATGCAAATTTCAGAAGGTAATTCTTATTCAAAGAAAAAAGGGGTAGAGAAAGGCCTTTTATAACTTGATTTGTCCAGGACAAACATAAATCTTAAGTGTCTTCTCCATGAATTGTAGTAAGAGCTTTAGCCATCTCAACAGATAAAGTTAACTTATTCCAAGTGCCAAAACAAAATTTAGATCCAACCTCTCTTTTATAAACTACTGAGTTTTGCATTATTGTGCCTGTCTCATGGCTAAAAGATCTTCGTGTCTGTCTGTGCGAATCTATATGTGTATGTTGTAAATGTTAGATAATTTTTACAGTTGTAGCTGCCAGCCCCCGATAGACACATGGGCCACCAGAACTCAGTGAGTTATAGGAAATACACTCTTTATTCAGCCAGCTGGGTCTGCCAGGGGTACGCAGACCCCAAATTAAGCAGCCCCGAAATGTAGAGGCACAGGGTTTTTAAGCCCCAAATCCCATTCTTCATTCTGTCTAAACACAAAGGTCTATTTTTCTTTTATTCACTACCTGTCAACCCACAGGTCGGCTGTGCAAGCAAAGGTACAGAAGCAGAAAGCTTATTGTTAGAATGTTATGTTCCTATGGGCAATAGCGTATGTTCCCATGGGCAATAGCCTATGTTCCCATGGTGATAGCCATGTTCCCCTGGACGATAGCCAAGGAATAATTTCCTGCAAGTAATAAATTTCTAGCAGTCATTTTTCAGCCACCACATTACCACCAAGTGGTTTTGTTAAAATTAATTTAATGAGTTAAAAAATGTATTGGTTTGAATGCAAGCACTTGTAAGGATTGGATATTCCAAAAGTCAGAAAGATAGACACTAACCCAAGTATTTTTTCAAGTTCACATAATCATGGATTAATCTTTAGTAAGTAAAAGCTAGTTTAAGTTTGTTTAATTAAACACATCTTAAGAGTTAAAACATTGAATATAATGAAGATAAACAACTTTATTCTATCTAGGTTTACTAGTCAAATAAGTTTATATTATCTGTTACAAAATTTATCAGTAAGAAAAATAACACAGTATTGAGACAGGACATCACTTGTAAAATTCTTAATCTTTTAGAAGGAAATGAAATGGAACATCTCTGGCCGAGTTATTCTTTTTAGTAAACCTAGTTTTCTTCCCTCTTTTCTCTGGAAAAAAAGGCCTTCTCCCTTAAATCCTGATAATTGTCCTGTGGACTCGGATCCTCTGGCTATTGTTAAGGGTCATCAGCCCATTGTTAGCAGAAATGGTGTTAAATCAGACAGGACTCTTAGAGTCTGAGGGGGAAAGGGGACTTTAGACCAAAGGTCTTTTACTCTTTAAGAAATATATTAACAAAGCCTGTTTCCCTTTACTCACTTAATAGACAAATCAATAATAGAAATTAATAGATATATTGTTAAGGGTGGAAAATTTTCAAATGGCCAACTTCTGCTTCTGTAATCTGCTTGTTTAATGTTAACCAGGATGAGGTTCTAGGAAATGTCTTGTGCAAAGATGTGCTAATGGCCAACTTCTGCTTCTGTAAACCTGCTTGCTTGTTTGATGTGGTTTTAGGCTTTATAAACTGCCTCCTCTGGAAGCTCAGTGCTGATTCTCTGACCCTGCGTGGTGGAGAGTCAGTCACCTGCCGCTAATAAAGGCTCACAATTCATCTCAATTGGCTTCGTGGGTCTTAGATTTGATCGCACCACAACTATATAATTTAAATAATAAGTTTGTATCTTTTCCTTGTCTAGGGACTGAGGTGGCACTTAGCAGGAAACCCAAGACCCCACCCTGACTGAGGCAAAAAGGGAAACAGCTCCATGAAACCCCTGTAGGCAGGGACTACAGCCATTCTCAGCAAGAAGCAGATATGGAAGAAGAGACTTCCCGTCCCTCAACATCCACACTAATAATAAGGAGTTCGTGACTCTTAGAAACGAGTTAGGCAGGAAAGTTAGGGGATTTCCAGGTCTGCCTGCAAAGACACTAGGTTATCCTATCCTAGAAGGAGCCTCCCTAATCCACTCACAATTAAGTAAGCCAAAAGGCATTTTTTTTTTACACACGCAAAGAAACCAGTAGGCAGAGAATTAGGTACCAGTTTAAGCCAGTCACTCACCTGTGCAATGAAGACCCCAAGGACTTTCAACTCACCGTTTCATTATACCATCATATAATATGATGCATATACCCGGAAGTTCATTAATATTATAACAGACTGAATTCTGGGAACAAACATGCCCAGAAAGCAAAATAATGAATCACTGAGCCCTGTCAATAAGATTGACAATCAAGGAAGCCCACTCTCTAAGAAAAGTAACACTCACAACAACAAAAAAAGGGATAAAACCCCAAAGGCTTTGTTACCAGGCCTTGAGCCACGCTTCTCTTGCTCAGGTCTGCTTCCACGTATGGAGTGTACTTTCCCCTCTAACAAAACTTTTCTTTTCTACTGTATTTCAGTGTCTTACTCAATTCTTTGTTCAAGACATCAAGAACCTGGACCATGTGCCGGGAGAGGATCCCCATTCTCCGGTAACAGTATGATGAAATTTTTATAAGTAATCTAGACATAATTATTAAGCGCAAGTAAATTAAATAAATGTAATTAGGACAAAAGGTTTTAGGTAAACTTTTCAAATTAGTTTCCCAGACCTTTTTCGTAACCTGAAACCATGAACGTTTTGGTAAGTTAAGTTAAATGATGAAAACTTATTAAATATACAGATCATTTATAAATAATAAAAAAGACTGAAACATTAATTATTAAATGTAAGTTTATCTTTTGGCTTCCTATTGCAGAAAAACTAAAGATAAATTTGCTCTATTCAGTAAATATGTTTTAATGCCACACTGAGAATTTTTTATAAAATAGCACATTTCTAGAAACTATAAAAAGAATTTATGAATTTGCCAAGCCACAGAATATATAAAACACAGTTCATAATTGTTTACTTCTTAGTTTTTACTGGAAATTCTGGCTTTTAAAAGTTAAAAATTCTAATACATGTAATTGAAGCTACTGTTACTGAACTTAAGTGGTTCTTTTCGCCTGCATGCGTCAATAACCAAAAAGACATGAACGGGAGTTTGCAGCAAAGAAAGTAGAGGTTTACTTAAGGAAATGGCACCAAGCCCAGAGACACAGGTGAGCTAGCACTCAAAGACCTGGCTCCCCAATGGCTTCTAGTGAATAGGTTATAGAGGGGAAAACACATCAGTCATGGTACCTAATGGAGTTGAGGTCATGGGCTCTCCTGATGGTCAGGGCTGAGGTAGGGGCAGTTGATCATCATCAGGTCATGAAGTCAGTCATGGTATCAGTCTGTCTGGGTCATTCTGCCTTCATGTGTGTGGACCTGCAAAGATGTTATCTTTAGTTTGATAGAAACTCTGTTTCTCTGGTCAAGTGACCTGAGGCTTTGTTTCTAAGATGTTAGATGCTGACCTAAAGGCTTAATGATTAAGGCAGTGGTTGTGCAGTGTGCAGAAGAATAAGGAAAGAAAAGAAACAAAGGAGCCTAGGGCCAGTTTGAATTGAGGAGAAAAAGAGAAAGAGTCATTTTAAAGAAGTGAAGATTTGTACCATTACACTATTGGAAATAATAAAAGGGGTGTCTTCATATGAGTACAGTAGGATGTTTTTGGCTAAGAAAAGGTATGAGGAATGAATATGCATTTTTATTAAGGGAAATGAAAGCAGTTTTATCCTGAGTGTTTCAGAATGGTAAAAGAGAATTTTGCTTCATGTAATTAAGGTGGCTAAAGTTGAATTATTATAGGGTTTTTAAAATTAAGCTTTAAGATCAATAGTAGAGTTATGTAAAGTTAAAACAATTTTCTTCCATCCGCTAAAAGCCTTTTCTTTTTGAGTAATCTGTTGAAAAAGATTCTGTTTTATCAACATTGTTTTATGTTGTTTTAATTTGTTCTTTTACTTAAGAAAAAGGAATCTTATTAGTAAAAGCTAACCTTCTCTATTTGTCTTTGATATCCTTTATTGTCATTTTGGTCAAATAGATAATTAAGCATTGTTTCATAATAAGCTGTGATCCTCAGTCAAATGTCCAAAACTTTTCATATTTTTGACAAACTTCCCAAAATCAAATTCTAAAAGAAGTCTTTTTGACCCCAAATAACTTTGTGAATTTCCGAGGGCCTCTGGATAATCTTGAAATGTTTACCTCTCTCCTCATAAGAAAGAAACATTGAACTAATTAGGCTTATTTGATATGGTAAACTATGGGAACCTTCTTTATATTGTATTTCTATAAGGATATGTTATGTGTTCCAGAAATTATGTAAAATTCCTGTTAGTCTGATATGTCCTGGTACAAGATGTCTGTGATGAAAATTGAGGCTCACACTAAAAGGAATGAATCTGAGTATCAGGGAAATGCCCTAGTTGATTTTTCATGCAAAGCTGGCAACAATAAAATATGTAGATTGAGACACAAGTGGATGAAGTCCATTTTGCTTCCACAAAAATGATCCCTCATTGCCAGACATAAGCCATCCTGAAGTCCTTGTAACATGGTACCAGTCAGACAAATTAAGATGAGTAAACAATGGCTGTGAATTAAATAGTCTGGGCTTTGGGAAACCAAATACAGCAACTTGGTTCTTATAGTTCCCTCACAAACAACCCGCTCCCTCCCCCTTTCTTTTTCTTTCTTTCTTTTTTCTTTTCTTTTTTCTTTTTTTCTTTTTTTTGCATTCCTTCTCCACTATAGTGCATTTAAGCTAGACTTCATTCAACTGCCACTTAGTATGATTTATCAATATGTTGTTGTATGTATGTGTTCTGGATGGGCTGAAGCCTTCCACCACAAGGCTAATGTCTTCACAGTGGCAAAGAAACTATTAAAAAATGTGTTTTCATGCTCCACGAGATGGTCAGCAATAGACCGATGTCATTGGTTTATAACATTTTGTTGATCCCTTGTTGTCATGAGCTAGTATGGCCAGCTACTTTAATGTCTTTAATGTCTTTGTGCTCACCTGTCTTATGCTCAGACTAGTTAAGGAAAATTTCCCAGACCCCAATTCAAGGAATCAAGTTGCTTATAGTCTAGAGCCTTGTGACTCAGTATTCTAGAAGCTTCATGAGAGAAGCACAGTTCTCAAGCTCCATTAAAAGGGACCTTACCAAGTTCCTGACCACCGGCACTGTTGTAAAACCTAGAAGGCATTGAACCTTGAGTATATATTTCACAGTTGAAGAAGGCTCCACCTTCTACACACCAGCTAGAGATAGCCAAATCAAACTGACTAGAAAAAGAAGGAGCTGATGTAGACTTCTGCCCAAGATGCCAGATCAAGACTTCCTACCATAGCTAAACATAAAACCCTTGCTTCTTTCCTTTACTTTGGCACTGGCCTAGAAAGATAATGCCATCATTCATATCTCCCAGGCTATTGCTAAGTGGGGAGCATCTTTTCATATGTTTATTGGCTATTCATATATATTCCTTGAAGAAATATGATGCCATTTTGGGGCCTGTGGCCTTTTCTTTAATCTCTGGATTTTAGAACAACTATTTTATTTCTGACTAGGAGAAAACCTGACCCCTGCTTTGAGTGAGCAACTGTGACCGACAGGATTTATTTCTGTCTGTGGTGGTCATTATTCTCCTTGGGCCTATGAATATATTGCTGGCATACATATGGGCAAAGCCTCTTATATTATCTAACTGTGCTCCTAACTGTTCTAGAAAGGACCTACCAGGAAGCGTCCCATGATTCAGGTTTGCTAACTTTGACAAAGCCATATTTTCCTGGTTAGGAAGAGATAACAATGGGAATATGATAAGAAACCTCTCCTTAACTCTTGGAGACATTGCCGATTCCATTGCTAAGGCATTAACTGCCCAGCAAAGATCCTTAGACTCTGACTAAAGTTCTTGATAATAGAATAGACCCTGATTATCTTCAGCTGAGCAAGGAGGAGTCTTGTGTCACCAACATCACCTGGATCAACACTTCTGAGGAAGTTGAAATTTAGTTACAAAAGATCATTAGCAAGCCATTTGACTTAAAAGAATGACTCCTCCAATGAGCCTTTCTTTAACTGCTTTGGGTCTTGGGGACTGTGGCTCCAAAATGCACTCCAGACATTGGGAATAACCCTGCTTATAGTTATCACTATAATCCCCATGACACATTATATTCTCTCAAAAGCTTTATAAATGCATGTTTGCAGCCACCAACTGCCAATCAAATAATCTCCCTAAGACTGGAAGATCAAAAAAGAGAAGTATAGAATGACTGACATAAGGATTATGAACCTGGATGTGTGACCTGCAAATGTCACAGAAATTAAGCCAAAATGTCATGCCATACCGAGAATCAACAGCGCTGTAGAGCAGTAGCTGAGAGTAGTACTAATGTCTTAATTTTTAAACACATCTTTCAGTTAAGCTGAGAATATGATCAAAAGGAGGAAATTGTTAAAGAAAAAGCCACAGGTCCAAAACTGGCATATATTTCTTCAAAGATTATATACAAATAGCCAATAAGCACATGAAAAAGATGCTCAACATTATGATGACCAAACTAAAAAAAAAAAATAAAGACAGACAATAACAAGTGTTTATGTAGATATAGAGAAACTGAAACCCCTCCTTCATTGCTGGTGGGATTGTAAAATAGTGCCAGTGCTCTGGAAATATTGGAAAATGGTTTGGCAGTTCCTAAAAATGTTAAACATGTTACCATATCACCTAGTAATTCCACTCTAAATCTATACCCAGGAGAATTAAAAACTGTACACAAAAATTTTTACACAGATCCTCATAGCAGCATTATTCATAACAGTCAAAAGAGAAACAATCCATATGTCCATCAACTAATGAATGGATAAACAAAATATGATATATCCATACAATCAAATATCACCTGGCCAGAAACTGAATCAGATTACTGATACATGTAACAATATGCATAAACCTGAAAAAGATCATGCTAGGTGAAAGAAGTCACTCACAAAAGTCTATATATTCTGTGATTCCATTTATGAAACCCTAGAATAGGCAAATCTATACAGACATAGAGGAGACCAATGATTGCTAGAGGCTAGGGAACAAAAATGAGGAATGACTACAAATGGGTACAGAGTTTCTTTTAGGGGTGATAAAAATATTCTAAAATAGTGGTGATGGTTCCATATCTCTGTGGATATATTAAAAACCACTGAAATGTACAAATTAAAAGACTGAAGTTTATGGTACACAAATTATCTCAAAGTTGTTATTTAAAAACAAACAAACAAAAACCTGACAAGAAAACTCCAGATCCAGTTGCTTCTGTAGTAAATCTACTATGAACTTTTAAGGAAGAAATGTACTATATTATAGTACTAGGAAGAAAAGGAAAGTCCTCAATCTGACAAAAGCAGCTAGCCTATGACTAACATGTACTTAGTGGTGAATAATCAGATTCATTCTCTTTAAATTATATCTTGTTCCAAAAAAATTAAAATGCATACAGATTACAAAAGTAAAAATATTTAAACACACTATTTAATATATAAAATATTCTAAGTAGTCTTCAAAACATCTAATTGAAGTAACACATGAAGTTAGCAAGGTGGAAGAACACAATATTGATTACTAAATTGTATTTCTATATAATCCAACAAACAATTGGAAATTAAAATTTTTTAAGTATCACTAAAGACAGCATCAAAGATTTAAGGATAAATCTCACAAAACAAGTTTAAGACAAGTATACTGAAAATTACAAAACTACAAAACATTGCAAAGAAATATTAAAGAGCTAACAAAATGGAGAGATAACACTTTTCATGGATCAGAAAACTCAGTATTGTTAGATGTAAATTTTCCCCCAAATGATCCATAGATTCAAGGCAACCCTTACAAGAATCCCTCCAGGGTTTTAAGAAAAATTATTGAACTATTTTAAAACATATAGAGAAAGGAAAAAAACCTATAATAGCCAAAAGAAAAAAGAAAAAGTTATTACACAAGCATATTAATCAAAATAGTGGACTCTTAGCATTAAGATACATACTTAGAGCAATAAACCAAATGGTGTTCAAAAATAAACTTATGCATATATGGTCATTTATTTTCAACATAGATGCCAATCAATTTATTAGGAAAAGATAACCAGGTACAGCAAAACAATGCTTTAATATTAGATCTTCAGTTGCAAAAAAATAAATCACAATTTCATATTATTTAGAAATCAATTGGAAAAGTCAAAGGTCTAAATGTAAAACCTAAAACAACAAAAGTTCTAGAAGAAAAATATAGGAGAAAATCTGAATGACTTTCATTTATGCAAAGAATTCTCAAATAGGAAGACAAATGGAATTTAAAAGGAAAGCAAATGATCATTGGATTTACCAAGATGAAAACTTTTGCCCTTCAAAAGATTATTAAGCAAAAAAAAAAAAAAAAAAAAAAAAACCTACCACAGTTTTGGAAAAAAGTTAAAAATTTCCAAAACTTGTATTTATAAAAAGTCTTCTATCTATCTAGATTGTATGAAGAACTCTCTCAACTGAATTATAAGATAAACAATTTTAAAAAAATCCAACAAAACAAATGGTCTAAGATCTGAACAGACATTTTATAAAAGATATGAAACCGGCCAAAAAGCATACCAAAGTGTTCACCATCATTAGTAAATCAGGAAAATGCTAATTAAAACCCAAGTAAATTCAACAAATATCTACTAAAAGTCAAAAATCCAGCTTTACAAAACAAAAATGCTGGTGAATATGTGGAGCAACTAGAACTATTACGTATAGCAAATGGCACAAAAATGGCACAGTCTCTTTGGAAATATTTGTCAGTTTTTTATTCACAGTTGACCTTGAAACATAGGGTTAGTGCTGACTTCTTGCACAGTTGAAAATCCATATATAACTAAGAGTTTAATCCTTGCCAGGAGACAGGAAAACCATTCTAAGTCTTAACAAGACAAATGAAAACACGTCCACACAAAGACTTGTACTTACATAGCAGCTTTACTCATAAAAGCACCAAACTTGGAAATGACATAAATGCCTTATCAATAATTGGTAATACATGGCATAGAATGGAATACTCTCATCAACTAAAATAGACAGTCCACAGCAATCAGACAAGAAAAAAAATTGAAAAGGAAAAAAACTGTATTATTTGCAGATGCATAATACTGTAATATGTAAGAACCTTAAAGATTTCACCAAAGAAAACGATTAGAACGATACGAATAAGTAAGATACAAAATTAATATTCAGAATCATTGTATAAAAATACACCACCATAACAAACTATCAAAGAAAAATTAAGAAAACAATCCTATTTATAACGCATCAAGAAAAAAAAAAACCCTAGGAATAACTTCAACCAAGGAGGTAAAGACCTGTACTCAGAAATTATAAGAAATAACTGAAAAAGACAACCAAAATGCAAACATGTATCATGCTCACGGAATAAGAACTAATATCATTAAAATATTGATACTACGCAAAAGCAATCTATAGCCTAAAGTAATCCCTATCAAATACCAATAGCATTTTTCACAGACTAGAATACATAATTCTAAAGTTTATATGAAACCACCAAAGACCCCAAATAGGCAAAGCAATCTTGAGAAAGAACAAAGTGGAGGTGTCATGCTACCTGATATTAAACTATACTATATGGTTATAGTAATCAAAACAGCATGGTACTGGCATAAAAAACAAACACGTAGATACATGGAACAGAAAAGAGAACCAGAAATAAACCAGGCCTATATGGTCAATTAATCTATGAGAAAAGAGGCAAGAATATAAATGAGGTAAAGACAGTCCTTTAGTAAATGGTGTTGGAAAAGTGGATGCAAAAAAAATGAAACTGGACTACTTTCTTACACCATATAACAAGAATAAGGCCAAAATGGATTAAAGACTTAAATGTAAGACCCAAAATAGTAAAACTCCTAGAAAAAACATAGGCAGTAAACTTTTTTAAAAAATTTATTTTATTTTAATTAGTTTCAAGTATACATTGTTAGATATCTATATAGTTTGTAAAACGATCCCCCAATTGCTCCCTCCCTCTCTGACCCCCCATAACAACATATTAATGCTAACTACATTCCCTATGTCATGCTCTCACCCCCGTGACCATCCATCTGCTACTAACTTGTACTTCTATAACCCTTCACCCCTTTCTCCCAGACCCCCAAACTTCCTCCACCTCTGTCCATTACCAAATTGTCCACTATATTTGTGAATCTGTTTTTTTATTAGTTTTTTCTTTTTAATTCCTTAGATTCCACATAAAAATGAAATCACATAGTGTTCATCTTTCTCTGTCTGACTTAAATAACTCCTAGGTCCATCAAAGCAATATTTTCCATCCCCTTCCTTTTAGTCTGTGCATGTCTTTTCATCTGAATCGAGTCTCTTATAGGTAACATGTAGGAGTATTGTTTTCCTTTCCATTCATCCATCTTTTAGTTGCAGCACTTAATTCTTTTCCATTTGAGGTACTTATTGATAGGAATGTAGTTGTTACTATTTGATTCCTGTTTTCGATACATGTTTTTCTTCTTAAAGAAGTCCTCCTAACATTTCCTGTAATACTGGCTTGGAGGTGATAAATTCCTTTAGTTTATTTTTGTCCTGGGAAGCTCTTTATCTGTCCTTCAACTCTAATGATAGCTTTGCTGGATAAATTATTTCTTGGTTCAGATCCTGGTGTCTTCATCCTGTCGAATATTTTTTGCCAAGCCTTTCTGTCGTTCATGGTTTCTTTTGAGAAATCAGCTGCCAGTCTTATGGATGTTCCCATATAAGTAAACTATCTGTTTTTCTCTTGCTGCCTTTAATATCTTTCTTTGTATTTAACCTTTGGTATTTAATTATAATGTGTCTTGGTGTGGGTCTCTTTGGGTTCATCTTTTCTGGAGCTCTCTTAGCTTCCTGGGGTTGTATGTCTATTTCCTTCACCAGGTTAGGGAAGTTTTCCATTATTATTTCTTCAAACAGTTATCCAACATCTTGATTTTCTTCAGTTATGGCTGATGAGATGGATATTTAGACCCTTAATAGTGTCCCATACACTCCTTAAATTATTTTTATAGCTTGGCATCTTGTATCTTGCCATTCTGATGGAGTGTCCTCAGTTTTCCCGTCCTTCAGAAAGGGCATTTGATCCCTTTTTTTTTTTTAATTCACTCTGCTTACTTCTTTTTTATTCCACTTAATATACTTCTCATCTCAGATAATGTATTCTTCATTTCTGACTGGTTCCCTTTTATAATTTCCATTTTCATTTTTATGTTTTTTATGATGTTCTTACTGAATTTATCTACACTTCCAAAAGTTTCAACTTTATAACCAGTGTTTTGAACTTTGCATCTGTTAGATTACTTGACTCCATTATATCTGGATCTCTGTTCCGTTTTGTCATATGGATTCTGCTTCTTTGTCTTCCCATTTTGGCTGTCTTTCCATGCCTGTTTCTATGTACTAAGCAAAGCTCTTAAGTCTCCCAGTCTTATTAGTGTGGGTTTCTGAAGAAGGTGTCCAGTGGAACAATCCTGAGAGGGGTACAGCTTCAGGCCAAATTTAGCCCAAACCTCTGCCCCTCTGGGGCCACCTGTTACGACTCAGCAAGCAATCCACAGATGCCGTGCTTATAGTCACCTCAAAAGGCCAAACCAGAAACTGAGGCCAGCTTGCTCCAGTGTGAGTCTAGGCGCTGCTCAGCAGGAACACCTGACTCGCTGGGGATACACCTAGATGTGGCTGAGGCCTCAAGTTTGAGGAGGCGGGTTTTTCAGAATCCTTTGGGCGGAGCAACATCTGTTATCCATTTTGATGACGTCACAGGTATGGTAGTGCTGCGTCCAGAGCAATGGTAACGGGGTTGAAGGGAGGACTAAACAGGGAACAATGGATACCGCCTTAACTTCTGTTAGCAAGCGTCGCCTCGGCCCTCACTCTGACAATGTCTCCCTGTAAGTCCCTGGAGTTCACTGCGCACAGCCGAATCAGCACTGGTGCTCAGAGTGAGCAGGGCCATCACTGCAAAAATCCACTCATGGTGTGGTCCCTTTCAGAGGCTTCTGCCGCTGCCTCTGTCTCACTCAGCTGCTGAGAAATGGGCAGCACTATGTCCTCACTATTGCAGGGCGCTTCTTGGATTTCTCCCTAGTTATATGCTTATTCATCTAGATCTCAGGCAATTTTTCCTTGCTGCTGCTCCTTGTTTCTGTCACAACTTTGATTTGGTCACGAGAGGGATGAACAGAGTCTCTATCATCTATGCCGTTTTGATTGCCCACTCTCCAGCCTTTCCATCTACCTTTTCCATCAGGCCACTTAACATATATTCATAGTTATTTTTTAATTGAACATATTTGATACATATACATATATAAAACATTGTATAAATGTGAGGTGTACAGTGTGTTACTGTGATACATTTGTATATTGTGATATGATTGCTTTTGTAGTGATATTTATTACATTTCCTTATTATACTATAGTATTGTTGTCTGTATTTCATTATACTATGCATTAAGTTCTTGTTTCCAAAGTAAGAGTGTAAAGGGAGAAAATTAAAAAATGTTAGAACAGAATTGCCAAGATCTTTACAAGGAATAATGTATCATATTTGGAATACCAGAAGGAGAAGAGAGAGAATGAAACAGAAGAAATATTTGAAAGAGTAATGGACAAGAACTTAATGTATAAACCAAAAGACAAAATCCAAACTCATAGGGCACCATGAAGAATAAATACATGCTCAAACACACACACACACACCACACACACACACAACACACACACACACACACACACACATCCCTAGGCATATTATATTCAAACTATAGAAAGCAAAAACATAAGTTTTATGAGTTTTATATATTTTGTGTGTTAACCTCTTATCCAACACACAGTCTGTGAAAATTTTGTCTGACTCCATAGGTTGTCTTTTCATTAAAAAATTTTTTTTGATGTGTCAAACTTTCGATTTTGATGTAGTCCTATTTGTTGATTTTCACTTTTGTTGCTTGTGCTTTTAACATCATGTCCAAAATGTCATTGCCAAGACCAATATCTAAGAGCTCTTCCCTGTGTTTATTCTAACACTTTTATTGTTTCTGGTCTTTATTTAAGTCTTTAGTCCATTTTGAGTTATTTTTTTTTGTGAATGGTATGAGATTAGGGGTCCGATTTCATTGTTCTCTGTGTGTTCCCAGCACCACTTGTCGAAGAAACTACTTTTTCCATGTTGACTTCCTTGGCTCTCTTTGTCAAATATTAGTTGACCATAATGCTTGGATTTAATTTTAGGATTTCTGTTCTGTTTATCTATGTGTCCTATTTTAATGCCAGTATCATCCTGTTTTTATTATTATGCTTTGTGTAAGAAGCAGGATACCTCTGGCTTTGTTCTTTGTTCTCAGGATTGCTTTGGAATCCTGTGGTTCACACATATTTTAGGATTGTATCTTCTATTTCTGTGAAGAATGCCTTTAGGAATATGGATGAGGATTTCACTGAAGCGTAGAATGGACATTTAAACAGTATAATTCTTCTAATTCATGAAGATAGGATGTCTTTCCATTTGTGTGTCTTCTTCACTTTCTTTTAGCAAAGTCTTATAGTTTTCATTATACAGATTTTCAATTATTGATTAAATTAATTTTTAAAGTATTTTGTTTTTGATGCAATTGTAAATAAAATAGTTTTTTATTTCTTTTTCAGAATGTTTCATCGTTTGCATAATACAACTTATTTTTTTTTTATTTTTGTATCCTAAAACTTTATAGAAATTGTTATTAGTTTCAGATTTTTTTTTGGTTGACTCTTTGGGATTCTCTATGTATAAAATTATATTATCAGCGATTAATGACTATTTTAATTCTTTCTTACCAATATGGATAACTTTTATTTCTTTGTCTTGCCTAATTGCTCTATCTAGGACTTATAATGATATATTGAATAGGAGTGGTAAAAGTGGGCATCTTTCTTATTCCTGATCTTAAAGAAACAGCTTTCCAATTTTCACCATTGAGTATAAATGTTAGCTGTAGATTTGCCATATATATCCTCTATTATGCTGAAGCATGTTCCTTCTATACCAATCTTGTTCTTTTTATCATGAAAGGATGTTTATTTTGTCAAATGTTTTTTTCTGTGTTCATTGAGAATTGTGTGATTTTTACCTTTCATTTTTATTTATGTATATTTACATTTATTGATTTGCATGTGTTGAACCATCTTTGCACCCCTGGGATTACTTTATTTAGTCATGGTGTATAATCTTTTTTAATGTATTCTTGAATTCAGTTTGCTAATATTTTGGGAGGAATCTTTTGCACCTATATTCATCAGGATATTAATTGGTCTATAGTTCCCTTTTCTTGTGGAATTCTTACCTAGATTTGATATTGAGATAATGCTGCCTCATAAAATGTATTTGGAAGTGTTTCTCCTCCTTGGCATTTAGGAAGAGTTTTGAGGAGGATTAGACTGAATTTTTAATGTTTGTTAGAATTCACCAGCAAAACTGTCTGGTCCTGGAGTTTTCTATGTTGAGAGATTTTTATTACTGATTCAATTTCTTTATTCATTATTGGTCTGTTCAGATTTTCTATTTCTCCTTGTTTTGGTCTTGGTAGTTCGTGTGTTTCAAAGGTGTATTCAGGTTTTGAAGAAAAATGGCAGATGAAGAGTCATCCCCAGATCTCTCTCCCTTGATACAACAATAATATGACATCTAAAACTCAAACAAACAAACAAAAAACACGAAAATAGCACACCAGCACAGCTGAGTGTGGGATCTTGTGAATAAGGGCTACCACAGGTCAGAACCTCCAAGTTTTGGGGGTGGGCTGGGAGAAATAAAGAAACTGTCTCTCTCATCCTGAGCTCCCTGTAGATGGAGGGGTGGGAAAGAAGGTGCAGTGAGTTTCCCTGAACAGACCTGCTGGGAGACCTGGGAGCTCCATGGCAGCCGGCGGCAGGGCCTAGTCATCAGGGCAGAAAGCAGAGAAGCAGGGAAGGCAGATAAACAACAGTTGATTCTTATCACCCGCAGTTGAAAAACAAGACTGAGCCGCAGCCCAAAGCTCCAACCCAGAAGGCCCCTCCCCATATCCTCTGAGACTGAACACTGGGGAGCCCCAAAGGAATCTGAGCAAACGCTACTGAAATGCTCGCTAAAACTGATAGGGACTGAAACTGAAGGTAGCGAGCATGATTGAATATCTATAGGGAGAAAAAAAAGGCATTATTAAGGCTTTATATAAAGCAGGGATCCAAGAGGCTTAGAGCCACCTAATGGAAACCAAAATAAAAGTGCCTTCTTTGCAGCAGGCCAAAGAGAAACCTTTATATAATAAATCTTTTCTGGAAAAACAGCAGAATAAACTTCCATTAATGCCCAGGCCACAGAAATAGTCCATTAAACACCATGAACAACCAAGGTGACAGGACATCTCAGAAAGAGAAAAATTCCCAGAAAATAAGCTTACAGATATAAAAATGTGCAACTTAAATGACAGAGAATTCAGGATGGTACTTCTGAAAGAGCTCAGTGTGACCTGAAACAAGTCATATTATAAATTTCAGGAATTGAAAAAATGAGATGAGCAGAATGAATTTTTATCAAGGAGAATAAAACCCTAAAAAAGAACAGACTGGATCTTCTGGAGATTAAACACATATGTGCACCACATGTGCGCGCGCACACACAACACACACACACACAACACTGCAAGAGTTGACAAATGAAATAGCAAGCTTGGGAAATAGAGCCAACCAAATGGAAGAAAGGATCAGTGATATCGAAGACAGAAATCTAGAAATAAATCAGAGGAAAGAAGAGAGAAACCAAATTATGACAAATAATGAAAGACAAATTCAAGAACTAGCTGATACAATCAGGAGAGGAAACACAAGAATAATGGGCATTATAGAAGGCGAGGAAAAGGATCAGGGACTCTAAAGCATTCACAGACAATAGTTGATGAGAATTCCCCAAATCTAAAAAATAAGCTGGAGCTTGGAATTCAAGAAGTCAACAGAACACCCAATTATCTCAACCCAAAAAGGCCTTCACCAAGACACATTATGTTAAAATTATCAAGACTCAATGACAAAGACAAAATTCTCAGGGCAGCCAGGGAGAAGAAAATGGTAACTTATAAAGGAAAACCCATGAGATTATCCTTAGATTTCTCAGCACAAACCTACAAGCCAGAAAGGAGTAGAATCAAATATTCAAAATATTAAGTAATGCTTTTTGAGCCATGCTTGTCTTGCTCATGCCCACATCCACATCTGGAAGTGTACTTTCTCTTCTAATATAACTTTTCTTTTCTACTATAAAAGAAATATTAAGTGAAAGGAACTACCAGCCTATAATAATGTATCCAACTAAGCTCTCCTTTAAATATGAAGGAGAAATTAAGACCTTTCCAGACATAAAAAACTGAGGAAATTCTCCACTATCAGGCCTGTACTATAGGAAATACTGAAAGGGGTCAGCTCACCTAAAACAAAACAAAACAAAACAACATAATTAGGACTAACGTGACTGCAGGCAAATAGAAGCAGAGGAGTGCAACCCTTACTAATAAAAGAGCATTATAAGCTTAAACAATAAGAAGAGAATTGCGATAGCAAGATAGTAATGAACGTTAAGCATACATAGGGAAAAGCTGAAACAACACTGACTGAAAAGGGGAGGATTCAAACATCCAAAGTCCCAAGGGGAATGGAGATAAGACACACACAGAAAAAAATGGACAATGTATATGTAAACTATTCTTTACATATTTGCAATGGTAACCACACACCAAAGATTCAGAACTGAAGTATATAATATAAAACAAGAAGAACCAGAGGGGAAAACCCACAAAAACCAACCAGAATAAAGAAAACAGAAATACAAGGACAAGGAAGCAATGGAAACACCAAGCTACCGGAAGGCAAAAGATAAAATGGTTTTAATAAAACCTCATATTTCAATAATCACCCTAAATGAAATGGACTGAACTCACCAATAAAAAGGTATAGAGTTGCAATTTGGATCAAAAAACAAAACCCAACCATATGCTGCCTCCAGGAGACACATCTCAGTTCCAAAGACAAATATAAACTCAAAGTGAAAGGGTGGAAAATGATATTTCAAGCAAATGGCATTCAGAGAAAAGCAGGAGTAACGGTTTATTCAAACAAAATAAACTTCAAAATAAAAAATGTAAAGAAAGATACTGAGGGACACTTCATAATGGTAAGGAATCATGCACCAAGAAGACATAACACATTAACATCTATGCTCCCAATCAGGGAGCCCTGAAATATGTAAAGCAATTACTAACAGAACTAAAGAGAGAAACAGACCAAAACACTATCATAGTAGGGGACCTAAATACCCTACTGTTGGATGTGGGCAGATCAACCAAGCAGAAAATAAATATGTAAAAAAATATCCTTAAATGACACATTAGACAAACAGGATATAGTTGACATTTACAGAGCCTTCCCTCCTAAAAGAGCTGCTTATACATTCTTCTCTAGTACACATGGAACATTCTCAAGAATCGAACACATACTGGGACACAGAGATAGCCTCAGCAAATATAAGAGGGTTGAAATCATACAACCATATTCTCTGATCGTAATGCTTTGAAGCTGGAAATCAACTGCAAAAAGAAAGCAGGAAGAACACAAATACATGGAGACTAAACAACATGCTACTGAAGAATAACTGGGTCAAAGAAGAAATAAAAAGAGAGATCAAGAGATACATAAAGTTGACAGCCATGCTACCCTGAACGAGCCTGATCCTGTCTGATCATGGAAACTAATCAGGGTTGGACCTGGTTAGTACTTGGAAGGGAGACCAACTAGGAAGACCAGTGCTGTAGGTGTAAAAATCAATAAAAAATAAAAAAATAAGGGATTGTAAGCTGACGAGGTCCTTGCAATCTGTGAGGTCAACCAAGGGTTGCTTTGCCTAAAAAAAAATGAAAAAGAGAGAGAGAGAGAGATACATAGAAACAAATGATAATAACAGTACAACATGTCAAAATTTTTGGACATGGCAAAAGCGGAAGGTTCATATCATTTCAGGCCTACCTCCAAAAAACAAAAATGAGCCCAAATAAACAACCTAAAGCTTCATCTGAAAAAAATAAACAGAAAGGGAAGAACAAGTGAAGCCTAAAGTCAGCAGAAGGAAAGAAATAATTAAAATTAGAGCAGAAATAAATGAAATTCAAAACAAAAACAGAAAAACAATAGAAAAATACAACAAAGAGCTGGTCCTTTGAAAACGTTAATAAAATTGACAAACCCCTGGTTTGACTCACTAAGAAAAAAGAGAAAGGACACAAATAAACAAAATCAGGGATGAAAGAGAGCAAATTATGAACACCCACAGAAATACAAAGAATCATACAAGAATACTATTAAAAAGTATATAACACTGAATTTAATAACCTGGAAGAAATGGACCAGTACTTAGATAAATATGACCTTCCTACACTAAATCAAGAACTGGAAAATCTAAAGAGACTGATCAGCAGTATGGAAATTGAAAACACTCATTAAAAACCTACCAAAAAGTAAGAGTCTAGGACCAGATGGATGCACCAGTGAATTCTACTAAACATTCAAAAAAGATTTAATACCTATTCTCCACAAACTCTTCCAAGAAATTGAAGGCAATATTTACTAACTTATTTTATTAAACCAATATTACCCTGATACAAACCTGATACATTTAAACACAAAATAGAAAACTACAGACCGATATTTCTCATGAACACAGATGCAAAACTCCTTAATAAGATACGAGCAAACCAATACAGCAACATATTAAAAAGATTGTACATTATAATCAAGAAGGCTTTCATCCCAGAGGCAACATATGCAAATCGTTTAATGTGATACACCACATAAACAAATTAAAATATATAGAATTATATGATCATGTCAATAGATGCCGAAAAAACCTTTGACAAGATACAGCATCCATTTATCATCAAAACTCTGAACAATAATAAAGGTCATGTATGACAAACCCCTCAGCCAACATTATCCTTAATGGTGAAAAACTAAAAACCTTCCCTCTAAGATCAGGAACAAGGCAAGGCTGTCCACTACTGCCACTGTATTCAGTATAACATTGGAGGTCCTAGCAGTGCAATCAGGCAAGAGAAAGATATAAAATACATCCAAATAGGAAACAAGATGTCAAACTTGTCACTATTTGTGGATGACATTCTCTATATAGAAAACCCTAAAGACTCCACAAGACACTATAGAAACAATAAGCAAATACAGTAAAGTCTCTGGATACAAAATCAATTCAAAAATCCATAGCTTCCTATATCTAATAATGAAGTGTCAGAAAAAAGAAGTGGAAAAATAATTCCTTTTGCAATTGCAACAAAAGAATAAAAAACCTAGGAATAAATCTAACGAAAACATGTGAAGGACCTATATAAATGAAAACTACAAGATTATTAAAAGAAATCGAAGAAGATACAAAGAAATGGAAAGATATTCTGTGTTCTTGGATTGGAAGAATCAACATAGTTAAAATGACCATATTACCTAAAGCATTGTACAGATTTAATGCAATCCCCATCAAAAATCCTATGGCATTCTTTAAAGAAATAGAACAAAAAAAATCATCAGATTTGTATGGAAGCACAAAAGACCCAAATGAAAAGCCATCCTGAGAAAAAAAAATGAGGCTGGAGGCATCACTCTGCCCAACTTCAAATTATACTACAAAGTGACAGTAATCAAAGTGGCATTAGTATTGGCAGAAAATACCACACAGACCAGTGGAACAGAAATCAAGAGTCCAGGAGTAAAACCATATCTATATGGGCAAATAAATTTCAATAAAAAACCCAGAAACATACAGTGGAGAAAGGAAAGCCTCTCAATAAGTGCTGCTGGGAAAACTGGAAAGCCACCTGCAAAAGAAAGAAACTAGACTGTTGCCTATCAACCACACACCAAAATTAACTCAAAATGATTGAGGAACTGAATATAAGACTGAAACAATAAAATGCATAGAAGAAAACATAGAACTAAACTCAAGAACCTTGGACTTAAAGAGTAATTGATGAATTTGACTCTGAAAAGCAAGGGAAGTAAAAGTAAATGAATGAATGGGACTACATCAAACTAAAAAGCTTCTGCTCAGCAAAAGAAATCATCAACAAGGTAAAGAGACAGCCATTTGAATGGGAAAATATATTTGCAAGCAATGCCTCAATAAGGTCCTAATATCCAAAATATACAAAGAACTCATATAACTCAATAACAACAAGAAAACAATGATCCAATCAAAAAATAGGCAGTGGACCTGAACAGACACTTCTCCTAGAGACATACAAATAGCCAACAAATATTTGAAAAGATGCCCAACATTGCTAGCTATTAGGAAATGCAAATCAATACCACAATGAAATATATCATCTCACACCTGTTAGAACAGCTATAATCAACAAGAGAAGTAATGAGAAATGCTGGAGAAGATGCGAAAAAAGGAACCCCTATACACTGCTGGTGGTACAGCCACTATGGAAAACAGTATGGAGATTCCTCAAAACACTAAGAGTTGTTCTAATCCATATAATCCAGCAATCTCTCTACTGGGCATTACCTAAAGACTTGAAAACTCATATCCGAAAAGATATTTGCACACTGAGTTCATAGCAGCATTATTCACAGTGGCCAAGACATGGAAGCAACGAAGTGTCCTACAATAGATAATTGGCTAAAAAATCTGTGGCACATATATACAGGAAATATTACTCAGCCACCGAAGAGATGAAATACTGCCATTTGCAACACCATGGTTGGATCTTGAGATAATCATGCTAAGTGAAATAAGCCAGACAGAAAAAGTTGAAAAATCACATGATATCACTTATATGTGGGATATAAACCTAAAAGCAATAAATGAACAGGACAAACAGAGACTCATGCACATGGACTACAGACTAGTTGTTTCCAGAGGGAAGGAGGTGGAAGGAGGTAGACGGGGAAAGGGGATCAAATAAGTGGTGACAGAAAGAAATTTAACTATGGAGGCGAACATACAGTGTAAATATATATATATGCCTTACTGTTGAAGTGTATAGCTGAAATTTCTTGTATTTTGTTAACCAAGGCAACCAATAAAAAATAAAATAAATAAATAAACTTAAATTAAAAAAATTAAAGAAAAGGTATATTCATTTTTTCTAGGTTTTGTAATTTGTGGGAATATAGTCTCTTTTGATCCCATGTATTTCTGTAGTATATGTTGTAATGTCTCTCATTTCTTATTTTATTCGAGTCTTCTTTTTTTCTTGGTTAGTCTAGCTAAATGTTTGTCAATTATGTTTAGCTTATGTTCTTAGTTTTATTGATTTTTTCTGTTTTCTAGTCTCTATTTTATTTATTTGTACTCTAATCTTTATTATTCCATTTTCTGCTAACTTAGAACTTAATGTTGTTCTTTTTCTAGTTTCTTGAGATATAAAATTGTTTATTTGAGATCTAGTTTCCTAATACAGTTGTGAATCACTTAACAATGGAGATACGTTCTGAGAAATGTTTCATTAGGTGATTTTTGTTATTGTTTGAAAAATCATAGAGTGCATTTACATAAACCTAGATGGTTAGCCTACTACGCATACACATATGATAAGCCTTTTGTTCCTAGGCTACACACCTGACAGCATGTAACTATACTGAACTGTAGGCAAATTATAACACAATGGCAAATATTGTGTGTATTTAATCATGTCTAAACATTTTAAAGGTATAATAAAAAACAGTATAAAAGATTTAAAATGGTATAGGGCGCTTACAATGGAAGGGGCTTACAGAGCTGGAAGTTGCTCTAGGTGAGTCAGTGAGTGAATTGTGAGGGAATGTGAAAGCGTAGGACATTACCATACACTATTGTAGACTTTATAAAGACTATACACTTAGGTTACATTAAACATTTTAATTTTTTCTTTTTTAATAATAAAATACCTTAGCTTAATGTAACTTTTTTACTTTATAAACTTTTTGATTTTTTTAACTTTTCAACTCTTTTATAATAACAGTTTAAAAACCTAAACATATTGTATGGTATACAAAAATTTTCTTTCTTTATATCCTTGTAGCATTTTTTTTAACTTTTTTCTTTTTTTCTTAAAATGACAACAAATGCACATAGTAGCCTCTGCCTACACAGGGTCAATATCACTGTCTTCCACCTCCACATCTTGTCCCATTGAAAAGCCTTCAGGGTCAATAACATGCATGTAGATGTCATGTCCTGATTACAATGCCTCCTTTTGGAATACCTCCTGAAGGACCTGCCTGAGGCTCTTTTTGAGAAGATGTCACTTTTTTCAGAAATATGTCTATAGTGATTTGCTTGTTTTAAAATCATAGATTTGCTTGCAAGCAGATAATGGATCATGAACATTTCTCTCTATTAAATGACAGCTATGCTGTCACTAATTATGAGGAATTTTTCCAGATTTATTATAATCTTATGGGACCATGGTCCATTGTAGTCTTAGGAGCTTTATTATAATCTTTAGGGATTACTCCATCATTGACATCTTTATGTGGTGCATGACTGTATATATGTTTATTGCTATAACTTTCTTCTCAGATCTGATTTTACTACATCCCACAAAACTTGATATGTTGTACTTTCATTTTCTTTTGTTTTGAGATAACTTTTTTTATTTCCCTCTTGGTTTTTGCTTTGACCCATATGTTGTTTAGGAGTTTGTTGTTTAGTTTTCACATATTTGTGGATCTTCTCACTTTCCTCTTGTTGTTTATTTCTACCTTCATACCATTGCAGTCAGAAAAAATAGTTGCAATGACTTCAAAGCATCTTAAATTTGTTAAGATTTAGTTGTCTCCTATCAAATAATCTGTCCTGAAGAAATTATCCATGTGCACTTGAGAAGATTCTGTATTCTGCGTGCTGTAAGGTGGAATGTTCAGGATATGTCTGTTAAAGTACATTTATTCTAAGGTATAGTTCAATCCCAAAGTTTCCTTGATTTTTTATCTGGACTATTTAGCCATTGCTGATACTGGGGTATTATTATTGTATTGTTGTCTTTCTCCTTAAGATCTGTTAGTATTTGCATAATATAATTTAGTGTTCAATTGTTGGGAGTGTAAATGTTTATGATTGTTGTAACTTCTCGGTGTATTGATCCCTTTATCATTATAAATAACTTTTTTGCCTTTTGTTATCATTTTTTGGCTTGAATTATTTTTTCTATAAGAGTATGGCTACATCTGCTTTCTTTGATTTCTTTTGCTTTCCCTTGGTCACTTGCTTGGAATATCATATTCCACCCTTCACTTTGAACCTATGTGTGCCTTTAGAGCTGAAAGTGAGTCTTTGGAAGATAGCATATAGTTGGGTATTGTTTTCCTAATCCAGCCAGCCACTTGATTGGCGAGTTTAATTCATTTGCATTTAGGGTGATTATTGATATGTAATATTGCCATTTTAGCTTTTTGTTTTCTGGTTGCTTTAAATCTCCATTTTCCTGTTTCCTCATGGGTCTGTCTGCCTTCTTACATTGGTGGTGTTCTTCATGTTAATTTACTCAGTTTTCCCTTTTTTACGCTTCATGTCTGTGCTCTAGATTTCTGTTTTGTGGTTACCATGAGGTTTGCATAAAATGTCTCAAAGATAAAAAATAATCCATTTTCTCTTGGTAGAAACTTTTCTTTATTTGCCTATACAGATTTCATTTTTTGCTCCTCTCCTTTTATATTTTTGCTGTCCACAAATTATCTTTTTTTATGGTTAATTTGTTACCAAACTAGTAGCCATAGTTATTTTTAGTATTCCTTTCCTTTAACCTTCATGTTATAAGTGTTAACCTCCTATTCTAAAATAAAGTTAGTTTTTAATTTCTGACCGTTTATCACTTCACTCTGAGTTTTGGTGTACTTTTTATTTCAATTCAACTAGAAGAGCTCTCTCTTTTAACATTTCTTGTAGGGCAGGTCTAGTGGGTGTGAACTCTTTTAGCTTTTGTTGTGTAGGGGAGTTTTTATTTCTTCTTCATACCTGAAAGAATTTTGCTGGATAAAGTATTCTTGCCTGGAAATTTCTATCTTTCAGTGCTTAAATATGTCATTCCACTTTTTCCGGGCCTGCTGAGAATCTGTTCATAGCCTAATAGAAGTTTCTTTGTAGGCTATTTCCCCTGCCCCCACCCCAATAGCCTTTAGTATTCTTTTTTTATCATAGACTTTTGACAACAGTCTTGGAGAAGGTTTTTTAGCGTTGAGATAACAAGGTGCTCTATTAGCTTTGTGGACTTGTATGTCCAGTTCTTTCCTCAGGTTTGGGAAATTATCAGCTATTATTTCTCTCTGCTCCCTTCCCCTTTTCTTCCCCTTTCAGTATACCCATTACTCTTATGTTAGTTTCTCATAATAGAGTCTGATAGCTCTTGCAGGGTTTTTCTCAGTTTTAAGTCTTAGTTCTCTCTTGTCTTCCACCTGAATTATTTCTAGATTCCTATCTTCTGGATTACTTATTCTCTGTTCCATCTGATATGGTCCATTTCCAATGCTTTCTAACAATGTTCTTCATCTCATTTATCAAGTGCTTCAGCTCCAGAATTTTTGTTTGGCACCTTTTTAGAATTTTTATCTCTTTGGTAAAGTACTTATATTCATAATTTTGTTTCTGAGTTAATTGAATTGCCTTCTAAGTTTTCTTGTAGCTCATTGAATTTCTTCATAAAAGCTCTTTTTAATCCCCTTCAGTTAGATTGCAGTATTCCACATCTTTGAGTTAGGTTGCTGGAGAACTGTTGAAGTGTGTGTGAGAGAGAGGAGAGAGAGAAAAGGGGGGAGAGAGAGAGGGAGGGAGAGAGAAAATTACCGTGTGCATAGTGTTTGATGAGATGTGCTTCTAACACTGGCATTTGAAGTAGCAAAACCTTTCTTATTTAGGTGAGGTTTTTTTTGATTCTAACAATTCAAGGGGTACAATTAGAGGCCTTTTTGATTTCCAGCAGGTGGCACTATAGCACAAGGTTTTGTTTTCTCTTCTACTGGAGCTGTCTCTTTACTATAGCTAGGAGTGAGTGTTTTAAAAATGGGCTGTTAGCAGAGTTAGGGAGATGTGGGCCCAAGGCTGATAGGGGGGTCCTCATGTGTGGGAGTCCTGGGGGAGTTGAACTGCTGCTACAGACAGTAGGAAATATGATCCTTTAGCTCTCTTTGCCTCCGTTCTTTCCTTTTCTTCTCCAAGTCAATAGATGTCTCTCCTTAGAAGTCTGGGAACCACTGAAGAGCAGCAGGACCCTCAGCTGCAGCCCATTGGGTGAATAGATTTTTCACTCAACCACTCTTACCCTCCATCTCCTCTGCCAGAGGAGTGGACAGTGCAGTTACCACTCTGGCAGCTACAAACTCCTGGTGCCTCCAGTGCCATCATTACCTTCAGGGTCGCTGGTACCCCACTGCCACTGCCACCAGGGTCTCTTCCAAGGTTGCAGGTGCTACTGCCACCACTGGTGGCTCTGATGCCACTGCTACCACTGGGATCACTGGTGTCGCCGCCACTTTTGGTTTTGCTGGTGCTGCTGGCACTGGTACCGATGCCCTACCGCCACCGCCACGCCAACACTTGGATCCTCTGTCCCTCTGCTGCCTCCACCAGCTCTGATTCACCCACCTTCAGATGCACAAATAGATGGATTTCTCAGGTGTCCTGTGTGCTGTGCAGAGAAAACATTTTGAGTATGGATGTCCTACTAATTGTAAATTGAAGGGAAGAGAAAAAGGGAATGACACAGCCATGATCTATGCAGTAGTATTTTATTTTATTCATTTTTTGTGTATATTTTTAACATTTTTTTACTTGAAATATATTTGACATACATATTTAAATTTTAAATTTCCTGTCTCATAGTTCCAGCATCTGTGTTATGTCTGAGTCTTGTTCTGCAATATTTTTTTATCTCTTAAGTTTTTCTGTATTGCCTTTGGCATATCTTATAAATTTTTAAAATTAAAAGCTAAATATGTATTTGATAATAGAAACTAAACAGCTTTTAGTGGGATAATTTATCTTTCTGTCTAGGAATCAGGTTACATTCAATGTTTTGTTAGGTACAGGTACAGCTGCTCCAAATTCTTGTGTGTTTTTTTTTTAATTAAATATATTGGAGTGACATTGGTTAATAAATTATATAGGTTTCAAATGTATAATATTATAATGCATCATCTGTATATTGCATTATGTGCTCATCATCTAAAGTTTAGTGTCCTTTGGTCACCATATATTTGACCCCCTTGACCCTCTTCAACCTCCCCCATTCCCTTTCTCTTCTGCTAAGCACCATACCGTTGTCTTTGTCAATGAATTTTTTGTTTTGTTTAATTTGCTTTCTCTTTTATACCCATATGAGTGAAATTATATGATTCTTGTTCTTTTCCATCTGACTTATTTCTCTCAGCATGATACTAAGAGTATCCACGTCACAAATGGCAGTATTTCATCTTTTCTTATGGCTGAGTAGTTTTCCATTGTATATATGTAAACAGCTTCTTTATCCAACGGTTCGCTGAGGAACACTTAGATTGTTCCATGCCTTGGCTACCATGTATAATGCTGTAATGAACATAGGGGTACATATATCTTTACAAATAAGTATTTTAAAAGTGTTTTTGTGTAGATACACAAAGAGGGATTTCTGGATAATTTGGTAGCTCTATTCTTAATTTTTTGAGGAACCTTCATACTGTTTTCCATAGTGGCTGTACCAATTTACATTCCCACCAGCAGCGTATGAGGGTTCCTTTTTCCCCACAACCTCTCCAACACTTGTTATTCCTCGTCCGGTTGATGATAGCCATTCTAACAGGTGTGAGGTGGTATCTCACTGTGGTTTTCATTCGCATTTCTCTTATAGCTAGTGAAGTTCAACATCCTTTGAAATGTCTGTTGGCCATTTATATATCTCCTTGGGAAAGTGTCTGTTTACGTCCTCTGCCCACTTTTTAGTTGGATTATTTGTGGATTTGTTGTATTGTTAAGTTGTATAAGTTCTTTATGTTGGGTATTAGCCTCTTATAGGAGGTATTGTTTGCAAATCTTCTCCCATGTGGTTGATTGCCATTTTGTTTTGCTGATGGTTTTCTTTGCTCTGGCAGAATCTTTTCGTTTGATGTAGTCCCATTCATTTATATTTTTGCTTTTACTTCCCTTGCCTTTGGAGTCAAATTCATAAAATCCTCTCTAAGTCCAGGGTCCTGAGTTTAGTACCTATGTATTCTTCTAGGTGTTTAAATGTTTTAGATCTTATATTTAGGTCTTTGATCCATTTTGACTTAATTTTTGTGTATGGTGTCAAATAGCAGTCTAGGTTTATTCTTTTTCTTTCTCTACTATTAGCTTCTAGGGCTTTCCTTATGTACAGCTTACTGAATAGAGTCTGAGACATGCAGCTCTTTAGCTGCAGTTTCACTATTACTATTCGGAGCTGTGTTGGGTGTGTGGTATGGTGTGGGGAAGAAGAAATCTTCCAGTCAGTCACAGTCTTTTAGTGGGCCTCTGACCTTTGCAAGTTTTTCTGTCTCTCTCCAAAGATATAGCTTTCTTTCTTTTCAACCCTTTTTCCTAGTTGCAGTTTTCCAAATCTTTTTCTTTGAAGTCAGATCCCTTGTTGACTATTCTGGTAGTGTTTACTACCTCTTAGATGAGAAAGGAAGGATGCAGGGAGCTGGAGTGGGGGAATAATTACCTTCCTCGAGTAAAATTTTAGAATTACACTCTGGCAAAGTCCTTGTTTCTGGTGAGTAGACCTTTGTTATGGAGAAAGCTGGGTGCATTTCTCTCAATGGTTATTCTTTCTCCCCTTTACCAGTGCCTACAGGATTTTTCTGGAATTCTCAGCTGAGAACCTGTGGAGTTTCTGGAGGGAAATTCATAAAAGTGTAGGTGTTAGGTACAGGAGGGCCCTATCTCTACCCGTAGTGTGGGAACTAGACTCATCCCTTACCTTTTGTGTGGGAACCAGAGCTTGAGACCAGGTTGCCAATGCTATGTGCTCACCTTCCATTTCACTGGACTTTCCTTCCCAGCCAATTTACCACCCAAAATATTCCCACTGAAAAAGCCCTACTCAAGCCCCACATAAGTTTCAGGTCCCCTCACATTCAGGACTGACACCATCTTTGACTCAGGCCCAGCTGTCACTCTACTATAATAAACCTTACTTAACCCCTTCGGCCTTGTGCAAACCTAAACATCAGGGACTCCCCTAATACTGCTGTCTCTACAAAGAAAACTCTCATAATAGACCACACCCATTCCCAGCAATTTGTTAAAAATACCAATTTGGTTCTATTAGTATGGCTCCAGGGGTTCTGTATAAGATAAGCAGATCTCTCATTTGTTTGTATCCTTCTTGATTTCCTTGTCTCTTGACTTCAGGATGACAGTTTGCTCTGCAACCTCAGGTCTCTGATTAAGTTAAAGGTCATTGCTGTATATGTGAGGTGACAAGTTCCAAATTCTTCGTAACTAAGATCTGAAACTAGTGTCCTCTTTATTACTTTTTTATTACATCACTTTTATTACACGTAAAATTCCATTACATACTTGGATCTATTTGCAGATTTTTTTGTGTGTTCCCATGGTCATCTATTGATGCAGCATTTACACAGCATGTTAGCATATAATTATTGTCGCTTTATTATACTTCATTTTCCTTGGCTCTTTTATTTAGAATTCCCACAAAGATTTTCACAAGCTATTTTATCAGAATAAACTTTAGTATAAGTTTCTAGGGCCAAATCTCTAGAAAAAAAATTTATTCTGAGGTTCTGATTAGCATTATACTTATGAATTAACATGAAAATAACATTTTTACAGTAGTAAAATTATAACATTATCTTGTCTACCAATAACATAATTCTGCCCACTATGTATTCTCTTCTTTAAATCTCTCAGGTAGGTTGTTTTTTACACATATAGGTAAACATTACTAAGTTCTTTTCATTTGATTCTTATTATTGTAAATAAAACATCTTCATATATGTTCTAACAAGTTTTTATTTGCATATAGGAAAGCTGTTGCTTTTGATACATTAACATGCATTAACAGTGTTTTTTTGCTTAATTTCCTTATTTGTTTTTAAAACTAATTTTAATGTTAATGATCTTAGATTTTCATGCACATGACAAGCTACTCATTTTCCAATATTTTAAATTATTTGTCTCTGTTATGGAAGGAATTGCACTCCCCAAATTCATGTGTTGAAGCCTTAACACCTAGTACATTAGAAAGTCACTATTCAGTTAGGGCCTTCAAAGTGGTAATTAAATTAAAATGAGGATGTTAGGGTCAGCTCTAATCCAATCTGACTGGTGTCCTTATAATGAGAGAAGATTTGGACATGCAAGGAGATACAAGGTAAGAACACACAGAAAAAAAGACCATGTGAAGACACTGTTAAAAGGCAAACCATTAAAAAAATCCTGGATATTTAAAAGCGCAATATAGTAAATATAGACAATAATATTGTATTATAATCATCAAACTTGGTTAGAGACTGGATATTAATTTACTCCAACCACCAAAAAGAAATGATAATTATGTGACATGATAGGGATGCTAATGATCATTATAACGACAATTATAATATATAAATGTATCAAATTGACATGCATATACTTTAAATTTATACATTATATGTCAAATATATTTCAATTAATAAAAAGGTAACCAACTGCAAATCAAGAGAGGCCTCAAGGAAACCAAACCTACTGACACCCTGAATTTCTAGCCTCCAGAAGTTTAAAAAAACAAATATGTATTGCTTAAGCACACAGTCTGTGTGATACTGTACTACAGCATCGCCAGCAAAGTAATACACCTTCTTTAATGAATTAAAAATAATAAGCATGAAAAGGCTGGTGTTGCTGTATTAACTGTCATAGTAGACTTTAACATAAAATCACTAATAGAGATAGTGTTTATATTACATGTAATATATGCAATACATGTTATATGTTAATTTTTTCAGTATATTCATTAAAACCTGCTGTGTAACACCTATCACTCTGGAATGCTGAATTGACACAGAGAAAAAGAAATAAAAATCCCTATATTCTGATTTGGCTTTGTGTTTAGGATTACTGAGGGGAGCCTTAGTTGGAGTTATAGCAAGAAAGCAAAGGAGTATTACCAGAACTTGGCAGAAAGTACTGACCAAATTGATGCTGCTCTCTTAGGCTGAAGTGCTCTGTCATGACCATCCCTTGGTCAGCACAAGGTAGCCCTAAACTTAACACTGCTCTTATCTTATTTAACAAATCTAATGACAAGACACAAAAAGAGCAAGCTGTTCACAAGTAACATAAATGTATCTCAGAACCAAGCTCAAGAATATTTATATGAATACAAAATATCTGCCACTCGACAAGGTTAAAACACAATGTCTGGAATCTAATAAAAATTGACCAGAAATTGGCAATTTTAAATAGTGGTGAGAATATGGAGCAACGGGAATCACATTATTGCTGGTAAGAATAATTTTTATGGAGCTAAACATATGTTTGCCATGTGATCCAGCACTTGTGCATCTAGGTATTTATCTAAATGATTTGAAAATTTAGGTCCATAAAAATACAAGAATATATTTATAATTGCCCCAAACTGTAGCAACCAAGATGTTCTTTAACAGGTAAATGAATAAACAAACTGTGGTACATACATACAATGGGATCTATTCATCAGTAAAATCAAATGAGCTATCATGCCACAAAAAACTATGGATAAATCTTAAATGTGTATTGTTAAGTTTTAAAAGCCAGTCTGAAAATGCTGCAAAATGTATAATTCCAATTATATGACATTTTGGAAAAGACAAAACTATAGAGGCAGTAAAATAATCAGTGAAAGCCAAGGGGAAATTGAAAATGCGGGGAAGCTGAGTAGGTGAAGTAGAAGTTGTTGTTGTTGTTGTTTTATCATAGTGAAACATTTACAATGCTATCATGGTGGATGCATAATATTATGCACATGTCAAAACCCACAGAACTCTACACTACCAAAATTAAGCTTAAAAGGCAGTAAGTCAGCAAAATGGTGGAAGCTCAAAACCATAACTCCCCATGAAGACTCACATAAAAAACAAACAAACAAACAAAAAACCACAAGTGGAAATATTTACTTTATAAGGTCTTTGGAAAACAGACAAAGTTCTATAGCAACTAGTAAACACTCAATCATAAGGGGAAAAGTTTAAATAAACAGAAAAAATTTATGACATTTTTGCTCATCTTGTTCCAGCCACTTTCTAGCATAGCACAGACTCAATATAGAGGAAGTACCAGACAGTTCTCAATTTCTCCACTTGAACTGGAAGGACCAGAGCAGAACTTATTCAAAACATTGTAACCTGTCTCGGAGCTGACTGAAGGAATAGTCTCTATTTTGCCTAACTCAGATATCGGATGGAAAGAATGAATGAACACTGCATGAGAAAGCTTCAGAGATCCTAAGTTCTGAAGATTCTAAGATTTGCAGTCTCTCAGCAGTAGATTACAGGTAGAGACATACAATAAATTATCTAAGTTTCCAAGGAGAAGCTGGAGTTAGACTCTTTAGGAGATTATTTAAAACATACATGTATACAGGGAATCAAAAAAAAGTGTAAAGTATCCTATTTTAAATCTTTTGAAACATGCTAAATTGTTTCCTAATTATTTTATCAATTATATTGCCTCTTTTTTATAGCTTCAATTAAATAATTGGTTTTATGACCAAAAAAAAAAAAATACCTGAGGAGAATTCAGCTTTCTTCTCATGCTGATTACAAGACTCAGAAAACACACATATAGCTGATTAGTGAAGAACTTTATAAGAACAAAACCATTTTTCAAAAATGGAAGAGATGACTGTCTTTTTCAAATGTCTAATTTTCCACACATAAAAAAATTAAAGGCATACTAAGAAACAGGAAATATGGGCCATTTAAAGGAAAAAAGTAAGGTGTAAGAAATCATCCTGAAACAACACAAGCATTAGACTTACTAACAGACTTTAAACAACAGCTTCTAATATTCTAAGTAAAAAAACCAAAGAGAACTAAAAAAATTTAAAATATGACCCTTAAAAAAAGAAAAAATAGGAAAAGTCATACTAGAAAACCACCAAACTAATTTAGCAGACAGAATCACAAGGGAAAAGAAACAAAAGAGATACAGAGCAACTGGGGAGAAAAAAAGATAAAATGTCAGGAGTAAGTCCTCATCTATCAATTAACCGTAACCTATGTAAATATATGAAACTCACCGAAGACAAAGCTGTATAGATTAAAAAACAAGAACCAACTATATGCTGTAGTCAGGAGACAAACATGGGCTCAAAGAGAAAAGGTGGAAAAGATACTCCAAACAAATGGTATTCAGAGAAAAGCAAGAGAGGCCATATTTATATCAACAAAATAAACTTCAAGACAAAAAAAGATGGTAAGAGACAAAGATTGAGGTTTATAATGATAAAGGAGACATATCATTAATATATACACACCCAATTTAGGAGCACCAGAATATATAAAGCAATTATTTACAGACCTAAATGGAGATAAAATTCAATAATAGGAGACTTAAGATACTATTTAGACCAATGAATGGATTATCCAATCTCAAAGTCAACAAGGAAACCTTAAATAATACCTTAGATCAGGTGGACTTAATAGGTATTTACAGAACTTTTCATCCCAAAGCAACAGAGTACACATTCTTTTCAAGTGCAAATGATATATTTCAAGGATAGACCATATCCTTGAAACAAGTCTCAAAAATTTTAAGAAGATTGAAATCATATCAAGCAACTTTTCTGACCGCAGTGATATAAAACTAGAAATCAACAAGATAGCTGGAAAAATCACAAATATTTGGAGATTAAACATGCTACTGAACAACTTTTGGGTCAATGAAGAAATAATAGAAAAAATGAAAAGACACATAGAGACAAATAAAATGAAAATATGGCATACCAAAATTTTGGGATGCAGCAAAGGTAGTACTTAGAGGGAAGTTTATAGCAATACAAGCCTACCTCAAGATATGAGAAACAATCTAACATGACACCTAAAAAACTAGAAAAAAGAACAAATGAAGCCTAAAGTAAGTAGAAGAAGGATGATAAAAAATCAGAGCAGATATAAATGAAATAAAGGCTAAAAGGATAATAGAAAAGACTATTGAAATGAATACCTTTTTCCTTGAAAGGATAAACAAAAATTACCAACCTTTAGCTAGACTCACAAAAGAAAAAGAGAGAAGACTCAAATAAAATTAGAAATGAAAGAAGTTGTAACAGATACCACAAATGGTCATAAAGAACACTGTGAAAGGCTATATGCCATCAAATTTGACAACCTTGAAGAAATGGACAAATTCTTAGAATCACATAAACTTCGCAGACTGAATTATGAAGAAACAGAAAAATGAATAGATAAATCACTAATAAGGAAATTGAAACAGTAATCACGAACCTCCACAAAATAAAAGTCCAGGACCAGATGGCTTCACTGGTGAATTCTACCAAACATTCAAAGAAGTTTTAATGTCTATCCTATTCAAACTCTTACTAAAAATTGAAGAGTGAATGCTTAACTCATTTTATGAGGCCAACATTATCTTGATACAAAAACCAGGCAAGGACACACACGCACACACACATTTTATAGGCCAATATCTGTAATGAACATAGATGAACTAGCAAGTACAACAATACACCACAATCAAGTGTGATTCATTTCAGGGATATAAGGATGCTTCAATATCTACAAATCAATCAACACGATATTCCATATCAACAAAATGAAGGATAGAAATCATATGATCATCTCAATAGATGCAGAAAATGCCTGACAAGACACAACATCCATTTCTAATTTTAAAAAACACTTAATAAAAGGGATATAGAAGAAAATTCCTTCAACATAAAAAAGCCATATATGACAAACCCACAGCCAACATCACATTCAGTGGTGAAAAACTGAAAGCTTTTCCTCTAAGATCAGAAACAAGACAAGGATGCCCATTCTCACCACTTTTATTCAACATAGTACTGGTAGTCTTAGCCAGAGCAATTAGGCAAGAAAAAAAAACAGACATCTAAATTGTAAAGGATGAAGTAAAACTGTCACTGTTTGCAGATGGCATGATTTTATATATATAAAACCCTAAAGACTCTACCAAAAAAAAAAACTATTAGAAATAAAAATGAATACAGTAAGGTTGCCAGACATGTGATCAATATACAAAATCTGTGTTTCTATATACTAACAAGAAACTATCAGATAGAGAAATGAGAAAAACAATCCCACTTACAATTACAAAAAAAAGACTGGAATACATAGGAATAACTTAACAAAAGAGGTGAAAGACTTGTACACTGAAAACTATAAGACATTGTTGAAATAAATTGAAGAAAACACAAACCGATGGAAAGATAATTTAATGTTCATGGATTGAAAAATATTAACATTGTCAAAATATCCATATTAACTAAGCAACCTACAGATTCATTGCAATTCCTATCAAAATTCAATGGATTTTTTTTCACAGAAATAGAACAAAAATCACAAAATTTGCAGGAAAGCATAAATCATCCCAATTAGCCAAAGGAAGCCTGAGAAATAAGAACAAAGCAGTAGATATCACACACACCTGATTTTAAACTACACTACAAAACTAGTGATCAAAACAATATGGCATTGCAGAAAAAACAGACCAATGGGACCAGTGTTTAGAGCTTAGAAATAAACCCACACATATGTGGGCAACTGTCTCATGAAAAGGATCCAAGAATATACAATGGAAAAAGGAAAGCCCCTTCAAAAAAATAGTATTGGGAAAAAGTGGACATGAAAAAGAATGAAACTGACCACTGCCTTACACTATACACAAAAATTATTTCAACATGGATTAAAGACTTGAATGTAAGACCTGAAACAGTAAAAGACATAGAGGAAAACATAGGCACTAAGTTTCTGGACCTTTGTCTCAGTAGTGTTTTGTGAATTCGATTCCAAAGGTAAGGAAGACAACAGCAAAAATGAGACTACATCAAACTAAAAAGCTTCTGCACAGCAAAGAAAACCATCAACAAAACAAAAAGGCAACCAACCACATGGGAGAAGATATTTGTAAATCACACTTCTGAAAAAGGGTTAATATGCAAAATATATAAAGAACTCATATAACAACAACAAAACCAATCTGATTAAAACATGGCAGAAGATCTGAATAAACATAGATGGTTTATAGGTACATAAAAAGATGCTCAACATTACTAATTATTATGGAAATATAAATCAAAACCACAATAAGATATCACTTCACACCTGTTAGAAGGGCTATTCTCAAAAAGACAAGAAATAACAAGTATTGGAGAGGTTGTTGAGAAACAGAACCCTGCTGCACTGTTGGTGAGATTGTAAGTTGGTGCAGCCACTATGGAATATAGTACAAAGGTCCCTTTAAAAATTAAAAATAGAAGTAGCATGTGATCCAGCAGTTCCTCTTCTGGGTGTTTATTGAAGAATATGAAAACACTATTTTAAAAGATATATTTACCTCTATATTCATTGCAGCATTATTTACAATGGTCAAAATAAGGAAACAACCTAAGTGTCCATTGACAGATTATATATATATGTAATACATATATAAATACATACACACACACATGTATATACACACAACACAATGGAATATTACTGAGACATTAAAATGAAAAACACTTTGCCATTTGAGATTATTGATTGATTTTGAGGGTATTAAGCTAAGTGAAATAAGTCATAAAAAAAGGACACAAATTGTAATGTTTTCACTCATGTGTGGAAAGAGCAAACTAACAGGAGAAAAACAAACTCATAGATACAGACAATAGAACGGTGGCTACCAGAGGAAAAGAGGATTGGGGGAAAAACAAAGTGGGTAAAGGGGGTCAAATATACGGTGACAAAGGAGGCTAGACTTTTGATGGTGAGCACTCTAATATATTATACAAATATCAAATTATAATGTACACATGAAATTTTTATATTATTAATCAATTTAAAAAAGAAAAGAAAATGGGCAAAAATTTTTGAACAGATACTTATAAGAAATTATAATGATGGTAAATAACCACGTGGAAGGAATCTCAAAATCATTAGCCAATAGGGAAATTTAAATCAAAACCACAATAAGATTCTACTTTACATCCACGAGGATAGCTATAATCAAAATCAGAAATAACAAATGTTGACAAGGATATGCAGAAATTAGAACCCTCATACATTGCTGGCAAGAATATAACATGTCTAAGCTACTGTAAAAACAGCTTAGCATTTCTTCAAAGATTAAACACAGAATGAGCACATGACCCAGCAATCTCACTCCCAGATATATACTCAAAAGAATTTAAAAGATGTGCTCAAACAAACCTTTGCACACAAATGTTCATAGCTAGCAGGCTATGAACATCACCAGATGAATGATCAATTGTGGTATACACATTCAATGGAATATTAGTCATACATAAAAAGAAATGAAGTATTTATAAATGCTACACAGTGATGAACCTCGAAAATATTATGCTAAGCGAAAGAGCAATACACAAAAGGCCAACACTACATAATTCCATTCATGTGAAATGTCCAGAATAGGTAACCCATAAGATAGAAGAATGGTTGTTGCCAAAAGAGTGGGAGGAGTGGGAAATGAGGAGTGACCGCTTAATGGATGCAAGGTTTTATTTGGAGTAATGATGTTTTGGAACTAGATTGAGGCAGTGTTTGCACATTGTACATGTACAAATGCCACTTGGATTGTTCGCTTTTAAATGGTTAACTTCGTGTTACATAAATTTCACCTCAACAAGAAAAAACTTTTTTAAGCAAACACAAAAACAAAAACACAGAGATACCATTACACACATATCAGAATGGCTCAAAATAAAAGTAATCATCGGTGAGGATGTTGAAGAACTTTATCCTCACACACAGTTGGTGGGGATATACAAAATCCTTTGGAAAACAATTTGAATGTTTATTATAAAAGACAATCTACCATATGACCCATCATTACACTCCTAAGTATTTGTCCAATTTCTTGGAAAATAACATCTTATCAGACTCGTACGTGACTATTCAATAACAGGCTCACTTATACAGCCCAAATCCAGAAACAACCTAAATGTCCATCAACAGATAAATGAATAAACAAATTATGGTTCATCCATGTCATGATTCAACTTAACAATAAAAAGGATGAACCATTACTATACAGAACAGCATGGTTGGCCCTTAAAATAATCCTATTGAGTAAAAGAAGCCAGGGGTAAAACAAGTATATACTATGTAATTGACTCCCTGTAGAAAAAACTCCGGAAAATGTAAATAGAACTAATCTTTGGTGACAAAAAACAGATCAGTGGGTGCTGGGGAGGAGAATGAAGGATTACAAAGGCACAAAAGGAAGCTTCTGGAGATGATTAATGAGTTAACTATCTTGTCTGTGGAGATGTTTTCACAATTGTATATGTATAACAAACATTAAATTATACATTTTAAATGTGTGTAGTTTTTGGTGTGTCATTTATAAGTCAGTAAAACCTAATTTTTTAAAAGGAAAAAGAGGGAGTGATGTCAGAAGCAAGATAGAATGAGGGATGTACCCAAATCTCTCCCCTTGAAACATGAATAAGCTGAACATCTAAAATGAAAAACAAAAAAAAGCAAACAACAAAAAAAAACACCACACCCAAACTGCACACCAGCACGTCAAAGCAAGGTATCTGTGAATAAGAGCTACCACAGGTCAGAACCCTGGAAGTCAGGCGGTAGACTGGGAGAAACAAAGAAGCTGCCTCTCACAGCCAGAGCTCCCTGCAGGAGGAGAGGTAGCGGAGAGGGTGCAGATGGTTCCCTGAACAAGCCAGCCTGAGAGAGCTATGAGCTCGACACAGCAGTAGTGCCCAGGGATCACAGCAGAAAGCAGAGAAATGCAGATGGCAGAAAACTGGGAACAGCAGAGAAGCAACAGTCGATCATTACTAGCTGCAGTTGCAAAACACGAGGTGGAGCCGCAGCCCACATTCTCCAACCTAGAGAGCACCTCTTCTCATAACCTCCAAGACTGAACACTGAGGAATCTGAGTAAATGCTACTGAAACTGTTGCTAACACTGACAGGGACTGACACTGAGGGTTGCAAGAGTGATTGAATATTTATAAGAAAAAAAAGAAGCATCATTAAGACTTTATATAAAGCAGGGATCCAAGAGGCATAGACGCCACATACTGGAAACCAAAAGAAAAAATGCCTGCTTAGAAAAAGGCTAAAGAGAGACCTTTACATAATAAATCTTTTTTCTGGGGGGGGGGGGAAGTGGACGAAAGCAGAATACACTTCTATTAATGCCCAGGTGAAGACATAGTTCATTAAACACCATGAACAACCAAGGCAACAAGATGACTTAGAAAGAAAGAAAAAAATCTCCAGAAAATAAGTTTAAAGATATAGAAATATAAGACTTAAATGACAGAGAATTCAGGATTGTACTTCTGAAAAAAAACTCAGTGAGATCCAAAATAATTCATATCAACAATTCCAATAATTGAAAAAAAAAAAAAACTGGATCAGCACAAAAAACTAGCCAAGAGATTGAAATCCTTAAAAAGAACCAAATAGAACTTCTGGAGATGAAGAACACACTGAAAGAGAGGAAGAATAAAATAGCAAGCTTGGGGAATAGAGTCAACCAAATGAAGAAAAGGATCAGTAATACTGAAGACAAAAATCTAGAAATAAATCAGGAGGAAGAAGAGAGAAAATGATAGGGGGAAAAAAAAAAAAGCCCAAAGAGTAATACAAGAACTAGCTGATACCATCAAGAAAGGAAACATAAGAATAATGGGCATTGGAATGAAGGGGGAGAAAAAAAGCAGAGATTAGAAAGCATTTCAGACAAATAACTGATAAGAACTTTCCAAACTTAAGGAATAAGCTGGAGCTTGGAATTCAAGAAGTCAACAGAACACCCAATTATCTCAACCCAAAGAGGCCTTCACCAAGAACCATTGTATTAAAATTATCAAAAATTAATGACAAAGAAAGAACTCTCAGAGCAGCCAGGGAAAAGACAATGGTAACCTATAAAGGAAAACCCATTGGACTTCTCAGCACAAACCTTATAAACCAGAAAGGACTGGAATAAAGTATTCAAACTAGTAAGTGAAATTAACTACCAGCCAAGAATAATGTATCCAACTAAGCTTTCCTTTAGATATGAAGGAGAAATAAACACCTTTTTAGACATACAAAAATTGAGAGCATTCTCTACTACGAGGCCTGCAATACAGGAAACACTGAAAGGGGTCAGCTCACCTAAAACAAAATGACAAATATATATATATAAAACTATGAGTAAGGTGAATAGCATGCAGATAGAAGCAGAGCAGTCCAACTCTAACTAAGAACAGGGCATTATAAGCTTAAACAACAAGAAGAGATTTACTATTGCAAGATAGTAATAAACATTCAGTATACATAGAGACAAATGGAGAAAACAATGACAGAAAAGGGGAGGATTCAAAGAACCAAATTCATGAAGGGGAATGGCGATAAGGCACACGTAGAAGAAAATGCACTACTATACATATAACTATCCTTTACATATTCATAATGGTAACCACACACCAAAAGATTCAGAACTGAAGTATATAATATAAAACAAAAAGAATCAGAGGAGAAACCCACAAAAAAAACCAAAAAAAAGAAAACAGAAACTCAAGGACCAGGAAGCAATGGAAACACTGAGCTACCAGAAGGCAAAAGAAAAAATAGCTATAAGAAGATCCCAGATTTCAATAATCACCCTAAATGTAAATGGACTGAACTCATCAAAAAAAGGCACAGAGTTGCAGAATGGATCAAAAAGCAAAACCCAACCATTTGCTGCCTCCAGGAGATATGTCTCAGTTCCAAAGACAAATACAGACTCAAAGTGAAAGGGTGGAAAATATTTCAAAGAAATGTCATTCAGAGAAAAGGGAGTAGTGATACTAATATCAGATTAAATAGACTTCGAAATAAAAAAAGGTAAAGAAAGATACTGAAGGACACTTCATAATGATAAAGGGAATCATACACCAAGATGACATAACACTTATTAATATCTATGCCCCCAATTGAGGAGCCCCAAAATATATAAAGCAATTACTAACAGAACTAAAAAGAGAAACATATCATAGTAGGGGACCTAAATACTCCACTGTTGAATATGGACAAATCATCCAAACAAAATCAATAAAGAAATAAAATAGACGTTCAAACCCCAGGAAGCTCAGAGAGTCCCAAAAAAAGTGAACCCAAAGAGGCCCACACCAAGATATATCATAATTAAAATGCTAAGGATTAAATACAAAGAGAGATTCTTAAAAGCAGCAAGAGAAAAGCAGTTAGTTACCTACAAGAGAACACCCATAAGACTCTTAGCCGATTTCTCAAAAGAAACTTTGCAGGACACAAGGGTTTGGCACAAAATATTCAAAGCGGTGAAAAGCCAGGGCCTACAATGAAGAATACTTTATTCAGCAAAGCTATCATTCAGAATTGAAGGACAAAGAGCTTCTCAGATAAAAATTGGCTAAAGAAATTCATCAACTCCAAGCCAGTATTATAGGAAATGTTGGAGGGACTTATTTAAGAAGAAAAAGACATGTATCAAAAACATGAATGAATGGTAATAACTACATACATATCAACAAATACCTCAAATAGAGAAGAATCAAGTGCTCCAATGAAAAGATAGGGTAGCGAAATGGATATGAGAACAAGACCTCTACATATGCTGCCTATAAGAGATTCACTTCCAATTAAAAGACACACTGAGACTAAAAGGGAAGGGATAAAGATATTGCCTGAGGATACCGCGCTGAATGAAGTTCGATAAAGACAAATATCACACGATTTTACATACATGTGGAATCTAAAGAACAAAATAAACAAAAATGGAAACATATTCGTAGATACAGAGAATATTTTGAGGGCTACTAAATGAGAGGAGGGTTTGGGAGATGGTGAAAATGGCAAAGGGATTAATAAGTACTAATGGGTAGATACAAAATCGTCATGGAGATATACAGTGTAGCATAAGGAAAGTAGTCAATAATGTTTTAAAAAATATATAAGGGGGAGAGGTACTTGATTTATCAGTGTGACCACTTAATGAGTTACACAGATCTCTAATCACTATGCTGTACAAACCGAAACTAATAACTTATTGTATGCCAACCCTAATTGAAAAACTCATTGTACAATGTAAATATGAGCAACTAATTGCCTATTATATTTCAATGAAGCTGTGGGAAAAAATTTGCCAGACTATTTTCCAAAGTGGTTGTGTCATTTTATATCCCTACTTACTATTTATTTATTCCAGTTGCTCCACATCTTCCAACACGATACTGCCAATCATTTTATAGTCATTTTAATGAGTGTATAGGGGTGTCTCATTGTAATTTTCATCTGTATTTCCATGATGGCTAAAGTAGAAAATCCTATCTTGTCCTTATTAGCCATTTCATTATCTTCTTTCATTGACTATGTTGCCATTTTAATTGGGTAATTTGCCTTCTTACAGTTGGGTTGTAAATTTTTATATTTTCAGAATATTAATCTTTTGTCAGGTATCTACTGCAAATATTCTCTTCCATTCTTTTTTTTTTTTTGCCTTTCAATGAACTAGAGTTTTTAATTTTGAAAAGTCAATTTTATTTTTTTCTTTTATACTTCATTATTCATGTGTCCTATCTAGGATGTCTTCTCCTGTGGTTTTGGTACATTTTAAATAGTTACTCTGTAACAATATTTACATTTTTTTATGGTTATCACTTTTTTCAGTGTTATTTTTTTCAATTTTCATCAATTATGTCTTGCTATGAAATCATTCATTTACTCTAGGTAATATTCTCTTCTGATCCTATTAACTGATCCAGTATCTATGAATTCTTTTACTCATTACAAATTTTGTGTCATTTTTCTATCTCTCTACCTTACTTAGGTTTGTGTGAAGTATGTAGTTTACGAGTTTTAAAAACCTTCCCTATTTATTTTAATCAAAAGATGAATTATTTTGGAATTCATAATAAATTTAGGCATATTTTCAGGTGCAAGAGAAATCTATTCGTATCACATAGCTTAAATCTAAAGGGAATATGCTTCCAGTGTTGATTAAATTGTCATGACCAGTGTCTCTAGTTCCCAACTGTTGTTGAGAAAAGGTTGTCATTGCCCCAGCCATCATGTACAAGGCATAGAGAAGGGTAAATTGATGGCAGCAGCTCCATCCATTCCTTTTTTTAGGAAATCAAAGGTTTTCCTCCCAGAACACATCTATCGGTATTTTGCTCCTATTGGTCCAAATCACATCACCTGGCCACTACCAGCTTCAAAAGATGCTAATAAAGTAAATAAGTAGTGAGAGAGGAGTATTTGACCTACTCAGCAAGCTGAGAGTGTCTACAACTGTAAAACGTGTCCAAGAAAAAAACTGAATCATTTTCCCAAAAAGTATATAAAATATACCCCCCCAAAAAAACCACTTAAAATTTTATATGTGAAGTTTAACTAAAACTGTAAAAGAATAGATGGACATACTTAAACATGCAAAAAATAAAGTTATTCTGATGGAATAATTTAATCTACAAAGTCAAGAGACAAGTTTTTATTTTTAAGGAGTTACTACGTTTAACCTATAAAAAGCTGTTGTAAATAGACAAGAAAAACAATCCAAAAAGAAAAAAATATGAATAAATGGTTTATAAAGGCAACTTAAAAAATAGCTTATTAAATGGCAATAAACATTTAAACAGGCATATTAATATATAAATTAAAATTAATTATCACTTTGAAATCATAAAACTTCTCAAAGTTAAAGAGTAATAGCTACTGTTGGTAGAGGAAAGGGAGTACATTATACATTGTTGGAAATACAAAATACTAGTCTTATTCCAAAGAAGTCTGACAACTATGACAGTAAGAAAACATAATTCAATTTCACTGCCAGAAGTATCACAGGAATTAAAAAAAAAAATCTCCAGTAGATAAGGGCATGATTATGCCTGTCCACTAACCCTTTATGCTATGTCACCTCTTGAGGATGATTATCAGAACATTTTTCCTGGTCTCTTCAACTAGTTAAACATTATTGTTGGGTGCACAAAATGCAAAAATGTGTGTATAGTAAAATCCCATTTCAAGTCAATGAAAACATACACCTACATGTGTGCACAGGTAATAATGTGTATGTGACTTTGAGTAAAAAAAAAAGTGAGGTTGATCAGCACTGCGTAGCCGTTGACAAACTGTTGTGACTGGAATTGCTATGAGTAAAAAAAGTACAACATTAAGAAATAAAATATAAGGATTACATTTATACCATTTTATGTGTGCACATGCATTTGTATGTGTGTTTAAATATGTATTTTTTAGTTAAATGGCAAGTGATGGACTGGTCATTTTGGGACATAGGCATAAAAATAAACCAATAAACAAAATGAATTCTATATACTTCCTATGGAATTTGCTTCTATAGGAAGGCTTTTTCCAATTGTATCAAATTTATAGTTACCCCCAATATGAATTTTATGGCACTTTAACAAAAATTCTTAGAAGACTTACTTTTCTCAATTATTTATCTGATGTCCAGTAAGGTGTAACTCATGGACAAAGACTTTTTGATATGCAATATATAATACACAATATACAATAATCATAGGGTTTCTCTGTAATTTAAATTTATGATTGGTTCTGACTTGTGTGAGAAGACTTTCTCACTTTTCAGAAAGACACAATTTCATTCATTTATAAATACTAAAATTTGATTTCTGAATGAAATTATTCCCAAAGTGTATACAGAAAGTTTCCTCCTGGGACATTTTCTAATAACTTCCTGTCACAGCTTTTATAGGTTTTTATCTCAAAAATGAGTTTCAGTGTATAATGAGATTTGACCTATTATTTCTCATGTGTGAATTTGCTGATGTTCAAGGAGTCGACTTTTCAGTGGATGATTTTGTTATTGTATTCATAAGGCCGCTTGCCAGCATGAATTCTCTATGTAGCGAAGTATAATTTGTGAATGAAGACAGAAAATCACTCTCCTCTATGAACGATCTGATGTGTAATTGTTTGAAAGTTTTCTTACATTTACTAAATTCATTTTCCAAAAATTAATGTAAAGTGCATTTTTAATTTAAAAATTTAGGTTGTAAAACTTTTTAAATAGTTTTTCTGTATATACAAATGAACTGTGTCATACTGCTGGCATACTTCTTTGCCTAGTAAAGTCTATAGCTCACATGCATTCAATGTATACTGACCCTGGAGTTCAACTTAAGATTTAGCTCTCCTATTCCATTCATAATTTTCCATCATCCATTTTTCAATCAATTCCTAAGTGCCCCTGGAGATATGGAGGAAAAAAAAAGAAGAAGAAAAAAAGTCTTCCTTTCTCCTAAAGATTAAAACTGTTGACAAAAGGTAAAATAGCTCTTCTGTCTTTTTCTTTTCTTTTCTTTTTTTGACTTGGTAATGTAGAATTGTATTTTTTGTTTTTATTTTATTTTAAATTAAAAGACTGAGAAACATTACCTCTGTTATCCTACTAAAATAATCTTTGAAATTCTTATTTTCAAATCCCTGGGCTCTTAGACCAATCTTCATTTACTTAATTTTCTATTCCAGAGGGGGAAAAAACATACTAAAACCCATAGATATCTTAAAGGATCTTAGTTTCCTTCTTTTGCTAAAATTTGGCAGCTACCATAGTAAAATTTACTGCCACCAGAAGTAATTTTCTTTTATGTATCAAAGTTTACAAAGTCTTTAATGAAGAGTAAATGCCTTATCTTTTAGCAACAAAAATTAGGAATAAAGTAATGCTGCGAATCATAGCATTTTCATTTTTAAGTTAGTTTGGAAAGTTTCAGTACTTTAAAATATATATATTTCTGGACTCTACACTCCTTAAATAGGAACAGCTATCACAGAAAATTGAAAACTTTTGCTAATGGCAGAATAGATGGTATAGACCAGTACTCCCTAGAGAACTTAAAAAAAAAAAAAAGTGGGAAAAAAAATATTAGCTACATTTAATTTTGCAGTGGCATTGGAGAGCTACCAAGAAAGTTAAAAACTGCAGGAACAAGTTTAGAAACAAGACACAACGTCTGGAATTTGTGACTATTTACTATAAAAAGGTATTTGTTAATTCTTAAAGAACATACTGGGCAAGAGAAGCTTTAAAGTTTTTGACAAATTTATAGAACTAAAGGGACAAATACTAGGATTAAGGTATTTCCAAGAAGGAGAGACCTGTTAAATCTCCCAAAGTCCTAAATTTTAAGGATTTTCCCTAGGAAAAAGAGTGAGGCGGGGGGGGGGGGGGGAACAAGTCTTCACATTTTCAAATAATCTTAGCACATGATTGGATGAAGGCAATCTGGGATTGCTAGTGTTCCTAGCTGAGTCACATGTCAGAAACAAAGGCAAAGCCTTTCAGGAAAATGATATCATCCAGAACATCTAATTATCTCTACAATTGTTAATATATAATGAGTGTCTGGTAATTAATTCAAATTCACTAGGTTTATGAGAAGGCAAGACATCACCAAAACCCAAGAGAAATGACAACCAATAGAAAAAGGTCAACAGGGGATCTAGATAATGGGGCTATCTCTAGAAGAAGTATAAGATAACAAAGCACATGCCTAATTTGAATAAATCGCAGCTAAGAATTTCCCAAAACATACAAAAAATGTCTCCACTGAGCCATAAATAAAGAATATGCTGCAAAATCCAAGCAAAATACACACAAAAAATCACATGTAAGCATATCACTGTGCAACTGTTGACAGCCTAAGACATAGACATAAATTTTAAAGTGAGAAAAAGAAAGCACATTACCTTCAAAAGTAATTTGATTGAAAGCTTACTTTTCAACAAAGACAAACCATGACAAAATATCTTCAAAATACTAATAGAAAATAACTGTCAACTTAGAATTCAATACTCAAAAATATGTCCTTCAAAAATGAAGGCAAAATAAAGACATTTTCCTATGAACGAAAACAGAATTTGTCACTACCAAACACACACTAAAAGAAATATTAAAGGATGTTTTCAGTCAGAAGAAAAATTATTTTAGAAGGAAATAACAGGAGAAGAAGGAATAAAAGGGTAAATATGTAGATTTAAATGAATATTGACTTTGAAACAATTATCATTGTTTAACATGCAGAATTCAAATGCAATGACACCACTACCATATAAATAAAGATGATAAATGGAGTTAATGTTCTAGATCCTCACCTTGTTCAGAAAGTGTTATGAGTACTAATTTATATTATCCTTAAATAAGTGAAGTATGCATATTCCATTAATATTTAACATAGTAAATTTTAAGGCAAAATGTATCATTAGAGATAAAAAGGGATATTTCATAATGGTTGTTTAAATTGATCAGGAAAAGTATAACAATTGTAAATCTGAATGTATGTAAAAACAATCTATATAAATGCAAAATCAGTAGGTCTAGAAGAGACAAATTCACAATTATTGTGGAAGATTTTTCACTATCTGATAGAATAAAAGTCTATAAGGATATAGAAGATTTAAAAATACAATTAAATAAAATTTACCTATAAAGATTAAGAGGGGATAGGAATATTCTTCTAAATGTGCATCTATATATCTTCTAAGAAAACAAGCTTAAATGCAAGACAATTGTGTCCCATATATCATGTAATGACTATGTAGAGAATGTATTAACAAAACTGGAAGGTAATATAATTCTAGGTCTCGAAACTCATTTTCTTAATTTCTCTTTTTCAAACAGAAATCCGTAAGTATAGGTTTCTGTAGACAAGACTGAGAATCCGAAATGCTGATCTCTAGATTGGTAGCCTGTGGCAATTTCCATGAGCTCAGGGACAGAGCTGCTGCTTACATCTCTGATCACTTGTGGAATACAGGCTGGGAGCACTTTATACCTCTTGGATGTAAGTTACCTGCTGCCATGGCAGGGAATTAATAAGGAAACATGTTGGTTACCCAAAGATGCCTATAAATATTCAGGTAAGCCAATATCAAGTCAAATCGTACATTTAAATTTTTCTTATCTAAATTTCACACATTAATAGATACTATAAACAATAAGTAATAGAAATTTCAAAAGAAGTCCTATCTTTGTGTCTTTAATGTCAATTTTCACAAAACTTCTGGCTTTTCTTCATTATATACTTATTAAATTGTCTATACTTTTGCCTTGATGTCAGTATCATTAGGGTGCAATGAAAAATTCTTCTTAGCACTCCACTTAAGAAATTCCTTCTGTATTTTTGTTACCCAGGGTATGAGAAACTCAACTGAATTTATAAAGCTGCTAATCCAAAATGCGAAACAAGAAAGACTGCAAAGATATCTCCTTGCATATTTACCATTATATGCAGCCTGACAATCCCAGCATCTGTCAAATAACCTAGCACAACCATTATACGTTACGTAAACACTTTCTCCAAAGTGTCTCCCCCTAAGTGTAACTAAACATCAGCTATGTGATCTAGATATTCAGACTTCTGAATATCTATATAGAGGAAAGTTGGCTTTGGTTACCTCCTGCTTTTTAGTTAAGCTGTAGCATTTACAATTTTGTGTCCCCATAACCATGACTGTGGCACTGGACACTCTCCTTCCCCACTATCAGATTTCTGATGTATACTTAGTTGTGGCTTCCAGTTTAAGGCTTTCCTAAATTCACTGCATTTATAGGGCTTCTGTTTAGTATGAATTTTTTGGTGTTTAATAAGATTTGATCTGATGGTGAAAGCCTTTCCACATTCAGCACATATATATGGTTTCTCTCCTGTGTGAATTCGCTGATGCTCATGGAGTTGTGACTTTTTGATGAAGGCCTTCCCACAGTCATGACATTCATAGGGTTTCTCTCCAGTATGAATTCTCCGATGTCGATTTAAGTGGGACTTCTGGATGAAGGACTTCCCACATTCAGTACAAATATAGGGCTTCTCTCCTGTATGAATTCTCTGATGCATAATTAGTGTTGATTTTCGTGCAAAGGCTTTCTCACATTCACTGCACTCATAATGTCTTTCTCCAGTATGAGATTGTTGATGTATATGGAGGCCTGACTTCCTAGTGAAGGCTTTTCCACAGTCACTACATTTATAGGGTTTCTCTCCAGTATGAATTTTCTGGTGTGTGAAGAGATTTGATCTGTCAGTGAATGCCTTTCCACATTCAGCACATCTGTAAGGTTTCTCTCCTGTGTGAATTTGCTGATGTACATGGAGCTGTGATTTCTTAATAAAGGATTTCCCACAGTTACTGCATTCATAAGGTTTCTCCCCAGTATGAATTCTCTCATGTGTAATAAAATGTGACTTGTGGAAGAAGGCCTTCCCACATTCAGTGCAAACATAAGGTCTTTCCCCTCTATGAATTCTCTGGTGCACACTTAGTGTTGACTTCTGAATGAATGTTTTCCCACATTCACTGCACTCATAATGTCTCTCTCCAGTATGACATTTCTGATGTATCCTGAGCCGTGACTTCCAGGTAAATGATTTTCCACAGTCACCGCATTTATAGGGTTTCTCTCCAGTATGAATTTTTTGGTGCTTAATGAGATTTGACCTATCAGTAAAGGCCTTCCCACATTCAGTACAGATATAGGGTCTTTCTCCAGTATGAATTTTCTGGTGTATAATGAGATTTGTCTTATGGGTAAAGACCTTCCCACATTGTGAACATATAAAGGGATTCTCTCCTGTGTGAATTCGCTGATGCACATGGAGTTGTGACTTCTTTATAAAGGACTTCCCACAGTCACTGCATTCATAAGGTTTCTCTCCAGTATGAATTCTCTCATGTGTAATAAAATGTGATTTCCGGATAAAAGCTTTCCCACACTCAGTACATACATATGGTTTTTCTCCTGTATGAATTTTCTGATGCATACCTAATGTTGATTTCCTTGTGAAGGCTTTTCCACATTCAGTACAGTCAAAGTATTTCTTTCCAGTGTGATTTTTTTTATGTATACTGAGGTCTGAATTCTGAGAGATGTTTTTCCCACATTCACTGTATTCATAAGGTTTTTCTCCACAATGAATTTCTTGGCATCTGAACACATCTGACTTCTGGATAAATGCTTTTACATATTCACTGCATGTATAATGATTCCCTTCAGTATGAATTTTCTCATGACTTGACTTGAGGGAAAAATCCCTCCTGTATTTAGTGCATATACAGGGTTCTTTTCCTGTGTAAACCTTCTGAGGTACAGCAAGTTGAGGCTTCTGAATGAAGCTTGTCTCACATCTGCTGCATTCATACTGTTTCTCTTCAGTATAAATACTATCATGGACAACTAAGTGTGACATCTGTGTGAAAATGCTTATGCAATTAGAAAATAAATAGAGGTTCTCCCCAGTATCATTTTTTTTGTGTTGAATGAGAGCTTGCTTAAGACTCAGAAGTTTCTTACATTGATTACATTCACAAGCATTCATTTCTGTATGAGAATTTATATAAGTGAAAATGTTACCATATCCAATAATCTTATCTAATCTTCTGTTGCATTGTTTCTCTTATAACTACATAATCTTATAATAGGCTTTGAACTCTTTCCAAATGAGTCAGAGTTATGGAGTCTTTTTCTTGAAGGAATAAGGTGTGTGTTTACAAGAACTATTTTCCCATTGCTCTTATAGTCATAGTGCCTCACAATAGCGAATATTTGCTTATTGATGAAGGCAATGTGACATGAATGTTTTTTCTGGTTTTCTTCACATCTCCTTGTCTGCTCATAATCTTGCCACAATTCTAAAATGGAATATGGGTCATCCCTTGTGAAGAGATTTATTCTCTCAAACTGGATTGAAAGTTCTTCAGACATTCCCTGTTGTGAAGTTTCAAAACCAATATCCCCATCTGAAAAAGAAAAAATAAAACATACAATGAACAGTTAATAGACCATAGATATATACTACAGGATAAATAATAGCATTTATATGTGCCAAGCATTATTCTCAGTTCTGTATCTATATTTAATCAGAATCAAAATTATTTGCTGTTGGTATTATTGTCTTTTTTAAAGATGAGGAAACTGAGTCATAGAAGTTTGCCCAATCAAATGTTTAGTAATTGGGGAAGAAGAGATTCAAACTGAAGCACTTCAGTCCCATGTATGGAGCAGAACCAAGATGACAGAACAGGAGGAGGAAAAAAGTGGTGTAGATGATAAAAGCACTAATCATCCCTCTGGTGACCAAATCAAAGTTGTGATGGAAACAAGGAGCAAACAACAAGAAAAATTGCCTGGGATCTACATGAATAAGCCATACAACTAGGGAGAGAACTAAGAAATCAACCTGCATTGGCAGAAAGTAGGACGGGACAAAGATGGGAGGCTGCTCAGTCTTGAGTGATGAGTGGGACAGAGGCTGTAACAGCGGCAGCTGCAGACGCCTCTTAAAGGGGCCATGTCTCTGAGTGAACTTTCGTGGCAACGGACATGCTCGCTCTGAGCACCAGTGCCAGAGGGCACCAGGGACATACAGGGAATAATGAGCTGTTGGAGTGAGGACTAGAGGTGAGGCTCTCTCCCAAGCAGAAGTGACAGCAGTATCCATTGTTCCTCTGTTGAGCCCGGCCATAGCAGAGACATAATCAAACTGGATAACAGAGGTCGCTCCGCCCAGAGGATTCCCTGAAACTCTGTCTCCCCCAATTCATGGCCCCACCAAAGCCACATTCAGTTGTATCTTCGGCGAGTCAGGTGCTCCTTGCTGAGCAGAGCCAAGACTCACACTATTGGCAGCTGGCCTCAGTTTCTGGTGTGGTTTCTTGAGGCAACTAAAAGCACAGCATCTGTGGACTGCTTGCTGAATCTTAATAGGGCCCCAGAGGGGCACTGGCTGGGGCTAAACTTGGATTGCAGCTGAATCCCTCTCAGGACTGTGCCACTAGACACCTACTTCACAAATCCACACTTATAAGACCAGGAGACTTAGGAGCTTTGCGTAGGACATAAAAACAGACACAGAAAGGCAGCCTAAATAGGAAGACAAAGAAGCAGAAACCATATGAGAGAATGGAACAGAGATACAGATATAATGGAGTCAAATAATCTAACAGATGCAAAGTTCAAAACACTGGTGATAAAGTTGCTCAAGGAACTTTTGGGAAGTGCAGATAAATTCAGTGAGAACTTCAACAAAGAGATGAAAAAACAAAAATGGAAATGGAAATTATAAAAGGGAACCAGTTAGAAATGAAGAACACGTTATCTGAGATGAAGAGTATATTAGATGGAAAACATAGAGTGGATAAAGAAGAGAATCAAACCACCAATATAGAGGATGGGGAAGCCAAGGACAAGGACACTCCATCGGAATGGCAAAAAAAAAAAAAAAAAAAAAAAAAAAAAAAAAAAAAGGAAGCCAAGGCTATAATAATAATTTAAGAAGCCTATGGAACACTGTTAAAGGTAAAAATATTTGTGTCAGGGTACCTGAAAGAAAACAAGATGTTGAAGAGCTATTTGAGGAATGAAAACTTCCTTCAATCTGGTGAAGGAAACAGACATACAATTCTGGAAGCTCAGAGAGTCCCAAGAAAGAGGAATCCAAAGAGGCACACCCCACCAAGACACATCATAATTAAAATCCAATGGTTAAATACAAAGATCTTAAAAGTAGCAAGAGAAAAGCAGTTAGTTACCTACAAGGAGCATCCATAAGATTTCTCAAAATAAACTATTCAGGACAAAAGGGCTTGGCACAAAATACTTGATGTGATAAAAACCCAGAATCTACAACCAAGAATACTTTATCCAGGAAAACTATCATTTAGAGTTGAAGAATGGATAAAGAGCTTCCCAGACAAAAATAAGCTAAAAGACTTTATCAACACCAAGCCAGTATTACAGGAAATGTTGGAGGGACTTCTTTAAGAAGAAAAAACATGTTTTAAAAACATGAGTAAAAAATAGTAATAACTACATTCCTATCAATAAGTACCTCAAATGGAAAAGAGTTAAGTGCTCCAACCGAAAGATAGGGTGGATGAATGGATAAGAAAACAAGACCCCTACATATGCTTCTTACAAGAGGCTCATTTCAGATTAAAAGACACACAGAGACTAAAAGGAAGGGGATGAAGAAAGATATTGCCTTGATAGACCTAGAAGGATTGCACTATGAAATGGGAAGGATAAAGACAAATATCACATGAATTCATGTACATGTGGAATCTAAAGAACAAATAAACAACAACAAAGCAATAATAAACTCATTGATGCAGAGAATATTTTGAGGGCTACGAGATGGAGGGGATGAGGAGGGTGAGAAAAAAGGCAAAGATATTAAGAGGTACAAATGAATAGTTGCAGAATAGACATGGAGATGTATAGTGTAGCATGGGGAAGATGGTTAATAATGTAATAAATATGTAAGGGGAAGAGGGGTACTAGAATTAGTGGGGTGGTCACTTTACGAGTTATGTGGATCTCTGATCACAATGCTATACAGCTGAAACTAGTAATATTATTGTATGCCAACTATAAATGAAAAAAACTATTGAATTGTTCAATGTAAATATGAGCAACTAATTATATCTCAACATATAAGATGTTTATTATATGTCAATAAAGCTGGGAAAAAAGTTTTTTAAAAGAAAAAAAAAGATGACATAAGAACATTGTGACAAAACTATGTGGCTTAAAAGAAGTATTTTGAGTCTAGATTCTTATTATCCTTCATCTTTAAATCCTCATTAATCTCTCTCTTGATCTTTTCCCTATTAACCACTGTTCCCTAAATACCAATTTATTTATGTATAGTAAAACTATTGTAACCTTTGTCATCATGACCTGGCTACATAATAAATAAATGTCTACGATTTAATTTTTTATCCCTGTTTGGAGTGCAGAGACACATGCATCTAACAGGCAGTATCTAATAGGAGAAACAAAAAGTTGTCCATAAAAATTTGTCCTTTTCCTTCAACAACATTATGCTTGTAGCCAAGCATGTGGCTGTCTCAGAAAAACAGGTCTGTCCAGCCTCATCTGTTATTAGATGAAGCCAAATAATTCAGTTCTCACCAATTAAATGTGCGTAGAAATTGTATTTGTTGTGACAAGGCCACTATCTTAAGTAACGGGGTGTGTCTCCCACAACACTCTTCTTTCCCACTGGCTACACTCCAGACTGACAGCACTCAGTTCTATGCAGCTGCAATGCCCTAGGCAGAGGTCAGAAAACTACAACCCTCAGGCTAAATCCAGGCCCCTAGTCAAAAACTAAGAATGGATTTATTTCTGAATGATTGAAAAAAATTAAAATAATACTTCATGACACATGAAAATTATATGAAATTCCAATTTCCATGTCAAAGTTTTTAATGAAACACAGTCACACCCATTTCTTGATGTACTTGTCTATAGATCCTTTGGGGGCTACAACTGTAGAATGAGTAGTTATGACAGCAATCCTATGGCTCACAAAACCTAAAATATTTTACTTCTGGGTATTTACAGAAAATGTTTGCCATATCCTGCTCTAGAGGATGGTAGTGCAATGACTTTCTAAAAACTTTGTTCCTGAATGGCTGTAGAAAGCAGACTTGCTTAGAAGACCTGGACCACTCACCTTAGAACTGTCATGTTTCTTAGGGACTCTCAGTGACAAGAATTTAGCTTTATTCCAATATTCTTTTTTTGCCCAGATTAAGAATTACTAATATTCCAAACTCTGGTACAGATTCTCAGTAAATATTTATGCAAAAACTAGATTATACTATTATCTTATTCTACTAGAGTTTTTGAATATAGATATAGTCTAACCTTATACACATTTTATTGTTTCTAAGACCTTGTCATATCCCCAAACACATTATTTAACTGTTATATCACATTTTTACTCATACACATACACATTGATGGCTTTTATTAATCCTGAGGACATCAAATACTGGATTCCTAAACATGAATTTTGATCTTTTGCAACCTTTCATTTTCTTTAGCTTACAAACCTATTGGTATTTCTAACATCATTTACATTACTACCAATAACGTTCAATGTGAAATGTTGCTCCTGTGTCAAAAAGTTTACTTATATATAATTCCTGTCACCACTGATTCAATTACTCATCCAATAAAATACAAAATCATAATTCAAGACAATGATATGTGTGCATGCAAGCTATCTTTCCACTGCTCACTAGTCTATTTTTTTACCGAATGCAAACATATGTTCTTTTCCTTTTCCCCATTAAGTTTCCTTTTCTATCCTCTGTTCCTATTCAAAATTCATTGTTCTTCACAGATCATTTAGAGTTCTATGCTCTAAAAACAAGTCTAAATCTCAGCATAACATTAGGGAGGCTCTCTTTCCTTTCACGTTTAAAGAAAAAACAAAGACTAGATAATCTGAACCACTCATACTTAATTGGCATAGATTGTACCATAACAAATGCTTATTGCACAAAGCCTGAAATTTTAAGCATTTTGTGTAATTATCTTCCCTTTCCAATTACAATTATTGGACCCTTGAACTGCTCCTACCAGAAAAAATTTCAAATCCCTCTGAAAAAAAGTAAAATAATAATTTTCTCTATCCTATCACATAAATTCAAGAATTTAATTTTACTAAATATTCTCTACAGAAACATTGGAGGGAAAAGGGTGAAAGACTCAGTAATCATGTCACTTAATGTAGTTTTCTCTGAAATTATGTAGGTTGGAGAATAAGAAAAGGGAAAAAGCAAGATAGTAATAGTTAGGTTCAATTCAAGGAGTAATTGAAACCTGTGCACAAAGTATCAGTATGTATAGTATCTAAACAGGCAGATAGAGAAAATTATCAAAGGGTCAGATGCCAAGGGATCACTAAAGGGAATATTAAAAAAAAGTAAACAAGATTATGGAAACTAAACAGAGACAAATATAAAGCACCAATATGAGGCATGTTCTTTGTTTAGCTTACAAACCCATTGAGAGAAAAATTTGTCACATGTTTAGATAATAAGTATGAGGATTCTAATATCATAATTTTGTGACCGAATATCTAGATGCTTCTGCAATTTGGTCTCTGACCTTGCTAGGGGTGAGTAGGCCATTTTGCAGTTTAAACTCTTGACTATTGTCTATCTCACAAACTGCATTTCTTGTATTGTTCATTTCACCACAAAACTAGTTTAACTAGTTTATTTCCAAACCCCAAAGGAAACTGAAGCTTTGGTCCTAACTCCTCCCTCCCACTAAACCCTTTACCCTACTGACCATGTCTTATGACTCTAACTGTTGGCCATATCCTATAACTCTACCTGCTGACCATGAATCAACAGAAATTACTCATCATTTTTATCTCACAGTCCCATTTGCTGACTACTGAGTCAGCAGACTCTGAAATTCAGTTGCCTCCACCAATCAGAAAATGAATGATATAAGTTTATGGTCATATTTCCCCGCAATCTATTCCTTTGAATCTCACTTTTAAAGTTCTTGCTTTATTTTTCCACCTCAGAGCATGTCTTTGGCTCATGCCAAAGGCTATATTTTCTATATTCTCTGATTTGCAAATAATATCAGAATAAAACTCTGTTTACTTCCTCACAAAAGTCTTGTGGAACTTCCATTTATAAATAGTAACTTTAGTTTTGCACCATATAACTGACAGAATAAACACAATGTTTTAAGCAATAAATCTATCAGCATCAAAGATGAACTAGTTAAAGAAAAAAAAAGGATTAGCACATCCAAATAGGGTTAGAGTAATCCAGGCATGAGACATAAATATGATTTTAGGTGATGTCACTGGAAGAAAGCAAGAGGTCAAGAGTATCCAAATGATATTTTCTGAAAGAGAAAAATTAGTAAAAGGGCAGAAAAAAAAATTGTTTGACATGAGTCACAGGGAAAAGTAAAAAGCTACAACAGAATATGACAAAATTTTGAAAGGTTAGCCATCTGCTCTTAGTATGCTGCACTGTAACTGCTCTTCCTCCACACTGTGACCACTTGATGGACCCTTAAATGTATAAAGTATCAGTTGTTCCCGAGAGCTCTATACAACAGGGAAAATGCCTGCTTGAGACACACAACCTACAGTAATAGGGTGTAATATGATGATTTATGAGAAATATATCTTTGGTCATCTGAATGAAATATTTCTCAGATATTTTGATCCTCATTCACAGTTCTGGCCTCACAGCTCTCAACTCCTGGAATTTCCTTAAAAGTGATGACAACAACAATCGCATCTCTTGTTATGTTAATGATGTGATTTTGGACCCCAACCAAGGGAGGGAGAGGGGCTTGATGCTGAATTACTGCCAATGGCCAATGACTTAGTCAATCTGGACTGAGTAATGAAACCTCCATAGAAACCCAAACGGCAGGTTGTTGGCCCTTTTTCAGAGAGCTGTGACACAGGAGAACCAGAACGTTTCCACATGCCATTGTGCCGGGCACCAAGATCCAGGAGAACAAGAGGGCCTTCATTTGGGACCTCACCTTTTATCTCTTCATCTAGCTGTTGATTCATATGCTTTAATATCCTTCATAATAAATCAGTAATCTAGTGAGTAAAAAGGGTTTTCTTAAGTTCTGTGAGCCATCTTTCACAAATTACTCAAACCACAGAGGGTTGTGGGAACCTCTGATTTATAGCCATTTGGTCACCAATATAGGTAACAACCTGGACTTGCGACCGCATATGAACTGAGCTGCCAAGAAGGGGTGGGTGTCACTGGGACCCCCAATCTATAACCAGTTGGTTAGAATCACAGGTAACAACCTAGGATCACAAGTGGCCTCTAAAGTAGAGGGCGTTCTTGTGGTACTGTCAAAATTGAGTTGATTTCCTGGACAATCTGTTGGTGTCTGAGAATTGACTGTTGTGTGGGGAAGCCTGTGTGCATGCACATGTGTACGTGCACACACTGTGGGTGTTAGGCCTTGCTGGCCCAAGGTCTGCTGTTATCCAAGGCCTGAATGGCCCAAGTCTGGCTGGTCCAGGATCTGGCTGTGATCCAAGCCTGTGGCTAGGAATAGGACCCCAAATTTACAAAATATGTGTTTACTTCAGCTTATTGTATCACGCATGTGTGGCTAAAGGCCACTATTATACTCTGATCTGTGTAGAGCCATGCGGTCTCCTCGGAACAGAAGAGAGCACAGAAAGGGGCAGAAGTGTGTGCAATATTGCATGCCCCCCTACAATAGACTGCACTTCCCCAATAGAACTGTGTCCCACACAATAAAGTTGGTTCCTGCCGTTTCATTCTCACATCTGCCTCTTGTACTTTCTTCCAACTGGGCGTCTCACCATCGAACTTTCCTTCTCGAGCAACAATACTGCTAATACTTGGCATAGCCGACATGATCAGCTCGGCCCTCACACACACAACACACACACACACACACACACTGGAACTGGTCCAGAAACCCTTTTCACAGTAACTTACTCCCCTGTGCCTAGCATTAGCCATGGCTTATGCTGGAATTGAGAAACACAATTCAATCTGAGACATAGATAGGTCTGGGCCAAGAGACACAACCCAGAGCCACTTTAAGGAGTGTCAAATCTCTTACATCTCCTCCTAAGTGCCAATTATAACTCCTAAATTCAGTTGGTTATATATATGACAGGCTTGTAGGACTGGTAAATACAGCATAAAGCAGCATTACTTAAAAATGTATACTTGTCGGTAGGCAATACAGCCAGATAGCCACAGAAGAAAGACTCCTATGGTGATGGTCATCATCTAGACATCCTGCTCACTGCACTAACTGTTAAGTCACCTGCAGAGGAGAAATGGACCCTCATCCCAATCTTAGTTCAGATATAGAAAGTGATAATACAACACACACACCAAAAGGTATGTTACTTACACAAGGAGGCTTTTAAGGGAGACCTCCCAAGCAGATCCAAAAATGGCTTGGAGAGCAAGAAAAGAAGGCTGGCTTGGGTTTTATATGGTGACTGGAGATAGGCTAAGCTGACTGTACCAGTGCAAAGGAGAGAGCACCCGGTCATTCTCTACTACTTTTCCCAGATGTGGGCAGAAGGCAAAGAGAAAGGGGTAAAACTTGGAAGATATCAGCAGTCAAACATCAAAATGAAGTCAGAATCTGTTACAAGATACATGATGAGTTGTTCAAAATATTTTGTTATTAGAGAAACACAAATTAAATCAATAATTACTATGCAAAAAAAGGGACCACATACTAAACCTGACAAGCTCAGGGGAGGCCCACATTGTGGACCTTGCAAACCCAAAGGCCAAAGTAACTACACAGAGTAGTCTGAACATAAAACTTCCTAACTAAAAGCGAGTCGTAGCAAGTAGTCACATCTTAGACCTGTAGCTTCCTTAACAAAGGTCAATCTTTAACTTTGAAATTGTCTATTGTCTTTATGCATCTAAGGTAACATACTTTAAAAATATCAGACTAATTTTTTCCAGACTTCTCGAAGGCACAACTGCTAGCACTAGAGCATGAAACCACATAGTTATCTTGTTGCCAACATAACATCTCTATGATCTATAAATGTTAACTATCCTATACCCACCAGTGTAAAGGAAGTATGCGTCTCTCCATTTTGCTTTTTATACAATATTAGATTTCCCCACTTTGCTTCCTCCTGCCTCCCTAATCTACCACCAATGAATTTTATGTAACACCTCTTATGTCTCCTCCTTTGATTCTAATGTATGAAACAAGCTGCAAAACTGTCATTCTCAGGAGCAGTATCTCCATCCATTAAGATTTTGCTCTCTAGCAATTGTCATTAGTTTGGCTCAAATAAACTCTATAAGGCATTTAAGTAGTTCAGATGTTTCTTCATCAACATTTATTTGGCAGAGTCAGCAGGATTCCCAAGAAGCTCACCCAGGACCACTCTGTGGACCTAGACTGGTGCTAGGTATCAGCAGGAACCCACTGAGTCCTACTAGCTTCCTGCTCCACATCAAGTGAACTTGAGTGTGTTATCTCTTGGAATCCAGGACCTCCCTTGCTTATTATGGTAGAGGGTCTGACTTTACCTGAGCTGTTCTTTAAAATCCTCAAGGTGTCACTAATGGATAAAAGCTGAAGTGGCAGCTGGTCTTAATTTCAGCTTTTCAATTGAAAATTCTTACTGTGAGTTTGAATAAAGCTTTTTGCTGGAGAAAGGAAACTCTGAAACTTGTTCAGCTCTGAAGATAAGGGATTTACTCCCTCCAGCTCTAATATCCGGTATTCTTAGGTGACCAAATATCTAAGTGGAGATGTCTGAGAGTACCACCCCAAGTCGAGCAGGGCCCCATTGGGAATTCCAACAAATTGTAATTAAATAATTGACTTTCTGGGATGCATACATAAAGGCTGGTTACTAGCACTCTGAGTCCTCACAATTGTGTTAGACAGCTACGGAGAGAAAACTGAGAACATGTAAAGAGGGTTGAAGTGACTTGAGAGGTGACAGCCCCTTGGAGCTCAATCCATAAGCATCACACTTCAATCCAACATACCATTCTCTAGAAATTTGTTCAGACTCTAGATTTCTAGAGGAAAACAAAAATTAACGTGGGAAATCATATCTATAATGTCCTAAACCCCAAAGAACCTCAGCACTACCCCCCCTTAATACTCCCACAGGCTATATATATATTTTGTATGGAAGCTCAATTCGCAAGTATCTACAGGAATGGGCAAATTTAACTAAAAGTGGTATCAGCTTAAGACGGTCAAAGTGGGGAATTTTTGAAACCTCTAAATTGATTTTTTCTGCACACTCAAGTAGAAAAAGCTGGCTCTAAAATTAAAAAACTGAATGAATGGGAAGCTTATCTTGATTGGAAGTTAGAAGCTTCTAGAGGAAGACAGATAACTTCTCTTCTTTACTGGAAGTTACTAAGAAAATTGTAGAGACTGTCTCTGAACTAAAGAAGGCTTCTGAAGCTGATAAATGGCAACACCCCATTTCTCCCCCATGTCTAGCTGCTCCACTATATTTTTGCTTTGAGCTTCCTTGTTCTGATTTGTCCTCCTCCCTCTTCCCTTTTCCTCCCCTACTATTCATATATCTCCTCCACCACCACTCCCTATTGACCTAGGGAAACAAAATAGAAATCTAGATCAAGATAGATGAGGAAAACAAAGGTACCTCCCACCGGGAAATGTCAGTCTCACACAGAGAAGAACCAGCAATTGTGTACATTCCTTGGACAAGAACAGAATTAAGGAATTTAACTAGAGATTTCCCAACCCTCTCTAGAACTGATGGGTTTGCAATGGAATCTGATTTAACTCTTAGAACATATGATACTTGCTATTCTAATCTATTCTAATTAACACATCTACTGGTTTCTGAGAAATAAGCAACAGAAATGCTAAATAAGGTTCACTATGAAAGAAAAAAACAAAACAGGAAAAATGTAGGGAAATAGCCTGTTGGCTTTACCAAGCACAATCTGAGATTTTTCCCAAGAAAATGGAACTGGCTCAAGATTCAGCAAAAAACATTTCAAAAAAAACTTTCAAACAATACTCAGGTCTGATTCCAAACAAGTTTAAGGATCATCGAAATGATCTCTTACTAAATTTGGAATTTTGGGAAGGACTAGATGAAGAGCTTGTCACTCTGATAAAACAACATAAATTAAACTAGCTGACCAAACATACTGATGAACTGGCAGTTCTGGCTCATCAAACTATCTAAAACTACCCAAAAGAAAGAATATGAAGCTGCCAAAATCATGAATTTAAGCTCCAGCAGTTAAGCAATAAGGTCAGACATCCCCCAGGATTCTTAGACAAGGGCAGAAAGGAAAGTCTGTTTTATTGTAGAAAGCCAGGCAACCTTAAGAAGAAGGATTGTAGAAAACTGAAATGGGTTTTAGAAAAAAAGAAAAGAAACCAAGCAAGCATGGGCTGCTCCTGGACCAGGAGAGGACATTTCCCCTCTCCTTACTAATACTTTAAGAGAAACTAAAATTACCATAGAAGGGGAAAATTACTAAGAGTTTTATAGATACTGGAGCTACTTTATCTGTTCTTAAACCCAACCCAATTCAGTTTTCCTCTCCCTCGGAGTAAGCTTCTGTACAAAATGGCAGAAATATCTAATCAACCAACATCTGTTTTTAAATCAGAACCCATTTCCTTTCCAAATAGGGAATGTTATGGGGTAACACATATTTTTACTACTCAAATCTGCTCCAATTCAACTGATAGAGATTTTCTTGAAATCCATTAAGTCCATGTACCTTTTTTCCCAGAAGGGTGAGTGTTTTGAACTAAATGAATCAGATACTCAACCAATTGGGAACATAATGATTTTTTAAAAACCTCCACAAGAGGAAACTAACCTTGAGACTGAACATTTGTTGCAGGATGTTCCAATGCAAAAACTTGGGCCTTTTCCAGTAGAGATATTGGCAAGGTTAAGTCAGCCACTCCTATTAAAATGATTATTGGACAATACTTTGCATCTACCTAATATGCACCAATATCCTTTAAGACCTGTAGCACTTTACTGGAATTAAACCCATTATACAAGATTGCTTAAAAGGAGGCTTATAATTCCATGTATGAGCCCTCTAATTCTCCTATCCTTCCTATAAATAAACCAAATGGAAAAGGATGGAGATTTGTAAAGGATCTCAGAGTTGTAAAAAAATTATTCCCAGATGCCTTGTGGTTCCAAATCTACATACCCTATTATTGGCCATTCCTGTGACTGCCAATATTTTTCAGTGATAGATTATGTAGTGCCTTTTTCAGCATTCCTGTAGAAACACAGTCAATATCTCTTTGCTTTCACCAGGGGAAGATCACCAATTTACTTGACTGTAAACCCCGGAATATACACAGCCCTACCTATTTCTCTCAGATACTAAAAGCTGATTTGAAATGATGCTAATTTTCCCAGTGATTCCATTCTAATTCAATATGTAGATGATTTACTTTTATGCTCTAGGACAATACTAGACTCTCAAAGGGACAGACTTTATCTATTAACAACAGTTAGCTATAAAAGGTCTTAAAGAACAAGCTTCAATTTCATTTGCCCCAAGTAAAATATCTTGACTATTTCATTTCTAACTGATTAACCCTGAAAGAATCAGAGGAATCCAAACTTTTCCTCTTCCAAAAGCAAGAAATAGCTTAGAGGATTCATGGGTCTAAATTGCAATTGGGTTTCAAATTTTTCATTAATTGCCCAGTCTCTAAGTTTATTACAAATCAGATTGACCTGACCCAATTCAACGGAATCCAGAAGAGAAACAAGCTGTAGAAGCTCTAAGGGAAGAATTATCTTACACTCCTGCTTTGGGACATGCTAATTATAAACTTTCATTTCTTCCTTTCCATACATGAAAAAAAAGGAAATGCTTTCAGAGTTCAACTCAGAAACAGGAAGATCGTCATAGACCTATAGGATATTATAGCCAGCAATCAGACTTGGTAGCAAGAGAGCTTCCTCTCTGCATGAGGGTCATCTCTGGTACGCCATGTTATGCAAACAAACAGGATAGTTAGTTATGGGTTATCACAGTCAACACTTCCCTGTCAGTCGACTGGGTTGCTTATGAAAAACTCCTGCTTTCTGCACTAATATTTAACTTGATCTAACAGTCTTAACCCAGCAACTTTATTACCCTCATTACAAAACACCATAATTGTGTTTTGCTTACTGACCACCTTCTTTGTTCCTACAATGGTTTATAGGAAACTGATATTTCATTCCTTTAATATAGTTTTTTTTTTCTCTGATTCAAGCTGGTTTTATGCAGAAAACGGCATTGTGACTCACTTGTTTACCCACCCTTATCCTTCTCTCTCTGTATGCCTGCTCCTTTAATCATTAAGCCTTGGACATAAGATTAACAGAGCCTCAGGACTATAATCATGAAGACAATAAGTTCAGGTTACACTAAGGATAACATCTTAGCCTTAGATGTGTTTTAGCTCCAAAACCCTTCAATGCAGAACAAACTCCTGGGCATGGGACCAGATGGGATGGTGCCATGGCTGGCTGATTCCAGAACAGAACACAATGATCAATTATCCAGCACCCTCCAATCATCTAATCAGTAGTATGCACATCTACAGCTCCCTTAATTTCCATGACTACTGATTTTCCCTATATAATATGTGCTCCTGAAATTCTCCCAGAGAGCCAGGTTTTTGAGAGCAATAGCTCACATGGGTTCCCTGGGACTTCCAACTCTAAAATAAACCTTTCTTTATTTGCTGCAAAAACCTGCATGTATCTCTTCTTTGACTCAGATGTGTGCAGGCAAAATGGACCTCTTTTGCTCTGGTAACAAGATCTGCCCAGCAAGCCAAATTAATTGCTCTAACTCAGGCTTGTCATTGGTCCAAAATCAAGTAGCCAATATTTACACTGATCATCGCTATGCCTTCAGTGTGCCCACAACTCTGAATGTTATGGAAGAAGTGAGCTTACTTTAACTTCCTCAGGGCAGCCTGGAAACAAGGTGGCAGAATTATTAGATGTCATATAAAATTCCAGGACATCATAAAGCTGCCACTAAGGAAGCAAAAGGAAATCATTTAGTAAACGCTGCAGCTAAACAGCCAGCACTGAGCAACCAAATTATCCAGACCTGAGAATTATTCTTGTTTCTTATTAAATCAATAAAAGACTATCTTTTACAGTTCCACCAGACAGTTAAAGAAGAAGATATGACAATTAAAAGGGGGAACCTTCAACCCACACAAAAATCCATATGGTTTGGATCCTATTAGAAAGCAGTCTTACCTATAAGAGCTCAACTGCCTATACTTCAGCATGTACATGAGCTAACACACTGGGGTCCTAAAAATATGATTTCATGAAGTAATATCACTAGAAATCTTCTCTCACTATACCTCAGAAAGTGTATATATAGCACATGTTCTATCTGTCCAATATAACCCAGGAAAACCATTCCACAGGTCCCAAGGACATTTCCCACTTCCTTTAGGTATGGCAATTGGATTCTAAATATATTTATTAGTTATGATTTGTACATTTTCTCACTGGATTGAGGCATTCCCTTGTAGGAGAGCAATAGCCTTAACAGTATGTAAATTGTTATTGGAAAAAATAATTCCCCTTAAGGAATTCCCTCTGAGTTACATAGTGACCAAGAGACTAAGAATACTGGGCAAATAATGCAACCCATCTGCAACATCTGGCCTATTCTATAGCATTTTCATTGTGCTTACTGCCCCCAGTTCTCTGGATTAGTGGAACATACCGATGGTACAAACAAAATTAACTAGCCAAAAGTTCAGGAACTTTTCATCTCCCCTAGCCAAAAGCTCTCCCTACAGTGCTCCTCAACCTGAGATCTACTCCTTTTGGTAAACATAGCCTTTCTCCTTAGAAATAATCACTGGTCACCCTATGGATCTGGATGAAAGGGCATGTGAACCAACCTTACCAAAAGGAAACATTCTACATAATAACATCAAGGGTGTATTAAGCAGCTTAAAGGGATTGATAAATTAGTAACTGATTCATTTTAAGTGTGCCTCCAGGAGACAAAGATTTCAAAGACCCTGGCTTATAATCAAGATTTGGTCTACTGGAAAAGACATCAAATAAAAGACTTCTCCAACCTCATTGGAAGGGACCTTATCAGCTGTTACTAACTAATCCATGTGCAGTCAAATTTAAAAGGAGTTAACTCATGGATTCACATTTTTCATTTTTAAAAGGCGCCTAACTGTAAGTGAACACCTACACCTGTCTCTGACACTTGCTCTGCCTTCAGTGTACATCATAGGAATTCTTCAAGGATGAGAAGCTGCCGACATCAAAGGCAGATAGCTATCCCAAGACATTAAAAAGGCCTGTATGCCCACGAATTGATGTTGAACACTGGGACATTTGTTTAATCATTTTTTGTTGGCTAATAATAAAAAATTTATTATTTGAACTTCTGTCAAACCTTACCTTATATCATCTAATTGTTAATAATCAATTAAGATACATATAATGAACCTTATATTGTTATTATCTTTCTTATGTTTTCCTAATGAAAACAATATCCGTCTCCCCAAACTTCCTCCCTTATTGGATATGAAAATTTTAACTTGGGTCCATGCAAATCTTTCACATTTACTAGACAATGATATTTTGATTATCCATTAAGATAATGAAGTTAATGTTTTGTTAGCCATGCAGTGGTCTTCTCCTACTATTAATATAGTATTTTGATACATTTTTTTCTAGGTATATCTATTATAAAGGATCCATCTTGGGCAAATGCCTTCAAGAACATCTCCCTAATAATTCTCCTGGTAGAATTATAAATGAATCCAATTTAGATGAGCATTGCATAGCTATAGAAATAGATGATAAAAAAAATTAAGAAAAATACCTGGAAATGAGGGCAAAGACTTGAAGCAGCCTGCCCAATCTGGCATAGTGTATCTTGTCCTTGGATTGATCAACCATGAAATGGGTTCCCATTTCAGAAATATTTCAGATGCTTGTGGAAAGCCCTATGGAATATTTGAACTCTAGCTCATTTGGGGGTTACCTCTACTCATTTAACTATGGCATGGGAAACTCAACATTTTGGGGGCCATTCAGTATACTCAAATTGCTCCCAGGCCATAGCCATCCAATGATGACAATGTACCTTGTGTATCCAACACTGGCCCTCTGTAAGAAATAAGAGGGGACTACTTGGAGGATTAAGAGCTAGCCTTGATATTCTGGGACAAGCTGAATTTACAATTAATGAAGAATGTCATTTGTTAGAAAAAGATTCTTTACTAAAATAGTTTATATGAGGGAAACGTTCTTTCAAGAAAGAAAAGAAAGGAAAGCAGCATGGAAAGACAATGAAGCTTTAACTTAATGGATAAAATGGACACAACAGACTATAAAAACTTGTGCACAAACCTAACAATGGGAACATTCCTATGCCCTAACTCAACAGGGCCTATTATCTATGCTACTGGAAAAGAAATCTGAAGTAGTTATGAAAAAATGACCTACTATAATGGGTATAGGGACCCAGGCTGGACACTTATGGTCCTCCTGGACTTTGGGAAATTTTAGATAGAAAATGTGATCTATGATATTGTATCATAAAAGCCCAGGCATTTCGGTTAAATCACAAACAAAGATTTTTCAGAGCTTGTATAGAGACCCATTCTTAATAACATAACATTAGAATACTTCCAATGGGAAGCAAATGGAGCATATTAAAACATAATAGCAAATGGGAACCCATCTCATTATCTGATTGAAAAAATCAGAAAGGTAAATGGTTATGTCCCCAATTTATATGGAATTCTGAATTCACCCAATTCTGGCCTATTGTCTCTACCCTCAACAAATAACAATATATGGTACATAGGAAAGGGATGTTTTTATTGGAAAGTATTAGAAATTTCTTCTATCATACTAAGTGACTTCTACTGTAATGACACCAAGCTTAATTAAATGCTATGAGAATATGGTGCAATACTGAAAATAAAGGCAAAATAACTTTGAGGTTAATGAAACCTATGATACTATTGATACTGAAAATATGTATTGGGAACTTGAATTTAATCCTTCCCATGAAATCATTTCTAAGAAAACTAATTGGCCAGAAAAAAAATTAGATCTACTGGATCATTCACCTGGCAACATTATCATAAGATACAAAAGACAGTAAACAAGTGAGGAAAACATTATTATCTAAATAAAAAATTATAATGATACATGTAAAAGTTTCTTTGGATAGCTGGGTATTTGTTTCCCTCAGACTTGTTCTTATCTAGTATTATATATTCTCTGTTCCTAATCAGTGTTATTGGTTTTTATTCTATCAGATGCAAAAACAAAACTAAAGACAAACATCGAAAACTCAGATCAAGATACCTCAAAGAAAAAATGATACAGAATATTTTTAATGAAGACATATAGGATCAGACTGCCTCCCATTCATTTGCCTTTCCTTTTGAAAATTCAGCCTTGACTGCCATCCAAGGTTACAGTCTTACTCCATCCCCAATAGTCTACCATTCAGCAAGACAAATGCTGACACTAAGACATCCTAGGAATGAGGCTTCCTATCACTGTAGGACCACATTACCCAACCAAAAGGTTGGTCATTGATGCATCCTACAGGTTGATTTATGATCGAAATTGGAATTGTGGATAAAAAAGGGGCCACATATTAAACCTGACAAGCTCACAGAAGGCCTGCATGTTGGGCTTTACAAACCCAGAGACCAAAGTAACCACACAGGAAAACAGTATGGAAAGTCCTTAAAAAATTAAAAATAGAACTACCTTATGACCCAAAACACAAATTTGAAAAGTTATATGCATCCCTATGTTCACTGCAGCACTATGCACAATAGCCAAGCTACAGAAGCAACTTAAGTCAGTAGACAGAAGAGTGTGTGTGTGTGTGTGTGTGTGTGTGTGTGTGTCTGCGCACGCACGGTGTGTGATGGACTATTACTTGGTCATAAAAAAGAATGAAATCTTGCCATTTGCAACAACATGGATATTATACATAGACAACACGGATATTTCATATATATAGACAACATACAGGGTATTATGCTAAGTGAAATGAGTCAGACAGAGAAAGACAATTACCATATGATATCATTTATATGGAATCCAAAAAGCAATTCAACTGAATGAACAAAACAGAAACAGATTCATAGATACAGAGAACAAACTAATGGTTGCCATATAGGAAGAGGGTTGGGGGGCTAGAAAAAAAGGTAAAAGGAGTAAGAAGTATAATTGGTATTTACAAAATAATCACAGAAATTTAAAGTATAGCAAAGAGTTATAGAATAATATTATAAAAACTACATATGGCGCCAGGTAGGTATTAGACTTATTGGGGAGATTACTTTGTAAATTATACAGATGTCTAAACACTATGCTATATACCTGAAACCAATATAAAATAATATTAAATGCCAACTGCAATTGAAAATAAATAAATAAATTCTAAATTTAAAAAATAAAATTACACAGGGTATTCTGAACATAAAAATTCCTAACTCAGTTGGGTTGTGGTTGGTAGTCACATCTTGGACCTGTAGCTTCCTTGACAAATTTTTAACTTTGAAATTTTCTACTGTCTTTGTGCACCTAAGATAACATACTTTTGGAACGTAAGAGTATTCTTCTTTTCCAGACCATTTCAAAGGCACAACAGCCCCAGCACTAGAGCATGAGACCATATTGTTATCTTGTTGCTGACACACCATCTCTATGTGCTATAAATGTTAACTATCTTATACCCACCAATATAAAATAAGTGTATGTCTCCCCATTTTGCTTTTTATCAAATCTGAGATTTCCCCACTTTGCTTTCTCCTGCCTCCCTAATCTATCACCAATGAATTTCATGTAACCTTCCTTACATCTTCTCAATTGATTCTAATGTATATAACAAGCTGTAAAACTGCCATTTTCAGGAACAGTATCTTAATCCATTGAAATTTTGCTTCCCAAATATGGTCATCTTACAAAGCTTTTTCTTGGGCTGGACATTCTTTCACTGATATTATAAATTAAAATCCATCATATTAGCCAAATTATTATAAATTATTAGGAATATGGGCAGGGATGTGCAGAAATTGATACCCTTCTACACTGAAGCAGATTGTAGAATGATATATCCAATCTAGAAAATAATGTGGTAATACCTAGTCAAACAAAGTATTATTATACCTGGTGATAAAGCACTCCTAAGAAATTCTCATTTCCTATTAGAAAATTGTTCATGAAGAAATCTACTGCAGTACTGATTATAGTAGCTGGGAAGCTGGACAAGTAAAATGTATATACACACTATGGAATGCTATGCTTCAGTTAGAAGCAATAAACTAGAATTACACATTGCAACATGAACCAATTTAGAGAGAAAAAAAACTGAGTAGGATATACAGCATTTCTACAAATAAAAACCAACAATTTAAATTTTACAGACACCCCACAAATTCAAGAATAGATACCAAACAAATTAAATATATTAGAGCAGTTTTATCCTCTTGGAGGATAAAAGTGAATATGGGAGTAAGGATTAAAAGGAATAAATAAAGAAAATAAGAGAGGACTACCTTATCTAAAACACATCAATAATGAAATTGATTACTAACTGAAAATTACGATTAACTCAATTTCATGCACACAGATACAAAAACTTTTTGTAAAACATCAAAATAAATTAATTAGAAAGACCAAATCAGTGTTGTGTTATACTAGCCAAATAGGAAGACAATGTCAGTAAGTATAGTTACTAAAGTAATATACCAAATGTAGGTAATGGTACCCTCACAGTCAACAGTTAGAGAAGAGGCACAGGAGATAATAAAACAAGGCCACCACTAAATGACAATTCTGAAGGACTAAGGGAAAAGAGAGGAAACCAGCAAGAGTGTGACTCACAGTAATTTTTTTAAAGGCAAATCTGTGAGTATCCGAATGTGTGAAAAAAAAGATTTGAGATGGATGGAGGTTAAAAAAAAAAAAAAGAAGAAGAATGCTAGAGAAAGGGAGAAAACACAAAAAAAGCAGAACCCCAGACCCAAAGTATCAGTAATTTATAGTACATTCTTTCCTAAAAAGTCAAGCAAAGAAGAATACACTGATATGGGAAGGGGCCTTAAAGTGCAGATGGCATTTAGATATCCATTAGACCAATATCAATTCTATCCAAATAGTTCCAAAAGTTCAGAATGTTACAGAAATGTCACATTAATAGCACTTCAAAGTTGCCAGCCTCTGACAGTTTAACTGCAGTTCAGTAGTACTGCCTATTATGCTCTTGGTTCCATACTCACCTATACAACTCTGACGTGAGATTTTACGATGCAACATACATGGGTTTTCTACTTGCTCCAAGTTGAAAATGACTTCTGGTTTGGGAACTTGACACCCTAATGTAGAAAATGATAGAAGACTTGGTTTGAGGTAATACAATGAAACATTCCATTTACTTTTCAAAAAAATTTCATGGGGAACAGCAGTATATTCATAGTAACCCAAAGAGCTTATTTAAATCATAGAGCAAAATATTAAGAAAACTATTCCACACTTCATATGTATGGCAGCATTAGAAGTTCCACATAAATCAGAAATCCCACAGATTTCAGAAATTCTACTGAGAAAGAAACTACACACAATTAAGTACAGCCTTACACACAGCAGAGCTGTGCTTACCCACTGAGATCAAGTTGAAATAGTTTTCCAGCATTACATCCCTGTAGAGGCTTTTCTGAGCAAAGTCCAATTGTTGCCACTCCTCCCTGCTGAAGTCTATAGTTACGTCTTTGAACGACACTGATTCCTGTAAAAATACATTCGTATTCAGCATTGAAGGACGAAAATGAGATATTTAGAAACTTACTTTTAATATTTTTAACATGATACAATATAAAAGGTTCCCACTAAACACCTACATATTACATTAATATTTTGAAGGAACAGGAAGTCTTATTTAAAATATTATGCCAATAAGTTGAAAACATGGTGAAGTGAGAGATGTCTCCAGATCTTTCTCCTTGAAACAATAATAAGCTGAACATCTAAAACTCAACAAAAAACACACAGACTGCACATCAGCATGTCTGAGCATGGCATCTGTGCATAAGAGCTACCATAGGTCAGAACACCAGGTGTTGGGCAATGGACTGGGAGAAAAAAAGAAGCCTCTCATAGTACATGGAGCTCCCTGTAGGAAGAGGAGTAGGGGAGAAGGTACGATGAGTTCCCTGAACAGCCCTGCCTGGGAGAGCTGTGAGCTCCATGTAGCCGGCAGCAGTGCCCAGGGACCAGGGCTGAAAACAGAGAACTGGAAACAGAGAGAAACAACAGTTGCAGAATGCCGGGTTGAGCTGCAACCCTTATTATGAGCAGGGCATTATAAGATTAAAATAGGAAGAGATTTGCTATAGCAAGATAGTAATGAACATTCAGCACACATAGGGACAAATTTAGACAATGACTGAAAAGGGGAGGATTCAAAGAACCAAATTCACAAAGGAGAATGGAGATAAGGCACACGGAAAAGAAAAGGGACAACTGTATATATACAACTATCCTTTTCATATTCACAATGGTAACCACACACCAAAGATTTAGAACTGAAGTATAAACATAAAATAAGAAGGACCAGAGAAAAAAAACCACAAGAGCCAAGCAAAATAAAGACAACAGAAACACAAGGACAAGAAAGCAATGGAAACACCAAACAACCAGAAAGCAAAAGATAAAATGGCTATAAGTAGACCTCATATTTCAATAATCACCCTAATGTAAATGGATGAACTCACCAATAAAAAGACACACACAGTTGCAGTTGGATGAAAAAACAAACCCAACCATATGCTGCCTCCAGGAGACACATCTTAGTTCCAAACACAAATACAGACTCAAAGTGAAAGGGTAAAAAATGATATTTCAAGCAAATGACATTCAGAGAAAAGCGGGACTGGCAGTACTAAAATCGGACGAAATAGATTTCAAAATAAAAAAGTTAAAGAAACATACAGTGGGACACTTCATAATGATGAAGGGAATCATGTACCAAGAAGATATAACACTTATTACTTACTTATGCTCCCAATCTGTTAGTAAAGCAATTACTAACTAAACTAAAGGGAGAAACAGACTAAAAACACTATCATAGTAGGGGAGATAATACCCCACTGTCAGATATAGACAGATCATCCAAACAGAAAATCAATATGGAAATAACATCCTTAAATGATACATTAGACCAACTGGACATAATTGACATTTATAGAACCTTCCATCCCAAAATACCTGCTTATACATTCTTCCCTAGTGCACATGGAACATTCTCAAGGATTGACTACATACTGGGACATAGAATTATGTAGGTTGAGGTTGAGGATTGCCATTGTGCCTGTGTGAGATCTCACAGCATGCACACTGCAGGCAGCAGAGGAACCAAATCTGAATATGCATTAACCTGGAAACACCACTCATCCCATCCTGGTGACTCCCAAAACCCCATTGCACTGAATACACCACCCTCTTTTAGTGTCTGTGCCTCATGGACAGTCAGCCTTGGCCCATGTTGCAAACTTTTCTAAAAACTCTCCAAGATCTTCAAGCCCCAGTCAGGTAGTGGCTGGCCTAGTTGTTCCCTATGCCTCTTGCTGAGAATGCCCAGGTCTGGCACTGGTGTCAGCTGGCCTCAGGTCACAGCATGGCCTCTCCCACAAGCCTCCAGGCCTAGCACAGAAAGTTACCAATGGTGCATCGTTTCATAGATCCTACAGGTAGTCCCTAGGCCAGCAAAGGAAGTAGCTGACCTCGGCCTGCACTGGAGCCCCGACCAAGAGGCCCCAAAACCAACACACCTGATATCAGGCTTCAGACCTCAACAGGGCACCACCTGATTAGCTCTACAAGTGGCACACACAAAGGGTGGCCCAGGCAAGCACCAAAGCCTGCTGGGGTAAATCCCACTTGATGGAGTCACCCCTGCTACAGTTGTGACAGTCCTTACAGCCAGCCAGACTGAGAAGCAACCACTCACTAGTGTACCAATAGCAATCAAGGTTCATATATAATGGGAGGGCACATACAAGCCACACAAGGGACACTCATAGAGCACCCAACTCAGGTGACCAAGGAGACTATGTCACTGGGCACCACAGAATACCTACTACATAAGGCCATCCTACCAAAGATGAGATATGTAGCAGATCTACCAAACACATAAAAACAAACTCAGAGATTCACCCAAAATGAGGAGACAAAGAAAACAAGTCCCAAACAAAACAGGAGAAAAACACAAAAACAGAATTAAACGACATGGATTGCAAGCAATCTACCAGATACAGATTTCAAAACACTGATTACAAAGATGCTCAACAAACTTAGTGAGAACATCAAGAAAAAGATGGTAATCATAAAAAAGGGCATAAAAACCATAAAAAAACCAACCAGAAATGAAGATTATATAACTGAATTACTACAATAACTGAATTGAAAAATACACTAGAAAGAATCAAGAGCAGATTAGATGAAGTAGACAGGAATAAAAGAAGCTTTTTGGAAGACAAGGAAACAGAAAACATTGAATTAGAACAGCAAAGAGAAAAACAAATTTAAAAAATGAGAATAGTTTAAGGGATCTCTGGATAACAAGTGCAATAAAATTCATATCATTAGAGTACCAAAGGATAAGAGAGGCTGCACAGGATTGAGAATCCATTTAATAATAATAATAACAACAACAACCGAAAACTAACAACTGAAAACTAACAACAACAACTGAAAACTAACAACAACAACAACAACAACAACAACAACTGAAAAACTTTTCTAATTTGGCAAAGAATATAGATGTAGAGGTCCAGGAGGTGCAGACAGTACCAAACACAATAAAATCAAAGAGGCCCACACCAAGACATGTTATAATTAAAATACCAAAGGTCAAAAACAAAGAGGGAATCTTAAAAGCAGCAAGAGAAAAGCAATGTTACCTACCAGGGAACTCCCAAAAGACCGTCAACTGATTTCTCAACAGAAACTGTAAACCATAGGGACTGGCATGAAATATTAAAAGTGATTAAAAGCAAGAACCCACAACCAGTATTATTCTACCCAGAAAAGTCATTATTTAGAATCAAAGGGCAGATAAAAAGCTTTTCAAATAATACAAAGCTAAGAGTTCATCAACACCAAACCAGTATTACAAAAAATGTTAGAGAAATTTCTAAAAAGAAAAGTAAAAAATATTTTTAAAAATATGAATAATAAAATGCTAATAACTATCAATGATTACTTCAAATGAAAAAGGATTAAATGCTCCAATCAAAAGACAGAGTGGCTGAATGGATAAACAAAACCCTTACATATGCTCCCTATAGGAGACTCATTTTAAATTGAAAGATACACAGAGACAGAAAGATGGAAAAGATACTTCATGAAAATGGAAATGAAAAAAGAATCTGTGCAGCAATACTTATACCAGACAAAATAGACTTTAAAACAAAGGCTATATAACAAGAGATAAAGAAGGATCCAGAATCTCACTCCTGGGTATTTATTTATCCAAAGAAATGCAAAATACTACTTCGAAAGGGAGATGTGCATCCATATGTTCATTTGCAACATTATTTCCAATAGCCAAGATATGGAGGCAACCTGGATGTCCATCAGTGAATAAAGAGATGAAGAAGAGGTGGCACATATATTCAATGGAATATTACTCAGCCATGAAAAATAAAAAAAATGAAATCTTGCCATCTGCAAAAATAGACCTAGAAGTTATTGTGCTGTTGTTATTATGAAATTATTGTACATCAGACAAAAAAAAAAAAAACAAATGTCATTTGATTTCACTTACCATGTAGAATCTAAAAAGCAAAATAAACAGAACAGAAACTCATAGATACAGAGAATATTTTGAGGGTTGCCAAAGAGGAGGAAAGTTGGTGAAGGGTAAAAAGAGGAAGGGATCAAGAAATGCAAATTGGTAGTAAAAAAATCATCATGGGGATATAAAGTATAGCATGAAATATAGTCCATAATATTGTAATAAGTAAGTATGATGTCAGATGGGTATTAAATTTATCAGGGTGATCACTTTGTGAGTTAATATAAATGTCCAATGACTATGTTGTACCCCTGAAACTAATCTAATATTGTATGCCAACTATAATTGAAAAAATATTTTAAAAGGCTATAACAAGAGACAAAGGACACTGGATAATGGTAAAAGAAACAATTCAACAAGAGGGTATAGCCCTTGTAAACATTTACCAACCCCAACATAGGAGCACCCAAATTTATATAACAAATATTGATGGAAACAAGAGAAAGATTGAGAATAATACACTAATTGTAGAGGATTTTAATACCTTGTTGACATCAATGGATAAATCATCCAGACAGAAAATAAGGAAAGAATGTCCTTAAATGACACAGACCAGATGAATTTAATTGATATTTTTATAGCATTTCACCACAAAATGCAGAATATCATTTTTTTAAAGCTCACATGGAACGCCTTCCAGGAAAGACCACATTTTTGGCCACAGGACAAAACAAGTCTCAATAAATTTAAGAAGATTGAAATCATATCAAGTGTCTTCTCTGATCACAATGGTATGAAACTAGAAATCAAATATAAGAAGAAAAAACTGAAAAACACACAAACACGTGGAGTCTAAAATAATATGCTCCTAAACAATGAATGGGTTAACAAAGAGATCAAGGAAAAAATCAAAATATACCTTGAGACAAATGATAATAAAAACACAACAACCCATAGCCAAAGATCAGAAATAAGAAAAACCTTAAGTGAGTAGAATAAAGGTCAGATTGGAAACAAAATAAAGTCTAAAAAAAGGTACAAAAAGATCAATAAAACCAAGAGCCAATTCTTTTAAAAGATAAAAAAAATTGATAAACCTTTAAACAGACTCATTAAGAAAAAAGTGAGAAGACCCAAATAAATAAAATCAGAAATGAAAGAGGAAACATGACAACTGACACCACAGAAATATAAAGGGTTATATGAAAATACTACAAATGAACAATTATATGCCAATAATTGGACAATCTGGAAGAAATGGATAAGTTCCTAGAAATATGCAATCTTCTAAGACTGAGTCAGGAAGGAAGAGAAAATATGACCAGATTAGTAACTACTAACAAAATTAAATCAGTAATCAAAAAAAATCCCAACAAACAAAAGTCCTGGACCAAATGGCTTCATTGATCAATTTTACCAACCATTCAAAGAAGAATCAGTACCTATCCTTCTCAAACTATTCCAAAAAATTAAAGAGGGAAAGCTCCCAAGCTCTATTTGAGGCCAACATTACCCTGATTCCAAAACCAATGAAGACAATTAAAAAAAAAAAAAAAGAAATTATAGGCCAATATCCTTGATGAAGATAGATGAAAAAGACAAACAAAATATAAGCAACTGAATTGAGCAATATAATAAGAAGATAATACACCATGATCATGTGAAATTTATTCCTAAATGCAAGGTTGGTTCGATAGCTGCACATCAATTTACTTAATACACCACACATAAACAAAATGAAGTATTAAAAATCTATGATCTTTTCAGCAGATGCAGAAAAAACAGTTGACATAATATAATATATACACTAATGATAAAAACTGTCAGCAAGATGGGAATAGAGAGAACATACCTCAACAAACTGACAGCTAACATCATACTCAATGGGGAAAGCTAAAAGCCTTTTCCTTAAAATCTGGAACAACACAAGGATGTTCATTTTCACCAATTTTATTCAACATAATATTGAAAGTCTTAGCCAAAACAGTCAGAGAAGAAAAAGAAATAAAGACATACGAATTGGACATGATACTATATAGAGAACCCCAAATATTCCACTAACAAAGTATTAGAACTGATCAATAAATTTAGTAAAGTAACAGGATACAAAATTAATATTCAGAAATCAATTAAAATTTTTATACACACTAAAACTATCAGAAAGAAAAATTAGAGAGAAAAAAATGGCTAGATGATAGAGGCTCTGTTCATCCCTCTGCTGACCAAATCAAAGTTGTGATGGAAACAAGGAGCAGCAGCAAGAAAAAGCCGCCTTGGGATCTATATGAATAAGCCACACAACTAGGGTGAAATCCAAGAAATCACCCTGCAACGGCAGAAGGTAGGACAGGGCAAAGGATGCAGGGCTGCCCATTCCCAAATAGCTAAGTGAGACAGAGGCTGCTACAGCAGCAGCAGCAGCCTCTTAAAGGGGCCGTGTCTGCGAGCGGATTTTCGCAGTTATGGACCTGCTCGCTCTGAGCACCAGTGCCCATTCGGCTATGCACAGCAGGCACAAGGGACTTACAGGGAGACACTGCCAGAGTAAGGGTCGAGGCGAGATTTGCTACATACAGAAATGCCGGTGGTATCCATTGTTCCCTGTTGAGCACTCCCCACTATTAATGCACCTGACACAACACTACCATAGCTGTGACGTCATCAAACTAAATAACAGAGTTCGCTCCACCCAGAGGATTCCCTGAAACCTCACCTCTCCCAACTCAGGCCCCATCCAAGCCACATTCAGGTATATCTGTAGCAAGTCAAGTGCTCCTAGCTGAGCAGTGCCTAGGCTCACACTAGAGGCAGCTGGCCTGTTTCTGGTGTGGCCTTTTGAGGCAACTATAAGTACAGTATCTGTAGATTGCTTGCTGAATCTTGACAGGTGGCTCTGGAGAGGTAGAGGTTTGGGCTAAATTTGGCCACAGCTGAGCCCCTCTCAGGACTGTGCCACTGGACACCTACTTCACAAATCCACAGTAATAAGACCAGGAGACTTAGGAACTTTGCTTAGTACATAGAAAGAGACACAGAAAAGCAGCCAAAATGGGAAGACAAAAAAAAGCAGAATCCACACGAGAGAACAGAAAAGCGATCCAGATATAATAGAGTAAAGTAATCTAACACATGCAGAGTTCAAAACACTGCTTATAAAGATGCTCAATGAACTTTTGGGAAGTGTAGATAAATTCAGTGAGAACTTCATAAAAAAAACATAAAAATGGAAATGGAAATTATAAAAGGGAACCAGTCTGAAATGAAGAACACATTATCTGAGGTGAGAAGTATATTAAATGGAATAAACAAAGAAATAAACAGGGTGAATGAAAAAAAAGGATCAAATACCCTATCTAAAAAACGAGAAAGCCAAGGACACTCAATCAGAATGGCAAGAGATAAGATGCCAAGACTATAAAAATAATTTAAAGAGCATTTGAGACATTATTAAGGGTCCAAATATCCATCTGATAGGTATAACTGAACAAAATCAAGATGTTGAACAGCTTCCCAGATAAAAATAAGCCAAAGGAACTTATCACCGCCAAGCCAGTATTACAGGAAATATTGGAGGGACTTCTTTCAAAAGAAAAACGTATCAAAAACAGACATAAAGAATGGTAACAACTACATTCTTATCAACAAGTACCTCAAATGGAAAAGAATTAAGTGCTCCAACTAAAAGATAGAGTGGATGAAAGGATAAGAAAACAAGACCCCTACATATGAAAGGGAAGGGGATGGAAAAAGATATTGCCTTGATGGACCTAGAAGGTATTTAAATCAGACAGAAAAAGATAAACACTATATGATTTCACTTATATGCGGAATCTAAGGAATAAAAAGAACAAACTAATGAAAATAAAATTGGTGTTGCATACTTTTTCATAGTATCCTTGGATGATCATTTATATTTCTGTAGTGTCTGTCATAATATCTCCTCCTTCATACCTGATTTTGCTTATTTGTGTCTTTTTTCTTTTTTCTTTAGTGAGTCTAGCCAGGGGGTTGTCAATTTTATGAAAATTCTCAAAAAAAAAAAAAAAAAAAAACAACAACCCAGCTCTTTGTTGTATTTTCTACTGATTTTTTGGTTTTCAATTTCATTTCATTCTGTTCTGATTTTGATTATTTCTTTCCTTCTGCTTTTTTTAGGCTTCATTTGTTCTTCCTTTTCTTGGGCTCATTCTTGTTTTTTGAGATAGGCCTATAATGATGTGAACTTTCCTCTTACTACCACTATTGCCGTGTCCCAAAAGCTTGGAATGTTGTACTATCATTACCACTCTTTTCTATGTATCCCTTGATCTTTCTTTTTATTTCTTCTCTGACCCAGTTATTCTTCAGTAGCATGTTGTTTAATCTCCATGTATTTGTGGTTCTTCCTGCTTTCTTTTTACAGTTGATCTCCAGCTTCAAAGCATTATGATCAGAGAATATGGTTGGTATATTTTCAACCCCCTTATATTTGTTGAGGCCATCTCTGTGTCCCAGTATGTGGTTGATCTTTGAGAATGTTTCATGTGCACTAGAGAAGACTGTATAAGCAGCTGTTTTTGGATGGAAGGCTCTGTAAATGTCAATTATGCCCAGTTGGTCTAATGTACCATTTAAGGATGTTATTTCCTTATTGATTTCCTGTTTGGATGATTTGTCCATATCCAACAGTAGGGTATTTAAGTCCTCTACTACGACAGTGATTGGTTTGCTTTTCCCTTAAGTTCTGTTAGTACTTACTTTATATATTTCGGGGCTCCCTGATTGGAAGCATAGATATTAATAAGTGTTATGCCTTCTTGGTGTATGAGTCCCTTTATCATTATTAAGTGTCCCTCAGAGTCTTTCTTTACTTTATTTCAAAGTCTATTTCTAGTACCACTACTCGTGCTTTTCTGTAAATGCCATTTGTTTGAAATACCATTTCCCACCCTTTTCCCACCCTTTCACTTTGAGTCTGTATTTGTCGTTGGAGCTGAGATGTGTCTTTTGGAGGCACTATTTAGTTTCGATTCAATCTGCAACTCTGTGCCTTTTTATTGGTGAGTTCAGTCCATTTACATTTAGGGTGATTACTGAAATATGAGGTCTTCTTGTAGCCATTTTATCTTTTGCTTTCTGGTAGCTAGGTGTTTCCTTACCTCCTTATCTTCTTGTGTGTCTGTTATTTTATTCTGATTGGGTTTGGTGGGTTTTGCCTCTGGTCCTCCTTATTTTATGTTATATACCTCAGTTCTGAGTCTTTGGCATGTGGTTGCCATTATGAATGTGTAAAGGATAGTTATATGTACATATAGTAATCTATTTCTTTCTGTGTATGCCTTATCTCCATTCCTCTTTGCAAATTTGATCTTTGGGTCCTCCCCTTTCTGTTATTGTCTTGGTTTGCCCCTATGTATGCTGAACATTCATTACTGTCTTGCAATAGCAAACCTTATTCTTTAAACCTATAATGCCCTGTTCCTAATAAGTGCTGCACTACGCTGCTTCTATCTGCCTGTTAGTCGCCTTACTCACAGTTATGTATTTTTTTGTTATTTTGTTTTAGGTCAGCTGACCCCTTTCAGTATTTCCTGTGATGCAGGCCTTGTATTTGGAGAAATCTCTCAATTTTTGAATGTCTGGAAAGGTTTTTATTTCTCCTTTACATCTAAATAAGAGCTTTGCTGGATACATTTTTCTTGGCTGGTAATTCCTTTCAGTTAATAGTTTGAATATTTTTACTCCTTTCTCTCTTGTAAGGTTTGTGCTGAGAAGTCCAATAATCTAATAGGTTTTTATTTATAGGTTACCATCTTCTTTTCCCTGGCTGCCCTGAGAATTCTGTCTTTGTCATTGATATTTGATAATTTTAATACAATGTGTCTTGGAGAAGGCCTTTGGGGTTGAGATAATTCGGTGTTCTGTTTACTTCTTGAATTCCAAGCTCCAGTTCATTACTTAGATTTGGAAAATTCTTGTCCACTATTCGCCTGAAAATGCTTTCTAGTCCCTGCTCCTTTTCCTCCCCTTCGAGAATGCCTACTGTTTTTGTTTCCTTTCCTGATGATATCAGCTAGTTCTTGTATTCTCTTTCATTATTTTCCATTCTTCAGTTTCCCTCTTCTTCCTTCTCATTTACTTCTAGGTTTGTCTTTTATAACACTGATCCTTTCATCTATTTGGTTGACTCTATTTTCCAAGCTTGCTATTTCATTTTTCATCTCTTTTAGTGTGCACTTTATCTCCAAAAGTTCTAGTTGGTTCTTTTTATAGGGTTTCAATCTCCTAGCTAAAAAACTCATTCTGCTGATCTATTTGTTTACAATTCCTGAAATTGTTGATATGAATTATTTTGGATCTCACTGAGTTTTTCAGAAGTACCACCCTGAATCCTCTGTCATTTAAGTCACATATTTCTATGTATTTTCTAGAGATTTTTCTCTTTCTTTCTGAGATACCTTGGCTGTCACCTTGGCTGTTCATGGCATTTAATGGACTATGTCTTCACTTGGGTATTCATGGAAGTGTATTTTGCTTTTATTTTTCTCCAGATTTATTGTATAAAGGTTTCTCTTTAGCTTGTTGCAAAGAAGGCTTATTTGTTCATTTGTTTGTTTCCAGTAGGTGGTGTCTAAGCCTCTTGGGTCCCTGCTTTATGTAAAGTCTTCATAATGCCCTTTTTTTCCCCTTATAGATGTTCAATCACACTTGCTACACTCAGTCTCACTCCCTGTCTGTACTGGCAACAGTTTCAGTAGTATTTTGCTCAAATTCCCTTGGGGCTCCGCAGTGTTCAGTCTTGGAGGATACGGGGGCGGGGGGGGGGGGGGAAGGTGCCCTCTGGGTTGAGGGATGGGGCTGTGGTTCAGCCTCACGTTTTGTAACCATAGCTGGCAAAAATCAACTCTTCTTTATCCGTCGTTCCGAGTTCTCTGCTTTCTGCCCTGATGCCTAAGCATTGCCACTGCGTGGAGCTCACAGATCTCCCAAGCAAGGTTGTTCAGGGAACCTGCCACACCTTCTCCCTTCCCACTCCTCCTGCAGGTAGCTCTGGCTGCTGAGAGGCACCTTCTTTGTTTCTCCTAGTCAATCATTTGACTCCCATGATTCTGACCTGTGGTAGCTCTTATTCACAAATTCCTTTCTCAGACGTGCTTGTGTGCAGTTAGGGTTTTTTTATTGTTGCATTTCAGATGTTCAGCTTATTGTTGTTTCAAGGGGAGAGATATGGAGACACTGTTTCTGACGTCACTCCTCTACCTATAGTTCTTAAAAGGAAACTTTAAATAGAAACTTCGTCTTGCCTACGATGTAGTAAGTGTATTGGGTTCTATTTAAAAGCAAACTTTAAGGCTCAAGCCAAGTCACTTGCTAACTGAGACCACTCTTCTCCAACTTTTTAGTGACACTTATAACAGAAAGAATTGAATGATTAGTACAAAAAAAACCACATATATACCCTCCACCTAGATTTAACAGTTAGTATTTTGCCATTTTTATATATAAATATATATGTACTTTTCTTTCACTGAACCACTTGAAAATTGCAGATATCATAACACTTCATGCCTAAATACATCACATAAATCTTAGAAGAGGAAATTAATAGTAATTCTATATCATTTTAACATTTAGCTCACATTCAAAATTCCCCAACTGCCCCAGAAACACATTTTTCTTGCTGTTTTGTTTGGAAGCAAGTTCCAGTCAAGGCTCACACACTGATCACTGTGTCCCTTTTACACTAAACCTGTCCTCTCCAATATTTTTTCATGACAGATTTTGGTTACTTCTTCATTTGATTTTTTATTTTTTATTGCACTACTGAGCTAGTATGAGCTAGGTAAAAGAAGGTAGCCTTCATCTCATCTAATACCAAGATTTCATTTTTAATTGTGGTCTGACCCCTTTCCTTCTTGCTGGCATTCCAGTTAAAAGTTTAACTAAGCTCCCACAGCCTCTGAGAAAAACAAGAATATCTGAAGTCTGCAATTTAGGCTGATCTTTTAAAATACAAAAGGCAAATCAACATGTCTGCATAAGCCTTTGTTTTGCAGGACCCCAGCAGGGACTCTTAACCTTGGAAATAACATCAGTGACCACCTTGAAACTGGCAGATATCATAGGACCAGGAACTACATCCTCTTTCCTGAACCCCTTTCAACTTTTTGCTTGCCTATAATAATCTTGTCACAAAAAGCCTTCAGGGAGCATGATTTTTCCTTCATGTTTCCTTTTGCTGTTGTGGTGCGATCAAATTTAAGACCCACGGAGCCAATTGAGATTAATTATGACCCTTTATTAGGCGGCCGGTGACTGACTCTCCCCACTAGAGAACCAGCCCCGCGCCTCTAGAAGGAATAGCTTAAAAAGCCCCCAAACCCCCTCTAGCAAGCAAGCAGATTTACAGAAGCAGAGGCTGGCCATTAACATAGTTTTACACAGGATAAGTACACCCTTAACATTAGCATATCTTTGCACAGAATGTCTCCTAGAACTACACCCTGTTTAACATTAAACAATGGAAGCAGAAGTTGGCCATTTGAAAATTTTCCACCCTTAACAGTGCAAGTCTCTCTCTCTAACACACTATCTGCTCAAATTTATTCTGAGTTCAGTGTTCATTTCTATGACATTGAAACTCAAGGAACTGGTTTTTTAAGTTTGGTAACAGTATGACATATAAAGTAAATAGCATTTCCTGCTATTCCCCATACCTGTGCATCTGACATCTAAGTCAAGATAGAGACATTTCTAGGACCTTTGGAAAGTGTTAGGAAACCAAATCATTATTTTGGAATCTTGTTAAAAAGCAAGAGCCAAGAATTTCTTCTGCCTTTCCTATATTAAGAGAAGAGAGGAGGCATCTGAAAAATGCAAAGGGAAGGGCTTGCAAAAATGACTGACTCAGCCAGCTATGATTAACCACACCCTATAGATCTCTAAATGGCCTTCTGGAAACTCTTGCCCCACTTACAAGACAAACAATCTGTAAATAGATAGGACTAGTAGTCTGGAAATTCTTTCCCCCTTGCAGTCCCCACCCCAAACTCCCCCTCCCCATCCTGAGTCATGAGTACAGGTAAAACGTCAGACAAAAGGAATCACAGGCCCTTTGCATGGACACTGCAAAGGTATATAAACTGTAAGAAATTTAACCAAGAGGAGCTCATGCTCTGGTGTTGTCAAGCCCCATGTGCTCTGCCAGCTAATAAATTCTCCTTCCTCTGACAAAGTTGTCTGAGTGTCCAATTTCTTCCACGGGTGTGGCTTCCTGAAACAATATTGCTATACATTAGGACAGCACTCCCCAGCCTTTTTGGCACGAGGGATTTCAGAGCTCCTATGAGAATCTAACGGCTGGTAAGCTGAGGCGGTGATGCTAGCACTGGGAGTGGTAGCAAATAAGAGTCTCCTGCTGTGCAGCCTGGTTCCTAAAAGGCCACAGCCTGGTACACCCAGCACTGGTCTGTGGCCCAGGGGTTGGGGACTGCTGCTATAGGGTAACCAAACACTTCATGAAGCAGGTTGTCAAACCTCCAGATAACCCTTTGATTACCCCCGAATGTCTAAGGAAAGAATGTTCATGTATCCAGATCATCTGGCATTCAGGATCCAGACCACCAGAAATCTAGAGAATTACCATCTCAAATCAATCCAGAGACTAAGAATGCAGGACTGAGATTTTTCTCAAAACTGTACTTTTTACTATAAGAACCCTCAGCTTTTCTTTCATCTTTGGAACACTCTGGCTATTGTCTAGGTGTGTGGTTTGCAAACCCTAAGATCCCTGAATAAATCTTTATCATTTATTTCTAGACAAAGCCTTCTGATTCATTTATGCTCACTTGAATATATGGTGTCAACCTTGTGGAATCCAAAGAGTGTTCCATGTCAGTTCCAGTGCCACCATTGGATATGAGCAAGGTAACTGTTTACACGCTCAGTGCTCATCTCTCTGATGGCTTTAGAATTCCAATGGTGAGTTCTCTTGGTTCTTAACCTCCCTCTTTTAGCTGAGATTCAAAGCTTTTATTTTTTGGTCCTCTGATACTGGTTTTTTAATGGGTTATCCTCTGTCTAAATCTGTCACAGAAGAACAACCCCTATTTGGGACAGCAGCTGGATTTAAGTTCAAAACTTATGGTCCATTCTCTATTAAGTTTTTATCCCATGGATCTCAGATACAAAAGATAACTTAGAACTGCTGTAGCAACTTTGGGGATATTTTGAAATTCAAAAGTGAATTTGCATGCACAATAAGAAAGCCTTAGAAATGCCAACAAACTGAATGAGAAGCATTTTTCAATTGATATTTAGAGGCTTAAAAGAAATTAAATGCTTTAAAGAGACAGCCTTAATATCTTTTGCCTTTTTTTGTCTGGCTGTGACAGCTTTCAGGAGAATTTATATTTAACATGGGACTCTCTAAAAAGTTCCCCAAAAGTTTCTTCCTCGGGAAACTTTTTCCTTTTTTAATAAAATGGAGCAACTTTGCCAAAATAATTTAAGACTCTAATGGCCAGTAAGAAAAAACTTTGTTTTAAGTCCACCTCAAACTCTCTTAAGGAGAGTTTTCTTAAGAAGAAACCCTCTCTTAAGGATAGAATTCCAAACCTCTTGGGACAACAAAATGCATTTTTTGATTGATATGCAGAAGCTTCAAAAAAAAAAAAAAAAAAGACAAAGATAGGCTGAATCTTGCACCCTCTGAGGCATAAATGCCTGTAAAAACGGTTCTGTCTGCCAATAAGGGATATGTGAAAGATTCCCTGAGGGGAACACCCTGAACACAGCTTGCAAGTCAGACTGGTACTGGTAGCCCTGCAGGGCTAAAATTGGGTCCTGACAGGAATGGACACTAACTCTGGACTAGGCTTTGCTTGCCTAGTGATAGATCTTGTTCAGTATTATAAAAGAACCTGAACAGAAGATATTGCACTAATTTGAATGGCTGTCATTTCTTCATATTAAGGAACTTGTTTTACAGCCCATAATGTCCAACAATGGGCAGAGAGAGATCCTCCTCAGAATAAGTTTTAATTGAGAACTATAATGGGCAATTGAAATGTCTGCCGTCAAAAATGAGGGAGGTAAGGTTATAAAGGGCTCATTTATATGCCTTTATGAGTGATGCTCTCACTCAACATAAACATGAATAAGACTAAAGAAATGTTTCTACTAAGTAAATTTCTATTTTTCTGGTGTATCTGAGGGTGTAGGGTAGGGAGGATGCTGGTATTCTTCCTCGCATCACCTCAATTTTTCCCCCTACTTGATGCAGTGGTCACAAGACCAAGTCTGCAACTACATGGGCTGGTAGCGGGAACAATTACTAAGCAAGAAATTGTAACTGTTTTTAACCTTTATGTCACAGTGCCTAATGGCCTGATGGAGCAGGATATGTCTTCGCTTCACCTCATCTGGCAAAACTGGGGCAACAACGAATGCAGTTATATTGCCTGGCAGTAAAGATAGCCCACTAGATGTTCAACTGTATATCTTTTTACCCTATGTGAATGGGAGTGGCCTGAGGGGGAGGCACTTGCTATATTAGTATTACTGCCTGCAATCTAGACCAGCACAGTGGGCAAACCTTATGTCTCCTCCAAATGTAGAAGAGCTTGGGTACAAATGGAGAAAAGGGGGAATAGTGTCTAAGAATAAATTAATAAATAAATGAATTATGTAATAATGTTGCCAATCCAAGTCCATGTTCCCAATGCGTCAAAAGACCAAAACTCAAACATCAGAGTTTGGAGTTAGGAAAGGTTTATTGATCAAGAACGTACCAACCATTAAGATGTGAGCCTCAGTGGTGCCTCAATTTCATCTTAAGAAAGTACAGAATTCAGACTTCTTTTATATCAAGGGAAGGGGAATAGGAAGGGCTGTTCTTGTAAAACTGTAGCTACAAGCAGAATTTCTCTAATGATCAGTATGTCTATATGCAAGACTAAGCAGCAGCAATTAGCCTGAATGCCATGGGAACAAGATGATGTCAGAGAAATGGAGCATTTACTGTTACAATTTCTCCTTTTTTTTGTCCATTCCTCAACCTTGAGACTCAGGAAAATTGGGTCTAGTTTAATTTAAAGGGAGAGTAGATTTTAAGATGAAACCAGATTTGTCTGCCCATTGTACTCCTTTTATCCAACTCTTATACCTTCTTCTTCCGCAATGGTTCCTGATCCTTAGAGGGGGCATTCCGGTTATTCGATTTATAAGCAGAGACCACAGTAATGGTAGAAGTAGCAGCAGACTAGGATACCTGTATCCTAATTTGACACAAAGAATAAGGAGTAACTTTTGTTATTGTGTCCCCCGGGACCCAAACCATGGTGAGTAACCCACTGCACAAACACTCCCTTCTTCAGCTAACAAGTCATCCTAAAGCAGGACTCATGTGCCAAGGACTCTAAGGTAGTCTGTTTTGTCTTAGAACTTCCACAGTAGAACAGGCCAACTGGCTGACTGTATGGGTTAAATTCCTTCACATCAGTATTTGATAAGATTTATGAAAACAAAAGAAAAACTAAGGTTAATGATCAGGGCAAATTATAAACCAGTTTCCTGGTCTGTAATGCTGTCAGTCTGGAAGATTTCTAGATATAAGGCACAAAGTTTCATTTTTGCTAGAATAAGTAGGCAGAGACAATAAGACAGAGTCTCCTGGTCTACAGTTTCTAATTGCAAGTCTTAGAATGGGGATATAAAGTACAGCATAGATAATATATTCAATAATATTGTAATATCTATGTCTAGTGCCAGGTGGGTACTAAGACTAATCAGGGGGATCACTTTGTAAATTATAGAAATGTCTAGCCACTATACTGTACACCCAAAACTAATGTAAAAATAACTGAATGTTAACTGTAATTGAAAAATGCTTTTTTAATAAATAAATTTTTAAAAGTTTTAGTTCTTAATAACTCTAAGTCAAAGGATGGGAGAAAAAATATAGTGTTAGTTTTGAGGGTTGTAGGCAAATATTTCAGAAAACTAAAATTCAGGATCTAGTTCAGTTTACAGGTGAAAAGTAACTTTAAAGACAATTAACTAGAATCTAATATTCACAAATATGTATTATAGTTATTATCAAAACAAATTTTTTTCTCTCCAAAACTAATTTACTGCATAAGTCTAGTTTCAATAAATTTGGCCTGATTATTTGTATAAATACAATAAGAATAACAACTGATTACACAGGCTTTTTAAAAATCTGCTTTGCCAGGATTTCATAAGGAATTGCCAGATTGAACTTTAGCCTCTCAAGGCTAAGAAGTCAAGCCACATACTTGCCATAAGACTTCACCTGTAATACCTATAAGACTTGTGTAAATATCTCAGGTTCTCAAGTTCCCCAAAATGTCTTGAGGTTCTTCCTTTGCCATTTCACAGAAAAGCAACCTTCATTCCTTACCTGGAAAGACTGCCTGTGAACCATAAGCAAGGTACCAGGCTGTTTTTCCAAGGGGCTTTTATTGCCTTCCAAAGTCAATCTTAATTCCTTAGAGCTTTCCGGTGACATCCATGTCTATGCATGACTATATCAAATATGGCATTCCATCCAGTCTTGGTAATAAAACCATTTTCCAACTGTGTCTTGTTATAAATGGAACAGATTCTTATTGAATTTAGGCAAACAGCCATATTGCCAGGGAAATAATAATACTGGCTCATTAAGTCTCCAAATTCTAAGGTATCAGGTAGGTAGAAATATATGTTTCAATACTGCTTACAAGGTAAAATTTACCAAATAGCTCTAAGAAAAAACAAGTTTCCTTATACCTGGAAAACAAAAAGACTTAACAATCAGCAATATTTTAAAACAAAATGTTATAAAAATTATAACCATCCTTAGTTCATTCAGTTCCATGTAATCTATTCTTATTTATCCTTATCATTTTGACAGCATTTTATGAATCTAGTTATTCCTCAGAGTTCTACAAATCATCCAATTTAAAGGCATGATCTGACAATTTATTTCTCAGAAACCTGTGTTTTAGAATAAATCAGAGTCTTCTCCTTGGATCTTTAAGATTAAACATTTGTAAAAGTATTAGAGTAAAACAACTATAAGTGACAAAAACACTTAAAATGACACAGTTATAAATCTGATTATAATATAGTTAGCAAAGAAATGTGCTTTTCTGCAACAACATTTTAAGATAACAAATCAGAATTATGAATGAAATTATATCAGAAATTTGTAGACTCTTGGAGATTTTATATAAACCCTAAAACATTTACTTTAGAAATGTTGCGGGATTCTCGGACCAGAGAGATGGGACACAAAGGCTATAACCAGGAAGCAGCGTTTATTGATGTCGGCACCAGCTCAGCGGATTCTTATCCAAAGGCTGTGCCCCGACTGTCACATGGCGGGCAGTTTATACCATCTTGTACTTCTGCACTCCTACATAGTTATAGATATTTCATATAAGGAAGGAGACCAAAAGAACATTGATTGGCTGCCAAACTATAAGAAACCAGCTAAATCGTTTAAGTGGTTTTCAGACTGCCGCATCAGCCGAAGAGTCCTGGGACAGGGGTTGCTGTCAGAAACTAACTCGTTCACGCAGGAGATGGTCAGGCAAGGTTAGTCTGCCACAGTAATAAGAAAATATTCATACAAAAAACATAATTATTTCTTTATTTGACAAAATTTCCCATGTAATTTTAACACACCAAAATAAGCTAAATTAGTTTACTTTTTCTCTTTTGTATGGAGAGAAAACAAATCTTTTGAGGTGTTCCATGGGCCCTTCTTAAACACCTCAGTTATTCCCAGGTCAAGAATCTATAATTTGATTACATTTATTTTAATCTTAATAAGCTTGACCACACATAAAACTTTCTTCTCAGAATTCTTATTTGGTAATAACTTAGGTAGTCAATGAATATCCATCATTTAATTTAGCTAACAAAACTTTAAAGTTTCAAATTACCAAAGACATTTAGAAAACTATTTTAAACCTAAAAGAAACTTTTTATCTTACTTAAATTTATTAAATTTAGATTCATTATAAAAATTTTATCATACCAAGCTATTTTTCTGACTGACAAATTTTGCAAGAGATAAAATGAACTTATTTAACTAATAAACCCAGGTAGAATAAAAGTATTATTTAATGCTGATGATTCAAAAGATATACCTATTTAACCAACCAAACTCGTAACCAGTTTTAATATCAAATATTTCCTAGATCACATGATTCTAGAAAATAGTTGGATTAGTTTGTTATATCTTTGAGAATTTTCATATAAGTGGCTTAAGCCAATTTAATATTACAAATTAGCAATATCACTTAGCAGTAGAAATGTAACCACATACAAACTTCATTTCTTTAATAAAGTCTTTTTTTTCTGATTCAAGCTGGTTTTCCCCCAAATAATGGCATTGTGACTTGCATGCGTCTCCCCCCTCCCCCAACCCCCTTATCCTCTGTATGCCTCTCCTTTAATCATTAAGCCCTAGGACATAAAATTAACTGAGCCTCTGGTCTATAACCATGAGGAGACAATAGGTTTTGTCTGGACTTTAAGGATAACATTTGGCTTTTAGATGTGTTTCAGCCCCGGGCCCATCGATGCAGAAAAACAATGCCACAGGCTAACAGACCACTGGACCAGATGGAATGGCTGAACTGGATACAATGATCAATTACCTCATCCTCCTCCAACTGTACAATCAGCACCCACAACCCCAACTCCTTTAGTTTCCGTGACAACTGATTTTTCCCTATATAATCTATACTCCCAAGACAGCCGGGAGCCAGGCCTTTGAGCAATAGCTTGCCTGTGTCTCCTGCCTGTGTCTCCAGGACTTATAACTTTCTAATAAACCTTACTTTCTTTGCTTCAAAACTTGTAGGTATGTATCTTTTCTTTTAGACATGCACAGGCAGACAGACCCCTTTGTAGTCCCAATAACAGAAATATGCTATTATGTACATAAGCATATATAAACATACAGATAAACACAGGCAAAGATCTCATAGCTTTCATTTTTAGATGCCAGCTTTTGCATCCCAGATACAGTGCAACACTGTGATTTTGATCAGATAACCAAAGCTTTGCATGCTGTAAGAATTCCTTTAAAGCCATTTTAAAATTTATTTATAATTAAAGAATGCATTTCATTGTCTCCAAGAGGCCCGAGATCCTTTCAAGGTTGCCCCTTAATATGGGCTTGTCGACAAACACAAACAGAAGTGAGTGTGCATAATAAAGCTGGAAAGCTCGGAGAGTAAAAGGAGTAGCTTCATATTGCCTAAATTTAAACTGGCAGATTTTCTTTAGAAGATGGGATGGGATGAAGCCTGAGGATAAGATGGCAGGTACCACATGTCTGGGGATGAAGAAGATTAGTGGGGGAGGGAAAAGCCTCAGATGGCATTTTACTTCTTACTTCCAAGCAAAGTACACAGAAACACCATTTTATTTCTTACTACCAAACCAATAGTGGAAGAAGAAAACTCAGATCAACACACAAATGACACAAAAGATGATAAACTGAGTACTCTCCTAACCAAGCCTCAGTACTCTCCGAATCAAGCAAGTTACGAATTTCAAATTCAAATGGCCAAAAGCAAATGAACCAATCCATAAATCAACTACAAGTCCTACAACTCTTCCCCTTTCCAACAGGCTACCCCAACACAAACGAATTGGCTTATCCTAGGCTTATCCCAAACAGAGGGGAAAGGAATTCCCTGTAGTACACACAAGGATCTTTTACTCTACTTCCAAATCGAGGCTGGCTTGCAGAGACACACAACAAACAAATAGGGAGAGTCCAATAATCCTGATCCTACTCTCAGGTGGTGGCCCCCAAAATGCAATGGCTTTGTCCAGGGGGAGAAAGCCTAGATAGAAAGGAAGAATTCTCAGCTGCACACACCAGAGCAGCTTACCCCAGATGATGGACCGAAGTCTAAAAACGTTTCCTTAGTTCAAACAAGCTATGTGCTGAGGGCAGCCAGTGTCTGCTGGGGAAAGTCTTTTCGGCGCCTGCAAGGCAAAACAGCCTTAGCAGTTGCTCAGGACTCACAGAAGGAAACCTGAGCCAGGACTGATCTGTTATGGGTACCAGCTCTAGGATAAAGGTTGCCAAATTGTTACCAGTCCAAAGTCTGTGTGCCTAACACTTCAAAAGGCCAAAACTCAAAACATCAGAGTTTGGAATAAGGAAAGCTTTACTGATTGAGAAGGTGCCAACAGATAAGATGGGAACACAAGTGGTACCTCAGATCCATCTTAACAAAGTACAGAGTTCAGACTTCTTTTGTGTCCAGGGAAAGGGAAATAGGAGAGACTGTTTTTGTAAAACTCAAGCCACAAGCAGAATTCCTCTAATGATGAACATGTCTGTATGCAAGACTAAACAGAAGTGATTATCCTGAAGGACATGGGGGAAAAGTAAGCCTAAACAAGATGGAGTCAGAGAGACTGAGCATTTTATTGATACAAGGAAAATCTGGTATAACCTCGAGAGGTTCAGAAAAAGAGATAATTCTGTCTCTTAGCTCAATTATACCAGATGCCTGAAAAAGTGAAGCCACTCCTGCTTTTGGAACATGACAAGATCAAATGGACAAACCTGAGTGTACTTGCCCTAGAAGACATTTTCATAAGATATGATAATGGACTGAATAGTTATTAATGACTGAATGGGAGCCTAGTAATGTGCTAGTATCATCTGAACTTTATGATTGTTTTGCTTTAAAAAAGATCATGTTCAAAGACCAGAGGATAGACTGTAATATTTTGATTTATAATTAGAAATACATGTTTGGTCTTTGTCTACATTTCTAGTTCACAGTTCCCCAAACCTTGGAATGTTCTATATTGAGAGTGATAAAGATGTCTTTTGTTACATAAATGAGGTGACTTTGGGAAGCACATGAGGATGGGGCTGGTTGCCAGGAGAACCAACCAAATGATTAAAAGGTTGAAACTTTCATTTCCACCCCCACCTCTTGAAGGGGAGAGGCTGGAGTTAAAGCTATCACCAATGGCCAATAATTTAATCAACCATGCCACATGTAACTTAGTCTCAATAAAAAACCAAGAAGACAGGGTTCAGAAAGCTTCTGGGTTGGTGAACACATGGAGGTGCTGGGAGAGTGGCATGCCAGAGAGAGCATGGAAACTGTGCTTTTTCCTGCATACCTTGCCCTATGTATCTCTTCATCTGGGCTTTTGAAGTGTTAGGCACACAGACTTTGGACTGATAACAATTTGGCAACCTTTATCTTTTGTAATAAATCAGTAATCTAGGGAGTAAGTCAGTTTTCTTGAGTTCTATGAACATTCTAGCAAATTAATTAAACCCTAGGAGAGGGTCATTTGAATCTCTAACAGGTAGTTTACATAGGGAAGAGGCATGAGAACTATACAGATTAAACCAAATTGTATTCAGAGCCTGCAATGTGTTAACAGACCACAGGAAGCCTACAGAACAAAGGAAGATTCCTGCTAGGATTAGCAACAAACTACTCACACCAAGAAAGGAAAACAGGAAAACAGATTCTTTAAGTCATACACTACACAAAACTGACCCAACCATTCATTCTCTACAGCCAACCATGGGGAATCTATAGAAAAAAGGCTGAGATTGCTAGTGCACCTTTCACACTGCATGCCCATACCATTAAAGGAAAATAGGGAAATGTCTTTAAAGTATAATTCATAGAAATTTAAAATCACACATAAATCAAATTCCTCAAATACTCAGGGGCTTTCTCATTCCCTGTATCAGAGAGGAGACCACATTCTGTGCATGGGACATTATTTTTTTCTCTAATAAACTCTCCTCTTGCCTCTAACTCTGGCGTGTGCTTGAATTTTTTCCTATATGCAGTCAAGGACCCTCACTCTCTCCCTCAATGCAGGACTCAAGTTCCCTGTTGGGAGGATTCGCCCTATCCTGTATCATAGTGACTAGTGGAAGAGAAGCACAGTAACAACCTGGGCTTGCAACTGGCATCTGAAGTCCAAGGGGTTGGGCGGGGGGACAGTCTTATAGGATTAAACCCTTAACCTGTGGAATCTAATGCTAGGTAGTAAAAAAATTGAGCTGAACTCTTGGACACCCTGCAGGTGTCTTAAGAATTGCTTAGTATTGTGTGACCCACCCCCACCCCCCACCACACGCACACACACAGATGTTGGAATTGGATTCAGGAACCCTTTTCAGTAGGATAATAGCACTGTGGCTAATTTTATTAAAAGTGCTTATTTTTTATATTTATATATTGAAATATTTGTGGATAAAATAACACAGTGAGATATGCTTAAAATAAACCAGCAGAAGAGCCAAAATGTGGGGGAATAGAGGTATAAATGACAAACAACTGGAGGGCATGAGCTTATAATTGTGGAAGCTGATTGATGTGAGCTCATTATACCACTTGCTCTACTTTTGCATTTTTGATATTTTCATAGTAAGTCTTAAAAAGTTATTATTATTATTTTGACAAATGCCATACACTGTTCACACTGCAAAAGAATCGTACTTTGTTTTAGCAAATACTGCTCTGAGAAAATTTCTGCTTCTGGGCCTCCCCTTTCCCTCTCCTCAAAGTGAAGAGAATTTGCACTCAAAAAACTAATCAGCTCTTTGTTCTGCTTCTGCAGATATGCTTGTTGCATAGACCATACTCAAAAGTAACTAAAAACTCATCCTCCCTTTGGATTGCTCTAAGCAACAAATGTAACTGCCTGTACCCCTAGCAATTCCTTCACTTTGTAACTCTTTGGAACTACCTGAAACCATAGAAACTCCTACACTTTGTAACAGTCTGAGGACAAATTAACCAATCAGCCCATGCCAAATAAGTTCTATATAAGCAATGTTGCAACTGAGTTCCATGCCCAGATCTTCAGAACACTAGCTCTTCTGAGACCACTGGCATAATAAATCTGAGTTCTCCAACTCTCTGAGTGGTGCTTGGTTTTTCACCTGTCTTGTTTTGCAACATTTCTACAAGAAAAGGAGCTGTCATATTCCTGTGGAGCCAGACTATGAGCTGGATTCTGGGCCGATGGGACAAGCTCTCCTTGCTTAATGTGTTCACACTGGGCCTCACTTCTGTGTATCTTAACTCCTATTTTCCCATGAGCCCCAGGCTAAGTGAACATCCAAAGACTGCCATATATCGCACTAAGGTGGGCTGAAGTCTGAAAAAGGGATCCTGAAGGCTCAACCAAGCAATCTGACCTCAGGACTTTGTGGAATCACAAAGGGATTCTGCAGAGAAATGCCACACCATGACAGCTACTCAGCCACTTTCTGGGAGTGCATCGATTAGTATGGAACCTGGTGGCACAGAGGGAAGATATGAGGTGTGGAGCCAAATCAATATACATTTGTTCTCAGCAATTCTACCCTCTACCTGAGACAATCTGGACTCACTTCAGTCTCAGTTTCATCTTTACATTTTTTATATAAACAAACCTATTTTATAATACTTGAAAGGCCCATGTGTGGCACATAAGCGCTCATTAAATATTAGCTATTATTACAAAATCAGTTATTATTACAAAATTAGTAATCCACATAGAATACAATTATCAAACATCATCGGACTTCATAGGCCCCTCAAGTCATCACCAGTTCCTCACTCCCACTCCTCAATCTGCTCAACTGTCAATCATTGCATAATGACTACCCCTGGAGCCCTTACACATGCCTCAGAATCACTGGTTCCCACATCCTGCTGCCCACAGGCCCCAAATCACTCATTCTACGCTCCCTGACCAGAGCCTGCAAAACCTCTACCCTGATGGTCCTGGCTCTCCACCAATCAATCCCATGTCCTGTAAAGGAAAAACTCCTGTTGTAAAAGTGGAAATTCTCCAGTAAGCTAGTCAGAAAGACAAGACAGGGAGTGATATCTTCAAGCGCCAGTTCCAGGTTAAAAAAAAAAAAAAAAAAAAAAAAAACATCACTGCCAGGATGCAGATAACAGAACTGTCCACCAGGCCCTGTTTGCTATAAGATTTAAGAGTCCCCAGAAACATATATCTTTGTACCAGACGATAACAGCCAACTTCTGCTTCTATAATCTGCCTGCTTGTTTAATGTTTAACCAGGGTGTAGTTCTAGGAGATGTCCTGTGCAAAGATATACTAATGGCTAACTTCTGCTTCTGTAAACCTGCTTGCCTGATGTGGTTTTAGGCTTTATAAGCTACCTCCTCTGGAAGCTTGGGGCTGATTCTCTAGTGGGGAGAGTCAGTCGCCGGCCAGCTAATAAAGGCTCATAATTAATCTCAGTTGGCTCCGTGGCTCTTAGATTTGAATGTGCCACAACACTGTGTGTGTTTTCTTCCTCTACCTTCAATACTTCTGACCACTAGTGTGTGTGTAGAGTGTGTGTGGGGGGGGGGGAGGGTCCAACACCAAGCAATTCTACAACAGCTGGTTATTTTACAATTTAACTCAATTCTGACAACTCCTACTTGGACTTGGCATCAGATCACACAGGTTAAAGACACAGTACCATAAGACTATCTCCACCACAACTTCAGCTGTCAATAGCAAATCTAGGTTAACTGTGCTTCTGACCAAATGGCTATAAATCAGGGGTTCCCAGGACCCCCCTCCTCAGATTCCGTTTATTTTCTAGAGTAGCTCACAGAATTCAGGAAAACATTTAACTTACTATATTACCAATTTATTATAAAATAAATCAGGAAAAGCCAGATGGAAGAGATGCATAATACAAGGTATGTAGGAGAGATTGCACCGCTCCCCCAGCCTCTCTGAGCATTCAATCTAAAAGCTCTCCAAACTCCACCTTTTGGGGTTTTATGAAAGCTTCATTATATACATACGATTGATTATATAACTGGCCATTAGATATTGATTCAACCTCTAGTAGGGGGTGGGGTTCAAGTTCCCAACCACTAATCCATGGTTGGTTCCCCTGGTAATGAGCATCCACCCAGTTGTTATCTGGAGCTTTCCAAAAATTACTTCATTAACATAAAACTCAGTTGTGATTGAAAGGAACTTATTATGAATAACAACAACAACAAAAAAAACCACCCATTTTCACCTCTTGTCGGGAGCCATTTTGAGACACTGAAGAAGTCACGTAGCTTACAGGTCATAAAGCAGTTACTGAGACTGCTTAAACAATGGTTCAAGGAAGCAGGGATTTGAGTTAAACATTACCGACCCTAAAGGAGAGGTTTGCCTCCTAAAGTAATCCTTATAAGATAGTTGAATGTTTTACAAATAGCTAGGATGTTTGTACCCTGAAGGAAAGATGTATAGGAACTTATGTAAATGTCAGCATTCCTATGGTAATGTACTCTGTGCCTTGCTATTGTGTTCGAAAAGAAATATAAGGGCTGTGCAAAATAAACTCGAGGCTGCAGCATTGACTGTATGCCCTCCCGAAGCGCTTTCCTGTCTTCTTCTTTTTTCCTTAGGCTTCACCTCCCTCTTTTAGGTGCTGTTCGACTTTAGCCGGCTGGCTCCGGCAACCTCTGGAGCTATTTCAGGAACCAGAAACAAAAGATGCCCCTATAGACCTTACCACTTACATAGATTATAGGAGCTATATGCTGGAAACCATGGATGAAGACCTAAGTATATATTTCTTAGTATATCACAATATCACATGCCCCATTACTGGCCTCCACACTTTTATCACTACCCATCATGCATCTGCATCTGTGATCCTAAGAGTACCAATTCCAGACACATCTGCACCTGCAATGAGCCCTGAGAAAACATCCAAGCACACATCCCATCAATCAAACCACTAGGCTTGTACCACATACTTGTGCGCGCGCGCGCGCGCACACACACACACACACACACACACACACACAGAGGAATCTAATCAAAGAACAAATCTAGGAATATTGTTGACTTTTAAAGATAAATTTTAAAATCTAAACAATTTAAATCTAAGGCACATGGAAAAGAACAGATTTACAGAGAAAGAATTAAGAAAATCAAGATGCTTCATCTGCTGTAATGAAAGCTAAATGGTATCATAAACAGCATCTAAAAAACACTTCTCTGTTAAGGCCAGACAAAGACATTTTCAGAAATAAACGCGCTGGCAGAGTACCTCTATCTTTACCTGAGGAAAATACCCCGAAATTATTCCAAATAAATGTAGAATGAATTACATGAAAAAAATCTCAAAAAGAAAAATACTGCATAGCAATATTTGCAAGAGATAAATAATTATAAAAAAAGATAATTATGATGATGTAGTATGGAGGTCATTAAAGGGAAAATTAACAATATCCTATGACACAATATTTCTAATTATCTCAGGAAAAAATGGAGGTTATATGGGGTGTAGATGGAAACAACGAGCAGAAATTTCATCAATACAATGTAAGTACAAAAAAGAAAAGGAAAAGCAGAAAATAGTAAGTTAAAATAAATAGTAAACATTAAAATAGGAGGCTTAAAATCAAGTAAATTATTACTACACTAAAGACATAAAATTATCCTACCAACAAATAGAAACTGTAGCATAGATCTATCATCTAAATTCAATAAAAGTGGGGATGGTAATGTAAATATCAAATTGAAATTCAGGTTAAAGAGGTTTTCGTTGAAAAGAGGTAGCCTATAATAATAGTATCCAATAAATGAAGAGATAATACAAAATGCCCTTACCATTAGATGTATATATGTCTCACTCCAAGCACACAAATAAAACCAGCAAAAAACACATAACTACAAAGTGAATTATTAGTGAGAGACTATTATTATATCTCTTTCAGAATGATTCGAATAGACCAAAAATAGGAACGAAAAAGATTTGAAACGTACAAATAGGTTATACTTAATATACATAAAAAGAGCTTTGCACTATACAAACAAAAAATATACCCTTTCTCTTATAACCACTGAACAAGTTCCTTGAGCAATTTGCCTTCAAAGAAAATCTTGATTAACTTTTCAAAGATGACACTTTGCAGGCTACATTTTATGACAATAAAATAAAATTAAACAATTAAGCATACCATAATAATTTAAAAGTAAAGTCTCCTAAACAACTCAGAATCAAAGTGGAACACAAAATTGAAGTTATACATTTCATAGATAAAGATGTATTTAGAAAAACATTACAACTCTAAACGTATCCAGTATAAAACTTGGGAAATAAGGGAATAAATGACAATTTATATCAAAAGAAAAAATATCCAAATATAGAAACGAAAACTAATATTAAAAGAGTAAGGAGTAGAAAGACAACCGGTACTTCAAAATGGTGAATAAAATAAATCTTGAGATGCCTAATAAAAAAGAAAAATGATACATAAATATTATATTATGAATGACAAAGTAACTACAATCTAGATGTAAAAGGGAACAAAATATAGTACATGGAAACTTATATGGTACCCCAATAGCAATATATTTTTTAAATCTCTCGCGAAACGTACTATGAAAATAAATCAGAATAGAAACAAGCCTGTACGTATAAGAGAGGAAATAATAATAATAAAAACATCTAGCATCACTCAATCCTGGGATCCCTCATTACTCAACCCCACAGGTATCCTCCACAGGAACCCCATAGACCCCATCACTCCACCCACAGATCCACCATCAAAATTCGCAAAGACCCCAGCTTTCCGCCGGGATCCACCATCACGACCACACTAACCCCCATTATTCCACCTACTGATCGCCCTCATCACTGACCAGCTTGCTCATCAGGGATAATCAAAGATGCTTCTTCACTCAGCCCGCAACACTCCCATTATTCCTGCACTTACCTGCTCCTCACCCATGATCTCACAGGACAGTGGTCATTTGCCTCAGGCAGTATCTATAAATACAAGTACTAAAAACAGGAACGAGGTCCCTCTTTCTTGACCCCTCCCAGTCCGTGAGGGAATTCCTTTCCGTGCAACCTTTGTGAGCGTATGCTCAGTACCGGCTCCTTAAATGAACATTGCCAGTACTCAACATGGCGCTCTGCTAAATTCCGTCCGCCCCACCCCTCCCTCACCGCTAAATGGCTACCAGTCGGCGCCAGTATGGCGACGCCCTTGTAGTCATGCAGGCTGCGGGTAGCCATGTTGAAGTGATGTTGAGACTTTGTAGCTGAGAATAGTCAGGAGGCAAGGTGGAGTAGAGGCATGTACTGTGAGACTAAGCCAGGAAACAAGCAGAAACCATCTCCGCAAGCCTCATTCACGTCTTTCCTTGTGGAGTCTGTGGATTCAAAACACATTCAACCAATAAGATCTAATTAGCAGTTAAAAACTCTCCACTCTAAAACAGAACATACATTCTATTCAAGCACCTATGGATCATTTACCAAGTTATAACATGATCTGGGACATGAAACATAACTCATCAAACTTAATAGAACCAAAATCATACAGACTATATTCTCTGAACACGAAACATCAAACTAGAAATCAGTAATACAAAGACAATAGGAAATTAACACTTGGAAATTAAGCAACACAATCTAAATAATCCATGAGTCAAAGGGGAAGTTTCAAGGTTGTTTTTAAAATGCATTCAAGTGAATGAAAACAAAAGTACAGATATCAAAATGTGAGTTGCAGCTAAAGCAGTGGTGAGAGGAAATTTTTTAAGGCTAAAGATTTACAGTAGAAAGGAAGAAAATTCTCAAATCAATAATGTAAGATCTCACCTCAGTAAAATAGAGAAAGAGCAACAACAACAAAAAAACCCTAAAGCAAGAAGAAAAAAATACATAAAGATAAGAACAAAAAACGATTTTAATTGAAAAAGAAAAACAAAACAAAACAAGAAGGTTATTTATGGAAAGGTAAATAAAATTGACAAGCCTCTATAGGCGACATAAATAAGCAATATCAGGAATGAAAAAGGAGATAACACTGCAGACTCTGCAGATATCAGAAAAATAAAAATAACAAAAGCAACTCTACACACATAAATTTAAAAACTTAAATAAAATGCACCAATTCTTCAAGAAGCACAAACTCCAACAATTTTCACATTATATAGACTTGTTCAGTAACCTTGAAATTAAAGTCAAAATTTAAAACAACTAAAAATTAAATCTTCAGGCCCAGATGTCTTCAATGGAAAATTGCAATAGCATTTAAAAATTAAATTCTACGCATCACTTTCAGAATATATAACAGAAATAGGCCAGAATTACCTGAATACCAAAACCACAATACCAAACAAATAAAATATATAAATTAATAACCCTCATTCATATAAATGGAAAAAATTTTAACTAAATATTAGCAGAATTCACAAAGTTAAAAAAATAAATTTTTTAAATAATATTTTTTATTTTCCAATTATAGTTGGCATATAATATTATATTAGTTTCAGATATACAGCATAGTGATAAGACATCTATATAACTCACTAAGTGATCATCCCAATAAAGCTAGTACCTATCTGACCCCATACATAGTTATTACAGTATTATTGACTATAGTCCTTATTCTATCCTTTATATTTCCAGGACTATTTCACAACTACGTTTTGTACCTTCCCCCATTTTCACCAACCACCCCCCCAACCACTCCCACCTTGTAACCCTCAAAATGTTCTTTGTTGATATGTTTGTTTGTTTGTTTGTTTGTTAACTTTGTACTTTAGAGTCCATGTGTACATGAAATCATGTGGAATTTGTCTTTCTCTGTAGACTTAGTCCACTCAGCACACTACCCTCTAGGTCCACCATAAAATGTCTTTTTCCATTGCTTTACTTTTAGTCTGTGTATGTCTTTTAATCTGAAATAAGTCTTTGGTAGGCAGCATATGTAAGAGACTTGTTTTCTTATCCATTCAGCCACCCTATCTTTTGATTGGAACATTTAATTATTTTTCATTTGAAGTACTTATTGATAGATATGTAGTTATTGCCATTCTTTATTCATATGTTTTGATACATTTTTTTTTTCTCAAAGAAGTTTCTCTAACATTTCTTGTAATACTGGCTTGGTGATGATGAATTTTTTTTTTTTTTTGGTCTGGAAAGCTCTTTATTTGGCCTTTGATTCTAAATTATAACTTTTCTAAGTACAGTAATCTTGGTTGTAGGTCCTAGCTTTTCATCACTTTGAATATTTTGTGTCAAGCCCTTCTGATCTGCAAAGTTTCTATTGAGAAATCAGCTGACGGTCTTATGGGAGCTCCCTTATAGGTAACTAATTACTTTTCTCATGCTACTTTTAAGATTTTTTTTTTATCTTTCACCTTTGGCATTTTAATTATGTGTCTTTGTATAGGCCACACTGGATTCATCTTTTTTGGGATTCTTTACACTTTGTGGGCTTGTATGTCTATTTCCTTCATTAGGTTAGACAACTTTTCTATCATTCTTTCTTTTTTTTATTTTATTTTTTAATTTATTATGGTGACATAGGTTAACAAAACCCAATGTTTCAAGTGTATAATTCAACAGTAAGCTATACATTTATATATTATATATACATATAATATTTTTTTTCCTTGTGCGTTCACTCTCCATAGTTGGATTTCTGTCACCACATATTTGAAACTTTTACTCCAACTACTTCTCCCCTCCTCACTACCCTCTGGTGACCACTAGTTTACTGTCCATATCCATGAGTCTTTGTTTGTCATGTCTCTTTGCTGCTTTTAAATTTATATCCTACATATAAGTAATGTCATGCAGTTTTCAGCTTTTTCTGTCTGGCATCATTCGATTATCTCAAGATCCACCTATGTTGTCACCAATGGCAGCATATCATCGCTTCTTATAGCTGAGAAATATTCCATTGTATATATGTACCACATCTTCTTTATCGAGTCATCTATTTTAGGACACTCTAGATGTTTCCTGGTCCTGGTCACTGTAAATAATGCTACTATGAACAACAGTGTGCATATATCTTTTTTGGATAAATGTTTTAATGTCTTTGTGGTAAATACCCAGTAGTGGGATTGTTAAATCATATGGTAGATCAATTCTTAGTTTTTTGAGGAACCTCCATACTGTTTTCCATAGTGGCTATATCAATTTGCAGTCCCACCAGCAGTGCATGAGGGTTCTTTTTTTCCTCAACCTCTCCAACCCTTGTTATTATTTGTCCTGTTGATAACAGCTATTCTAACAGGTGTGAGATGATATCTCATTGTGGTTTTGATTTGCATTTCCCAATAGCTAGCGATAATAAGCATCTATACATATATTTGTTGGCCATTTGTATGTCTTCTTGGAAGAAGTTTCTGTTTGGATCCTCTGCCAATTTTTTAATTGGATTGTTTGTGGGTATTTTTGTTTGTTAGTGAGTTGAGTTCTTTGTATATTTTGGATATCGGGCCCTTATCAGAGGCATTGCTTACAAATATATTTTCCCATTCAGATGATTGCCTCTTTGCCTTGTCGGTGGTTTCTATTGCTGTGCAGAAGCATTTTAGTTTGATACAGTCCCTTTCATTTATTTTCGCTTTTATGTCCTAGGACTTTGAGGTCAAATTCATAAAATCCTCTAAGTCCAAGGTCCATGAGTTTAGTTCCTATGTTTTTTTCTATGCTTTTTATTGTTTCAGGTCTTATAGTCAGGTCCTTATTGGATTTCGAGTTAATTTTGGTGTGTGGTGATAGACAACAGTCTAGTTTCGTTCTTTTGCAGGTGATTTTCCAGCTTTCCCAGCACTATTTATTGAAGAGACTTTCCTTTCTCCACTGTATGTTTTTTATTCCTTTCTCGAAAATTATTTCTCTATTGTCGGGAGCCATTTTGAGACATGATGGAAACCATTATGAGGCACTGAAGAAGGCATGTAACTAAAAGCCATAGTATGGCTGATGAGTTTAAAAACAATGGTTCTAGGAAACAGGACATTGAGTTACCTTGGTAAGCCTCATAAAGTCACCTTTTAAGGTAATAGAATGTTATACTACCATGGAAATAAGAACATGTATGATCTTATGTAATTGACAACATTGTTTTAGATATGTATAGTGTGCTTTGCTATGGTAACATAGTGATTGATGATGGTATTCAAAATCTTATAAAAGGCTATGCTAAATAAACTCAAGGCTGCTGCAGCTCTGACTGCACGCCCTCCCGAAAGATCTTTTCTGTCTCCTCTTTTTTCCCTTAGGCTTCACCCCCCTCTTTCAGGTGCTGTTCGATCTCAGCCGGCTGGCTCCGGCACTCTATATAAACATGGGTTTACTTCTGGACTGTCAATTCTGTTCCACAGGTCTGTGTTTCTGTTTTTCTTCCAATACCATGCCATTTTGATTATTGTTGCTTTGTAGTATAATTTAAAGTCGGGCAGAGTGATACCTCTAGCTTCATTCTTTTTTCTCAGGATGGCTTTGGTGATTCAGGGTCTTTTGTGTTTCCATATAAATCGGATGATTTTTTGTTCTATTCCTTTAAAAAGTACCAAATGGATTTTGATGGGATCACATTAAATCTGAATAATGACTTAGGTAAAAAGGTCACTATAATTATGTTGATTCTTCCAATTTAAGAACATGGAATATCAATCCATTTCTTTGAGTCTTCTTCAATTTCTTTTAATAGGGTCTTATATTTTTCATTATATAGGTCCTTCACATGTTTCATTAGGTTATTCCTAGGTATTTTGTTGTTGTTGTTGCTGTTGTTGTTGTTGTTGCAATTGTGAAAGGAATTCTATTTTCCATTTCTTTTTCTGTCAATTCATTATTAGAGTAGGAACACTAAGGATTATTTTAATTTACTTATTTAAATTAGTTTCAAGTCTACAGTACATTGGTTAGACATTTATATAGTTCATAAAACGATCCCCCCATTTGCTCTCTCCCTCCCTTGGCCCTCCACCCAGCACACATTAATGCCAACAGCACTCCCCATGCCGTGCTCCCCATCCCCGCGACCAACTATCAACCACTAACTTGTATTTTTTTAACCCTTCGCTGCATTCTCCCAGCCCCCTAACCCTGTCCCCCAACACTAAGGATTTTTGAACATTGATTTTATATCCTGAAAATTTACTGTATTTGCTTATTGTTTCTAGTAGGGTTCTTGTAAACTTTTGGGGGTTTTCTATGTAGAAAACATGTTATCCACAAATAGTGACAGTTTGACTTCTTCATTTCCTATTTGGGTGAATTTTATATCTTTCTCTTGCCTGATTGCACTTGCTAGGACCTCCAATGTTATATAGAATAATGGGTGATAGTAAACAGTCTTATCTTCATTCTGATCTTAGAGGAAAGATTTTTAGTTTTTCACTATTAAGTATAATGTTGGCTGAGGGTTTGTCTTATATGGCTTTTATTATGTTAAGGTGATTTTCTTTTATACCTATTTTATTAAGTCTTTTGATCTTAACTGGATGCTGTATCTTTTCAAAGGCTTTTTCTGCATCTATTGATATGACCATATAATTCTTATTCTTTATTTTGTTTATGTGGTGTATCGCATTCATTGGTTTGCATATGTTAAACCATTGCTGTGTCCCTGGGATGAAGCCCACTTGATAATCTTTTTTAATATGTTGCTATATTTAGATCTTTTACTATGTTGCTATATTTAGATCATGTTTAGGATTTTTGCATCTGTGTTCATGAGAAATATTGTTCTGTTCTTTTCTTTTTTGTGTTATCTTTACCAGGTTTGGTATCAGGGTAATATTGGCCTCATAAAATGAGTTGGAAAGTATTGCCTCCTCGCCGATTTTTTGGAAGAGTTTGAGGAGAATTCACTGATGAAGCCATGTGGTCCTGGACTTTTGTTTTTTGGTAGGTTTTTGATGATTGTTTCAATTTCCATACTGCTGTTGGATCTAGTTAGATTTTCCATTTCTTCTTCATTTATTCTAGGAAAGTTGTATATTTCTAAGAACTTGTCCAATTCTTCTAGGTTATTAAATTTAGTTTTACATTTTTTCATAGTATTCTTGTATGATCCTTTGCATTTCTGAGGTATCTATAATAACTTCTCTTTCATTCCTAATTTTATTTGTGTCCTCTCCCTTTTTTCTATAGTGAGTCTAGCCAGGGGATAGATGATTTTATTTAACTTCTCAAAAGAACCAGCTCTTTATTGAATTTCTTTTTTTTCTATTGTATTTTTTGTTTTCAATTTCATTTAATTCTGTTCTAATTTTGGTTATTTCTTTCCTTCTGCTCTATTTAGGCTTCATTTGTTCTTCCTTTTCTAGTTTTTTTAAAATGAAGCATTAGGTTGTTTATTTGGGCTCATTCTTGTTTCTGGAGATAGGCTTATAATGATGTGAACTGTTCTCTTGTTACCACTTTTGCCATGTCCAAAAAGTTTGGAATGTTGTACTATCATTATCTATGTACTCTTTTCTATGTATTTTTTACAGTTGATCTCCAGCTCAAAGCATTATGATCAGAGAATGTGGTTGGTATGATTTTGAACTTCTTATATTTGTTGAGGCTATCTCTGTGTTCCAGTATAAGATCAATCCTTGAAAATGTTCCATGTACAATAGAGAAGAATGTACAAGCAGCTGTTTTTTGATGAAAGGCTTTGTAAATGTAAATTATGTCCAGTTGGTCTAATATATAATTCAAGATTGTTATTTTTTTACTAATTTTCTGTTTGGATGTTCTGTCCTGCCGGAGCCAGCTGGCTAAAGCCGAACAGCACTTGAAAGAGGGGGTGAGGCCTAAGGAAAAAGAAGAAGACAGGAAAGAACTTTCGGGAGGGCATACAGTCACTGCTGCAGCCCTGAGTTTATTTAGCAAAGCCTTTATATATGTTTTTGGATACAATAACGAAGCACAATGTATATCAGTTGAATGCTGACATTTACACAAGATCATAAAACATCCAGCACTTGGGGTACAGACGTCCTTGCTTTCAAGGCTGTAAAAACATTCCACTACCTTAAAAAAGTTTCTTAATGGGTGAATCTCCTCACCAAGGTCAGTAATGTTTACCTTAACATCCTGCTTCCTTGAATCATTGATAATACAGTCTCAGCAGCTGCTTTATGTCTCCAAGCTACGTGACACCTTCAGTGCCTTGTAATGGCTCCTGACACTGTCCATATCTGACAGTGGGGTATTTAGGTCCCCTACTAACATAGTGTTTTGGTCTGTTTCTCCCTTTAGTTCTCTTAGTAACTGCTTTATATATTTCAGGGCTCCCTGATTGGGAGCATAGATGTTAATAGGTGTATGTCTTCTTGGTGCTTGATTCCCTTCATCATTATGAAGTGTCCCTCATTGTCTTTCTTTATCCTTTATATTTTGAAATCTATTTCATTCAATATTAGTACAGATATTCCTGCTTTTCTCTGAATGCCATTTGCTCGAAATATCATTTTCCACCCTTTCACTTTGAGTCTCTATTTGTCTTTGGAACTGAGATGTGTCTCCTGGAGGCAGCATATGGTTGGGTTTTGTTTTCAATCTGCAACTCTGTGCCTTTTTATTGGTGAGTTCAGGCCATTTATTTTTAAGATGATTATTGAAATATGAGGTTTTCCTATAGCCATTTTATCTTTTACTTTCTGGTAGCTTGGTGTTTTCATTGTTTCTCTGCCCTTGCATTTCTGTCTGTTATTCTGGTTGGGATTTTTGGATTTTCCCCATGGTCCTTTGTCCTTCTTGTTCTGTTATGTACTTTGGTTCTGGATTTTGGTGTGTGGTTACCATTAAGAATATGTAAAGGATGATTTAACACACACACACACACACACACACACACACACACAAATCCATTTTCTTCTGCATGTATTTTATCTCCATTTCCCTTTGTAAATTTGATCTTTGATTCCTTCCCGTTTCTGTTATTGTTGTCGCAAATTATCCCTGTGTGTGATGAATGTTCATTTCCATTTTGCAATAACAGTTCTCTTCTTATTGTTCAAGCTTATAATACCCTGTTCTTAATACCCTGTTCTCCTTCTTTCTGAGCCGCCCTGTCACCTTATTGTTCATGGTGTTTAATGGACTATTTCTCAGACTTGGCAGTAATGGAAATGTATTCTGCTTTTTTTTTTTTTTTCAGAGAGAAGATTTATTATATAAGGTTCTCTCTTTAGCCTGTTGCTAAAAAGATTTTTTCTTTTGATTTTCAGTAGATGGCATCCAAGCCTATTGGATCCCTACTTTGAGACTTAGTAATGCATTTTTTCTTATAAATATTCAATTATGATTGCTCCCTTCAGTTTCAGCCTCTACCACTGTTAGTGACAGTTTTGGTAGCATTTGCTCAAATTCTTCTGGGGCTCTGCATTGTCAGTTCTAGAGGATATGTGGGCAGGGGTAAGGTGCACTCTGGGTTGTGGGTGGGGGTTGCTGCTAGTCTCTGTGCCTCCTGCTTTGCAACCATGGCTGCTGAGACCCAGCTGTTGGCCCTCCGCAGTTAGTCTCCACTCCATTGTCTGCTCTGATTCTTGGGCTCTACTGTGTGGAGCTCACAGATGCTTCAGGCAGGGCTGTTTGGAAAACCAGTCACTACTTCTCCTCTCCCCCTCCTTCAGAGAGTTCCAGCTGTGAGAGGCAGTTTCTTTGTTCCTCCCAATGTACCCCTCCCACCAGACACCATGGTTATGACCTCTGGAAGCTCTTATGCACAGACCACTCACTTGGATGTGCTTGTGTGCTGGTTGAGTGTTATTTGTTGATATTCAGCTTATTGTCATTTCAAGAAGAGAGATCTGGGGCCATCTCTCACTCCTCCCATCATTATTTCTTGAAATACATTTTTAGTTCCTTGCTCTCTGTCTTCTCCTTCTGGTATCCTCATGATGTACATGTTATTGCTCTTGATGTTGTCCCAGAGGCCCCTTAAAGTATTGTAATTTTTTGGTATTCTTTTGTCTTGTTACTTTTCTGATTGGGTGTCCTCCATTACCCCATCCTCTAAATTACTGATTTGATCCTCTACTTTATCCAATCTGCTGATTCCCTCTAATGTACTTGTTATCTCAAATATTCTTCATTTCTGACTGGTTCCCTTTTATGTTTTCCATTTTTATATCTTTTTTTTATATCTTTTTCACATTGTTAATGCTCTTCCTGATTTCATCTACTCTTTCTCTAAGTTCATTGAGCATCCTTATAATCAGTGTTTTGAACTCTGCATCTGGTAGACTGCTTGTCGCCATTTTGTTTAGTTCTTTTTCTGGAGCTCTGTTCTGTTCTTCTCTGTGGGACATGTTTCTCTGTCTCCCCATTTTGCTGCATCCTTATATTTGTTTCTATGTATTAGGTAGAGCTCTTAAGTCTCCCGGTCTTAGTAGAGTGGTTTTATGTAGTAGATGCCTGTGGTGCCCAGCGGGTCAATTTTTTCCTAGTCACCTAAGTGAGGTGCTCAAGCTGTGTCCTTTGTGTGAGTTGTGTGTGCCCTCCTGATGTAGTTGAGCCTTGGTTGTTGTTTGCATTTCAATGGGAATGAACTCTTGAGCTGATTGGTTGGGAAAGCAGGCCAGTGAGGGGCTGACTCAATGGAGCAGGATTTTTAGCAGGCGTCTGGTTGCTGTCCAGTCTACCCTTCTGATGTGTCTTCCTGGGATGTAGCCCTGGGTGGTGTGCTGGCTCTGGTCCCATTCAAAGCAGGGCACTGGGTGTGCCAGCTCAAGGGCCTTCTGGGAGAGGCCCAACTTCAGGCCAAGTTCAGTCACAGCCTGTGCACTGGCCAGGGCTAGCTGGCAAGTGTCATCAGGCAATTCACAGAGGGCCACCACCCATGCTGGCCTTAGAGGTGCTTTGAGAGGCCACTATGGGAACCACAGTTGGCTGCTGCTAGTGTCGGGCTTTGCAAAAAATTGGTATCATTTCTTTCTTAAGTATTTGTTGGAATTCACCAGTAAACCTATCTAGTCTTAGAGTTTTTGATTTGGAAGTTTATTAATTATTGATTCAATTACTTTAATAGATATAAGTTTATTCAGATTGTCTATTTCTGCTCATGCGACTTTTGGCAACTTGCATCTTTCAAGAAGTTGGTCCATTTCATCTAGGTTATCAAATTTGTGGACAAAATGTTGTTCATAATATTCCTTTATTATCCTTTTAATGTTCATAGGGTCTTTAATGATGTTCCTTTTTTAATTTCTGATTTTGGTTATTTTTGTCCTCTGTATTTTTTTCTTAGTTAACGTGAATAGAGGTATATCAATTTTATTGATCATTTCATAAAACAAGCTTTTGGTTTTGTTGATTTTTTTCTATTAATATCCTATCTTCAATTTCATTGATATCTGCTCTTATTTTTTTATTTCTTTTTCTTCTTCTTACTTTGGATTTAATTTTTCCTTCTTTTTTTAGTTTCCTAAGTTAGAAACATTATTTTTTAGCTTTTTTCCTTTTTACTATATTCATTATTTTTTAGCTCTTATTTCCTTTTTAATATATTCATAAATTTCCCTCTAATAATTGCTTTTGCTGCACCCCACAAATTTTGATAAGTTCTGTTTTCATTTTTCTCTAGTTCAAATTATCTTTAAAAACCTCATGTGGCAATAAAGAAATTTTGTGAATAACTGTTCTATAACCTAGATGAAATGGACAAATTCCTTGGTACACACAAGCTGCCAAAATTCATACAAGAAAAAAAGATTATATATTAAATTATATATATTTTATATATATTTGTGGGTCCCAGGCCTGGCTGATCTCATGTCTGGCTGTGATTCAGTCTCATGGCTAAGAATAGGACCCCAGATTTAGAATGTTACATTTGTGTAGTTGGGTGCCTGTGCCTAAAAATGTAAACATCAATCAGCTTATTGTATCACACATTTGTGCCTGAATGCCACTATTGTACTCTGATATGTGTGAGCCATGTGGTCCCCTGGAAAGCAGAAGGGGAGCACAGAAAGGGGAGCAGAAGAAGAGCAGAAGCAGAAGCCCACTCCCCGCAATAGACTGCACTTCTCACAATAGAACTGTGCTTCCCACAATAAAGTTGGTGCCTGCCATTGTATTCTCATGTTGGCTCTTGTGTATTCTTCCAACTGGGTGTCTTACACCTGAAACCGTCCCTTCTTGATCAGCTCAGTGCTGACAATATTATACCTATTAAGAAATTGAATCAATAATTAATAGCCTTCTAAACAACAAAACAAGTCTAGAAGGTTTCACTGATGAATTCTATGAAACATTTAAGAAAAAATATATACATACCTGCTCTCTACTTTCTCTTCCAGAAACTAGAAGCAGGGGAAATGCTTCCTAAATAATTCTATTAGGCCAGAATTGCCTTAAGAGCAAACCATATAATGACATTACAAAAAGGAAAACAAACAGTGTAATATCTTTCATGAAAATACCTTAGATGAAAAAAAATCCTCAAAAAAAAAAAAAGCAAATTGAATCTAAAAATGTATAAATAGAATTACACATCATAACCAAGGGGAATTATTCCAGATATGTAAGGCTAGTTCAACACTAGGAAATAAATGCATACAATCCATTTCATCAATAGGCTAAAAAAACCCTCATATGACTATGTCAATAAATTCAGAAAAAAATTGATAATATCTAGCACTCATTTATGATAAAACACTTAGTAAACTAGGAATAGAAAAGAATCCTCAGCTTGATAAAGAATATCTATGAAACACCTACAGCTAACTGCATACTTAATGGTGAGAAACTTTAGGCTTTCCCGCTAAGATCAGGTACAAGGCAAGGATATTTCCTCTCACCAGTCCTTTTCAATATTGTACTGGGAGTCCTACCTAATGCAATAAGACAAGAAAAAAAGATGCAGACTGGGAAGAAAAAATAGAATTGTCTCTGTTCATAGATGACATGATTATCTATGCATAAATCCAAGAAAATCATCATCAACAACAACAAAAACTCCTGGAACTCTGTTGCAGTTACAGCAATATTGCCAGGATGCAAAGTTAATATTCAAAAATTAACTGTTTTCCTATACATGATAGTGAACAAATGGAATTTGAAATTAAAAATACAATACCATTTACATTAGCACTCAAAAAAATGAAATACTATGTAAAATCTGACAAAAGATGTACAAGATCATTGAGGAAAACTATAAATGAAGAGTAATTTCACGTGTATGAATAGGAAGACAATATTGATAGATTATCAATTCTTCACAGCTTGACTGAAGTGCATATGGAAAGACAAAATTCCCAGAATAGTTAACATAATATGAAAAAGAAAGAACAAAATTAGATAACTGACATTACCTAACTTCAAGTCTTAATATAAAGGTGCACTAGTCAAGACAGTATGGTATTGGCGAGAATGAGGAAGAGGAGGAGGAGGAGGAGGAGGAGGAGGAAGAGGAGGAGGAGGAGGAGGAGGAGGAAAAGAAGAAGAAGAAAGAGAATAGAAAACACGACTTCCTTTCCTTCCATTCTAGCAAGTGAGGAGCTTGGAAGTCATCATTTTGATCCTAAGGACAAGGGAAAGATCAAAAACTCTTCTTATATTCAGCTGAGAATTGAGGTCATAGGTTAAATTTCTGCCTTAAGAATTGGAGAGACAGACAGGTAGATACAGACAATCAACACTTATCAGAGTAGACGCTTAATAGTGGAAACATCAGCAAAAACCACTACCAGGATAGAAAAACTAAACTGTAATTAATAAATTGCCAGAGGATCACTATGAAAAAGTTTAAGAGTAAAAAACACCAAGGGAGCCCCCCTTCCCCCACTTTTTCAAGTTTTACCTCCAGAAAACTTGGCTATGTTCTCACAGTGAAGACCTAAGTAAATTCCTCTTATCCTTTTGGCAATGCAAGGGGAAGAGTAACTTTTTTGAAATATATCCAGAACATTATTTCTTTCTTAAAAAGGTCTGTTTTCAAGAGAAAATATTTTACCAAAGGCTAACTGACCTGGAGGAAGAGAGTACCCAACTTTTGCCTGTTCTAGCCTTCCACATGGTGAAACATCAAACTCCATTCCTTTATAACCTGTCACATGGGAGAAGGGAAATACCCAAATCTAGTTCCATCAAGCCTTCCTAATCCATTTAAGGGAAGAAAATATGAGGAACACTTGTGAAGGTCACAGCCCAGGAGCACTGACTCACTAAAAGTCTGAGACCTAATCAAAAAGAGTATAGAATATTCTTACATATTTTACTGTCACATCAATTGGGCTTCTGCACAACAGAGAATACAAAACCAAGGACACTAGAAGAAATCTTAGCCTATAGCTACAGCAAACTCTAAGCATAACCTAATTCCTAGCCAGATAAACATAATCCTTACACTAAAGGCCTAGTCAGCTATTATTACCCAGTACATCTTGTCTAGCTTTCAAAAAAAAAAATCACGAAGCATACAAACAAAACAAAACAAAACAAAACAAAATGAACGACAACAAAAAACATAGTTTTAAACGATAAAGCAAGTATCAAAACCGACTCAGATATGGCAGAGAGGTTGAAATTGTCAAACCAGGAACTTAAACCAACTATGCTAATGGATGTAATGGAAAAAGTGGGAAACATGCAAGAATAGATGGGTGATGTAAGCAGAGAGATAGAACCTCTAAGAAAGATTCACAAGAAAATGCTAGAAATAAAAAAGCCACTATAACAGTGTTTTTTATTTATGAATTCAATGGAAGAAAGAATCAGTGAGGTTGGAGATATGTCGATAGAAACTTTTCAAAATGAAAGTCAAAGGTAAAAAAGAATGAAAGAATAAAATAGAATATCTAAGAATTGAGGGATAATTAACAAATGGTGTAATATATGCATAATTGAAATTCAAAAGGAGAAAAAGGGGAGAAGGAGCTGGAGAACCAGTATTCAGTAAAATTATCTTCCAGAAGTAAAGGAGAAATAAAGACCCTCTCAGACAAACAAAAATTGAGGGAATTTGTCACCAGAAGACCTACCTTGCAAAAAAATGTTTTTTTTAATTTTTCAAAAAAAAAGGGAATTATATAGGTCAGAAGCTCAGACCTCCTTAAAAAAAGAACATTAATGAAGCAATAAATGAAAGTAAAATAAAATCTTTCATTTTTCTTATTTTTAGGAGTTTTTAATTCTATTTTTTTAAAATTAAATTTATTGGGGTGACATTGCTTAATAAAATTATATAGATTTCAAGCATACGGTTCAATAATACATCATATATACATTGCACTGTGTGTTCACCACCCAAAGTGAAATTTCCGTTTGTCACTATATATTTACCCTATCTACCTCACCACTCCCCCCATTCCCATGGGTAACCACTAAACTTGTTTGTGTCCATGGAAAAACTTATGGTTGTTTCCATGTCTTGGCCAATGTAAATAATGCTGCTATGGACATCAAGGTACATATATCTTTATGGATAAACATTTTCAAATTTTTTTAGTAGATATCCAAAAGAGGAATTGCTCGGTCATATGGTAATTCTATTCCTAATTTTTCGAGGAACCTCCATAATGTTTCCATAGTGCCTGTACCAATTTACATTCCCACTATCAGTGTATAATGGCTCCTTTTCCCCCACAACCTCTCTGGCACTTTTCCTGTTGATGATAATCATTCTAATAGGTGTGAAATGATAGCTTACTGTGGTTTTGATTTGCATTTCCCTAAGAAGTAGTGAAGTTGAGCATCTTTTCATATGCCATTTGTATGTCTTGGTAGAAGTGTCTGTTCAGGTCCTCTGCCTATTTTTTAATTGGGTTGTTTTTTTGTTGTTATGTGAGTTCTCCAGATAGCATTTGTTCCAAATGATAACAGCAATAAAGTATTTAGTGATCATATCCTATGGATAAGTAAATGAATGACAGCAATGTTACAAGGGACAGAGGAAAGAATTGAAATACTCTCTTATAAAGTACTTGCACTCCCCATGAAGTGGTATTGTGTTCCTTGAAATAAGTCTTGGACTAGTCATTAATGTGTTTTTCGAGCTCAAGGCAATCACTAAAAATGTCTTAAAAGATCAGTATAATTGATACACTAAGAGAGGAGATAAAATGGAGTCATAAAAATAGCTCAATTAAACCAGAGAAGGCAGAAAACAGTAGAAGACCAAAACCAAAAAGACAACAAAAAGAAAGTAAATCTGGTAGATATTAATCCAACTATATCAATAATAACTTTAAACATCAATGGTCTAAACCTACCAATTAAAAGCCAGATACTGTCAAAGTGGATAAAAAAATAAGGCACAATTCAACTATATGTTGTCTACAAGAAATCCACTTTATATATAAAGACACAGAATAAGTGATGGGGAAGGATATATCATTCTAACACTAATCAAAAGAAAGCTGGAAAAATTATTTTAATTTGAGACAAAACAGACTTCAGAGCAAGAAAATTTATCAGGGATAAAGGGGAGGCATTACATAATAATAAAAGAGTCAACTTCCCAGAAGACATAATTTATAATACCAATAGATGCAGACAAAGTTACTCTCAAGAAAAGGCAGCTCTCTTCTGCCAAAAGGCAGGGAAGAGGGCATCCCAGGAGGACAGAAACATTTTGACCATACCTACCTGTTTGTGTTTACTTGTATATACCACAGACTGGGTAGGTTAAACACACAAGCACACACACACAAACACACACACACACACACACACACACACACACACACAGAAATTTATTGCTCATTATTTTGGAGGCTGAAAATTTCAAGGTACCAGTATGGTTGCCTTCTGGTAAGGGCCCCATTCCTTGTTCATAGCCAGAACTTCCTCTGCTGTATTTTAACATAGCAGAAAGGGGGTCAGATATCTCTGGAACTTCTTTTATAAGGCACTAATCCTATTCATGAGGGTTCCACAATCATGACCTAAGGCTCTTCCCAAAGGCTCACCTCCTGATATTATCATCTCTGGGGGTTAGGATTTCAAAATATAAATTTTAGGAGGTCACAACCATTCAGACCATAGCTCTACCCACATCTAGGTAAATACCACAAAAAAATCTCTGCCCCTTCTTTTCACCAGGTGCTGAGGCTCAGAGAGTATGGGTAGAGCCCTAATTTTCATCCCTTCCCTGTAATAAGAAGGAAGTTTTCATTCCCTTCCTTATCAAGAGCTGTGGCTGCAGAAACACATATCATATAAGCACCACTCTTATAGCCACTTTGCCATTATTACGAGGTATTTCAATTTAAAACTGCCATCTGAATACCAAACACCTACTTCATTTATGTTTCCTTGCTATAATATTAACTCTTCAGTATACCTTTCTAAATGGCCAAGTTACACCAAGAACATTTTAAAATTACAATGGCCACTTTTGCGAAACTTTAATATGAAAAAATTGTTCATCTGAGAGACACCTTAAAACAAGAATAACAAAATATTCCTACTGTTTGTTTCATATGAAGAGGCTTTGAATGCAACTTAGACTCAAAAATTGCCTTCCTAAAACATGATATAACTAAAATATGAGAAACTGTCTCCCTAGGCAATACCTTTAAAAAATACTCAAAATTAGCTTTGGATGTTGAAATTTCTAATGCCCTTTTGACCTTTTTGATGACTTACTGCCAGAAATTGCAAATATTGTACATAAAAAAAAATTGACTAGAAAAATCACCCTACTGCGTGAATGTCAACATTTTGCTAAACATTTTAGAAATTGAAATACTCAAAACAAAAAAAAAAAAATGGGGAAAATTTTTGTTCTCTTTGTCTACAAGAGATATCTTTTGTTTAATGTGGGAGGCACCCTTACTTCCCCCACCCCCCATTTTGGGGATTAAAATAGTTGCTTTTAAAAATCTGAGGTAAAATATACATAACAAAATTTAACATATTAACCATTTTAAGTGTACAGTTTAGTGGCTTTAAGTAGACTCACATTATTGTGAAACCATCACCATCATTCATGTCCAGTATTTTTTCAACTTCCCAACTGACACATTAAACAATGATTTCCCATTTCCTCCTACCCCTAATTCAGAATACCACCATCCTACTTTCTGTCTCTATTAAAGATGTGATGCTAAGTGAAATAAGCCAGACACAAAAGGACATATATTGCAAAATTTCACTTATATAATGTACTTAGAGAAGTCAAATTTATTTTATTATTTATTATCTCTAAGTACATTATATAAGTGAAATTTTGCAATATGTGTCCTTTTGTGTCTGGCTTATTTCACTTAGCATAACATCTTCAAGTTTCACCCATGTTGTAGTATGTGTCAGAGCTTTCATTCTTTAGGTTTAATAATATTCCATTGTGTGTATAAACCACATTTTGTCTACCTATTCATATGGACAGGCATTTGGGTTCTTTCCACTTTGGCTGTTGAGGAAAATGCTGCTATGAATATTGGTGTACAAGTATTGTTTGAGTCTCTGCTTTCCTTGGAGCATATATCCAGAAGTGGAATTGCTGTGTTACATGGCAATTCTATGTTTCACTTTTTGAGGAACTGACAAACTATTTTCTGCAGTGGTACACCATTTTATATTCCCACTAGCATTATATGAGTGTTCCAATTTCTCCACACCTTCACCAACACTTGTTAATTTTTTAAATAGACATCATAATGATGTTATATGGTATTTCATGGTTTTGCTTTGCATTTCTGTAATGATTGGTGATGTTGAGCATCTTTCCACATAGGGCCTTTTGTATATGTTTTTTGGAGAAATATCTGTTCAAATCTTTTGCCCATTTTTAGTCAGGTTATTTGTTTTTTGTTATTATTGAGTTGTAGGACTTCTTTACATATTCTGGATATTAACCTTATGTCAGATATACGATTTCCAAATAGTTTCTCCCATTCCATGGTTTGCTATTTACTCTGTTAATAGTGCCTTTGATGTACAAAAGCTTTTTCATTTTAATGAAGTCCCATTTATATATTTTTCATTTATTTCCTGTGCTTTTGTTTCATAAATAAGAAATTATTGCCAAATTCTATGTCATTAAGCATTTCACCCATTTTTTTTTCTAAGAAGTTTATAGTTTTAGGTCTTGCTCCAGATCTTAGAGGAAAAACTGAGTCTTTCACCATTATGTAAGATGTAACTGTGAGGTTTTCATATATAGCCTTTATTATAGATGGAAGTCTGTATATGTCTGTTAGGTCCAATTAGTTGATAGTGTTATTCAAATCCTTCATTTCCTTATTGATATTCTGTCTGTTTTTATTATCCATTATTGTAAGTATAATATTGAAGTTTTCAACTATTATTGTAGGACTGTATTTCTCCTTCAATTTTGTTAATGTTTGCTTCATAACTAGGCCTCAATGGTCTGACACTCATAGCCAGACCATTTTCTTCTCCTGTTAGAGATAAACAATCCCACAGAATACTAACTTCAGGGAACATTACTCTGAGACCATGATAAATTGAAACAAAAACAAGGAAACTTCATAATGTTGTCTATGCACAGAAAAACAAGATTGCTGTGCCACACGCAAAATAATAATCAAATTGCCTTTCTAACAACATCCAATCTAAAGTAAATCCTCTACTCCCTGAGACTCTACCCCAAATCATCCAATCAAAGTCTAAATCCTTTAAAGCTTCTAATTCCTCTTACTACTCACTTTATGGTTCTCCATGATGTTACTCTTCCTTATTGCAACATAATTGTTTAACCACAGGTGTGTTCCTGGTGGTCTTTAACTGAAAAGGTTCCTGATGTAAAGGTCCCTGGGCACTAAGTCAGGCCCCATCTCAGGACCCTGAACATGATAGGGAAGCCATGCTTTTGCATGCATAAACCTGGAAGAAAATAGATTAGAAACATGATCAAGAGTAGCCTCAGATTTAATAAGCACTTGCCATTTGCAAGGGTTCAGTGTCCTTCAAAGGAGTGGTTGGCCTGCGATTTGGGGGAGTCATGGAGAGGGACCTAAAAGAACAGGAGCTAAATAGTGGAGCTCCTAGGATGCCGTAAGCCATCACCTGCCTCTTGGGAGTTCAAGAGTCTGACCTCCCACAAGATGCCAAGCTCTTTGCCCTTAGTCCTTACTTGTGCAGTTTCCCTCTTGCCTCAGCTTTCTGGAAGCTATATTTTTCAAGTAAAGCTATATTTCTGGTATAAACATATCTCGGTTATTGTTTTTGTTCCCTATTGTTACTGAAAAACATTATTCTGTCGCTTGTTAAAACAGGAAGGCAGAGTTTATTTAATAGGTGCAAAGGGATTTTTGCAGTAGGGGAGAAAGTGAGCTAATCTCTGACTACAATAACGGTTAGAAAGGGATAATAGCCAAGGAGCAGGGTGAGGGTAAATGGATGGAAAATTACTGAGGAAACACCAAGTCTAAGGAATTATATTTAAATGGCCTCAACAAGATTCTTGCTGAAAGCAGGCAAGGGTGATAAAATGGAGGCCCAGGATGAGTAGTTTGTTCAGATATCAAAGGGCAGGGAATTTTCACTAAACTGATTCAGGAATAGTCTTGCTATAACTGGATTAAGCAGTCCAAAGACAGAGCCTCAGGTTAGGTCCTTGGGAAAGAGAGAGCAGAAGAGCCTAACTCAGTTTTGGTCAAGGAGCATCTTAGTCGCCATCTTGATGTCTCTGGAAATCCCTGGGGGTGATGAATACAGCATAGAGGGGAGCTTATTAGGTGGATTAAATGCTGGGGTTGTGAGCTTTTCCGAGAATCGGTTTTCAAGTCATACAGAACATGCTGCATACAGATATCTGCTACCTGAGGCTCCCTACTGAACTAACTGGTCCCCAGTCCCTGCAGGGTCTCTGTCCACCACACAGAGCTCACCGCTCCGCTGCGGCTCTGACTCTTCCAGGCGAAGGGCTTTTTTCAGATATCCATTCCAAACTCCCTCCTGCTCAAATGTGGAAGTGAATCCACCTACTCCCTATCCCGTCAGACTGAATCTCTGAAGTCCCTCAGAAGATGCAACACTGTACGGGAAAGGCACCTGGCAAGTATGGCTGCCCCTGAAGCAAAACGGTAAAGTGGGCGCGGTCATAATTTCCCCGGGTCTGGGCGGTCGAAGGTGCCATATTTGTTACTGGCAGGCTTTGCGGCCACGTTGAACTTGTAACCTAGAATCGCGACTTCCGTAGTTTTGACATCAGAGAGAGGAAGTCCTTCTGAGATTCGTGTTATTGCCAGGTTCTGTGTGAGCACAGAAATCTGTGGTCCAAAGAATGTGAGTGGTCAGTCAATGATGATTGGATTCCTGGGGTCATTGAGGGAGCACTGTGCTCGCTGATGTGGTGGTGTTAAAAGTCGGTGCTAGGGGACCAGCTCCTCTCTGTTATCTAGGAACTCCCGCTGGCTCATCAGGCGCAAATCTTTATGGACTGATTCCCTTCGTGGGTGCAATGATGGACAGTGTCTAGGTCACTAATGCGACACCTATGTTCTCAGTGTAGGTTCAGTAAGTATGACTGTGTGCCAAGTGATTCAGGGGTTAGGGGTCTTGTGGTATGAGTGACAGAGATATGCAGAATCCGCGATGTGTGGATCAGTAACGCGGGTGTGTGTGCCCCCTAATGGTGTGGTTGTTGGGTTAGGGATGTGGGCTTTATTAGATAGTAACGTTAGTTTGGGGGAGTCAGTGAGGAAAGTCTATGAGGTTAATGATGTTTTTTTGTTTGTCTTGTTTTTTTTGGTTCAATAATAAGAGATCCGTGGCTTTAATAATTGGGGTTAGGGAAGCTTAGTGAGGAGGATCTGGTGAGGTCAGTGATGGGCCTAATGATTGGACAGTTGTCACTAGTCAGTAGAGACTCTCTGGATACCCTGATCACAAGTGGAAATTTTAATAGTTAATATAGTGTATTCCTGTGCTTGGTGCTAAGTTGTCTCCTTTTAAATCATCTCCAATCTCTTTCGTGATCACTGCCCTATGAATTTTTAGAATGTTACTTTTAATTTGCACTTAATGAAATAAACTCCCTTTGATGAAGAAATTATACATTTTGTGTAATCATCAACACACTGAAATTGCCTCATGAACTTTTAGATCTTGGTTTCACCATTTATGATTTCCTGACAAGAGGCTGCATAGCGGCTTTACTTAAAACAATAAGAAATACCTGACTTCCTTGCATGCCTTCCCTCAAACTCCTTTATTCAGAAAATATTTATTGTGTACCTTTGTGTACCAAGAACCAACGAAAGATATTGATGTTATGGTGACAGTGACAGGCAATATGTATATATACAAACAGATGAGGAAGGTGATTTTGCGTAGTATTAAGTGCAGTGAGGAAAATGGTATTACAGGTTGTGGCTGTGAGAAGCCACTAGAAAGTATTAAAGTAAAGGAGTAAAGGGATCTCTTTCATTTTAAAAACCACTCAGGGTGCTAGGGGGAAAGTGGTAGGGGAGTGGATATAAAACCAGGTGGGTATAAAACCTGGGTATCATGCTGCCTGCGCCACTCACAGCCAAGACCAACACAGGAATTGGGCTAAATAGAATGTGTTTCTTAGAGAGTTGCAACTCATGGAGACACAGATGGGCCATTGCTCCAAAGGCCTGGCTCCCTGAGTTTCTTGGAAGTATTCATTACATAGGAAAATCAGTAGTCATGGTGTGCTGGCTAGAAAATTACTGCTTGGCTATTTCCATAGGAACATAGGCTGTCACCCATAGGAACACAACATTCTAACAATAAGCTTTCTGCTTCTGTACCCATGCTTGCACACCCGACCTGTGGGTCGACAGGTAGTGAATAGAAGAAAAATAGACTTTTGTGTTTAGACAGAATGAAGAATGGGATTTGGTGCTTAAAAACCCTTTACCTCTACATTTCAGGGCTGCTTAATTTGGGGTCTGTGTACCCGTGGCAGACCCAGCTGGCTGAATAAAGAGTGTGTTTCTCATAACTCAGTGAGTCCTGGTGGTCCGTGTGTCTTCGGGGGCTGGCAGCTACAACATTTGGAGGTCCCAGCAAGATCTCAGGGAGTGGCCCTGAGATCTAAGACCGGACCAGCCTCCGAAGCAGTTGCTGTCTCTGTTACGGATTCAAAGGGGTGGCCAACCTGAGACGTTCCAAGGCCCTTGAATGCCGTGACGGGGTTAACGCAATCATCAAGGATGCAACTTTTAGGACACACTCTTTGTTCCTGGTTCCGACGGGAATCTGGAATCTCCAAGGCCTCGGCGACTGGATAAAAGGTACCTTCCTGGTTCTGTTGACTGGTCATTGGGGGTCCGTGGAGAGACTGGAAGCAGTCATATCTCCTGGACCGTGGCCAGGCCACAGGATGCCACCTCTTGTGCCCTGTTGTCAGGTTCTGTTTATTGTCTCTGGTCCTGTCTAGGTTGTAGGTGGTGGACTTCTTGGGTCCACCGACACCTCAGTAATTGTTCTTGTCTGAGTGTCTGTTTTGTGTTTTCTGATTTGTGTTTTCTGCACAGGTGATAGGGGAAGCCCCGAGTTCACAGAAGACACCCTTGGAGTGTCTCCTGCGACATTTCAAAGAAGGGTTGGTTTGTAGCGGGAGCTGACTATGGCCTAAAGTTTTCTCCAGGCAGACTAAGAACATTGTGTGAAGTTGAGTGGCTGTCTTTTGATGTAAACAGGCCTCCCGAGGGCTTTTTTGACAAGGTTTGGTGAGGAATGTTTGGAAGGTTGTCACGGGAGACCTGGGACTCCTGATCAGTTTCCCTACATTGATCAGTGGTTAAATTTTGTTCAGAACCCCCCTCCTTGGCTCCGCCGGTGTGCCCTTTCTCTATGGGTGCAATTCTTAGTTGTGGGTACCCCGAAACATGCAGCAACTGAATCTCCAAGATAGCCCAGTCCCTCAGTCCTCCAATCTCCACTGGAGGACGTGACCTTCCTCCACCCTATAATCCAGGACAACAGAGGCCAAATAGCACCGCCTTACCTCCTCGGATGGCCAGTAGGTAACCCCTATGGGCCTCCTGCTCCCACTCTGGGCGGGGCACTAGCATACCACCTCCCCAGCCATTCTCCCCTTGTGAGAAGCATCACCCCAGGGGGAGCACACTGACAGGCCCTTTATGGTTTTCATGCCTTTCTTGACTAGTGACCTGTACAACTGGAAGGCACAGAATACACCTTTCTCTGAGAAACCCCAGGCATTAATGGGACTCTTAGAAAGTGTCTTTCAGACTCACTACCCCACCTGGGATGATTGCCAACAGCTTTTAATTACCCCCTTGACCTCAGAAGAATGCAGATGCATTTGTACTAAAACACAAAAGATAGCTATGGGAGGGAGGAGGGTTGAAGAAGCAGGGGAACAGTTTGAGGAGAAATTTCCCTCCACCTGCCCAGACTGGGGACACAATTCTCAGTCAGGGAGAATGGCATTAGATCAGTACCACCACATTCTAATTTGAGGGAATTAGGATGGCTGCTTGCCAGCCAACTAACCTCTCTAAGGTGACTGAAGTTATACAGGGAGGGACCTCAGGAATCCCCTGGAGTGTTGCTTGAACAAGGCGTACTGGGTATACACCCCCATTGATCCTAAGGCCCGTGAGAACCAGCAGACAATTAATATAGCCTTTGCTACTCAGGCAGCTGCTGATATCCAGTGTAAATTGCCAAAATTAGAAGATTTTGCAGAGATGAACCTGTCTCAACTGGTTGAGATAACCCAGAAGGTGTTCGACAACAGGGAGGCGCCGGATAACCCCAAACATATGGCTAAAATCCAAAGCTACTGTCATCAACCCAGCCAATCTGTTGCCAGACCCAGACCTCAAGGCCCCATTCATGACTGCATAGATTTACCTGATGCTGTGTGTTCCTTGCGGCCAGACCTCAAGAACTCCCTTCTGCTTGAAGCCGATGAAGTCCTGTTCACAGACAGGAGCAACTTCATGCAAGAAGGAAGACGGTACACTGGGGCAGTGGTCATAACTCTAATTGACACTATCTGGTCACATACTCTTCCCCATAGGACTTCTGCTCAAAAATCAGAACTCATCGCCCACTAAGATGGGAAAAGGATAAGGCAGCTACAAAATACAGACAGCCAATACGCTGCACATGTACATGGAGCCATCTACAAGGAAAGGGCTTCTGACTTTAGCTGGGAAGGATATGAAAAACAAGTAGATCTTAGCCTTACTTGAAGCCATATGGACACCTAAGGCTCTGGCTATTGTTATTGTAAAAGGGCATCAAAAAGGGAATAGTCCTGAGGCTGAGGAAAACCTACCAGCTGATGCAGAGACAAGAACAGCCACCACAAGGCCAGTGGAACTCCACCATATCTACTGACTCTTGTCCCTTATCCAGAACTGCCTCCGTCTTCGACCTATACGGTGGAAGAGAACATATATTGTCAAGATAAGGGAGCCACTAGGAACCAGCAGGAGTGGTGGACGACCCCAGATGGAAAAATCAGGCTCTCAGGGGCCCTTGGAAGGACTCTCCTCTACCAGCTACACCAGACCACACACCTAGGATGGACTAAGATGCTCCAGAAGTGAGAAGAACTGCAGAGGAGATTGCCTCTCGATGCCCAGCTTGTGCCGAAGTTAATCCAAAGAAGGGGAAGATAGAAGAACCTAGGCATAGAGAAAGAGGAACTTATCCAAGGGACCTCTGGGAAGTTGATTTCACTGAGGTAACCTCGACTGTGGGGGTGCTACTTGTTTTTATAGACACCTTTTCAGGGTGGGTAGAGGCCTTCCCCAACAGGAAAGAGACTGCCTTAGTAGTCACTAAGAAACTACTACAAGAAATCCTCCCTTGATTTGGTCTCCCTGGAACTTTAGGGTCAGATAATGGGCCAGCCTTTGTAGCAAAGGTATCACAGCAGTTGGCTAGCTACCTAAATTTGCGATGGAAACTCCACTGTGCCTACTGGCCCCAAAGTTCGGGCCAGGTAGAGTGAATGAATCGGACCCTAAAAGAGACATTAGTCAAGTTAGAATTAGAAACTGGTGGGACCTGGGTAGAACTTCTCCCTTTTGCTCTTCTCTGAGCCAGGTGTACTCTATATATTAATGGATTCACCCCATTTGAAATTTTCTTTGGAAAACTCCCACTTTTAGTGTTGTGGTGCGATCAATTCTAAGACCCACGGAGCCAAATGAGATGAATTGTGAGCCTTTATTAGCCAGCCGGCTGGCAACTGACTCTCTACCATGCAGGGTTAGAGGAGATCAGTCCCGAGCTCCCAAAAGAGGCAGTTTATAAAACCTAGAACCACACCTTGGTTAACAAGTAAGCAGATTACCACACCCTGGTCAACAGTATCAGAGTAAATCCATAATGCTGGCTTACTGGAAAATTTTCCACCCTTAACATTAGTACATAGAATAGAAGATGAAAAAAGACAGAAATGCGTAACCTCCTCTTACTTGAGTCTTTACAGGCCCTTCAAAGTGTACAGAAGGAGATTTGGTCCCAAGTTCCTACTGTCCACTCAGCCCCAGGGGGCGGACTTCCCCATCATTTTCAGCCTGGGGACTTTGTGTAGATCCATAAGTTCACTTCCAAGGAAAAACCCAAATAGAAAGGACCCTTCACTGTCTACCTGATGACGCCCACTGCAGTTAAAGTAGATGGCATCCCATCATAGATTCACCACTCCCATGTGAAGACAGCATGAGAGTAGACAGCTCAGGAAAACAAGCCCTGAAGACTAAGACCCAAGCATACATAAGTATAACCCTCTGTTGCTTCCTTTTTTCCTCTTTAGCCCAGGCATTCGACCAGCCACAACCAGAACCAGAAGGGGCATTAATCACTTTGCTAATGACAATACACAAGGTCTTAAATAAGACCACCCCAGTGTTGTGAGAGATGCCTGAAGTCCTGGCAGAATGCCTGGTGCTTGGAGCAGCAAGGTCACGCTACAGGGAGGGCGTACACACCTTACCTATTCTGGGACTTCTTGCTCTAGGCACAAGGGTAAGAAAAGGAGAGGGAGTAGCTAATAACATAATGGTGGCCTTGAGGCTGAATTTGGGAGTTGGCTGTAATCTGTAATTACTAATCTGATAAACCAGCCTTGTGAGAGGGAGAATAAAAAGCCATGGAGACAGGGGTGAAAAAGCTAGCATTGCCATTCATCGCCTCTCCCTTATCCATGTTAGTTAACGCATTTCCAGACTCCAACTCTTCTTCCTAACCATCTCCGCAACACCCAGACATCGGACAAGATTGCTGGTTGTGCCTAAACCCAAAACCCCCTTATTATATTGGGGTAGGAACTCCCCTAACCTTAACTAAGCTCAGCAGGCTAGAACTTCAAGTCGATTCACTAGCAGAAGTAGTCCTTCAGAATAGAAGAGGTTTAGATTTATTATTTTTAGAACAAGATGGATTATATATGGCTCTAAGTGAAACCTATTGCTTCTATGCCAATAACTCTAGAATAATTAGAGAAAACTTACTACTAGCACAGAGAAATTTAGATGCCAGGGAAAGACAGAGACTGGAATCAAATAACTGGTTTCATAGGATGTTCAATTGGTCACCATGGCTAACAACCCTTCTATCTGCTGTATCTGGACCTTTAATCATCCTCCTTCTCTTGTTAACTTTTGGCCCATGTTTCCTTAATTTCTTGTTTGCCTATATAAAGAAGAGAATTAATTCTATTAGACTTTTAGTATTAAAGAATAGAGTCTATGAGCAAATTGCACATGAAGAGTCAAAGATTTGATTGTCTGCTAAGGCTAGTAAGGAATGTAATGGCTGAAAAATGACTGCTAGAAATTTATTACTTGCAGTAAAATTACTGCTTGGCTATGCCCATGGGAACATAGGCTGTCACCCATAGGAACATAACATTCTAACAATAAGCTTTCTGCTTCTGTACCCTTGCTTGCACACCTGACCTGTGGGTCGACAGGTAGTGAATAGAAGAAAAATAGACCTTTGTTTATGTTCAGACAGAATGAAGAATGAGATTTAGGGCTTAAAAACCCTGTACCTCTACATTTCAGGGCTGCTAATTTGGGGTCTGTGTACCCCTGGTAGATTCAGCTGGCTAAATAAAGAGTGTTTCCTATAATTCACTGAGTTCTGGTGGTCCATGCATCTTTTGGGGTTAGCGGCTACAAGAAGAAGATAAGGTCGGTGGCTATGGCCACCCGAACTCCCTTAGTTTCCATGACTACTTTTTCCCTAGATGCTTGGGGAGCTAGGCCTTTGAGCGGTAGCTTGACTGTGTCTCCAGGACTTGCAACTCTCTAATAAACACTTATTCTAAATAACCCAACTCCTGTGTCGGTCCACTGGCTTAGTGGTGCAGGCGGCATGAGACCCAGACTCAGTTTCCCTCCAGTTTCACGTTGAGATTTTGCTTCCCAGCAATTGTCATCAGTTTGGCTCAAATAAACTCATTATAATTCTCTACAGGTTCAGACTTTTCTTATGTTGACCCAACCAACCAACCAACCAACCAACTAACGAAAAAGCTCTAGTCAAAGTGCCAGAAAAAGGAAAACCTAGCAAGACAGAAAACTTTTAGACAATAACCTCTCATTCCAGCTAGATACTATGAAAAAAATACTATGGTTGCACTCTACAACCAGCGAAGTCCAGAATTCTACCTTGCTAAGCTTATAGCAGGATATTCTAAATCACTCCCAATCTTTACACACTGGGATTGTGTATGAGAAGGCTGAGGAGGAAGTATGGGTTTATCTCCTTGGTTAAATTTATTCATAAATACTTTCTTGTTTTTGATACTATTGTAAATGGAATGGTTTTTATTTATTTCAGATAGTTGTCAGTAGTGTATAGAAATACTAATTTTTGTATTTTAATTATTTATCCTGCAACTTTATAAATTCACTGATTAGATCCTGTTGTTCTTTATGTTACAAGTTTTTTCTTTTGTATTTATTTTGTTGTAGCCGCCAGCCCCTGATAAACACACGGACCACCAGAAATCAGTGAGTTATAGGAAACAAACTCTTTATTCAGTCAGCTGGATCTGCCAGGGGTACGCAGACCCCAAATCAAGCAGCCCCGAAATGTAAAGGTACAGGGTTTTAAAGCCCTAAACCCCTATTCTTCATCCTATTTGAACATACAAGTCTATTTTTCTTCTTTTTATTAACTGTCAACCCACAGGTCGGTTGTGCAAGCGGGAATACAGAAACAGAAAGCTTATTGTTAGAGCATTATGTTCCCATGGGCGATAGTCAAGCAGTAATTTTCCAGCCAGCACAATTTCAGTAACCTCCTTTAGCCAGTCTTTAAAGGTAGGCCTTCTAGTGAAAAATTATTTTAGTTTCTATTGTCTGAAAATGTCTTTGTTTCCCCTTAATTATTGAAAGATAAGGAATTTGCAGTTGATTTTTTTTTTTTTTTTTTTTTTTTTAGCACTTACAGAATATTGTGCCACTTGTTTCTGGTTTCCATGATTTCAAATGAAGAATCCATTCTCATAGGGTTTGAATGATGGTCTCCTAGAGGTAATATGCCATTTACCACTGGCTGAGCTCTAGAGTTTTTCTGACTTTTGTTTTCAGAAGTTTAGTTATAATGTATCTTGGTTTGGATTTTTTAGGGTTTATCCTGTTTGCAATTTGCTCAGCTTCATCAACCTCTAGATTTGTGACTTTCATCAAAGTTTTTAGCCATATTTCTGGATATACTCTTTCAGCTCCACTCTCTTGTTTTTTACTTCTGGGACTTTGATGATGTAAATATCCTTCAGGTTCCTGAGGATAATTTTTTCTGCTATTCAGATTGGGTGAATTCTATTGTTCTCTCCTCAAGCTCACTGATTCTATTATCTGTCATCTCCACTCTACTATAGAGCCTTCCTAATGAGTTTTTAATTTCTGTTGGTATATTTTTCAGTTCTATAATTTATATTTGGTTTTTTTTTTAAAAAAAATCTTTTAGAAGGCTTTATTTTTTTTCATTATGTTCTTTTTTATAACATTGTTGAAATTTTCTATTTGTTTCATTGTTTCAAGATAATTTGTAATCATTTGTTGAAGCAATTTTATGAAGGCCACCTTAAAATTCTTCTCAGATAATTCCAACATTTGATTCAACTTGGTGTTGATGTCAGTTGATTGTCTTTTCTCATTCAAGTTGTGATTTTCTTGGCAGTTAGCAAAATGGATGAAGTTTTTATATTGTTAGAAGGATGGGTCCTATTTAAATCTTTTATTTTTAAACCTATTCTGTTTAGCATGCAGATTCTGGCTTACTTTTGTGGTTAGACGGTCCAATGAGTTTAACTTTTAGACAGTTTTTGTGGTGTCATTTTGGTTTGTTTAACTGGTGCCACTGGGGCTCCCACTGTGCTGAGGGGATAAAAGGAGTCTCCCCAGGCTGTCTGTCTGTCTGTCTCTCTCTCTCTCTCTCAGAGAAGGGGTTTTCTGGCCTGGGAGGGCAAAGAGGCTTCCCTGTTCCAGGACTTGTGGTGAGATCTCTCCAATCTGTGGACACAGAGAACTACAGGTGTCAGTGCCAAGCGATCGAGAAGGGAAAGTTATGGTGGTGAGATACCCAGTTGGAAGAATGCCGGAGGAGCCAACATGAGAATGAAATGACAGGCACCAACTTTATTGTGGGAAGCATGCTTCTATTGTGTGGAGCGTGATTCTATTGCTGGAATGCGCTTCTGCTCCCCAGGGGACTGCATGGGCTCCACATATATCAGAGTACAATAGCGGCATTCAGCCACATATGCATGATACAATAAACTGAATCATGCTTACATGAGCTGGGTGCCCTACCACACTAATGTAACATTTTAAATCCGGGGTCCTATTCCTAGCCACGAGCCTGGATCAAAGCCAGACCTGGGACCAGCCAGGCTTGAGACGCACACTCCACACCTACAGGCTTGTGGTGCAGGATCTGGCCCAGAGGGTGCTACCTTGGGCCCACAATCCACTTGCCATTCCTGGAGTGGCTTAGCCCCATGGGGCACCATCCCCGGGGTTCTTTCTACCTGCCATTTTTCTGGGTGCTGCTCAGCACACTAGGGACATTGTGACACAGCAAGTTGTGCTTCTGCCCAGGTCAATAGTAGCCCCCATTGCTTTGCTACCTGTTCCATGGTACAAGTCGTCTGTGTACCAGACATCCTCAGGGATGGGAGCATTACCCTCTACATAGGGACTTGGTACATCCCTTTTCAGCAGGCTCCACCAGGAGCTCTGCTTGAAAATGCACTGGTCCTAGTAGGGAGTGCAATTGACCTGATGGGGCTCATAGAGAACTGCGGCCACTGCTCCAGGTTTGCCCTCCACTTGGTCAGTGTAGGGGTCTGTACAATTCCCATATGGGGAGTCTTCACCCAAGACCACAGCCACCCCTCTGTGGGGGTATGTGAACTGCATGGTTATGGGATTAGGGCCAGCGATGGCCTCACTGGCCAGAAGGTCTGCTTATATGGCAACCAGTTGCTTCTCTATCAGAGAATATTGCATTTCTGCGCCTTTCCATAACTGGAACCAGAAGCCTATGGGCACCTTCCGGAAACTGTGCTTCTGCCACAAGCCCCATCCAAACCTTGCATCATCCACCTGCACCGTAAGCAGGAATGGGAGGGCTGAATCTACTACTCATAGAGTTTGGGCTTGTACTACAGCTTGCTTTGTAGTCTTAAAGGCCTCTTCTATCTCGGGGGTCTAATCTCCCTGGGCACCCCATCACACTAGACTGTGCAGAGGTCACATCAAAAAGGCCAAATGGGGAATAATCAGTCTCCAAAACCTCAGCAGTCCCAAATAGGTTTGGAACTGCTTCACAGTCACAGTCATAGCTTGTATCTTATCAATCACCGCTTCCAGCATTATTTTCATCTTACTCAACCAGACAATTCCCAAGAATTTGACAGAGAACGCAGGTCCCTGGATCTTGTCCTCATTGACTGCCCAATCCCAGTCGGTGAGAGCTTCTCACAGGCTGGTTACCTCTACTTCTAGTTCTGTAAGAGAATCAGAGGTTTGCGTTATATCAATATAATGATACAAGTTCACTGTAGGTGGTCATTTCCACGTGGCTAAATCTTGAGCCATGAGACCATGACACAGGGTAGGGCTGTGCAGGTATCTCTGGGGAAGGATGAGGAATGTCCACTGTTGCCCTTCCCAGGTGAAGGCAAACTGTTATTGACTTTCTGGGGCTATGGCAATAGAGAAAAAAGCATTTGCCAAGTTTACATAATGGTATCATCCAAGTTCATGTGACAACTGGTCCATAATGTCCATGACATTGGGCACGCAGCATGCAGGGGTGGTGTAACCTTATTCAGCTCCTGCAGCCTCAGGTCACCCGGCTGCCCCGCCAACCAGGTGCCTTGACTGAAACCCTAATCAGGAAGATAATTGGCCAGCCACACCTCACAGGTAGAGGCTTTCCTGGGAATAAGAATGAATTGCTGGTCAGGCAGGGTGCAGCGATTCCACAGCACCAGCAGCCCTTCATTAGGTTGCTGCTCAGTCTTTTCTGTGGTGACCCCTGCCATGAAGAGATCAAACCACATTGGCCTGCAGCTCACTTTCACGGCCAATGGGGCCCTTTTTCTGCCACACCTCCTGCTTTTCGGCCACATCTCCATCTGTGCACTGGCTGGTTTGGGAGTGCGGGCGTGGTACAGTGTGCACTTGGGTGGAACACTGCTTGCGTTTCACTTCCACATCCCCCAACCTAGCCACAGCGGACGTCACCTCATGGATCCGCCTATCCACGTAAGGGGCTCGCAGTGCCACCATGGTGCCAAAAGTACTGGCTGGGCCAAAAGTCAAAATCAAGTCTTTTATACAGGTTGCAAATACCTATTCATTGGGGATAATATACTGGGCATGAAAAATCATCTGTTGCATGCCCATTTCCTGAAGTAATCTGGTTCAGATCTAAGTACGTGGTCCATCTGCTTACTATCTCTGGTGGCTTCCCTGGGTCGGCCCACACTGTGCAGCGGACAGGAGCCAGTTAATCTGGAAGTGGTTGCCTGCACCCCGAGACGTAGGCGCCACATTCAGGAGGCGCTGCCTAAGGGACAGTATCACCATTATGGAGGCCAGCTGAGCCATCTCTTCCAGAGGTAATTCAGTCCCTTCAGCCCCTTCATCATCAGCAGAGCCACCCTTGAACCATCTCCCCAGCTCTCTGCCGTACTTGTTCTGTCAGGTCCCTGAGTTCCGTGGGAGTCTACTGGATCAAGGTGATACGCTTTTTAACCTGGGGGTGCTGCTGCCAGCCTGCTCCCCGCCCCCCATGCCATTTGCTGTTCCATTTCAACCTGCTGCGATATCACCAGCTGTACCTGCCCGTGGTGTTGCCATCAGACTCCCAGATCTTGATGATGGCAGCAGCTGGTCAGGGCCCTGCAGCATGTGTTCCGCTGCCACTTGCTGCCTTTCCAGTGCTTCCTCCTAGCGTTGTAGCTGCTGCACCCGCTGAATCTGATCTTGAACCTCCAGGCTGGCCTGCTGCAGCACTGCTAGGAACATCTAAGCCACCTGACCCGATGCCTCCCGGAGAGCAGTTGGGACATTCAATTTCAACATCTCCAGGGCTCTCTGGACATCCTCCAGACGTGGCTTCACTCCATCCTAATCCTCTGGGGGTGTCCACGTAGCTAGATACATGGGATACCACTGGGAGGTGGGGGCAACATGTTCTCCACCCAGGTGTCCTCCACCTGGGACTGTTCGGAGCACTGGGCATCGTATGTACACACCTCATCCTGCCAAGCTAAGACACGTGTCAACACGAGCTGATCGAGAAGGGAAGGTTTTGGTGGTGAGACACTCAGTTGAAAGAACACATGCACAAGGGGCCTACATGAGAATGAAATGGCAGGCACCAACTTTATTGTAGGAAGCGCACTTCTATTGCGTGGAGCATGGTTCTATTGCGGGAAATGCAGTTCCGCTCTGTTAGGAGACCGCATGGGCTCCACATATATCAAAGTACAATAGTGGCATTCAGCCACACATGCGTGATACAATAAGCTGAATCGTGCTTATATGAGCTGGGCCCAGGGAGCCTACTACACTAATGTCACATTCTAAATCCAGGGTCCTATTCCTAGCTGCGAGCCTGGATCACAGCCAGACCTGAAACCAGCCAGGCCTGGGACACCCCCGCTCACACCAGTTACCACAGCCACTCTGGTGTCTTTCGGCAGGGGAGGAAAGTCTCAAGGCAATGAAGACAGAGGTGGTTTTGGCTGGGTGCTTGTAGTGGCAGGATACCCGCCACCTCTCACTGACTACCCCCAGTAACAGGACTCTGGGTAGAAGACTTCCCCTTGCTACTTCCCTTGTTGATGGCACTGTTTTGCCTGGTGTTGGAGGGACTCCTGTTTAATCTGTGGGAGGAATGAACCTACCTGCACTCTTTCCTTTTGCTACATTGGGGTGAGAAAATTTGGGTTCTAGGTCACTTTCTTCTGTTGGGTGGTGAGTTATGATATCCTATTGCCGTGTTGTTTTTTTCAGTCATGGAGTTCCAAACCATTTCACTTTTTTCCTTAACACTTCAGAGTTCTCCTTTGGTTGGTTCTTCAATTATTTCCATGGCTTATAGTTGTTCTTAACCAGAGATGCAAGTAGATAGAAACAGGTCTACTTGATCTCATATGGGCCTGAAGTCTATGTTTAACTTTTTAAGAAACTGCTAGACTGTTTCCAAAATTAATGGTCCCATTTTACATTCTCAACAGCAGTCTATGAGAGGTCTAGTTGCTCTCACATCCTTTCCAATGCACAATATGGTCCAAGTTTTAACTTTTAGTCATTTTAGTGGGTGTATAATAATTCTCATTGTGGTTTCAATTTCAATTTCCCTAATGAGAAATGATGCCAAGCATCACTCACGTGCTTATCTGCTATTTGTATACCTTCTTTGGTGCAATGTCTGTTCAAAAAAATGTCTGTAAAAAAAAAAAAACTAGGTTGTTTATCTTATTTAGAAGAGCTCCTTTATATTCTAGACACAAGTCCTTTGCCAGATATTTTGCAAATTATTTCTTTCAGTCTGTGGATTCCCTTTTTATTATCTATGCAATGTCTTTTGAAGAAAAAAAAGTCTAATTTTCAAGACGGTTTATATTTTTATGGTTTGTGCTTTTTGTGACCTTTTAAAGAAATCTTTTCCTACCCCAGTATTAGTCTTCTATTGCTGCTGAAACAAATTATCATAAACTTAGCACTTAAAACAACACAAATTTATTATTTCACAATAAGCCAACAGGGCAGAAAGTCTGGTGGACATGGATGATTCCTTTGCTTTGAGTTGCACAAAGCCAAAATCAAGGCATCTACTAGCTTGGGTCTTATCAGAGCCTTCTGGGAAGAATCTCTCTCCAAGGTCAGTTAGGTTATTGGCAGATTCTCTTCCCTTTCTGCTGTAGCACTGAGATCCCTGTTTCCTTGCTGGCTATCTGGGACCAGCCTTAGCTCTCAGAGGCCTCTCTCCAGATTTTGCACATGGGCACCTGCATCATAGAGCTAGCAACGGAATAACAAATTTTCATGCTTGCAATCTGTTATCCCCCTTCTGCCATTTGCCTCAAGCCAGAGAAAAGTTCTCTGCTTTTTAAAGGCTCCTGTGATTATAGTGGGTCCACCTAGCTAAACTAGAATCTCTATAATCTTTTTTTTTTTTTTAGTTTTCTATAATCTTTAAGCCTATAATCTTAATCATACCTGTAAAGTCTCTTTAGCTCATCTAATATATTTACAGGTTCCAGGCATGAGGGTATGAACATCTTTGGAGGGGCTACTCTACCTACCATACAAGGTCACTAAGATTTTCTGGAGTTCAATAAGTTTTATAATTTTCGCTCTTACATTTAATTGTTACACACACACACACACACACACACACACACACACACACACACACTGTGGTAAAATATACCTGTTTTGTTATATTTTGTATTTGTGATATTTGTTTATATTTTAATGTAGAGTTTTGTGGAAAGGTATAGGACAAGATTCTCTCTCTGTGTATTTATGACAATCTACTTTTCCCACGCACAATTTTAAGGAAAAGACTATCCTTTTCCTATGACTTTGGCATCATTTAAAAGAATCAACTGAAAATATATATGTGGATCTATTTCTGGATTCTTTGCTTTGCCTAATGATTTATCTTTATGCCAGTTTCATAGTCTTAATTATTGTAGTTTGATAAGTCTTGTAATCAGGTTAAGTCCTCTGACTTTGTACTTCTCTTTGTAAGTTCATTTGGCCCTTAAACCCTTTGCATGTCCATATAAAATTAAAATTAGCTGGTTAATATCTATGAAAAAAATTTTGCTGGGATTTTGGTTGGGATTACATTGAGTTTATAGCTCAATTAGGGAGCACTGTCAGCTCAACAATATTGAACCCATGTTGTTATCAACTGAATAGTTCCTTTAAAATTCTTAATGCTGAAGTCTTAGCCCCCATGTGACTACATTTGGGGATAGAGCATTTATAAATGTAATCTTAAGGGTGGGTCCCTAATCCAATAGAACTAGTAGCCTGACAAAAAAAGGAAGAGCCACCAGGAGCACATACGCACTGAGAAGAGGCCATGTCAGGACACAGTGAAAAAGTGGCCATCTGATAATGCCAAGGAGCCCTTAGGAAAAAGAAAACTTGCAGATACATTGATCTTGGATTTACAGCATCCAGAACTGTGAGAAAGTACTTGTTTAAGCCACCCTGTCTGCGATATTTTGTTATAGCAGTCCTAACTGACTAACATGATATATCTCTTTCACTTATTTAGGTTTTCTTTATTATCTCTAAGCAGTATTTTGTAACTTTCAGGTAACAGGTTTTGTACATCTTTGGTCAAATTTATCCGAGTATTTCATGTTTTTGATGCTATTACAAATAGATTTTAAATTTTATTTTCTTCCACTTATTAAACTTTAAAATTTTAAGTTTCAGATTTATAGAAAAGATTCAAAAATAGTACAGAGCTCTAAACCCACACCCAGTTTACCCTATTGCTAATGTGTTACATTATTATGAGACATTTTTCACAACTTTTAAAAATTATTAGCTTAATAACAATTTTTAGCATTATTATTAAAATAACAATGATATAATACAGGTACCACCTTGGAGATATTGTGGGTTCAGTTCTAGACCACCGCAATAAAGCAAAAATAGCAATAAAGTGAGTCACACAAATTTTTTGATTTCCCAGTGTAAAGAAGGTATGTTTATACTATACTGTCAATTAAGTGCATTACATCTAAAAAATGATAGCATTACATCTAAAAAACATAAACAGTGTACATACTTTAATTAAAATTACTATTTGTAAAAAGTGCTAACCATCATCTGAGCCTTCAGTGAGTTGTATTTTTGCTGGTGGAAGGTCTTGCCTTCAATTTGTAAAAACTGCAATATCTACAAAGCACCACAAAGCAACAACACATGATAATATGAGATATGCTTGTATTGTTAACTAAAGTCTATATTTTATTCAGATATCATGAGTTCATAAGTGTTTCTCTGAAGACCTTTTTCTATTCCAGGATAACTTTCAGGATGCCACATATTTAGTACAGTTTTTTAGACAGATCTTTTGATGAACTGGACGGTTTTGAGGAGTCAGATATACAATATCTCTGAATTTGGGTTTGTCTGATGTTTTTCTCATGGTTACACTTGGAAGAACCAGAGATGAAGTAGCATTCTTATCACGTTGTACTAAGAATCTGCTAACATGACTGATGCTATCTTTTATCACCTGCCTGAGGTAGTGTTTGCTAGTTTTCTAATCTGTGAAGTTACTTTTTGATTCCCTTCCATACTCTACTCTTTGGAAAGAAGTCACTAAGAATAGTCCATTTTCAAAGTGTGGGGAGTTAAACTGCCTTGAAGGGGACTGTCTACATAAATTATTTAGAATTCTCTACAGATTTGTCTCTTCTCTCTCATTTGCTAATTTATTTAATCATTTATATTAGTATGAACTCATGGGAATTTATTTTATACAGTAGCCCCCCGTATTGATGGGGGATATATTCCAAGACCCCTAGAGGATACCCAAAACTGTGGATAGTACCAAACCTTATATATAGTTTTCCCCTATAAATGCATATCTATGATAAAGTTTAATTTATAAATTAGACACAGTGAGAGATTAATAAAAAAGAACAATTATAACTATATTATAATTAAAGTTATGCGAACATGGTCGTTGCAAAACCCTTGCTGTAATCTTCTTACAGGCTCAGCACATTTTGGCACAATATGTTGCCATCAACTGGAATACATTTTGTCTTCTACCCACAAATTCAATACCTTTTACATGTTAACTAGCACTTATCACACACCATGGTTTTAACTTTTGCAGTTTGAGGTGAGTCAGCAAAATTAGCACAATTTTTGTCCCTTCTTCATAATTTCACAGGTAAATTTGTTCCTATCATAGATTCTAGCAACCTCAGCATACAATTTTTCTTTCCTTATTTTCAAAAACTTTCACCTTTTCATTTAAAGGAAGCACTTTACAGCTTCTCTTTGGCATATCGAAATCACCAGCATCACTGCTCTAGTGCTTTGGCTCCTAATTATTAAGTAAAATAAGGGTTACTTGAACACAAGCATTACAATATTGTGACAGTTGATACAATTGAGACAGTGATTAATGGGCAGGGAGCATCTACAGCATGGTTATACTGGATGAAAGGAGGATTCACATCCCAGGTGGGACAAAAGGGAGCAGCTTGAGATTTCATCATGCTACTCAATTTAAAACTTATTCATTATTTATTTCTGATATTCCCCATTTAATATTTTTGGACCGCAGTTGACTATAACGGAAATTACAGAAAGTGACACCGCAGATAAGGAGTTGGAGTCAGGGGCACTACCACACTTTGAATTTTAATCCAATACTAATTTTTTTTGTTCATATTATTCCAGCTTTGGCTACTGGGAGCTCCTTCAGATCAGTTTCTGTCTCTGACAAAAAACAAACAAACAAAAACAACTAAAATTTGTCATAAAAACGTAAAATTTACCAACCTAACCACTTTTATGAATAGTTTAACAGTATTAACTATATTTATTGTTGTGCAAAAAGACTTCTAGAACTTTTTCCTTTTGCAAAACTAAAACTATTCCCCATTTTCTCCCTCATTGCAACCACCATTGTATTTTCTGTTTCAGTGAGTCTGACTACTCTAGGTACTTCATATATATGGAATCATACAGCATTTGTATTTTTGGGACTGGTGAATTTCACTTAGCATAGTGTCCTCAAGGTTTATACTTATTTTAAAAGACTGAATAATATTAAATTGTACGTGTATACATTTTCTTTATCCATGGACATTTGGGTTGTTCCACCTCTTGGTTGTTGTGAATAACGCTGTAATGCACTGTATGTGCAAATATCTATTCAAAGCTCTGCTTTCAATTCTTTGGGGTATATACCCAGAAGTGGGATTGCTGGATCATATGGTAATTCTATCTTTAATTTTTTGAGGAACCTCCATCCTGTTTTCCACAGTGACTGCAGCATTTTACATTCCTACCAGCAGTGCACAAGGGTTCCAATTTCTCCCCATCCTTGTCAACACTTGTTATTTTGTTTTGTTTCTTCCAACTTTGTGGGTTTGGATTTGAATACAGTTATTGTAGCAGTCAGAGATGCACCATTCAGATCTCCCTATGGGAGAAACCGATGCAAGGAGCATAATTGGTTGACAGCCTCCAGCCACTACACTTTCAGATCTCTTGAGGCATTTGTGCTGAGACCATGCCCACCTGGGCTGCTCCAAGCCACTAGCTAAGCAATGCAGGGGTAAAAAGGCAGGTCATTTCTACCCAACTCTAGACTCTTTCTAAAATGAATTCTTGCCTGGGGACTCTTGATTGGCCTAATCAAGGTTTCTTCAGAGCTGCGCTGCAGTCTAGGCTGTTTCTAAACAGTCTTGCTTACTTCCTCTTACATGTACCAGACCTAAATTGTAGTCTGAAGGCTCCCTCTCTATCTATGCTTACTCCCTCTTCCCTTTATCCCTCATGTATGTTTCCCCCGATAAATTCTTGCATGTCTAATTTTGTTTTGGCATCTGCTTCTTTGACACACATGATTTTGGGAAGTAAAGTTAGATGTTTAGTCCACTGCCTTAATAAAGAAGTCACTATTAAGTTTTTGTGTTCTTTAAGAATTATGAATTTCAAGTTTCATTAAACTATGAGAGAATGAATTAGTTCTAACACATTTATTAACTGAAAGAAGCATGTTTATTGTCTTGATTTACTGAAACAAAATATTGCATCAAATTACTCAAGAAAATCCAGGTAGCAGAAACATATAACATCGTCCATTCCTTCAAGGGTCTCAATTAAGTTTTAAAAGACCACAGAATAATACACACACACTATGTCATTTAAATCACTTCAACTTTCTATACTTAAGAATTCAAGTATAGAAATAAACTCTGTTGTGCTGAGGGTAACACTGTAACCTTCCCCGAACATGACTATATAGGTATTTAAGGTTAAGTATGAATATTACCGTGAAGTCTCAAACCACTTGATGAATCAATCCCATTTCATACTGAGATGAAAAGTGGCATATTATAGATGAACCTGAAGGAAATTTCTTCAGTGTGTGTGTGTGTGTGTGCGTGCGCGTGTGTGTAGGAACAGGCACATTCCAGGAAAAGGCTGATTGAACCACATTGATAGCTGAATGTTAGAAGTCAGCTGTTGTGGGTAATACAGAAACATACACGGTCTTCATGTTCAAAGTCTTCATAGGGATTTCTTCCGTAATCTCTAGAATGGAAAGAGGTTTAAAAAATAAACTTTCTACTTAATCTGGATAAATATTTTTAAAATGTTAACTGCCTGGGTAGCAATGAATTTGCTCACCCTAAGAGAGGCCTGACATTTGTCCCAGTTCCTGAGGAACTGCTAAACCCATGAAGTTTCCTGAGTGGCTGTAGTGTCTTTTGTTATTTAAGGTGGACTCTTGATCACACCTAATAGTTTATGCTAAGAGATGACTCCGTGTAGAGGACCACACCAGAAAGACCGACCATATGATTCAGGGTAGAAGTAAGATCAACCACATGGGCAATGAATCAATATTGCCTTTGTAATGAAACCTCAGTACAAACTCTAAACACCAAAACTTGGGTGAGTTTCTTTGGTTAGTATGCATCAGAACCAGGGAAAAGTAACATTGTCCATTAACTCCTTGGGGAGAGGACAACTGAAGCTCTTTGTTTGGACCTGCACATCTATTCCTTTGCCTGATTTTAGGTTTTAGCTTTTTGCTATAATAAATATAGTCATGAATGCAATAGCTTCCAATGAGTTCTGTACCTGCTAGCAAATTATCAAACTTGAGAGTGATTTTAGGAAACTCTCTAAATTTGCAGTTGGTGCCACAAGTGATAGTGGCCTTGTATGGACCATGCCCTCTGCATTTGTAGCTGGACCCTAACTTCTTACAGCTGATCAAACGTATGGAAGACTGTGCCCTCAACCTAACTAACACTGGGTATTGCCCAAGATGTCCCCACACTCTTCCCTTCCATACCAAGAAACAGGTATTTCTACAGAAAAGGCCTAGAAGCAAAGCCAAGTCAACAGCCCAGATTTGTGGGTTCTAATTATTAACTCCTAGAACAGGAAGAGCCATTTCTATGTTTGGGGAAGTAAGAGTAGAACATCTTGTGATGCCAGAAAAAAAGAACTTTTCAAAGACTAAAGGGCTCATGTCAAAGAGTACAGTAGTCAATATGGCCATACATAATAATGCAAATGCAATTGATTAACACTGAATAAAAAATCAAAAGGAAAAGAGAAAGTAAAGGACATTTTTAAAAGTTCTTTTGTTTACTGTGGGAATATTGCTTCTAGCCAGATCTGAATTCAAAGAAAAGAAAGAATCAGCTCTCTCTAAAAATGGCTCTTGTCCTAGCAGGAATCCTAATTGTAAAAATACTCTCAAGGCTGCCTTCTTAATAGATATCTATAAGATCTGGAGATGATATTTAGAATCTAGTAGAACAAGTAAGAAGGTATCAGTGAGTTTTTCAAACTGTAAGCATTATGTGATTGTCTAATTTACCAAATTATTAATATTTATGAAAGATAATTTTCTGAGGAAAAATAGAGTGAAAATGAGGCTAGAGATACCAGCTTGTGTGTCAAGTTCCCTCCTAGCTTGGAGGTGTGCTTGAAGATAGCAGGCCATGTTCCCAGTATGGGACCCTAGCACCTGGTTCCAGAAGGAACAGAGCAAAAATACTGTTTGTTCTAACCTATCTGTGAACTACCTGAAGGGCTTATCTGTTTTGCCTAACTTGGAACTCATTCTCGGCAGAAAAGTGGTAGGCATTGCTTAAAAACATGGTAAGGTAGACAAAAAGCTTACAGCTGTTGGGCAAAGGATTGTGATTGAAACATACACAGACTGCTTAAGTCCTGGGAGGAAAAGGAGAAGAGAATTTTCTTTGGGCAATAGGGGCATTAAAAATCACCCATGTATTCTGGGTAGTTTAGAAAGCCACATGTATGCCCAAGCCAGGATGCATATACAGAAAAGACCTGAGAAGACCTAAACCTTTCAATTCTGAAAAGGTAAAAGGCTTTTCTGGCCAATCTGGCTGCTGTTCTTCAGGCTCAGTGCAAATAGGAAGTGAGGCAGAGCTATAATATAAATAGTGTGGCGATGCTGAAGGATTGCCCCAGCAAAAAGCCAATCCACAAAGATTAGGAGAGGTGGGTATTTTGTTTTTAAACTTTGCACTCATGGAGGTTAAGAAAATCTCTGTCAAACAATAGCTGAATACAAGCTAAAGGAAAAGAGATTTCAATGACTACACACAACCAGGAATATAGTCTTTGCAAAAAATAGTTTGGAGAAGTCAGAAAACAAACAAATGATTACAGCCTTCAAAAATCAAAAAGCAAATCTGGGGAAGGGAGAACTGATTTCTAGATTTACCATAATATAGAATTCAAGTGTCTAGTTTTCAACGACAGCAACATCAACAATAAAGTTCAAAGAATACAAAGGAACAGGAAAGTATGGTCCATCCACAGGAAAAAAATAAACTGACAGAATCTGTCCCTGAGGAAGCACAAATACTTGAACTTACAGACAAACACTCTAAAGCAAATGTCTTAAATGGAAAACCACAGATCAACAAAAACCACAAAGAATTAAGGAAAACCAAGAAAATAAGATATCAAGAAATTGAGAATATCGATAAAGAGAAATTATAAACAAGAACCAAAGAGCAATTCTGGAACTGAAAAGTACAAAAGCTGAAATAAATTCACTAGAGAGGCTAACAGTATATTCAGCAGGCAAAACAACCAGTGTACTTGAAGATAGGACATCTGAAATCATCCAGTCAAGTGGACCAACATACAACATATTATGGGAGTTTCAGAAGAAGAAAAAAAAGGGCAAAAAGAATATTTGAAGATATAATGACCAAATCTTGAAAGCAGCAACACAGAAGCAATGTAACAGGGACACGCAACAAGATTAACAACCATTTCTAATCAGAAACCATGGAGGCTATGGCAGTGGAGGGGTAACGTATTTAAAGTGCTGAAAGAAAAAACCATCAAGACACAATTCTCTTTTTGGCAAAACAATTCCTCAAAAATTAAGGAATAATTAAAACATTCTCAAATAAAGAAAGCTGAGGGAATTCATTACTACTAAACTTGCCCTCTGAAAAATGATAAAAGGAGTCCTTCATGCTATAACACCTGCTTTTTGTTTTCTACATGATTTAAAAGACAAATACGTAACACATAATTAAAAATTTACATTTATGTGTAAAAATGTAATTTCTGACAAGAATATAAACAAGGGTAGAGCTGAATAGGAGCAGAGTTTTTGTATGCTATTAAAGTTAAATTGGTATCAATTTAAACTCATTGTTATACATTAGAATGTCAATTGTAATGCCTATAGTGAACACTAAAAAAAATCTTAAAAAGATACACAAAAGGAAGATAATCAAAACAGTACAATACAAAAAAAAAACTAAACACAAGAGGTGTCAGTGAACAAAAGAGCAAAAGAAGGTATAAGACTTATAGAAAAGAATCCCTGCAAAAATGGCAGAAGTCCTTCCTTATCAGTAATTACATTTCATTATTTTTTTTAAACCAGAGCCTAATTGACTCTGGGGAAGGGAAATACCCAACTCTAGCCTATTATAACCTTCCTTTCTCACCTAAGGAGAAAGAAATTTAAAAAGCTGAGAAACACCTGTGAAGGTCACAGCCCAGAGTCACAGGTTCACTAAAGACTAAAACCTAATCATAAAACTATGATACACTTCCTGCTTCTCTTCCTTCCATACCCTACCAGGCCATTCATGGGCTCCTGTATGATAATAGGGGATTGCAGCCAAAAGAATGGCAAAGCTCTGAAACTATTTAAAAAGGAATCTCTGGGGAAACCAAAAGATAAAAGAAGAGACAAAAGACAAAGATACCAGAGGAAATTTTAGCCCCTGTCACCTATAGCCACAGTAAACAACAAAAACTGCCTGCTAGTCGGATAAACATAAGACCTCACATTAAAGCCTATTTACCCCAGTTCTATTTTCCCAATACATCATATTGAGCTATCGATGATGACAATAACAAACACAGGGCATTCTAAAAGGCAAAAGAACACAGAAAGAGACAAAGCAAACATCAGAACCAGATTCAGACTTGGCAGAGATTTTGTAATTAATCAGACTGGGCATTTAAACATGTTAGGACTCTAATGGAAAGAGTGAAAAACATGTAAGAACAGATGGGCAGTATAAGCAGAAAGATAGGAACTCTATAAGAAAGACTTAAAAGAAAATTTTAGAAATGAAAAATGGGGTAACAGAAATGAATAATGCCTTATACTAAAAAAAATCTACACCTAGTCATATCATAGTCAAATTGCAAGAAAATAAAAAATGAGAGGTAACTCTGGAAAAAAATAAGGTCTGGCAGTTTTCCACCAGTGCTAGAAGACACAACATAAATCTGATTCACAAAGTCCAACAATTCCCAGACTATAAGGTTGTACAGGTAACATAATAGAATGGCAAAAGGTTTTGAATCAGGATGACAAGGATGGCTATTAGAAAAAATCTCACGGGAAGCTGTTTGGAGAAATGATTCCATTGATAACAACATTAAAATGAACATGTCCAATGTGTAATAGAAATTACAGAACAGAACTTAGAGCGAAGGGCTAAAGTGTCAATAGAGAAGTTGTCAGAGCGGCCATGGAAGCTGCTGTCACAGAAGTGGGTGATGTAAAGGGGAGTATGAGAGACAGAAAACATGTCTTTGCAGACACCAGCCTGTGCCTTGTGCAAGCCATCATCCTGAGTCTCTGTTTTCTGAATTACTTATCAGTTAGGGAATATGTCGACCAATGATCTAGCCCTTCACATTCTCATGCAGTTTATTGTGAAAATGCATGCATGTAAGCCTATTTTTTATTAGCTGTGAAGGAGGAGGTACAATGTCAGTTATAGGTTTCCTTCAAGCTGTTATTTTACAATACTGTAAAGGGTCTGCAAATATGCTAATTTTCCTAGAAGCATGTATTTTAAATAACATATCAATACAACTACAACTTTTAGATTATTTCCAAAGCAAAAAGTAACCATAGCTTTAAATATTATTTTTTAAAACATTGTATTATGGGGAATTTCTGAAGAAAGAGCAAAATAAAAAAGAGAGAATAGTACTACCTCTCACACACAATCTACAGTTGGTAAATGTTACCAACAAAAACAAACAAAACAAAAATTTAATATGTTCTATAATCTCACCATCCATTTGAGTCTCATTCAGAAATAGCTTTAGCTTCCTGCTACGAAGGCCAAACACCTTGGCTGCTTCAGACAGAAGACGTTGGTGGGTGAGTCCGTTCTGCCCAAGTGGGTTTTCAAGGAGGAGAGTGCCCACTGTTCCCATTAAACACTCTACAGAAGACAGAACAAATTGGGTTAAATTCTGCGAGCTTACCCTGTAGCTGTGGGAGCCCAAATGAAGGCGGTGACAGCTGAAGATTAGGAAAGCCAGCAGTAGGTACAAGAGCTTGAGTGAGACAGCTAGCTGTACAGTCTGCAGAAACAGCCTTAACATCTTACAGAGGGAAAGAGGAAAAGAAAAACCAACTAGTAGGAAAAGACCTGCAGCTTGGGAAGACATATTCATTCAGTAAACAGTCAGATGAAGAGCATAAAGGATTTAGTAACAAATATGTTCAATGAGGACCCTGAAGAACAAGAAAAAATAAATAACAGTTTTCAAAACATTTTCTAAGAAAAAAATAAGGCAAAATTAAAAACTAAAATGTTTCAGCATTTAAACAATTCAACTTTGTTTAGCTCCAACTTTTACCTATTAACCAGTTTATCTCATTTCCTCACCATGTCAGATGGATGAGGATGTTTCTACATATATATGCCAAAAGAAACAAGCTTGTGTATGCACCCTAAAGCAGAGTAGGACTCTACACTCAAGTCATCATGTTGAAACCAACCTAAGCAATCCATGTAAATCAAAGAGGTTGAACATTAAAGGAAACCTTAATGCTCAATACCCCACAAATCGCCGACTGAGGGTGTTCTCAGCTGGGGGAGGCACGTACCTTGTGGGTTTGCATTTAGGAGCTGTAGATTGATATACTGACAGAGAAGAGTGCTAGGACTGTCAACCAGAGAAGGAGCTGATCCTGTAGTCACAAAAAGTGTTTTTCCACTAAGGCTCAGTAAGTCGGTTTGGTTTTGTATTTCTAAAAATGACAAAAACGAGATATTCTTTTAGGGGTAGATAGTTCAGAGCTGAAGCCAATTACTTTTTCCTACTTAATTATTAAACTATCTTATATGTATCTTTATAGTGATGCTTTCCATTTAATTGTTTATCAAAGAACATTGCTTTTTTCAAAATAAAATCGGCTTTGATGACATGTAATTAGTAGAAAATGTTCAAAGTGGCGTATTTGTAACCTAAAATATAGGCAAACTGTTTTTTCCCCTTTTAGCATTTTCCCTGTATAGTTGACCCTGGACAACAGAGGTTTGAAATGTGTGGCTCTACTTAGAGTGGACTTTTTTCAATACAGTTGACTCTTTTGTATCTGTGTGTTGCATCTGAGGATCAAAAATGGTATTTTGCATTCTCAACCATCTATAGTTAGTTGAATCCACAGAGGCAAAGGGCTGACTGCAGAGCTGAAAGTTATACCCACGTTTTTGACTTAAGGGGTGGAAGAGGGGTCAGTGCCCCAAATATTCACACTATTCAAGGGTTAACTGTATATAATAGCACCTCTTAGAATTTTCTCCTGTATCAGAATCCCAAAGTGAATCATTAAAAGAGCCTTATATGAAATAAATGATTATAGTCAGAAAACAAGTTATTTGACTCATGAACATATGTGGAAAATAACAAGACATACAGAACACATGTAGTAGAACTGCACTTATATAAATGAAACATTGCTTAGGGATATAAACATAGGTGAATGACCAATAGCGGCTGTGAATGGGGATGGGAAGAGGAAGTGCTTTGTATGAAACCAGGCTGAGGCAGACCCTCAAGGAGCAAGGAACCTGCCCCATCTAGTGGTTAAATACCCATGTCCAGCCTCAGGTTACATGGTCTCCTTTCTTGACCTATACACCTGTGGCTTCCTGAGAACCTACCAGTTTGACAGAGGGGAAAAAAAAAAAAAGATTTGAGGGCTCCTGCATGGATGGTTCTGCACAATATGCTGCACCATCAAAAGTGGATGACTGCAAATCTACAGATCACTCTGACTCTGGACAGCCCTAAAGAATATTGTAGATGGAATCCTCCTAATGGTCATAACTTTATTCAGGGCAACTGGTTGTTCACATTGCTCAGGTGAAATGGCCAGAGGAATGGATCTACATTGATCCAAGGGCAGTGGCTAATGGTTTAATGATTGGGAATGACCAGTGACTTAGAAGGAATGAATTAGAAAACTGGTGACAAGGAAGTCAGGGCAAAGTTATGTGGGCAGATTGCTCCAAATGGGTAGATTGTGAATGAGAATCTTAAAAACCAGGTGGACAGTATGACTCATTTTGTGGAAGCCAGCCAGTCTTTCCCCAACCACTTCTGTCCTTGTCCAATGAATTAAGGAACAAAGAGGCCACACGGGCTCAGCAACTTATACTCTGAAGGCTGATTTTGCTAGTTGGTACAGTGTAGTGTTTTCCACCTACCAACCACAGGGGCCATTACTAGGCTTTCAATATCACATTATTGCCAGGGGGGATGAGGAGGGCAAGTGATGGCAGATTGGTTACCGGGCTACATCTATGATGGAAAAGGCAGTGCTTTCTTCTTACTGGTCTAGACATTTGTTTTGGGTATGGGTTAGTCTCCGTTGCCTGCAGTGCTCTGTCAAACCCATCATCCATGGACTAGGGAATGTCTTATTTACCAATATCTCACATAGCATTGCTTCTGACCAAGGAACACATTTTTTTCAGCACATGAGGTGTGGATAAGGTGTATTTGTTCAGGGAATTCACTGGCCATATCATGTTTCCACCAAGAAGCAGCTGGCCTAGAAAAAACTTTTAAAGACTCAGTTTTAGGACCACCTGGGTGGCAACAGTTTGCAGGGCTGGTATAATGTCTTTCAAGACAGCCTTCATACTTAAAACCAGGGATAGGTAGACTATGGTCCCGGTTGGTTGCCTGTTTATGTAAATAACATTTTAATAAAATATAGCCTTACCTATTTTATTTTTATTTAAAAAAAAATGTTTTCATGTCTGCTTTTACATTTTAATGGCAATTGTGGCTCCCAGTCTAAAATATTTACCATATTCCCTTTGAGAAAGTGTTTTGACCCCTTCTCTAAATCAGATACCCAAATATGATGCATGATAGATGAAAGTTTGATGTGATCAGTTACAGAACTGAGACTGTAATAGTTATGACTTCTTTCTTATTTATATATTTGTGTCTATACTAACCAATTCTTATTTTTTCCACTTTTCTATTATATAGCATAAAACACATTAACAGAGATTAACTTTATATGGCAGTAAAGTTAAAGGACAGTAAAGGGGTAATGTGACTGAAATTAGAAATCAAGATCAATCAAAGACAGATAAGGTGACTTTTGAAATAGTTTTGGGTAACAAGGTAAGCACGTTTTCAATTTTATAAGGGATAGCTGAACATGTGCTTTTTAATTTATGATGGTCCTATTTGGAAGTTAGATATGGTTTACAGAGCCAAGTATAGATGCCATAATCATAAGGGGGTGAACTATGGTGGTTTTACTATTAACTTAGCTAAAACAGTTTCCTAGAACTTTCTGGCTGACCTGGTTTGGGTTAGAGCTGAACACAGAGAAAGGTACATAGGATCTGGAAGGTAGTTTAGTAGTAGCCACTATGTGTGAAAGTCACTGTGGGGCTTAGGCACCACTCAAGCTTTCACATGCTGCCACTCACTGGGCCAGAAGGGATAGCAAGCAGCTGTCCTCTGGTGCTCTTCCAACTTCTGGGCCAGGGACGTGAGCAACTCTCTTGCAAAGCTTCTTCTGCAGGTCCCAACCACAGGTGTTAGATGTGGCTAGACAGATATGAATTCCAGTCTGTCCTTGCTGCCCTCTACTTCTCATTCTACAGTGACTTCAGGTGGCCACCGAAGTGTTCCACTGAGTTACTGATTATCGCTCCTCTTGGTGAATCCTGGCCAAAGATTTTTCTCAGACTCTCTAACTACCTTCTTCCAGACTTTAACTTCCCCTTCCTGTTTCTCCTACATCACTTTTGCTTCCCTCCTTAACAAATATGACAGCGCATGGTTTTCCATGATGGTTCTATCAATTTATAATCCAGCAGTGAATTAGAGTTCCTATTACATAATATCCCTGACAACATTTAATACTGTATAATTTTTCCAGTTTTCGCTGATCTGGTGGAAAGTAATAGTACCTTGCTGAGGTTTTACTATTGAGGTTCAGCAGGTGTTCTTTGTTTATTGACAACTTAAATTTTTTCTCTTTAAAAGTTTCTGAAAATGAACACTTAGATTAATAAAATGAGCATATTAGTTTCCTATAGCTGCTGTAAGAATCATAAACTAGGGGGCTTAAAATAATAGAAATTTATTGTCTTATAGATTCAGAGGCAAGAAGTTCTAAATCAAGGTGTTAGTAGGGCCATGCCCCCTCTGAGGCCTACAGGGCAATCCTTCTTTTCCTCTTCCTAGTTTCTGGAGGTTCTTAGCAACCTTTGTTATTTCTTTGCTTGCAGCTGCATATCTGCCTGTCATCACATGGTCTTCCTATGCTTCATGTGTCTTCACATGGCTGTCTTATTAGAAGGACACCAGTCATACTGGAGTAGGGCCTGCCTTACCTCACCTCAACTAATTACACCTGCAATGATCCTATTTCCAAAGAAGATCATGTTCAGTGGTACTGGGGGTGAGGACTGCAACATAACTCCCCTCTTTTTTTTTGGTGGGGTGTGTCATACTTTAAGCATGACAATGAGAGAGAATATACTTACATTTTTTCAAAATTTTATTTAGGCTTAATTTATTGAGAATCTGAATTTAGCAAGATGCAGGCACTATGTTTAATAAAGTTAAACTCACCAAGTATGTCTCTGAAGCTCAGAATCCATCACATGGCTAACAGGTGAGAGGGTAGGATTGGAGCTTTCATCTCCTAGTAAGTCCAGTGTTCTTTCAGCCACATCATACAGTAAGGAGGCACACAGAGACACTGTATGCAGGCACTGCTGAAGAGCCTGGCCCTGACTTACAGTCAATAGGAAGGCAAAAGCTATGAAGCATAACTGATATCAAGTTACCATCTTTACCAGTCTACCTTGTATCAAAGGACATGGATATCTTTCAACTTTCCACGTACCTGTTTCACCGTGGAAAACAGCCAGTTCTGTATTTTTCACACCAAAAATGCTAGTAACAACACTCTTCAGCTTTAAAAGGTCCAACCTATTATCACCTTTTGGATTTTCTAGAAGTAATACTCCACCTAAAAAGCCACAAATATAAGTAAAACTGAAGAAAAAAGTTAAATTTGAATGAAAAGTGAAAGGAAACAGGGTGTTCAAACTTAACTTTCTACGTATTTACTATGTGTGCTCTTAGTATGTGCTTTGGCAATCCTAGGTAGATTTGTTCCAGGGATGGAATTCCAGCAGACAATCTTTTTCTAGATGGAAACTTTTGTCTTCATGACCCTCATTTTTTGTTTTGCACCATTTATAAATCCCTAGGACTCAGAGTGGTCAAAAATACTATTTAATTGAAAGATAATATCTTCAAGTAATCCTTGATATTGATTTATCCTCTAACCTTAGATTTAACTACAGATATTCACTTTACTGATTTATTTAAACATTTTATTTTGAGGTAAAGAATCACATGCAATTATAATAATAGAGATACCCTGGGCCTTTTACCCAGTTTACCGCAAATAACATCTTGTAAAACTGTAGTACAACGTCACAACCAGGGTACCAACAGAGTCAAAACAGAACAGTTCGATCACAAGAATCTCTTGTGTTGTCCTTTAAAATCTACATCTAATTCCCTCCTGCCCCTACTCCCTACTTAACTACTAGCAAACAACGTATTCTCCATTTCTATAATTTTATCATTTCAAGAATGTTACATAAATGGGAATCATGCACCACCTTGCGGTGTACTTTTTCCACTCTAAAGATTTACCCAGATTGCTATGTTAATCACTGGTTTGTTACTTCTTATTGCTGAGTCATGTTCCATGGTATGAATGAACCATAGTCTGTTCAACCAGCATCTGTGAAGAACAGCTGGTTGTTTATAGTTTTTGGCTGTTATGAATGCAGCTATTCTATTATAAACGTTAGGGAGAGTTTTTTTGGTGAACATAAACTTTCATTGCTCTGTACTAAATACCCAGGAGTGCAACTGCTAGATCACTGTGAAACATGTTTCGTTTTTAAAGAAACTGTTAAGCTGTCTCATTTTTCATTTCTAACAGCAATATGAGATCTAGTTTCTTTATATTCTTACCAGTATTTGGTATTGTTACTATTTTTATTTTAGCCATTTTGATAGGTACGTAGTGATATTTCATCGTAATTTTAATGTGTATTTCCTTAATGACTAATAATGTTGCATATTTTCATGTACTTATATGTCACCTGTTTATTCTCCTTGGTAAATGTCTATTCATTTCTTTTCCCATTTTCTAACTGGATTTTTTTAACTGTTGAGTTGCGAGAGTTCTTTATATATTCTGGATACGTCCTTTGTTGGATATGTGATTTGCAAAGATCTTCTCCCTGTATCTTGTTTTTTCATCCTTTACAAAGGATCATCTGTAAAGTAGGATTTTTAATTTTGGTAAAGTTTAGTTTATGAATTTTTTCTTTTATGTACTGGGCTTTTGGGATCAAGGTTTAAAAACTCTTTGATTAGTCCTAAATCCTAAAGATTTTCTCTTATTCTTTCTAAATGTTTTATAGTTTAATAGTTTGCATTTAAGTCTGTGATCCATTTTGAGCTAATTTTTGTATAAGCTGTAAGACTCAGGTCAAGGACTTTATTTATTTATTTTTTTCGCTTATGGATATCTAATTGCTCTAGCACCATAAAATGAAAAGACTCCTCAACTGAACTGCTTTTGCTTCTTTCTCAAAAAGCATTTGGTCACATTTTGTGGATCTATTTCTGTGTTATCTGTGACACTGATCTATGTGTCTATGCTACGCTCACACCACATAGTCTTCATATGTCTTAAAATTGGGTAGAGTGTCTCCCACTATATTCTTATTTTTCAAAATTGTTTTAGCTATTTTATTTCATTTCTCTTTCCAGATAAATTTTAAAATAATTTTGTCTATATTTACAGAAAATACTGCTGAGATTTGATAGGAATTGAGTTAAACTTGTATTACTAATTTGAGAAGAACTGACATGTTTACTGTATTGAATCTTTTAACATGGAGTACTTCTATTTAAGATCTTTGAGTTTTTTATCAGTATTCTACAGTTTTTGGCATATAAAAGTCCTGTTATATGTTTTCTTAGATTATACTTATATATCTTTTATTTGAGCTACTGTTAATGGTATTGCATTTAAGATTTCATTTCCCATGTGCTCATTGTTTGTATATAAAAATTAAACTGATATTTATGTTTGTTTTATAAAATGTTAATTGATAAAAGTTTTTCTTTTATAAGCAATATAATTTTATTCAATTACTTTGGCAACACCCCCCCCCATTAATGTTTAAACAAAAGCATACAAAACTGGCTAAAAAAACATTCAAATAATAAATTTAAAGATCATTGTAGTTCTCTCCTCGTAACATGAGTGCTTTCAGCCAGATGATAAATTACAAACCATATAAAATCATGTTAAGATTAATCTATGGTTGCATTTGTAACTTCCTAGGAAAAGAATCCTGTTGGGAGCTCTCCTTCCCAGTTGTTTGGTCACCTGGCCCAAAAAGTGGCAGTACTGGAGTCAGTAGATAGGGAATCTAGGCCTAATCTATCTTGTCACTGCTCATTCTGCTGGCCTTGTAACTGAAGCTGACACAGAACTCTGGCCTTGCTGACACACTGATGTACATCTACTGAGCTCCCTGCCCCTGCCAAATGACTCACTGCCCCCACTATGACTATACTGTGTGTTCTAGGTAAACTGTGTAATTTCCAGGTTTTGTAAGTAATAAACATGTATCTTTTCAAAGTTTCCTGATGGTTATGGCTGAAATGTGTGGTGTAATCATATTAAGAAACAAAAGGGCTGGTCCACTAACAACAGTGGTTATTGATAGACGGAGACCAGTACAAACAGTCTTCTCACGTTGGTTTTATATATAATGCGCAGGGTGTTTAGCTCTACTTTGTGGAAGGAATAGGGAAAAGTACGTCTATTCCATCTTCCTAGAAGTGTTAAGTCCAATAATTTACCCTTGTGGATTCACTCTGATGACAAAAAAATGTTATCCGAATTTATCAATTCTGTTATAATAGTCTTAAAGATAGTGATAGGTTTAACTAAAAAAAATATAAACCATGGAATTCATATACTCTTACCTTGCTCAAAGTCATCTGTACAGATGTTAAGAGACATACGCACAAGCAGGGCCAGGCTTGGATGATCCTCTGGTGATGTAATTTCCAGGTCAGAACCCTTTAACTGAGCACATAGGAATGTGTGATTGAGTAACTGCAGCATATGACCACAGTGTCACCAGCTAACACAGCAACTATTCCTTCTAAGAACAAGAGAGCATATTCAATCTCATCACTGAAACAGTCAAGAGCTATAACTTTTTCTCATTTTTTTTCTTTTTACCTTGTACTTCTAAAAATGTGCAAAATAGAAAATGAAACCATCTGTAAATTGCCCCACTGAAAAGACAGTTGCTTTCAACTCCTGTTTGTCTATCTTTTTTTGTCTCATATAAAGCAGGAACAAGATAAGGCAAATGACTGAATAAATAACTAACTGACATAGAATTTCTTCCTCTGTTATAAATGACTAACTCCTGGCCATGTCTTGGTATCAGACTTCCACAGTTACATCTAAAATGTACCAAGAAAAATGAAATTTTAATTTTATGTATACCTACTACCATAAAAGTTAACTGCTTTGCAAGTCTACTATTGTTTACTTAAACAATAATTTCCAGAAAACACAATACTGACTTTTCTAGTTTTAGATACAATAGGCCCATATAGTCATCTCATCTCCTGGCAATTCTTAAGTACTTCCTGGCTACTTTCCCCAGGAGAACTGTCCTGAGAACAGCCTTACCTTCCCTCCTTCTTCTCTTCTGTTCTGGACATTATCTCTCTGACCTATTGACCACTGTCCAGAGCAAAACTCAGGACTGAGTACTATACCAACTGCAACTGAGGGACAGAATATCAAAATGTGACTATATGAACTTAATATAAAATCTAATATTAAAATTCTTAATAGTTCAAGAGAACTCAGAACTCACCTGTGTTTTTTCTTGAATAAGGACTTTATCTGATGTAGGAACTGGATATGATTTCAAGGGAGCCTTTATGGTGGCAAATATGAACTCCTTGTGGCTTTCAATAATGGTATTCAGATACTTTCCTTCAGACCTTGCTGTGTAATAAACTGTTATTTCATCAGTTGGAATGAGATTGCACTGAAAACACAACAGAAAATTTAAAAAGGGAGGTACTTTGTAATTAAAATGTAAGTGCTGTTGAACAAGGCTGACAATCCCATGTGGCATCATTATGGAAGGGTACAGTTCTTGCCCAGTCTCCTCTGAAACAAATGAGTGACACAGCGAGGACTCACTCACAAAGCTCTGAACTGAGACAGAGCTCACAAGCAGCCTGTTTTTTCTGTTAGAAATGCCTTCTCAACCTTGAACTATAGACCTTAAACACCTGGCTAAAGGAGGAGGCTGGTGGAGCCCTCTTTGGGGTAGGAACTCTCTGGCTCTCTCACCTGGTGGGGCAGAGAACAGGCTCTGTGCACCTGTCCTGACTCCAGATCCTGAATAAGGAAGAACCACCCACTCTGTCCAGATCCAACAATCTCTCCCTGAACTAGAAGCCCTTCCACACTGACTTGGCTGCATATCTGCCCTTCAGAGACCCACTGTCATCTCTGATGACCTACTGCACCAGTTAGGACAGCTATCGATCTAGAAATGATTTTGTGGAGCCTCATGAACTGAAAAAGGAAGACAACGGGTACAGGTTGGCTGAAAGCTCCTAGTCAGTGAAACACAAGAGCCACATCCAGCTTGGTAGTGAACAGCAGGGAGGGGAAGAGGCCCAACTTTCCCTCAGAGTACGATCTGACTGGACTATAGATTGGTGACTAATTATCATTAATTGATTACCATGGTTTATATTACCTACCTCTCCCATCCTCCCCAACAATCCAAACAAAAAACAAACAAAACTCCAAAACAATAGCTTGTTCTTAGCCTTACAAACCTTTTTGCGAAGTTTCTGGATGCGATTAATGACTTCTCGAGCCATTCCTTCATCCACCATTGACTGGTCAGGGGTGATGTCTAAGAGAACCAAAACCTGTAAGAATGAACAGAGCATATCATGACAATCAAATAAGGAAAAATGGTTCTTTCGAACTCAGCAAAATGCTATTTAAAACTAAAGTCTGAAAAGTATAATATGCAGTGTTATTTATTTACATAACTGAGCAGAAGACACAGTTAATCTAGTTTCTTTTTAGTTAGGGTCCATGTTTGCAACCAGTGATTCCTTCATATTGGAGAGAGATACAGCTTTCCCTTTTTCTTCTGTAGGGTGCTGCTCACAGATCCCCTGAGACTGGCTTTTGTTAGTCTTTCATGTAACTGCTTTTTGTCTATCTAATAAATAATGTCAACTATTCTAATAAGATTATTAGTCATGAAGGCTTTACAGCACAACTTTTCACAGCTAATCTACCACAAACAACTGGATTGAAGGCTTCAAAGCAGCCATCTGTTATTTTCTTAAACCTTGACCTCTTTTTATCCTTTGGTTTATCGATGTGATTCAGGATAATTTCTACAATGGACCATAGTACTTTTTATATGATTTAATTTAAATTGCTATCTTCTTGTCAACTTCGTCTACTTTTCTATTTCTATCTCATCTGTTTTAAAGATTGTCGATGATATGCTAATAATGACAGTAGCACTTTTACTATAGAGGGGAATATACTTGTAAATTAGGCACCATCACCCTTTGAAGAAACTCAATCGGAGAAGTTAAATTTCATGAAGGTACAGAAAGTAGAACTGGAAATGGATGATGAATCACGGCAGGGCCACCATGGCCCACAATACATAAACCATGTCAAAGAAACTCAGAAGCATAGTCAGATGATACTTCCTTAAGTGTAGACCACTTTTTTAGGCCCTCCCTTATGATGACTATAATCAGGAGGGACTGCACCCTCTCAATGCTTACAAACCTCCTCACTGCACTTCCCTCCCTCTCCCTCCCTCCCTCCCTCCCTTCCTTCCCTCTCTCTCTCCCAGCTTCCTTACCTTTGGCCCCTTGCCAGTCTACCCATATGGAGTTCTGTCAATATTTAGTGTAAGCCCCTGTGCAAAGGCCTGAAGAGGTAGGCCTCTTCGTATGAGGTACTTCCCCATTTCCCCTTGTATATGGCATGTCAGGCACAGAAGGAGCCTCCCATTCCCACACTGGGGATCTTACATGTCTGCCCAGAGAAGTATAGTCAAGAGTAAAAAGAGATGCTCTGACCCATCACTATAAAAAATGCTGATCCCAGAATCCAAAACTGCCTGTATATCTTCCTCAAGGAGCATTCCCTAACCATCCCCACCTCTACTCCAGACTTCGGATAGGAGCTCTTCTCTGTACTTATTTCTATCAGATAGTTTATCAGGCAGAATAATAATAATTATTATTACTTTCCTGTCTCCATGACTGACTTATTCCTTGAGAAGGGTGGGATTACATCTTATTCATTTTCATATGACCCCAAACTTCATAAGGACAATTACTTGCATGTAGAAGTCACAAAATGTCTATTTATACATGGTTAAAGAAATGCATATGGTACTCGCTTCAGCAGCACATATATTAAAACTGGAACAATACAGAGAAGATTAGCATGGCCCAAGCAAGGATGATATGCAAATTCGTGAAGCATTCCATACTTTTAGTCACAGGGATGGGGAGCACAGCAGAGGGAATGCAGTTAGCATTAATATGATGGCTAGGTGGAGGGCCAGGGGAGGGAGGAAGCAATTGGGGGGATAATTTTATGAACTATATAGATGTCTAACCAATGTATTTTATACTTGAAACTAATTTAAATAAATAAATTTTTTAAAAAAGAAATGCATATGAAAGAGCATATAATGGAGGAGTTTAATAAGCTAATCTCAAATGAATAACTGGTTTATTTTACCCTGAGACAAGCTGTCAACATTGTCGGAAAAGGCATAGGTAAATATTTTCTCCTCTATGTTCTTATCTTTTGGTAAAAAAATATTCTAGGCAAAAGAAAAATACCTGAGCATCCGAGTGTGCTTCAAATTGTGCTGTCCCACCTGTTGCCTGGTCAAAGGTGTACATGAGGCGAATGTCTTCTTCATGCAATTCATGGCCTCCCACAACAATGGTCCCTATTGGAGAAGCATCTGCTACTGTTACTCAATCAGTCCCTCCTTGAGGCACCCTGCTATAAGTATTAAGCTACAGTGGCTTCAGGATATCATGTTCTTCCGACTCATGTCATTGTGGCCATTGAGGATGTTACAGACCTTTAGATTGTACCATGCTGCCTTGAGGCCAGTTAAATCACCACCAATGTTTACGGTTGTATATAAACTGCCAGGTTCAAAGACACGTGCCAGGAGGCCACAAACCCCTGCCATAAATACACAGCATCATGATGTCTGTAGAGTCAAATGAACTTAGGCCTACTATTTACTAACTGTAGAACCCTGGTGTTCTGCTGAGCAGGGTGCAGTGAGGTGGGTGAAATGAGATGAACAGTGTACACCCTGTCGTGCCTGTCCACAGCAGGCTGTACAAACAGCTGGGAATGGCAATTCCCATCTTTAGAAAGCCTGCTGGGATCACCTACAGGCTGCCATTCTCACTTCGTGTTATTGTGTTCTGAAAACTATTTTGCTTTCCATCAGTGCAGAACAGTCTATCAGAAACTGTTTAAAAACAGTAGTCTTTTGGTTTCCAATAAGGTTTAGTTCAGGAATTGTTGATATTTTGGCTATTGGGTGAAACAACTTAGATTTACAACTTGAAGGCTGGTCAAAGATTTGACTAAAGATTTTATTAATTTAATATATCCAGTTAAATTAGTTGTGACTCAGCTTTTAGTTGCTAGCCTCTTATGTTTTATAAATTTTATCTAACAATTTCGGGAAAATTGAGGATATTTCCCCTAATTTCCATAACCACTCATCTGATTTGGGTCTTTAAATCTCTCTTCATGTCACCTCTGTGCTTATGATTTTCAACTTTAGAGGGAACCCTAACAATCAGACACTTTGTACACTAGGACAGCTGTAGAATGTCAATACCACAATAAGATCAAGCATGATTCTAATCATGGCAGAGCTGAGAACTCTTAGGTCCATGGAAAGGCTCTCCAAAAGAGAGGAGAGAGAGCTGAGACCCTTTCCTAAACTCCTCATATTATCCTTTACATTTCCTTCAGAGCACTTATCAAAACTGCATTTCCATAAACCTTCAGTGTGTGCCAATACCATGAGGGAAACGACAATGTCTGCCTTATTCAACTCTATGTTCTCAGTGCCAGCCAAAAATAAAAGCTTAAAAAAATTTGCTGAATGAACAAATCCAGTCTTGCTCAATTAAGAGACCAAAATATAAATTCTAGATATTTTAAAGAAACTGTAATAAGCTCTGACCCAGTTCTCCTTCCTAAAAAAGCTCCAAACCTCAATGCTAAATCCTTCTCTAAAAATACCTTAATTAAAAAAAAAAAAAAACAAAAAAACTCCAGTCTTCATTCTGCCACATCCAAAAGTTGTCATCTTTTTTCTCACTAGCAACATGTGATAACAGTGACACTCTCTACCACTGGTTGGTAATAAAGCCCTAGAGAGTTCTGCTGTCTCTTCACTAAGGTAGATATTCTAGGCCCACATTGGCATTTGTAGAATTCAAATTCTGATTCAGTAATTTCTATCTAGAAACTTAGCCAAAAGGAATCAATTCCATAAAATATTCACATGTAAAAATATTCACTGAAATATTATTTATAATATTAAAAGAATGCAAACAACAAAAAAGACTGGTTAAAAACATCAGGTATCCAAATGAAGGCAAATTACGCAGTTATTGAAACAGCATTTAAAAATTATTAACACATAGCAATGTTTATAATATGAATTAAAAATACAAGTAAAAACAAACATATAATGTAATAATGAGTGAAAAACATGAAATTTAAAATTATAGTGTGATCTCAAACTAGAAGGAAATGAATCAGATTTTAAGAGTGCCCCAGCACCTAACATACTAAACAGCAGAGAGTACACTCAATCTATATTAAATGGATGGGTGATGGGTAAGGGGTCATTTTAGCTGTCTTACTTTTTTCTAAATTATCAAAATTATTCATAATAAACATTTTTATGATTAGAAAAGATTTATTTTAAAAAAGGCTGAGACAGTGTAAATGTCTAAGTATGAGCCTTAACATGAGATTCTCATCAGTCTGAGGCCAGGTGCAGTGTCCCTGTTGGAGAAGATACACACCAGTCTTCTGAAACTGCTCCAGCTCTTCACTGCTCAGCTGCTTGATGGATGTCATCACTGCCTTGAAGGCTCCCTTCAGACGCTTCCCCAGGACCATGTGATCTGGTTCTGCCCTTAGGCGAATACCATACTTGTTTTTGTCTGTAGACAGCGTAACTTTTCGAACATTCAATTCCTATGGTTGGTGAACAGGATGAAACAAAAATGAGGGAAATGAAAACTTATGTTCACAGAAACTGCACACAAACGTTCACAGCAACATTATTCACAGTAACCAAAAATGCAACAATCCAAATTTCTAGCAACTGTGAATAGATAAAAAATATGTGATCCATCCATACAATAGACTATTATTTAGCAATATAAAGGAATGAAGCATTGATTTCATGCTATAACATGAATGACCCTTAGTGCTAAGTGAAAGCCAGACACGAAAGACCACATATTGTAGGATTCTATTTATATGAAATGTCCAGAGTAGGCACACTCAGAGACAGAAAACAGATTCATGGTTGACAAGGATGGTGGGATCTTGAGGGGAAAATGGTGTATGAAGAATAATGGATACTGAGTTTCTTTATGAGGTGATGAAAATGTTGTAAAATTGTGGGTTTTGGTTGCACAGCTCTGTAAATAATACTAAATACCACTGAATTGCATGGTATGAAAAAACCTTTCTTGACCAGATCAGTCAAGAGAGTTGAGCAGACCTCAACTCAACTAAAGATGAGGCTGCCCGGTCCCACATGGGCTGAGCGAGACAGGCTAAGGCAGCTGCAGATGTTCCTCCTAAAGGGGCTGTAATTGGACTTCTGTGGTATCAGATTTGCTTGCCCTGAGCTTTAATGTTGGGGTGGCTGCTGGAGGGGGCATAGTACATAGAACCAGACACAAAAACACAGCTAAAATGGGGAGACAAAGAAGCATGTCCCAACTGAAAGAACAGAACAGAGTCCCAGAAAAAGATCTAAACAAAGTGGGGTCGAGGAATCTAAGAGACGCAGAGCTCAAAACACTGGTTATAAAGATGTTCAATGAACTTAGGGGACAAGTAGATAAACTCAGTGAGAACTTTGATAAAAAAAACATAAAAATGGAGATGGAAATTATAATAGGGAACCAATCAGAAATAAAGAATGCAGTATCTGAGTTGAAGAGCACATTAGAGAAAATCAACAGAGTGGAGGAAGAGGAGGATTGAATCACGATATAGAGGATGGAAGTAGCGGAGGATGTCCAACAAGAACGGCAACAAGAAAAAAATAATCCAAAAAATGAATATAACTTAAGGAGACTGTGGGACAACATCAAGTGTAACAACATTCGCATCACAGGGGTACCAGATGGAGAAGAGAGAGAGAAAGAGGTTGAAACCTATTTGAAGAAATTAAGATGGAAAACTTCCCTAACTTGGTGAAGTAAGTAACATATGACCCTAGGAAGCTCAGAGAGTCTCAAAAAAGATGAACCCAAACAGACCCACACCAAGACACATCATCATTAAAATGCCAAAAGTTAAATACAAAGAGAGAATCTTAAAAGTAGCAAGAGAGAAGCAGCTAATTATTTACAAGGGAGTACCCATAAGACTGGTGGCTGATTTCTCAAAAGAAACTGTAGGACAGAAGAGCTGGGCACAAAATATTCAAAGCGATGAAAAGCTAGGACCTACAATCAAGAATCCTTTATCCAGCAAAGCTATCATTCAGTTGAAGGAAAAAGAAAGAGCTTCGCAGATAAGAAAATCCTAAAGGAATTCATCACCACCAAGCCAGTATTATAGGAAATGTTGGAAGGACTAATTTAGGAAGGAAATATATGTATCAAAAATACAAATAAAGAATGGCAATAACTACACAGCTATCAACAGATTCTTCAAATGAAATAGAATTAAGAGCGCCAATCAAAAGGTAGGGTGACTGAATGGATAAGAAAACAAGACCCTTACATACGTTGCTTAAAGAGATTTACTCAGATTAAAAGATACACACAGACTAAATGTAAAGGGATGGAAAAAGATACTGCATGATGGGCCTAGAGGGTATTGTGCTGAATGGAGTAAGTCAGATAAGGACATATGCCATATAATTTCATGTATGTCTGGAATCTAAAGAACAAAATTAACAAACAAACAAACAAAAAACCAGAAACAAACTCAGAGATACAGAGAACATTTTGAGGGCCACCAGATGAGAGGGGGATGGGGAGGGGTTAGTGAAAAAGGGGGAAGGGATTAAAAAGTACAAATAGGTAGTCTCAAAATAGTCAATGAGAAATATAATGTAGCGTAAGAAATATAGTCGATAATGTAATAAATATATAAGGGGAAAGAAGGTTACTAGATTTATTGGGGTGATCATTTTGTGAGTTATACAGATCTCTAATCACTATGATGTACAACAGAAACTAATATAATATTGTATCCCGACTATAATTGAAAAACAACATATTTTATCAAAAAACACAAAAATACCAGGTAGGCAAATTGATAAGCACACAGGAAAATGCAGGCCAGAGAGGCAATGCTAGACTGTTAGCCAAAGAAATTTATACTTGGAGTTTGAAATTATGCTGGAATGATAAATTAAGTGAAAATGGCAGCATTTAAGTGAAAACCACAAAACCCACCAATAAATCCCCCTTCTTCTGTCATTTGATATTAGAAAACTACCATATCAAAAATTTTCATAAAATTCAAGCCAGGGTAAATGTTGAAAAATCATTATAGTTATACTTTAGTCCATCAGGAAAATAAGAATATTTTTTATCAAAACACAGAGAAACCCAACCATTTATATTAGAATTATGAATTATTGGATTTACTCTCTGGAAGCATTAGGATATTCTTCCTGCATCAATATCAGATATTTTGATTATTTCGGGAATATAAATGAAGCCAGTATATTACAGTGGCAAGAACACACAATTTGTAGTCATAGTGATTTGGGTTTGGTTTTTCTTGGTCACCTACCAAATGTGAACTCCTGGACAATCTATTTAACATTTCCAAGCCTTGGTTCCCTCATCTGTAAAATGGGTATAATAGTACTTTCCTCTTGAGATTACTGTGAAAGTTAAGATAGATGATACATGGGAAAGGATTACCCTAATTAATCTTTTCTAAGATGTATTTACTTATATATTTTATATTTTAATACTCTAAAATCAACATGTTTCTTGTAAATGCTGTTAGGCTAGCTGGATGGCAGTTGTGATATTGTTATCACTGCCTATACACGCTCACCAAAGCTCGCAGAATGGGTGTCAGTGGCTTGGAAGAAAATCTCAGATAATAGTGGAGTATTCATCTTAAGAAATGCTTCAATACCAATGCTCTTGATAGCTCAAAGGATAAGATCGTGTGGAAAAACATAGACATTCATGATTCTGAGTCAAAAAGAAATTCAGACAAGCCGGACCCGGAATGTGAAGAAATTTTAGACTAATTAATTTTATTTATAATTTCTTTCTATGTACATAGAAGAATGACATATAAAAATCTAAGCCTAAAGGATGAAAAATGGGCAAGAGAGCTGAATAGTTATTTCTCCAAAGAGGATATACAGATGGCCAATAGACATATGAAATGATGCTCAAGGTCACTAATCATCAGAGAAATGAAAAAATTAATACCCCAGTGAAATATCACCTCACACCTGTCAGATTGGTATCATCAATAAATAAAAAAATAACAGGTGTTGGCGAGGATGCGGAGAAAAGAGAACCCTCGTATGTGTTGGTGGGATTGCAAATTGGTATAGCCTCTATGGTAAATGGTTTGGAGGTTTCTCAAAAAATCAAAAATAGAACTACCTTTTGACCCAGCAACTGCACTTCTGGGTATTTATCCAAAGAAAATCAAAACACTAATTTGTAAAAAATGTATGCACCCCTATGTTCACTGCAGCACTATTCATAATAACCAAGATATGGAAGCAACCTAAGTGCCCAAAATAGATAACTGGATAAAGAAGTTATAGTATATATATATATATACACACATACATACATACACAATAGAATATTACTCAGCCATAAAAAAAAAAAAAGAAAGAAAGGAAAAGAAAAGAAATTTTACCATTGGCAACAACATGGATGGACCTAGAGGGTATTATGCTGAGTGAATTAAGTTAGACAGAGAAAGATAACTGCCATAAAATTTCACTTATATGAGGAATCTAAGAACAACAGAAATGAACCAACTAAATGAAAACAGGCTCACAGATACAGAGAACAAACTGGTGATTGCCAGAGGGGAGGGGGTTTGAGGGACTGGATGAAAAAGGTGAAGGGATGAAGAAGTACAAATTAATAGTTGTAAAACAGTCATGGGAATGGGGAGTACAGCATAGGAAATATAGTCGATATTACTGTAATGGCTGTGTGTAGTGCCAGATGGGTACTAGAGTAATCAGGGGGAAGTCACTTCATACAGTGAAATACATGCCTAACCTTTTTAATGTATACTGTATACTGGAAACTAATTAAAAAAAAAGAGACAACTCTAGAATTTGAAATAAAACTTCATTTCTCAAGGGTAATCTTTGCTCAAGCACCACAAGGTTAACTAAGCAGAAAAATCAGTTAAATGGAAACATTTCATGCCTCTATCCTGCTAGTTAAATTAAAGATTACCAATGCAGCAGGAAATGATGCCAGCACAGAAAATATAAAGATATCACTGAACTTGAGATTGAAGCGAATTGTAGGGAAATGTCTAGTTTTGCCATTATACTTAACTGTATCATGTGATCTCATAGTGATTAAGATATTCCCTTTACATATACTCTATTTTCATCTATATTTGCAAGCATTAACTATAAAATTTATAACATAATTCTTTAGTTTCTAATATTTATCTCGAATTCACAAGCAATTCAAAACCAATATAGAAATTAATATTTTCTACAATAAATTTAAACATCATTGGTATAAGAAATAAAAATGGAAATTAAAATATGATGTATTTGTTTTTAAAACATTATGAAATAAAGATTTTTGGAGGGCAACTGACACTAGTTTAAACTCCTGACCCCAAAACTTCACTTCTAGGAATCTATCCAACATTTATACTCTGACATGTGCACAAAGATACACATGAACCTTTTGTAATGAGAAACCTAAATTTCCAACAATAGGAGAGAAATTAAATAAATTATGATAAATCCAGGAAGTGAACATTATGCAGCTGTTATAAAGAATAAAGATCACTATGTTCTAAGTTAAAAAAAGTTAAGACTATATACAAAATCTCTATGTTCAAACAACATCAATGGTGATGTATATGTCTGTACAAATGTGTGTTATGTGTGTAAAATGCTAAGAACAACTCTAGCAGGAGATACCCTAGTGAACATCCCTAGGAGATGAAATTTCAGGGAGCGAATGGAATAGGAAAGGACTCACCTTTGTACTCTATGCCAGTCCTTGAATTATTGACAATCAACATGTGTTCACTTGTTACTTGTATAATTTAAAGGAACAAAGTTTATTTTTTGTTAATTATCAAAAAGTACTTTGGGGAAAGGAAGTAGATGATCCAACTAATGTAAGAAAATTCATTGACCTTGAAATCATTTAAAAAAATTAAAATTACATTGTAAAAACTCATGATTCTAAGTATAAAATTTCATGGATGGTTAAATATATATATATAAAGATATATGAGGTAAAAATGATAAATTATACACTTAAAGTGTAGTTCATTGATAAGTACTAATCAAAATAATCTTCTCAAGGAAAGAAGTCTGTTTGGACCCGAACAGACAAATCATCTGTCTTACCTCAATTATATACTTCTCCAAAGACCTGATGTCATTAAGAGCTTCCAGATCTTGATGGATAACCACAAGTTCTTTCAAAGGATACTAAGAGGAAAAGGGAAGAAAAAGTTCGGTAAGCAGCTAGCCCTCAAAACTGCAGAAAAATGGAATGCTAAATGTTTTCTCCAAATGTCAAGCTCCAGACTAATTAGGCTCACCTATTACTAAATCATTAGTACTAATAAAAATTTATGCCATTGCTAGAAGCTGTCTATATTAAGAAAATAGTCAAAAACATAATCATTTAGGTCTATGCAATGTAAAATATAAAGAAACGCAAACCTTTATTGGAATAGTTTTGCGGTCTCGAATCACTCGCCCAAGTTCAATCACAGACTGCATTCTAGATACTGCATTTTCAGTTTTCTTGTCAATCAATTCCTCTCTGATTGGAAAAGGTAGAGATGTGAAAGAGATTAGATTTAAAGGAAAAAAATCCCAAACAACAGGCATACCTAAGTGAGGAAGAGGGTCAGGCTAAATGATGGTGTAGTGAGGCCTCCTGGTGAGGCACCTGGGGAAGGACAGCATGTGCTGGTTAAGTGGGTACATGGTGAGAAGTAAGTGGTAAGCCTGAGTCTGTTGCTCAGTACCCAGCAGCTTCCCAGGATGCCCCAATGGGCCTGCCCACACCCCATCTGCTGCAGTGCTACCGGTGGTTCCACACTGAGCACTCCTCCTACCCATTGTGTAGCTTGAAGAGCTGTTCAGGTGAGAAGCAGGGTATAAAGGGGTTGAGGCACCCACATGACTGCATCTCTGGCAAATTCCTTTCCCATGGCCCAGGTGAGGCTTATATGTATTTGATTCTTACCGAACATGAGGCAGCATGAGGTAGTGGATACTGAGTGTGTCCTTGTCCAGGACAGAAACAGGGTTGATCAGCATTTTCATATTCTGGTACATCAATTCAGTAAGAAAAGGTGTATAGGGGGCCTGTATGAAGACAGAGGGCATTATGCAGCCATCATTAACTGATCTGAGTAGAAAACAAGAACTAAACATTTTAGAGATTGACACAGGAATATACACAGAAGTGGATGTGAGGTGACTAAACATGTCCTATGAAAGAGAAATGACTTCATTTTGAACTTGGAGAGATAAACTTCCTGAATCACAAGAGGAGTACAGAAAGGACTCCAAGCATCCTGGAGAATGTAATAAAAACTGGAGTTGCTTACCACGTGCCAGCGAAGTCACTATAAAGAGGACTCAAAGTCTCTAAACCTCAGAAACCTCTCCTGTAAATGGAAGAATACTATCTACTTCTTAGGATGAAAGTGAAAGAGATGAGATGTGAGGAACCAGGCATAGGACCTGGTACAAAGCAGGTTCTCATTCCGTGTATGTTCAGCAAGTAAATAGAACGCTTATAAATTATAATGGGGAGCAGATATATGATATGGGGAATTAAAACTGGATTCTTTAGTTGCATATCATTTTACACTAATTATGAAATAATATTTCAATTGATAGAAACATGTTTAAGTAAAACACTGTGATATATTTGCTTGGTTAGATATCAGTTCAAGAACTTCACTATTATTTGCAATTATAGGAATCCACATGAAGATGAGGTATGTTATTTAAGGAAACTGTGGCAATTTGGTGTAGATGTAAGAACCATGACCTGAAATGTACTGCCAGTGGTGAAAAGAAAAAAAATACAGCTTTGAAGATTAAGTTTCTTAGCCCTTGCTTGCATATAAGCAAATAAGATTTCTGAAAAAGGAATTAGAGATTTAAATTGTTTTAAAACTTCTATTTCTATTTATGGTTCCACAAATACAGAATAGATACATACAGACTGAGGATGATGTAGCAACAGGGCACTGCAAGCAGCTCTCAGGGCTAGAGTTTTAGAATGGGGCCAACTGTCTTACCATAAGTTTGCACAGAGAAAATAGAACACTAAACAAGGTCTCCAGGGCCATAACACAATCCTCTATCCCGTTTTCACCCTAGTGAATAAAAAAGAAACACACACTGAACTGTTAAAAACAAATAGAGGAAATCCATAGAGAGCATACAGTGTACAGACAAAGCAAGTACAAGTAACCACAACCACTGATGGTCCGAGGTCAGCACAGAAAGCTAGGATGGGGCCCCTTCACTCTACCCTACCTCTGAGGCCAAGCTGATGGAGAAGGATCTGTAACTGAGGTTAAAGACAAACTGGAGAACCTGAAGGCTGAGGGTGGGATTCACATGCAACAGACAGAAATAGCTGCTAACACAAAAATTTAAAGTACTTTTAGATAATATTTCTTACTTTTTAAAAAAGGATATACTGTGTATTAAAAAATAATTATGTTAATTCATTCTCAGAAAGCATAAAAATAATTTTAAAAAATTTCAACCATAATTAAGTTACCCAGAGACAACTATTATAAACATTTTAGTGCATGTCTTTGTAGATTATGTGTATCTAAAAACATGTACATAATAATGTGTACAATCTATTTTAACAAAAACGAAATCACTGTTCTGCTATGGGCTTTTATCATTAACACATTTGAAGGCAAAACTGATGGGTGGTGGGAGCCTCCACCTGGTCTATGGAACAGGCATCCCTTACTTCCTGTCTTCTATTACCTCTGTTCATATGCTGCTTAAAGTCCCGGGACTGGGCCCATGCTTCATTCATTCTAAATCCCCAACAGGCTTAAGAAAGAGTTTTGTCAAAAACAACTGACCCTCTAAAGATAGAAGCAAGGAGGTGCCCCTCTGGAGTCACAGTTGTACTTGACAACATTTGAAAATACTTGCATAAATTTATTTTGGGTTTTAAGAGGTCCTATATGACATCTCTACATAACTGTGTCCTGAAAATATGCAAGATGACTTTTAGAACTAATAGGTCCCCATCCATCAAATTGTGATAAAAATAGTAAATATGCAATGTAAAAAGAAAAAGCTTCAAAAATTGAAAGCATTTGAAAATATTGCTAATTTTTATTTTGGTTGTGGTCATTTCTCATCAACTTTCACACTTCCTACACTTTTTTGCTCTTCCCAATAGCAACCTGGACTTACCTTTAATCTTCTGCGGTTCATTCTGACATACCAATTGGTGAGAAGATCCACAAACTTGACCAGGCGAGGCACCACAGTATAGAGCCTATAAGCTAAAAGTAAGACCAATTAATCGGGCAGCAAGAATATACCAAGCATTTGCAGCACTTGGAGGGGTGGATACAAGAGAAGAACAAGTAGCCCCAAGCCATCCAAGGGCTGCCACACATGTTAAGGAGGCAGGAAGAATCAAAGTGTAGCAATCACGATGACTCATTCACTGAGCACATTATTTTATGGCTGTCAAGTGTCTACCGGTGCACACAAATCACCTTATGAGCCACTGTCAGTGAGAGAAATGTGTGGCTGAGAGGCTGAGTGTCCATCACATGACTCCATGAGGCATGTTTACCTGGAGCTAGCTATGCAATGCCTCAGCACCACAAAAGCCCAACTTCCTTCCACTGTGCTGCCCTGTTACCTCAACCAAGACTGATACACATTATTAGGGGATTTCTGTAATCAGAGGACTATTCTGTAAAGAAAGAGGCCTAAGTTATTTCTAGGGTTCGGTACACTTTTCACCTTCTAGGAAGCCAGTTTCCTATGTTCAGGTTTCAGCTCTGAGAGAGTAAATGAGGCTAGCATTAATGAGCACATGATAAACAGAAGCAGCAGCACTTACTGCTGAGGTCACTTTAATAAAAGCTGCAGTCCTCAAGGATTCTATTTCAGACTCTATGTTGACAAATGAGCTCAGGGCACAAGCTGACAGGTTGATGGTGTGGGAACTGCACTGAACAGTCTGAGTCTGGAGCCCATCTCATCAGCTCCATGCGTACTGCCTGACCTATCACACGTGGTCCTTACCACTCAGCTGATGTACACAAGTGCTGCCTAACCTTCAGTTCCCAGGGAGCTGGACTCTGGCCAGAGTGTACATTCTCAGGAGCACATAGCAGCGGCTGCCTAAAGATGGCAAGGGCCCTGGCAATAATCCCCAGCATAGTTTCCCATCCATTCATGTCACTCAGGAGGGACTAGTAAACATGGGAGTGTGGCAAACTCCAAGATCAATGATTTGCCTCATATTCATTTTCATTTTACTTCTGTCAATTTGTCCAGCAGCTTGACAGTCATATAATCTTTATTATGTAAATTTAATGGGATGGACATAGTCCTTTGGAATGACTGATAAACCTGCTGAATTTCCTGGACAAACTGTCCTATTGTGCCAAGTGTAGAGGCACCTATTCCAGTAAGAGCCATGTACTGACTATGGAGTGGCAGACCCCTGCATGAACCAAAGGGGCTGCTTTGCCCCTCTAATCCACCGAAGTGCTCCAACTGCACAGCAGCACCTGGCAATCACAGGGTGCTGAGGGAGGCAGGTCAATCTCGCCAGGGTGTGTATAGAGATGCTTTGCCCCTCTAATCCACCGGAGTGCTCCAACTGGCAATCACAGGGTGCTGAGGGAGGCAGGTCAACCTCGCCAGGGTGTGTATAGGGAAGCCCACATCCTTTATCAGACCTAACTCAGCTATCCTAGTCAATACTGTCTGGAATTTCTCACCTTGACTTATGGTTGTTCTATCTCCAACCTTAAGGAAACTAACACAACTTACTTTTCTAAACTCTGTATAAACCCAAATTCATTGTTGTTAGGTAACAGAAATATAAGGAAATATCTACTTCATTACTGCTTTTCTGTATTTCCTAATTTCTCAAGACTGAACAAAGATTACTTATTTGATAATAAAAGTAGACCTGTAATAATAAATGTATAAACAAGTATTACTTATTGTGTACCTATTATCTACCACCTACTTTATATACATGACCTCTATTTGAGTCTTATGATAATCCTTAACCACACATTTTTCACAGAAAGAAATCAAGGTTCACAGACTAGGCAATATTTCCCCGGGGAACAGGTGGTAGAGTTGGGTTTTGAACCCACAGGTACCAGCAATCAAGTCTGTGATTCCACGGGCCCACGTGGTGCCTGTAGAGAGCTGAGGCTGCTGGATTTCTTCTGAGACAATTCCCTAGGTGTTAGACGAAGGCATTTCTACAACAAGCCTTAACAAAAAGTTACATTTGAGTGTTCAAGAAACAATTATTTATCTACTATTTCGTATCTCTTAAAATTTCTATAAAATTTTCTCTATTTTTCTAAATAGTTAAATATCTAAAGGGCAATCCTTAGTCCTGGAAATGGCCAATGAGAGACATACCTGCCATTTCAGTCTCAAAGAACCCAACAAGCGACTGCATGAAGGACAGGACCCAGCGGTCTGTGATGTTGGTACTTTCTTTAGCTGTGTTTTCATTGTAGAGGAATTCTATTTCTTCCTCCTAGGAATTGACAATTTTTGAAAAATTCTGCACGCTTGGGGGAAATTAACGTAAAGAAATGAACTTTAAATCACTGAAACTGAAAATTGCCAACCAAAACAGACAAACAACAAAAAAACCCCAGACCCAGTTGGCAATTCTAAATTTATGATCCTTAGTAATATTTTCCATAAGCTCTAAACTTGAAACATTAAGTCTTCAATTAGTGAGTCACATTTTTGAGTGAAATAAGGAGAATTTAGGAAAAATTATTTCTCTGCACAATAGAATGATTATGAATTGAGAAATATCTCAAAATCTTGTCAACAAGTATTGGGTTTAGTTACTTTAAAGCTGAGGATGGAAAGACAGCAAAACTGGCAAGCACTGGATAATTGTCTATACCCTAAAAATGAGCACTAGAAATTAATGTCTCTGTTTGTATTATTCACTTTGCCTAGAATGCTCTAATCCAGGGGTGCCCAACTCTGGGGCCGCGGATCGGTACCGGTGTATGGCCTGTTAGGAACCAGGCTGCACAGCAGAAAGTGAGTGGCTGAGGAGTGAGCAGAGCTTCATCTGTATTTGCAGCCTCTCCCCAGTGCTATCACTGCCTCAGCTCCACCTCAAATCATCAGGCATTAGATTCTCATAGGAGCACTAGTTCTTGGTGCCAAAAAGTTGGGGACCTCTGCTCTAGACCACTCCTTTTTTTTCCTTTGCAAAATCTTCATCAATCCTGAAGGCTCACCTCACGTTTACCTACTCATACAGCATCACTACCATGCTGGCAGAGCAGCAGCCATGCTGACCCCTGCCCTGATTTATGCACCTGATAGTGGAGGCTACATCTTTCTGCCAGGCCCAGATGAGGCTCCAGACTAGCAGAGGCCTGCAGGGTGGACCTATCTAAGGCCTGTTGGCCCAAGAGGTGGTAGGATTGGAAAGGCAGAAGTGACACTAGGGGCCTGGGGAAGATAACTGCCTTTCTCAATTCACAGTGAAAAATCCCACCTGGGAAGTTTATTAGCAGACCTAGATAAGCCAGAGGCAGCAGGAAGAAAAGTGACCAGACTGCTGAAGTGTGATGTTCAAAGCTTAGCTCTCCAACCAGTTTTTCAGGAAGGAGCAACATCACATGTTTAGTCAACAGTTAATTTACTAAGCAATCCTACTAGTAAGGTGCTAGAGATTAAAAAGATGAGTGGTATCAGGGCCCTGTCCCAAACGGAGTGCTGAAAGTACACACAAGCACATGTGTAATGAAGCCTGCTTGCCTGACAGCAGTCAGTGGATGCAGGGGAGGTGGCTTCTCAGAGAATGCCTTCCAGGCCAGCAGGTAACTGTTCTGAAGGCACTTTCACATATATCACAACCATTATATTAAATCCTAACAATACAATGAGAATTTCTCTTACAGAATCTCAGCCCAAATGCATCATTCAAGAGGCTTTCCCTGACCAACCCTCTGTAGCAGCCTTTACCAGGCATTTGCTCTCTGACAGTAGCTGACTCTTCACTGGTTCCATGAAGGGGAGGGGAATTGGTTGACTAAATGAATATCCAATGTAACTCTTGTACAGGTGAGGCTCCTATGTCTGCAGAGGTGAGCCTGCCCAGATAGTCTAGTCCCAGTGCCGTGCTCCCAGCCCAGCAAGGATCCCAGATACCTTCCTTCATTGCCTCCCCAGTGGCTCTGAACTCTCACCCACCGGGCCTGGCAAACCCAGTTCAACAAAGCTAGGAAGGTAGAGCCCAACCCACAGCACCACAGCCCACACCTTCTGCAGTCTCAGGACGTTCTGGATGAAGAAGCGATAGGCATTGTACCAAGGAAGTAGCACATCCTTGAGGACATCACGCACACCCTCCTCCTTAAAACGAAGGTTTTCTGCTCTCACCACAGGGGAGTTAATTAGATATAATCTGTAAGAGAAAAATTACATAGAAAAGGGATATCATTTGACATTTTGACAGGACAACACCAAAATGAGCAGAGCATTTTTTTCTACAAAGTGGATAATTATGAACACTCTTCTAGTGGTCTATTTAAAACTGACAAAGCTCTTACTTTTATATGTAAGAGACCTATCAAGTTATAAAGGGAGATGTAACCCAACGCCAAAATATGGCACTAGACAAAGCTAGAAGCACACCTTGTGCTGGTCTCAGCACAGGCCATGGCGGTAAGGTAAAACCAAGAGGAAACACCTAGGCCCTCTTTCCAGGAAACCATATGCAGGCACCAGAGAGTCACAAGGAGAAGCTGTGTGTTCTGCCAGCACAGAAGGGGCTTGGAGGTGGGGTGGGCTTTTAACCTGAACACTCAATGTTGAGGGCTATGACTATTTCAAGTAGCAGCTCACATTCTAGAAAAGCTTTTCAATATTAATTATTATTTGCTCTAGCATAAATTATCTCATGTGGCTCTTGGGAAGAGTGAAGTGTAAAACTGAAATGATGTAATACCAATATAATGGAGACTTTATTGAAGGAGTGAGGCAGAAACACCAGCAACTAGCCTGGGAATACCTAGACTGCTCAATGAAATCCAACACAGGTCTTTGTCCAAAAGATCCCCAGATTTGGAAATGTCTTTATTATTTAGAAAACCACCTTGGGGGTGGGAGTGGGGAGTTAAAGTCAACACCATACAAATATAACTCTCCCTGTAACAGTGATACACTTTTTAAAAGCTATTTTAAACAAAAGCTATTATAAACCAAATCTAAGGGACATGACTAACAAAATGAGAGATGTTTATGTATAAAATAACAAATACACACAAGACAGAGAGTGGTTTGTACCTGAGGGCATCGGCACCATATTTATGGATGATTGAAAGTGGATCTGGATAATTCTTTTTTCTTTTACTCATTTTTTGGCCATCACTTCAAAAACAAAAGGGAAATGGCAATTAAATGTCAACATCACAGTCAGCACAATTTATTTTTATATATGGTTATAGATTATTTTTAATTGGGATGTATAAATGCAAATGACATATAAGCTAATGTTAAGGAACAATAAAGTTGTTTTCTTAACATATGTAAGCTTCTTTTTGAATACTGTATTGAATCAGTAGAGAAGCTTCAAGGTAGATGAAGGCAAGAAGACATCATAGTATAACAATTAAAAAGCCAGGCTCAGCATTTATCCCTGAGAATGAAAACCTATATTCATGTAAAACCTATAACAAAGTTCATAGCTTTATTCACTGTTAGCAAACACTGGAAACAACCCCAATGTTCTTCAGCAGGTGAACGGTCGAACTGTGGGTCACCCACAATGTGGGGGCACTGCTCAGCAATGAGAAGGAGCTGTGGATACACAAGCACCAGAGGAACCACCAGGGAATTTACACTGAGTGAAAAAAGCCAATCCCAAAAGGTTATATACGATATGATTCTATTTAAATGACATAATTGAAATGACAAAATTTCAGAGATGGGGAACAGATAAGTGGTTACCAGGAGTTGGAGATGAGGGTGGAAGGGCAGGATGGTGTTGGTGTGGTTATAAAAGTGCAATAGAAGGATCTTGTGATACTGAAAGGGTGCAGTGCCTTGACTGTGCTGGTGGATACAGGAACCTACATATGCAATAAAGCTGTACTTAACTAAATACACATAGCAAATTAGTACACATTAAAACTGCGAAAACCTGAGTCAGACTGGTAGACTATCAACAACCTGGTTGTGATAATGTATTACAGTTTTTAAAAATGTGATCATTGGGGGAAACTGGGCAAAGCTCACAAGGGGTCTGTTATTTTTCAAAACTGCATTTAGAGGGTGGAGAAAAAAATGGCGAAGGTGACAGAGGCTCAGTTCATCCCTCTTGCAACCACATCAAAGTTGTGACAGAAACAAAGAGCAAACAGTAAGCAAAGTCACCTGGGATCTAGAAGAACAGAAGCACTACAACTAGGGAGAGAAATAATGAACCAATGCAACGGTAGAAAGTAGGATGGGGTGAAGATGCAAGGCTGCCTGGTCCCAAGTGGCTGAGTGGGACTGAGGCTACGGCAGAGGCAGCGGCAGATGCAGACACCCCTTAAAGAGGCTGTGTCCATAAGCAGACTTTTATGACGGACCTGCTCACTCTGAACACCACCACTGGGTTGCCTACATGGGGGCACCAGGGACTTACAGGGTCACACTGAGTTGTGGGAGTGAGGACCAGAGGTGAGACTCCCTCTCAGGCAGAAGTGACAGCGGTATCCATTGTTCCTCTCTTGATTCCTCCCCACTCAGTATGCAGACTCAGCACTGCCAAAGCTGAGACATCCCCGAAATGGATAACAAAGATCGCTGCCCAGAGGATTCCCTGGAACTCCACTGCCCCCAACTCATGGCCCCACCTAAGCCACACCCAGTGGTGTCTTTGCTGAGTTAGGTGCTCCTTGCTGAGCAGCGCCAAGACTCACACTGGTGGCAGGTGGCCTCGGCTTCTGGTTTCTTGAGGCAACTAAAAGCACAGTATCTGTGGACTGCTTGCTGAATCTTAACAGGTGGCACTGGAGGGGCACCAGGCTGGGGCTAGACTTGGCCTGCTGCTGAACCCCTCTCAGGACTGTGCCACTGGACACATATAACACAAAGCCATGCTAATAAGACAGGGAGACTTGAGAGCTTTGCTTAGCACATAGAAACAGACATGGAAAGATAGCCAAAATGGGAAGACAAAGAAGCAGAAACCATATGAGAGAACAGAACAGAGATCCAGGAATAATGGAGTCAAGCAATTTAACAGATGCAGAGTTCAAAACACTGGCTATAAAGATGCTCAATGAACTCAGGGGAAGTGTAGATGAATTCAGTGAGAACTTTAACAAAGAGATAAAAAATATATGGAAAATGGAGATGGAAATGATATAGGAGAACCAGTCAGAAATGAAGAACACATTATCTGAGATGAAGAGTATATTAGAGGGAATCAACAGAGTGAATAAAGAAGAGGACTGAACAGCCGATATAGAAGATGGGGAAGCCAAGGACACTCAATCAGAATGGCAAGAAAAGCCAAGACTATAATAAATTTAAGGAGTCTATGGGACACTATTAAGTGTAAAAATATCTGGGTAATAGGGGTACCTGAAGCAAAACAAGACATTGAAGAGCTATTTGAAGAATATGGAAAAGTTTCCTCACCTGGTAAAGGAAATAGACATACAAGCCCAGGAAGCTCAGAGGCCCACATCAAGACACATTATAATTAAAATGTCAAAGGTTAAAGAGAGAGACTCTTAACAGCAGCAAGAGAAAAGCAGTTAGTTACCTACAAGGGAGCACCAATAAAAGTGGAAGCTGGTTTCTCAAAAGAAATCATGCAAGACAGAAGGGCTTGGCACAAAATATTCGATGTGATGAAAAACCAAGATCTACAACCAAGAATACTTTATCCAGAAAAGCTATTCTTTAGAGTTGAAGGACAGATAAAGAGCTTCTCAGACAAAATAAGTTAAAGGAATTCATCAACACCAAGCCAGCATTACAGGAAATGTGGGAGGGACTTCTTTAAGAAGAAAAAACACGTATCAAAAACAGGAATAAAGAATGGTAATAACTACATTCCTATCAATAAGTACCTCAAATGGAAAAGAATTAAGTGCTCCAACCAAAAGATATTGCTGAATGGATAAGAAAACAAGACTCCTACGTATGTTGCCTATGATACTCACTTCAGATTAAAAGATACACACAGATTAAAAGGAAGGGGATGGAAAAAGATATTGCCTTGATGGACCAAGAGGGTATTGTGTTAATTGAAATGGGTTGGACAGAGAAAGACAAATATCACATGATTTCATGTACATGAGGAATCTAAAGAACAAAATCAATAAAACAACAACAACAAACAACAACAACAAAAGCAGAAATAAACTCAGATACAGAGAATATTTTAGGGCTACTAGATGGGCAGGATTTGGGGAATGGTAAAAAAGGCAAAGAGATTAAAAGGTACAAATGGATAGTTGCAGAATAGACATGAGATGTAGAGTGCAGCATGGGGAAGATGGTTAATAATATAATAAATATGTAAGGGGGAAGGGGGTACTAGATTTAATGGGGTGATTGCTTTGCGAATTATGTGGATCTATGATCACTATACAACTGCTGTACAACTGAAACTGGTATATTATTGTATGCTAACTGTAATTAAAAAAAAGATGAATTGTACAATGTGAGCAAGTAATTGTCTATTATATTTCAATAAAGCTGGAGGAAAAGAAAACCAAAGGGGGGAAAAAACTGGCACAAAATATACGATGGAATATTATTTAGCTCTAAAAAAGGAAATTCTGCGTTTGTGACTACATGAATGCATCTGAAAGATATTATGCTATATGAAATGAACCAGACACAGAAAGACAAATATTATATGCTCTTATATATGGGATTAAAAAAAGGTAAACTCATAGTATGAGAGAGTAGAATGGTGGTTACCAGAGGATGGAGGTTGGAGGAAAACTGAAGATATTGATTACAGGATACACACTTTCAGTTATAAGATGAATACTTTCTGGAGACTTAATATACAACATGGTGACTAGTTAGTAAGTATATATTGTATATTTGAAATTTGCTCAATGGAAACTTGCAGGCCAGAAGGGACAGGCAAGAAATATTCAGTTATGAAAAACAAGAACTTACAACCACAAATACTCTACCTAGCAAGGCTTTCAATTAAGATGAAAGGTGAGATAAAGAATTTCCCAGATAGGAAAAACCTTAAGGAATTCATCACCAAAAGCCAGTATTATAAGAAATGTTAAAAGGACTTCTGTAAAAATAGAAGGGCTAAAAAAGAAAGTAGAAATAACAAATATGAATGACAAAACGGTAGTAACTATGTACCTATTGGTAATCACTTCAAATGTAAATGGATTAAATGCTTCAATCAAAAGACACAGGGTAGCCAAATGGATAAGAAAACAAGACCCATGCATATGCTATCTACAAGAGACCCAATTCAGATCAAATGACACTCAAAGACTGAAAGGGCTGGAAAAAGAGATTTCACAGAAATGGAAAAGAAAAAAAAAGCTGGGGTAGCAATACTTATATCAGATAAAATAGACTTTAAAACAAAGGCTATAATAAGAGACAAAAAAAGGCATTACATAAAGTAAAGGGATCAATAAATCAAGAGGACATAACCCTAGTAAACATGTACGCACCCAACACAGGAGCACCTACATACATAAAGCAATTATTGACTGACATAAAAGGAGATATCAACAGTAACACACTCATAGTAGAAGACTTTAACATCCCATTGACACCAATGGACAGATCTTCCAGGCAAAAAAATCAACAAGGAAACAATGGGCTTAAAAGACACACTAGATTAGATAGATGGATTTAATAGATATTTTGGGAGCATTTTACCCCAAAGCAGCATAACATACATTCTTCTCAAGAGCAATGGAACATTTTCCAGGATAGACTACATGTCAGGACACAAAACAAGTCTCAAAATAAATTTAATAAGACTGAAATCATATCAATTGTCTTCTCTGATCACAATGTTATGAAACCAGAAATCACCTACAAGGAAAATCAGGAAAATACACAAATACATGGAAGCTAAATAACATGCTACTAAACAATGAATGGGTTATCAATGAGATCAAGAAAGAAATCAAAAGATACCTAGAGAAAATGAAAATGAAACACAATGACTCAAAATCTATAGGACACAGTGAAACCAGTCCTAAGAGGGAAATTCATAGCAATACAGGCCTACCTCAAAAAACAAACAAAAACAAACAACAACAAAAAAAAAACAAAAAAAAGAAAGAAAGCTCAAATAAACAACCTAACCTTACTCTTAAATGAACTAGAAAAAGAATAGCAAACAAAGCACAAAGTAAATAGAAGGAAGGAAATATATTAAAGATCAGAGCAGAAATAAATGAAATAGAGTCTAGAAAAACAATACAAAAGTAATGAAACAAAGAGCTGGTTCTTTGAAAGCATAAACAAAACTGACAGACCCTTAACCAGACTCATCAAGGAAAAAAGAGAGGATTCAAGTAAATAAAATCAGAAATGAAAGGAGAAAAAAAACTACAGATTCCACAGAAATACAAAGGGATCATAAGAAAGTACAAGCAATTACACGCCTACAAATTGTACAATATGGGAGAATGGACACATTCCTAGAAACATATAATCACCCAACACTGAGTCAAGAAGCAACAGAAAATCTGAACTGACTGATTACCTCCAATGAAAATCAGTAATCAAAACCTTCCCCCTCAAAAAAGTCCTGGGTCAGATGGCTTCATAGGCGAATTTTACCAAACATTCAGAGAAGAATTAACATCTATTCTTCTCAAACTATTTCAAAATAGACAAAAAAAAGTGAAGGCTCCCTAACTCCTTATATGAGGCCACATTACCTTGCTTCCAAAACTAGACAAAGAAATCTATAGGCCGATATCTCTTACGGACATTGATGCAAAAATCCTCAAAAAATATCAGCAAACCTAATTTAGCAATACATTAAAAATATACACCATGATCAAGTTGGATTTAGTCCTGGGACACAAGATTGGTACAATATCTGCAAATCAATTATTGTGATACACCACATTAACAAATCAAACATAAAAACCATATGATCTTTTAATAGATGCAGAAAAAGTGTTTGACAAAATCCAGCATTCACTTATAACAAAAACTCTCAGCAAAGTGGGAATAGAGGGAACATACCTCAACATAATATAGGCCATATGACACACCTACAGCTAACATCATACTCAATGGGAAAGGACAAAAGCATTTTCCTTAAAATCAGGAATAAGAGAAGGATGTCCACTTTCACCACTCCTCCTCAACATTGTATTGGAAATCTTAGCTACAACAATAAGACAAGAAAGAGAAATAAAAGTCATCCCAATTGAAAAGGAAGAAGAAAACTCTTGTTATTTGCCAATGGCATGATATATATAGAGAACCCTAAAAATTCCACCAAACAAACTGTTAGAACTGATCAATGAATTCAGTAAAGTAGCAGATTACAAAATAAATATTCAGAAGTCAGTGGCATTTTTATTCACCAATAATGAACTTTCAAAAAAGAGACATTAAGAAAACAATCCCATTTACAATAGCATCGAAAACTATAAACTACCTGGGAATCAAATTAACCAAGGGGGTAAAAGACCTGTTTCAGAAAATGAGAACAAAGAAGATACAAATAAGTGGAAGCATATACCATGCTCATGGGTAGGAAGAATCAACATCACTAAAATGGCCATACTACCCAAAGCAATCTATAGATTCAATGCAATCCCTATCAAAATACCAATGGCATTTTTCAGAGAGCTAGAACAAATAATCCTAAAATTTATATAAAACCATAAAAAAACCGTGAATAGCTGTGGCAATCTGGAGAAAGAAGAATAAAGTTGGAGGTATCACACTACCTGATATCAAACTATACAACAAGACTACAGTAATCAAAACAGCCTGGTACTGGCATAAAAACAAATAGATTGATCAATGGAACGGAATAGAGAGCCTAGAAATAAATCCACGCCTGTACGTTCACTTAATATATAATAAAGGAGGTAAGAATATACAGTGGGGTAACAATAGTCTCTTCAATAAATGGTGCTGGGAAAATTGGACAGGTACATGCAAAAAAAGAAAAAAGCTGGGCTACCTTCTTACACCGTATGCAAGAATAGACTCAAAATGGATTAAAGACTTAATTATAGACCCGAAATCATAAAAATTCTAGAGGAAAACATAGGCAGTAAACTCTCTGATAGTACTAACGGGAAATTTTTTTCAGATTTATCTTCTCAGGAAAGGGAAACAGAAGAAAAAATAAACAAATGGGACTACATCAAACTAAAAAATATTTGTACTACAAAGGAAACCATCAACAGAAAAAAATAAAAAAAACTGACTGGGAGAAGATATTCGCTGATGACACATCTGATAAGGGGTTAAATCCAAAATATATAAAGAACATGTACAACTCAACAACAAAAATACAAACAATCCAATTAAAAAATGGGCAGAAGACCTGAACAGATAATTCTCCAAAGAGGAAATGCAGATGGCTAATATACATAGGCAAAGATGCTCAAGGTCACTAATCATCAGATGCAACCTAAAACCACTATGAGGGTTTTGGAGAAACATGGCGGAATGAAAGATGTTCCAAGATCTCTGCCCTTGCAACAATAAGCTGAACATCTAAAACAACAAAACATCCACCCAAATTGCACAACAGCACGGCTGAGCATGGGATCTGTATATAAGAGCTATCCTGGTTGTTGGGGGGAGGGGCATGGTGGACTGGGAGAAATAAAAAAGCTGCCTCTTGCAGCCTCAGGAGCTCCCTCTAGGAGGAAGGGGAGAGGAAAAGGTGTGGCGAGTTCCCTGAACAGCCCCTGCCTGGGAGAGTGTGAGTTCCACGCAGCTGGCGGTAGGGCTCAGTCATCAGGCAGAAAGCAGAGAAGCAGGACAGCAGAGAAACAACAGTTGCTTTTTACTAGCTGCAAGTTACAAAACTGAGGCTGAGCCACAGCCACCAACCCCACACCAGAGGCCCCTCACCCATGATCCACCACAAGACCAAACACTGCGGAGCCCCAGAGGAATCTGAGTAAACGCTACCGAAACTGTTAACAATGACAGGGACTGAGACTGAAGGGGTAGCGAGCACAAATAAATATAAAAAGAAAATAAAAAGACATCATTTAGGCTTTACATAAGCACGGATCCCAGAGGCTTAGAAGTCGCCTACTGGAAACCAAAAGAAAAGTGCCTTCTTCATAGCAGGCTAAAGAGAGACCTTTAAATATAAATCTTTCTTGAAAAAAAAAAAAAAAGCAGAATACACTTCCATTAATGCACAGGAGGAGATATAGTCCATTAAACACCGTGAACAACCAAGGTGTAAGGCATCAAAGAAAGAAAGAGAAAAATCTCCAAGAAAATAAGCTTACAGACATTGACATATGCAACTTAAATGATAGAGAATTTAGAATGGTACTTCTGAAAAAAACTCAGTGAGTTCCGAAAGAGTCATTATCAACAATTTCAGGAACTGAAAAAACACCTAGATGAGCAATCAAGGAAAATGAAACCCTCAAAAACAATAGAACAGATCTCTCTAGAGATAAAAAACACACTGGAAGAGTCAAAAATGAAATAGCAAGCTTGGGAAATAGAGTCGACTAAATGGAGGAAAGGATCAGTGATATTGAAAACAGTAAATTAGAAAAAATCAGAAGGAAGAAGAGAGAACTGAAGAACGAAAATAATGAAAGAGAAATACAAGAACTAGCTGATACTATCAGGAGAGGAAACATAAGAACAAATGGGCATTCTCGAAGGGGAGGAAAAGGAGCAGGGATTACAAAGCATTTTCAGACAAATAGTGGATGAAGAATTTCCCAATTTTAAGAAATGAGCTGGAGCTTGGATTTCAAGAAAGTCAAACAGAACACCCAATTATCTCAAACCATAAAGGCCTTCTCCAAAACATGTTGTATTAAAATTACCAAAAATCAAAGACAAAGACAGAATTCTCAGGGAAACCAGGGAGAAGAAAATGGTAACTTATAAAGGAAACCCACTAATTATTGTCAGACTTCTAACACAGACCTTGAACACAGAAAGGAGTGCAAGGAAATATTCAAAATATTAAGTGAAAGGAACTACCAGCCTAGAATAATATACCCAGCTCAGCTCTCTTTTAGATATGAAGGAGAAATAAAGACCTTTCCAGATATATAAGAATTGAGGGAATTCTCCAGCACGAGGCTTACACTACGGGAAATACTGAAAGGGGTCAGCTCACCTAAAACAAAATGATGCACACACAAAAGCATAATTAGGAGTAAGGTGACTATCAGGCAATAGAAGCAGAGGAGTGCAACCCTTACTAAGAACAGGGCATTGTAAGCTTACATAATAATAAGAGAATTGCTACAGCAGGACAGTAATAAACGTTCAGCATAAATAGGGACAAATTGAGACAACAATGACTGAAAAGGGGAGGATTCAAAGATCTAAATTCGCAAAGGGAAAAGAGGTAAGGCACATGCAGAAGAAATGGACGACTATATATATAACTATCCCTTTTATTTCGTGGTAACTACACACCAAAGATTCAGAACTGAAGTATAGAACATAAAACAAGAAGAACAGAGGGAAAACCCACAAAAGCCAACCAAAATAAAGAAAACAGAAACCCAAGGACAAGGAAGCAATGGAAATACCAAGCTACCAGAAAGCAAAAAAGACGACAGCTATAAGAACCTTATATTTCAATAATCACCTTCAATGTAAATGGACTGAACTCACCAATAAAAGGCAGCAGAGTTGCAGAATGGATCAAGAAACCAAATCCAAATCATATGCTATCTCCAAAGAGATACATCTTATCTCCAAAGACAAATATAGCCTCAAAATGAAAGGGTGGAAAATGATATTTCAAGTAAATGGCATTCAGAGAAAAGCGAGAGTAGTGATACTAATATTGGATGGAATAGACTTCAAAATCAAAAAGGTAAAGAAAGATATTGAGGGACACTTCACAATGAAAAGGGTATCAGGTACCAAGAAGACATAACACTTTATTAAATCTTTGCTCCCAATCAGGCAGCCCCAAAATATATAAAGCAATTACTAACAGAACTTAAAGGAGAAGCAGATCAAAACACTGTTGCAGTAGGGGACCTAAATACCCCACTGTCAGATAAGATAGATCCTCCAACAGAAAATCATAAGGAAATAATATCCTTAAATGACACATCAGACCAACGGGACATAACGGAAATTTACAAAGCCGTTCATCCCCAAACAGCTGCTTACATGTTCTTCTAGTGTACATGGAACATTTTCAAGGATCAACCATATACTGGGACACGGAGATAGCTTTAACAAATAAAAATGGTTAAAATCATACCAACCATATCTCTGATCATAGATGTTCTGAAACTAGAGATCAACTGCAAAATGAAAATAGGAAGAATCACAAAAACATGGAGGTTAAACAACATGCTACTGAAAAATGACTGGGTCAGAGAAGAAATAAAAAGAGAGATAAAGAGATACATAGAAACGAATGATAATGATAGCACAACATATCAAAACATTTTGGACATGGCAAAAGCAGTCAGAAGAGGAAAGTTCACATCATTACAGGCCTACTTACAAAAATGAGAACGAGCCTAAATAACAACTTAATGCTTCATCTTAAAAAACTAGTAAAGAAGAACAACTGAAGCCTAAAGTCAGGTAGAGAAGAGAAATAATCAAAATTAGAGCAGATAAAAATGAAATCGAAAACAACAAAAAAAAGAAAAAAGAAATGTAACAGAGCTGTTTCTTTGAGGATAAAAATAGAAACCCGTTCATAGCTAGACTCACTAAAGAAAAAGAGAAAGGACACAAATAAATAAAATCAGGGATGAAAGAGGGGAAATTACAACTGATAGAGCAGATATACAAAGGATCATACAATACTATGAAAAAGGTATAACACCAAATTTGAAAAACTACAAGAATGGACCAGTACTCAGAAAAATACCACCTTCCTACACTGAATCAGGAGACCTGGAAAATCTAAATAGACCTAACAGCAGTATGGAATTGAAAACAATCATCAAAAACCTCCCCAAAGTAAAAGTCCAGGACCAGATGGCTTACCAATGAATTTTTACCAATATTCAAAGAGATTTATACCTAGTTCTCCTCAACTCTTCCAAAATATTGAAGAGGAGGCATATTTCCTAACTGATTTTATGAGAGGCCAATATTACCTGATACAAAACCTGGTAAAGATAACACACACAGACACACAGACACACACACACACACACACACACCAGAGCACACGACGCACGACGCACGCAACGCACGCACACACAACTACAGAGCATTCTCTTTCATGAACAGATGCAAATCCTAAATACGATACTAGCAAACCAAATACAGCAACATATTAAAAAGATTATACACCATGATCAAGTTGGCTTATCTCCAATAGCACAGGGAAGGTTCAACATACGGAAAATCAATTACTGTGATACATCACATAACAAAGAAGAATCATACGATATAATCAATAGATGCAGAAAAAAGCCTTCAAACAAGATACAGCATCCATTTATGATCAAAACACTTAGCAATCCCCGTCAAAATCCAATTGGCATTTTTTAAAGAAGAGAGAACAAAAAATCATCAGATTTGTATGGAAGCACTAAGAGACCCTGAATTGCCAAAGCGATCCAGTGAAAAAAGAACGAAGTTGGAGGGATTACTCTGCCCAACTTCAAATATACTAAGAATTGACAGTAATCAAAACGGCATGGTATTGGTAGAAAAATAGACAGAATCGAGAGCTAGAATTAAACCCGCACATAATATGGGCAAATAATTTTTGACAAAAAAGTGAAAAACATGCAGTGGACAAAGGAAAGTCTCTCCAATAAATGGTGTGAGAAAACTGGAAAGCCACTATGAAAGAATGAAAATAGCATGTTGTCTATTAACATATACTAAAATTAACTCAAATGAATTAGGGACCTGAATTTAAGACCTGAAACAATAAAATGCATAGAAAAAACATAGGAACGAAAACTCAAGGACCCTTAAAAGAGGATTTTACACATTAGACCTCAAAAAGCAAGGGAAATAAAAGCTAAAATAAATGAATGGACTACATTGAACTAAAAAAGCTTCTGCTTAGTAAAAGAAACCTGTTACAGAGACAATTACAGAGACAACCATCTGAATGGGAAAATATATTTGCAAGGAAACACCTCCGTAAAGGTCTTAATATCCAAATATCTGAAGAGACTCAAACAACTTAATAACAACAAAAAAACACAAAGGATTCAATAAAAAAATGGGCACAGAACCTGAAGCGACACTTCTCCCAGGAAACAAACACAAATGGCCAACAAATATATGAAAAGATGCTTGACCTCCACTAGCTTTGTGAAATGCAAATCAAAATCACAATGAGATCTATCACACCTGTTAGAATAGCTATAATCGACAGGAACAAGTAAGAACAAATGTTAGAGAGGATATAGGGAAAAAAGGAACTCTCATACACTGCTGGTGGGACGCAAATTGGTAAAGCCATTATGGAAAACAGTATGGAGGTTCCTCAGAAAACTAAGAATTGATCTACCAAATGATCCAGCAATCCCTTTACTAGGTATTTACCCCAAAGACTTGAAAACCCATATCCGAAAAGATAATTGCAACACTGATGTTCATAGCAGCATTATTCATGGTGGCCAGGACATGGAAGCAGAAGTGTTCTACGATAGAGGATTGGGCTAAAGAAGCTGTGGTTCGTATATACAATGGGAAATTACTCAGCCATAAGAAGAAATAAAATAGGCGGCCATTTGAGACAACATGGACAGACCTTGAGATAATCATGCTAAGCGAAATAAGCCAGACAGAAAAAAATTGAAAATTACATGAATAACTTATTTTGGGATATAAAGCTAAAAGCAACAAATGATCAGGACAAACAAATAGAGACTCATGGACACTGGATTAATAGACTAGTGGTTTCCGTAGGAGGGGATGGGGTGAGGGGGAAGGTAGACGGAAAAAGGGGGTCAAATATTTGGTGAAGAATGAAATCTAACTATGGGAGGTGAACACACTGTGTAAATATATAATAGCCTTATTGTTAAAGTGTACAGCTAATACTTACCAGATTTTGTTAATTCAATGGTGACCAAAAAAAAATTAAAATTAAAAATTAAAAAAAAAAAACCTCACAATAAGATATCACCTTATACCTGTCAGAATAGCTATCATCAATAAATCAAAGAACAAGAAGTTTGGCAAGGATGTGGAGAAAAGAAAACCCTCATACACAGATTGATGCTATGGAAAATTCTATTTTTTTCTCAAAAATTTAAAAAATGGATATATATACTTTTTGGTTTTGCCAGCAACTGCACTTCTGGGTATTTACCCAAAGAAAACCAAAACAATAATTTGTGGAAGCAACCTAAATGCCCATCAAACAGATGATTAGATAAAGTAGATTCATATATACAATGGAATATTACTTAGCCATTAAAAAAATGAATCCTACCATTTGTAATGACATAGGTAGACCAGAGGTTTATTATGCTGAGTGAAATAAGTCAGAGAAAGATAAATACCAATGGTTTCACTATACGTGAAATCTAAGGAATAAAAAGAACAAACTAATCAGAACAGAGTCACAAATATAGAAGACAATCTGGTGAAGACCAGAGGGGAGAGGGGTTGAGGGAGTTGGGAGAATGGGATGAAAGGTTAATAAAGTACAAATTAAGTAGTTGATAGATGGTCATGGAGATGTGGGGTACAGCACAGGAATGCAGTTAGCATAATGCACTGGCTAGGTAGAGACACAGAGGAGAGAATGAGGAATTAGGGAGATCGTTTTACAAATTATATAAATTTCTAACCAATGTACTGTATACTCAAAAAAAAACACACAAAACAACAACCAAAAAACTGCATACAAATCTACAATTCAATAAATTTTTATCAAAATTAAAAAACGAGGACTGTAGAGCTAGACTGCCTGGGTACAGAACTTGAATTTGCTACTTATTTGCTATGTGACCTTGGGTAAGTTGCTTACTTTTTCTGTGCTTCAAATTCCTCAAACGTCAAAAAAACAGAGTAATTAAAAGACCCAACTCAAAATAGTCTGGGGATTAAATGAATGAAGAGGGTAAAGGCCTATAAACAAGGCCTGACATAAAGTGTTAGGTTTCATCCTCCATTCTCATAGCATACAAAGCAGGGTATCTATGTAAACATTTTTGTTTTCTTATTTTTAATTTTAATGACTAGAGACAGTAGATGCAAAGAAAAACTAAGACTTGCATATAATACTAGAAACCTCTTGAACCTATAATTTCCTCATATGTTAAAAGAGGACAATAAAAATGTATTTTAAAGAACCGGTGTAAAGATTAAATAAAAGCTATGAGTATTTCATAAAATTCTAAAATGACAAATATTATTTTATCACTAGAAGTATCATAGGAATGTCTTCTTTTTCCACTTCCTCCATTAGGCTTTAGCTCTCAATCCAGCCCTTCTCCCTAAGGTAGAAAGATGTGTGGAGACAATGGTAAAGATGGAGAAGTGCACATTACAGGAGTTAGATGAAGAGGATATGCAGCAAGAAGCATAAAAGCAGAGGGGAAAAAAGCAGTAGGAAAAGAACTGGGGCATTCCTAAGTTCCTCTATTTACAAAGAATGGTTAGATCAAACCAGACTATGACTGCAAAAACAAAGGGGACTTGGAAGCTGTCATTACAAAAGGAGTACACCTGCCTTGCGAGACGAGTCCATTCACAATTACGTTCCTGAAAGGTGGCTGTCCAAAGAGAGCTGTGCCCAGCACCAGCATGGTGTAAAACCTGGAAAAAGCCCACAAAGAAATAGTTTAAACAATAAACAAATAAACAGAAAAGGAGTCTAAGCATAGGAGAAAAACCAGTGGTTATTTACTGAGAATTTCTATTCGTTCGTTCATTCGTTCGTTCGTTCATTCATTCATTCATTCATTTTAGGTGAGGCAACCCTTGGTTGACCTCACAGATTGCAAGGACCTTGTCATCTTACGAGTCCTTATTTTTTTAAAAAATTTTCATGCCTACAGCACCTGGTCTTCTTAGGTGGTCTCCCATCCAAGTACAAACCAGGCTTGATCCTGCTTAGCTACCGAGATCAGATGGGATCAGGCTTGTTCAGGGTAGTATGGCTATTGAGGAAAATTTCTATTTTAGCTCTGTTATACTTCTTGATAAATCACTTAAAGCAAAGGCTCTTAGTTTTGGTGACATATTAGAATCACAGCGGGATTGCTGAAAAATTACACACAGGACCCACGTGTAGACTAATCATATTAGAACTTTTGATCAGAAAAATGCGCTTTATTTAAAGCAAATAAAGGCTGGGAGTGATGTACTGACTCCCCAGCAGTTGAGGAGAGTACCACCGCCCCCCTCGGGGAGCCAGATAGACAGCTACAAGGCAGAGCAGGGCAGTGCTGGGCAGCCTTCAGGACCTCCACAAAACACAAGGCTGATAATCAAGAGATGTGTGTCACCTTCAGCACAAGGTCATATGGAACAGTCTTGATAAAAAAAAAAAAAATGCAAAAAGCATTCTCATCCAAAAGTCAAAAGACAGACTACAAGAACACAGAAAATGTTTTACTCTGTCAGATATCACATATGTCATTTATTGCTAGCTAGCTTGTTCCCTAAAAGAACTACATCACATCCCTGTAAGCTGTCTTGGTAAGTGATGCTCTCATGTCACCTCCAACCTGACTTTGTACCCCAGACCATCATGGGAACGTTAACTGATGAGGGTGGAGACCAGACCCCATGCCTAGCATAAATACCTGACAAAACATCCCTTCTTCTAAGGAAGGTCAGGAGGACCCTGGTGTTTAGGAGAGGCAGCCCACATTTGAGGCAAGGAGAGGTTGGCAGAATGTACACAGGGATCCATATAAGGACTGTTAACAGTTGCTAGAGTTCTCCTGTCCTCAGAGGAACAACTTTGTGGTGAGTCATTTGGGCTGACCCAAGAGTAAGAGTTTGTGCCTGGTAGCTGTTCCTATAGCTGAATGGATTGAAAACTTAAAATAGCACATTCTGAAGTATTAAAAAGGCTGGAAATTTAACCAGTTTGTGATGACTACTGTAATTTGTAAACACAGAAAACAACATCAACATTCCTTAAATACTCCTGCAGAAACATTACTAATGAAAAGTATAATTAGACCCGGGCCCACCAAGTTAATCCACAAAGAGAAGGTAACTTCTCTTTTATAATTAAAGAGGACAGGGTACTGCTTTATATAAGATACCAGATAAAACCAATGCCAATGTTCTTTTTTAAAATCTAGCCTTTAAAAAATGTTAATTTTGTAAGGCTAGCCAAACATCTGAGGACATTTCCAAGTATCCCTCAAATTTGTAGAACCCAAGTAAATACTCATTATCTCCTAAGTAAATACTCATTAAACATTTGAGTAAATGATTTGAGAAAACCATCTATAAATACATATTAAGGTTTTTACATCACTTAAACTTCCAGTGAAACAAATCTCTATTTTCTGTCAGTGAAATACTTCGAACTCTAAAACTACAGCCCTATCATGGTAAAAGACTCCTACTCAAAAGACACTTTAATGGTTTGCTTGGTGGTGAGGAGTAAAGAACAGGAGTAGAGCCTATCTTATTTGACAACCTTCCCCAGCACACAGATGTAAAATAACTGCTAAATAAAACCAAATCAACAAAGCACTTGAAAAGAACAAGGACATACCACCCTCTGGTTTGGTCAATGCCTTCGGCAATGAAGTCTGCAGGAAATGCATCCTCAAACTCCCTCTTGTTTTCAAATGGATAATGTAACTTGAGCATAGGGCATGCTGCCACTCTCGAACCAACAGTCAAACACTTCAGAGATGCGACGCAATGATCCCTTCCACAGCGTGAAGGAATGGTCAGATGGTCAATGCTATTAAACAAAAAAGTAGTCATTTCTATTCATTTAAGCACATACAACAACCTGCAGTTTAATAGCCAGCAGGAAACACAAAATCCTGACAAGCTCTTTCATATGCATCTATGAACAGAAATATTGACAGTTATCACAAGCTTTCATAGAGCACCAGAAGGGCTCAACCTGGAAGGTTATATTGCCAAAGTCCCCTGACATCTAATTCAAGGACAGAGGTAACTTCCTCAATATGACAAGAGTCACCAACAACAATGTAATTCAGCAAGCAAGTGTTTGATTTCTACAAGTAGCTCTGTGATCTGTTACAGAGACCATGTCTTCATAGGTTACGACTAGTCCAAGGCTCTCTAATAGAAAATCCCTAATCTCTAATTTCTAATCTCTCTGATAGAAATGATGTGAATCAAACATTCAGAAACTGACCTCTCTCTATGGAGATCTGAGATCTTTGCTCCTGACAGTTCTTCAAGTTCTGCCATTGATCCAATGCATATTACCTGTCAAAACAAAGTTAAAAAGCAGAAGTGCCTCAGAGTTAAAGCTCACAGAATTAATTTCTGTAACATTTATGTTAGAAACCTTTGCTCTTTCAGGGAAAGTTATCACCAGTCTGGCTTACCCTCACGAAAGACTGCAGGTCACTGTCTAAAGAGGTGAGCAGACTTCACTTCTCTACTACCTGTATCAGAGGGAGGTCCTACACCAAGAGGATATTAAACATTCATAGCTATTATCTGTACAAGATTTTTTGATGATTTACTATGTCCAACTCTCTACCAAAAAAAGTGAATGCCTAGACTATTACTCTAAGGCATCATAGTTCTTGGCACTTGAATTTGGCTCTTTAAATCTGAAATTGCTCCAAGTCAAAACTACAACTAAAATTATTGTTGGAATTAAAACAGTCATATCACAAGATGTGACCATTATGTCCAGGTAAGGAGGCTGAGAGATGGCCCAGCTGGGGCACTTATAATAGGGTGGGGAATGACCAGGCCAGGGAGTTTCTGATGATACTTAGTGAATAGACATGGCCTCTTTCTCTGCCCTTTTCTGATCAGTCCTGAAAAGTATTGTGATTCAACTATTTTACTGTTGCCTTTCAGGTCCTTCCGTATGGGAGATTTACTGAGGTCCTTGGCCTGCTGTGGTTTATGACTGCTCTCATACTGTTTTCAGCGCTGTACAGCAGGCCCTATCATGGGAATACATCTATAGTTCTATATATATATACACATATATATAAAAATATAAATATATAAATATATTTTAAAATATATATAATATACATATTATATAACATAATATATATAATATATATTATATTAATATTTATAGACATACACACATACACTCACACAATCACCTGACTTTACAGATTAAAGGTCTGCAATACTTGTGTAATTTTTAAAAAAATCTTTCTTTTTCATTGCTATAATGTGTGTTTAACACCTTATGTCCTAGCTCAAGGTCTGGAGTATGTTCTATTCATCGATACTCATAAGGGAAGAAAAAAATCTGAGCACACAATTTAATGTATGGTTTCCCCAAGAAACACAATTGCATTCTTCACTTTTACATGGAGGAAAATCTTAAAAAATTGTAATTAAAGTAAAAGTAAAAATACATTAAAATCCTAAAAATATATTCTTATTTGTTATCATTATAGGAAGGAATGAGAAAAACTAGATGAAATAAGAAAGGGGCAAAGAAAAAGAAACCATATTCTTTCACCCATGTTCAGACAGCACAAACAAAAAAAAAGGCATCAGCAAAAATCAACACAAGGACACATCGCCAGCCTTACTTCCTTGAAGTCCTCGCTGACCCACAGAGGGATAGGAGTGCCCCAGTATCTGTTTCTGGAAATTGCCCAGTCATGTGCATCTTTTAGCCAATTTCCAAATCGCTTTTCCCGCACAAACTCTGGGACCCTGCCAATAAACAGGTCGGATACCCCAAAAGGGAAAACATTAGTAAATAAATTTGTATATGAGTTCTGCATAAACCTCTGTATAATGCTTTGTGGACCTAACACTCTGAAAACACTGGACTCCCTCCTAGGAGATTGTACAGCACCAGATGACCCACAGTTGCTGTTATCTGCTGAGAATTCATCCCAGTGAAGATGTTCTTTAATAGGAAATCACACATGTCTCCCTATCCTGCACTCTCCAACTGGGGACTACTGTAGTTCTCTAACCAGTCACCATGATGCTAGTAGCCTGACCCACTCAGATCCAGTCTCTGGGTCATCCACACAATAGAACTTTTACTATAACTCACTCGGAAGGGCTATGAATAGGCTGGGCTATTGGTAGCTGGTTGGTAGCTGCCTCTCTAGGTTCACCTGTGGTCCCCTTTGGCATTGTAACTTTAGGCTCCAGCAATGAGGCAAGTTCCTTAGAATGTGGCTTCTCACCTCAATGCCTTTGCTTGTATCACCCCTCCATTGTGATAAACTTCATCCTGCAGCTCTCCTTATCCTTTGAAGTTCAACTTTGCAGGAAACCTTCTCAAGCTCAAGGCTGAGTTAGAGCACCCTAGGCTCCCAAATGTGCTGTTTTCTCAGGTATTCTGGTTAAAGTCTTATATAAACGTCAGTTTATAGGCCTGCATCCACCATGAGGCTACTGGGACTAATATTCCATAACCAGTACTTCACACATCTGGTAAACTAAAGAGCTCTTTAGGTATAAACAGAAAAAATTGCTTTTTTTTTTGAGTAATCAGGGTCATTTTTGCCAGAAAATACAGAAAGCTACAGCCATTTCCCTTTACTGCCCTGAGATTCGCCCCACTTTTCCAAAATTAAATGCAGTTTTTAAGTTGAGTTGGGTTCTTGTGGAAGTAAGAAATAGTAATTAGCCTCCAAGACTCTCATTGAAAAACATTCGTCTGGAATGCAGATTCAGCTTTATAATCATTTTTTTTGTACCTACAGGTTGAAGTGACACCTCTCTGCATCAGATATTAGCTAACAGCAAGGCTTCTGTCCCACAGCGCTTACCCATGAAGCCACACTGCACAAGGCATCTTCATACTTGAAGGAACTCAGTAAGTACAGTTGACCTTTGAATAACATGGGTCTGAAACTGCATGGGTCCACTTATAAGCAGATATTTTTTTTTCCCAATGGACTTGTGCAGTTCAAATTCATGCTGTTCAAGAGTCAATTCCGAGGTTGAAAATCCATGGATATGAGGGGCAACTGTAGTTTATACATGGATTTTTTGACTGCGCAGAGTGGTGGCCCCTACTCTTGCGTTGTGCAAGGGTCAAACTGTAATTATAAATGGCTTTTATAGGTACATATCCAAAATAAACGTTTACCTAAAATGACAATTACTTAAAGATGAAGAATCCTTGAGTATGGATTTTTTTTTGACTCATTCTCTTTGTAAATTGAATAAACAGCAGTTTGTGATTCCTACTGGGTTTTTGAAAAAAAAAGTTCCTCTATATGCCTTATCATAAGAAGGATGCTATTTGTTATATGATATTAAATTGTGTTCCTAAAAATACAGAATAAAAATAGCTAATTATTACAATATGCAAATAAAAACAGCTAAACCAATATTTACTAACGCACATGACAAAGGACAACTTGAAGGTGCACATTTTACTGCTCACACAGTAAACAGAGATCAATGTGTTCCTCAGCAGCTGGTCCACCATGTGCTCCACCTCTCACAAACCAGCTAGGCACTGCTTTGTAAATGAGAGGAGTGTCTGACCTGGGGAAGCAAAAATGGAGAATGTGGCTAGTCAGACTGAGGTATAGCAGGCACCTAGGGTAAGAATGACCTTTACTTTCTTACTGAAATCACCACTACTTATCTGGCCATCTGCTGATATTTATTTCTACTACAATACTAATGTCTATATTGTCAGCATTGGTCGTCCCCCTCAGCAATAACAAACAAGGCGAATGCTTTAAAAGAATAAAGAAAAAATTATAGTCTCTGCTGGTGTGTGATAGTTTCTAAAAAAATGTTGTCAGCTTTAGCAAAATGAAATATGGGAACAGAACATGATGCCATGGAATATTCTACTTTCATCTATACTTTTCATAATGATTTTATATTAAAACTTATATCACACATTTCCTCTTAAAATCCATTAGAAAATTTTAGCAATACATTCACCTTAAAGAAATGTTGCCCCAACACAAAACATATTTTGTATACGTGAGATAAAGAAAACATAACATATATATGTATATTTTACATATTTATATATATATGTTTGGTCCTCGGCCTCTGATTCTGGCACAGAGCTCCTAAAAACCTTATATGTGGTAAGAGCACTAGGAGCATCTTTTTGTTCTAATATTTGGTGTTGGATACTAGTTCCTGACACAGAGCTCCTGAAACTCATGCAATTTCCTGGGTGACAGGAGTGTTCTAATGAGGTGACTCTAGGTGGGGCTCTTGGAAAAGGGCTGGTCACCAGAAAGACCAAGCCATGATAGAAGCTTGGAAATTTTCAGCCCTGTCCTCTTCCTCCTGGGAAGGGAGAGAGCTAAAAATGGAGCTAATGCTTGATTATGCCTATATGATAAAAGTATGGGGGTTGGGGAGCTTCCATATTGGTGAACACATCCACATACTGGAAAAGGTGACGCACCCCAAGTCTGCTGGGACAGATGCTCCTGAGCAAGGGGCCCTCCCAGACCTCTCCTAAGTATCTTTTCATCTGGCTGTTTCATCTGTATTTTCATTATGTTCTTTAATAAATGGCAAAAGTAAATAAATGTTTCCTGAAGTTCTGTGAGCCTCTCTAGAAAATTAATCAAACCCAAGGAACACGTAGTTGGAACTTCTTTCTGATCTATACATAAGTCAGTCAGGGGACAACCTGGGTTTTTGGCTCAGAAGTGTGTGAGTGTGTGAATGTGTATGAGAGAGAGAAAGAGAAAGAGAGAGATAGATAGGGAGAGAGAGGACGGGGGAGGGAGAGAGAGAGAGAAGAGAGAGAGACAGAGAGAGACAGAGAGAAGACAGAGAGAGTGTGTGTGTGGTGTGTGTGTGTGGTGGGTGGAGGAATTGAGCCTTTAATCTGTGGGGGTCTGGTGCTATTAGTGGGTAAGACAGTTTAGAACTGAATTAAATTACAGGACATCCAACAGGTTGTTGCAGAGAATTGTTTGGTGTGGAGAAAAACCTCCACAATTTTGGTAACCAAAAGTGTCATGAATGAAGTGTTTTATATGAGTAGTTGACAAAAAACACAGTAGACGAAAAACTGGGTTGTTCTCTGTATCGGCAGGCGACTGAAACTGGGTTTTTTTTTCTTTACAGTCTATACCTATATTTCTCACACAACTCCTGAGGAAAGAAATAACTGTAATGCACTTAGAAAATTCTCCTGGAAACAAGAAGGCAGTTTTCCAAACACTAAATCTAAGAATACAAATGAGATGGGAACCATATAATTGACGGAACAGGCATATATATTAAGAGTATTTACAAATCTAAAGCTCTAACTACAACACAGTCTTTATTTCTTCTCATCCAGCAGAAAAGGGTAGCTATGAGTGATGGTACTGGCAATGAGAAGTCGGCCTTGTTTCCTTTAGGGCCCTGATGATATTTTTTTGTCAGCATCCTGTTAAAAAAATTAAAATCTAGCCATTAAAATACCCCTACAATACTTGGTAACACAATATAATTAAGTATATTACTAAAATATGATATTTGGATACCTTTAGTATGAGTAAAGGCACAAATAACAAATGTACTACTACAAAAATACTTGGTCCATATTTTAGCCACTGTATAACTTGAATACTTTTTAAATATTCTGTATCATTCAAAAGTGAAGTTTTCAATCAGCAATGATTACGCCCAAGATCACAAAGTTGCTTCATGAGTCATAAATAAGAGCCCAGTTTTTCTAATTCCTATGCTTGAAACTCTAGCATGCTTCCCTTGAAGATACTAGACCCCCCCCCCCCGGAATAATAGCTGATAATATCTATCTTTCCTGATTTTATGTGCTGAAACAAAACAAAAATAATTCCTGGAAAAAAAAAATCCCAGATGTGGAAGCTATTTGATAAAAACTGATTAATGAAAAAAGTATGAATGAAACTGACATCTTTCTATGTCATAACAGTCACGGACCTTCACATATTGTCCCATGAAATCTGTCACTTCTGCTGTAAAACAGCCTGAAGCATCCACAGGGCAAACAGAGACAGAGTCTTCTGAATGATGTTGCAATCCATACAGACCCGATATCATCCTGGGAGAAAAGGGAAGGCAGGGGAGGAAAGAATAAAACAGTTTAAATGAGGGTTTGGCGAGAGAGGAGTATGAGGTGTGTAGAATTTACAGGAGAATTTTTCAGTATTCTGATGAATAAATGTAGTCAGCTGTATATATTCTTTCAACTGAAGTTAATTCAAAGACCATTCAGAGAACAGCAAGCCTTACAGTTAGGGCATTAGATCATCTAGCCCAGTCTTCCCAGCCATTAATTTCACAGACCTTTTTATGTATCAGAGTATCCATTAAGGGAGATGCACACATGAATATATTAAAACAATCAAAATTTGATTTATAACAGCAGTGTGTACACACATACAATGTATACACACAGCAGAACAACATAAAGGTATAAGGCTGACCTATTTAGTACTGCAGATGATGCCTTGATATGCATATGGATTTTGCATCCTGTCAAAGAAGCACCTGAAAGATGCCAATAAGACTTAGCTTACCTAAATTATATCACAATACTTCAGGAATATATTTTGAGTAGTGTTAACAATAATTAGAGCAAACATATGAAATCGCTATGTCAGACAGTGGTCAAACTTCATAATGCTAGCTGCAAGGAAGGCTGACTGGTGCATCCAGATTTTTAACTATGTGTTCCTCTGCAAAACCCAGCAACGAACCTGACGCGCCATTTTACAGATTGGGAAGGAATGGCAGCACGTAGAAATAACTCTGCTGCAATAAGTGGCAACAGTCACATTCAAAACCAAACAACCTGGCTCCAGAGTCCACAGTCTTCACAGCTGTGCTCTGCTGCCCAAATCAAAAATGAAAGGGATCGTCTTATGCTAAATATTGAAACCACATTCTGGTTTTGACTCCAAGACAAGATACAAAGCAAATATGCTTCCATCTGGGACTGTGTTTAACTTTCACTGTGCTGAGGGGCTGCCTGGTGTGATACAACATCTGGGCGTGCTAATAGCGAGGGGAGTGACAGCCTGGCCATTAAAGACGACCCAAAAAAAGCATCTTTGTGACAGACAGGAAAAGCTCCGAAGCTGAGCAATTTGAATTATCTAGTGAGAACAAACAGCTCTACCCACTTCAACTAGCTGAGAGAAGCATTCCTGAATGGCCAGAATGATTGTTGATGTGCAACACATCATGTGCAGAAGTATAGACTCTGCAGATGGATCACATAGTGTACCCCTGGCAAAGATGGCACATAAGGAGGTCTTTTTAGAAATCTCTACAAATGGTGTTAAAGTTGCAGTTTAAAGATCAAGATCTCCTATAATGTTAAAATGCGGGGCATTCAGACAGATACATAAGTATTACTATAGTAAATGACAAATTACTCACATTTCAAAAGGAAAACCTAAACTACAATTCAAAATCATGAAGTTATCTTTTTTTATTATTTAGTTATCAGCAGAGCAACCATATCAATTGACTCTAAAACTGTTATGAATAACTGAAATGACTAGTTCCTAAAACTCAGTAAATAGTATTATCAAGATTGCTTCCACACAAGTTTAGGTACTATTAAGAAGTTATTAATTTTATTGGGTTTAACAATGCAATGGTGTTATATTAAAAAACTAAAAGTCCTTAGCAATTGGGATGTTGACGGAGTATTTGCAGATGAAAGATAGGATGTTTGAGGATTTGCTTCAAATCCTCCAGTTAAAATAAAGGCACAGGAAGAGGGGAAGGAACAAGATAGATAAAATGGAATTCCTAAACTACTGATAACTTATGCAGCTGGATGATGTAAACACAGAATTTATTTAATATTTTCTTTACTTTTCTGTATTAAAGATTTCCATAATAAAATCCCTGAAGTATGAAAACAAATGATCAAGGGAAAGACTAGCTTGCCATCCCTATTGCTGACAAAATGATCAACGCTGAGAGGAGTCTGTCGGTCCTCAGCAGACATTCTACATTGGCAGCAGCATCTGTGTACCTCTACAGCGTAAAGCACTGTGTTAAACACTCTCTACAGAAGATTCCACTTAAATTCGAGCAGGTTTTCAGACAAGCAGGTAATAATAACATTACAGAGGAGGAAAAGGAAATCCAGACATGCCAAGTAACTCACTGCAGGGACTGCAGGGCTTCAACTTAACGTGATGTCTGGTTTACTCTTAAAGCATGCCCTAATCTCTATATACTCTTATATTTTATTTCATATACAAATTACAGTTAAAAAAAGATCACATCAAAAAAAAATTGCTCTGGGCAATAAAATCAACCATACCAATACAAGCTTTGAGAAGAGGTCAAAATTCTCCCTCTGATTATGCAGTATTTAGTCAACTGCCGCTGGCAGTGAGGGAACCTTTTGCATTTTGATGGTTGTGACTGCATGACTCTATGCCATTGCAAAACTCACAGAATCATAAAGAACAAAGTGTATGTATAATATTATGAATGAATGAAAATATAGCATACCTTTTAGAAAGACTAAACACCTAGTAACACACAGAATTTAGCCCACCATTTTCAGAAACCAGCTCAGGGTGAAAGGAACTGCAGATACAAGTTTTATAAGCTATCTTTAAGGGCAGTGAGCCTGAAAAGAGGTTGACTTCATGGCTCAAGCAAGAGCGGTGAGACACACATATGTGCGTGCGCATGTGTACATACACACACAGTGGCCAACGATATTTACTTCTTATAAATTTATACTACTCACAGCACCAAAGTAAGGAGCTTGGTGTACAACCCCCGTGCCTTCTTCCTCTCTCACATAGCTGTCAACGAGCACAGTAAAAGCACCATTCTCTTTGTACTGGAAAAGAAACATTAGCAGGCTTAAAGGATAAAACACTACCATGTCATCGTATTAATTCTGTTACAGTTTTTGGAGCCTGAAAAACTTTTCTCCCCCTCTTGTAAACTTGTATTTTAGATTCTTCTTTGGAGTAAAACATTCTTTTCAGCTGTTTACAAAGTAATTTCTGAGCTGTAAAAACTCCATGTTCCTCCATTATATTTCCCCATTCAATCTTGGCTGTCATAGACAGAAAGCGTGAGGATCCTTTTTAATTGCATCTGCACCAGAACCTTGGCAGCAGACAGTAACAGCTCCAGGTTAAAAAACTTATAACATGCAAAATTATTTTCAGTGACAAAAATGACAGAATAATTCAGATTGAAAATAAACATGCTAATTATATATATGATTCCATGAATAACGATTCACCATTTGTAAATGGAGTAATTATCTAAATATTTGCAGAGAAAATTTTCTAATTTCCTCAGTACAAAACTGGGCATTTTTAGTAGTCCTCCTGGACCCCACCCCACTTTGTCCCCCAGCATGCAGTTTATCATACGGCCCAGAAAATACGTTCCTTAAACTACTCTCTTCCTGGTATGTAGTTGACCCTTGAACAATACAGGGTTTAAGGGCACCAACCACTACTTAGTTGAAATCTGAGTATAGCTTTTGACTCTACAGCTGGCCCTTAGCAACCTTGGATTCAATTTTGAAAATAGAATTTTCAGTCTGCAGTTGGTAATGTGAAAAACTGCTTTCGATCCACAGTTGGTTAAATAAAATCTGTGAATAAGTGAACCCACGCACTTTAAACCCTTGTTCAAGGGTCAGATGTATTTTCAATCACCACATATGCTTTGCTTCTCTATCTCCTTCCAGTCCAGCTCAAGTTACTCAGTTGTAAAAGGCAAACCTTGAAAGAAATAGCATGGAGGAGCCAAGAGTCATGAGTTTTATCTTTGGGCACTCCACTCTCTCTAACATGAAGGGGAAATGTTTTCATTTGATTTCCTTTGCAACAATAAAGTCAGGTCCATAAACACAAGGCTACAGACGTCCTTTTTCTACCTTTATCTCTATTTGTTTTCATGTACCCTTTGCTTTAGCCAAAATAACCCTTTGCTTTCTTACCTCTCTGACTTTGTAAAAATGATTTTCAAAATTAAACCTAAAATCTTGTGACAAAGGTATTAGCATTTCCATGTTTTAAAAATATTCTGGTTGTATTTGCATTTCACAGGTGAACAAACTCAGAACAAAGATAAAATGGTTTGCCCAAATCACACAACCAGCAACGACGAAGCTAGGACCTGAAACAAGGTCTTTTGTATCCAAATACATCATTTCAACTATAGCATAGCTCCTTAATTGTTTGGCATTTGCTTAAAACTAAACATAAAAAATAACCATAAATTTTAAATGCCCAAATCATACCTAGAAATGTTTTTGATGTGGTATGACAGGTGCCAAAAGGTATTTCTTCAATGGGTTTAAACATGGAGAAAGATTTGTATATCCTTTAAAATCAAGATGTAGGAACAGGGAACACACACAGGTATCTTACTGTTTATAACTGTAGACCAAGGAACCCCATAGTGTATTCCTCTTTTCTCGGGATCCAGCTCTGGATCCTGCCCCACAGAGGCTGAAGGCGGGTCTGCAGTCACTACTGAGAGCTGCAGTGCTGCTCTCAGCACTTACTCTCAGAGATTCCATTTATAGTTTTACATGTCTACTTTAGGTATACAATGGATGACTCTGTCCTAAGTCAAAGAATTTAGTATCTTAAAGTCATGGAAGGTCCTAGACATTTCAGAAAGCTAATCGAATGGACAGGTGTTATTTAACTTAATTCTACAGAGTGCATATTCCAGCAGACTTCTGACTTAACCCCGTATTCCTATCTAGAGTGTCGATGTGCATTATTTGAGAGGAGTGAGATTTCTTCAGGTTCTCAATAGGGTCTGTGATTCAGAAAGGGTAAGGCTCACTGATCTAGTGGAAGTTTTAAGACAAAAACAAATACATTATAAAACAAAATATAAAAGAATATACAAGAGAAGAATTCAGTATGATATTTTTCAAAGGGAGAAACCAAAAAGACATTTCAGAAAATGCTGTTTTTTAGATGGCATCAGAGTTCAGCCTTGAAGAGTATATTGAACTTGAACAGATTTGACATTAGAGAAAGGTGAAGGATTTTTTAAACATAAGGATAACTTAATGAAAATAAAGACAGAGTGGGAGGAAAAGAAAGGGCAGTTAGTTTGAAGATATGTTTAAAGCAACATTATAGGGGATGTGACTATGCAGCAGATTTGCCTCATACCACATGGAGAACACTGGCATGGAATGTGCTGGCAACCATCTACAGGCTCACAGGGAGGGACCAGATGAGGCAAAGCACAGGAATACCCAACAGTACTACCAGCAGTAACATGATACGAGGAAAAGGCCACTAATTAGGAGGTGAGAAACATGGGGAACACTCAAGGTACATGAACGTAAAGAGACAGATGTGAGCGATATTGTAAACTGAACCAGTAAAGAGGTAAGCAAATGTTTTATCTTGGCTACGATGTAAGGTTTGCCAGCTAATGCTATGCCCAGTTGAATGTAATTTTTACATAACATATAAAGCCAAGTCTCATGGTGTTGCTCAACATTTTACTCTAAGACCTATAAATAAGGACCAAGAGGAATTCCTGCTGACTTTGTTCTCTTGTTGGTGGTGGGGTTTGCAATGATTGCTGAGAATTCTGTTGTCAGACTATGAAAACTACATAAAACAGCTTTATGATTCCTAAAGAATCTAAGTTACTAAATGTAGGAGCTCTGTTGTGTTGCCTTGCCTAGATTTAAAGCACCCACTTTGTCAATTTCCTTAAAATAATTCACTTTTACACAGTTTTATTCTGAGCACTATCCTAAATATATTAAAAACAAAAACAACCCACAACAAACCAACCCTCATATTCCTGGGTGACATGCAGACTATAAGCAATAAAAATATCCACATATAAATCTTATCAAATGAAGTGATTTCTTAATTAATTTGAAAAAAGTATTTAAAAATTCCTATAGGATTTTAACTGTTAGAACAAGAAGGTGACCTGAACAGAATTTAATTTTGTTAATATTGAAACAGTTTTCTGGACTGGGCATACTCATAGAAACAATGTAATAATAAGATAATGTGAACACCACTCCAGTTGTCATCACACTGCTCCAGTTATCCAACACTGTATGCAGCCTGTGGAGAGCCTGTGGTGGAGGTGTCTAAGCTCACCTTCACAAAATAGTCAACAGGGGCCTGTATTTCTTGCCTTTGAGACAGGCACCAGGAAATCTAGAAAAAGGAAAAAGGCAAACTCACGATTAGATTTAAATTCTCAAGGAAATAAGACTGCAGCCACATCAAGTCACCACTCCCTTCTGGTTTATTTGTTCCTTAGTCCTTAGTGCTGGAACATGTTACCTGAATGTACTAGCACTTAAAACTTAAACAGGTACTTAAGTATTTCTCATTTAAAATGGTGTTTAGTATTTAAAACTAAACTTGAGTAACATACCTTTTGGGTTATAAAGTGTGTTACATTTTAAAACTAAAGACAGACACACTCACAAATCAATGATTTGTATACTTACCTTTCAAGGATCTCATAGTCACTCTCCAATTTATAGAGGGCTGGTAATCGGGCTTCCATTAAAATGAATAATTTTTTCTCTGATAATGTCTGCAAGAGCAATGGAAAAAGTGGACTTCAGTAATATTCAGACTTTGGCTTACTCTACATTAGACATGCATCAGTATACTTTTTCCTTTGGGTGCTCTGGTATCACCTGCATCCAGTGTGCCTAGCACTCACAGAGAAATACGGAAAGAAAGGCTATTAGGCTATCAGTTGTTGTTAATTGCATCTCTATCCATTTTAAGTAAATTAATCTTAATTTTCTCCTACCAAATATATATATGAATGTTTCAAAGTCGCACTAACAAAACAAAGTTTACAAATAAAAGTCTCCTGTAATCTCATCTACCCTCAGGCACTATCATCTGAGTGGCCATTCTTCCAGGTATAATAATATTGTGAGACATAACAATATAGTTATTTATTTTCACATAATATATATCGTGAACATCTTTTAATATATTAGCACATAAATATCTTTCTCATTCTTTTAGATACTTCTACAGTCCTCCATTCTAACAGAAGTACAAGTTATTTTTCACGCATCAACTAATCCTACACATTTAAGTTGTTTTCAAATTATTCAACAATGAACATTGGGATGAGTATCCTTGTGTGTATCTTTGTACCCTTACTGGAAATTCTTCTGACGGCTACTACCTCAGGAAGAGAAAAGCTGGAACAAATGTATAAACATTTAAAATTAATAGGTATTAACAATTGCCTTACAAAAACTTAGACTAACTTAATTTATAAACTCCCACCTATAAAGTATGACATCTCAAGATTTTACTAGTGCTCTGACATACATTCAGTTCACAATAAGAAAAATGAGCATTTATGAATCATTGGAAAGGCATCTGCAATTCACTGAAAACTGCCATAAATAATTCTGCCAACAACCAGCTCTGACCTCCCAGAACTTCATTATAAGTGGAGTCTACATTTTCTGAATAAAACCCAGGAAGTCAAAAGGAATATATAGGTAGGGGAGCCACATGATTGAAATCTCAGCCAGAAGGCCTCTAAGGCTGTCAGGCTCACTACAGAATGGCAATTTCTCATTGGTGACATAGGGAACTTATGCAGACAGAAATGAAACTGCCCAGAGAAGCAGCTACAGAACCAGAGTGATGTTCTGTGTGTATAAAAGCTCTTTTTCCAGCAGGTAGTGTAAGAAACCAATTCTTGGTCCTATCCATTTCCAAGGCACAGCTGAAAAATAAAAAATACCTGGTTTCTGACCCCCAATTCTCTACCATTCCTTTCTCAATATTTATCTCTTTCCAGCAAAAGCTATTGAGGATCCAAGTGATTGTCATGTAAGGCAGAATTTTTTTCTTGGCTATGAGTTTTCTTTTATATTCCTGGCTTCCCTCTCCTTCCACAAACTATCAAAACCTGAAGGTATCAATCTTCTTTTTTCATTTAAGTCTCTTTGGAAAGGGCCTCATTAAGACTATGGTTAATTCTCTACCAGGGAATATTTGAAAGGCAAAGTCCAGTTCTGGTACCTATTCTGTGATATTAGAATTTATAATAATATATATTTGGTCTTAATATCTATTCCTGGCAGAGCTCCTAAGACCCTTAGAACTTCCTAAGTGTTGAGAGCCAGTAACTTACCCCTGTTCCACGGAGACAGTAGTTCCAGTACCCAGGACCCTTCCAGACTTGCCCTACGCACTTCTTCATCTGGCTGTTTATGTGTATCCCTTATAATATCCTTTTATAATAAACTGGTAAGCCAATAAGTACAATGTTTCTGAGTTCTGTGAGCCCTTAAGCAAATCAATAGAACTGGAGGAGGAGTTGTTGGTTAGTGAGAAGTACAGGTGTCAACCTGGGCTTGTGACTGGAATCTTAAGCGGCGGTGTGGTACTGGGGAGAGGTCTTGGAAAATGGAGGCCCTAATCTGTGGGATCTGATGTCAACTCTAGTATCTGAATTAAGCAAACTGCTTGGTGGTACTGAAAAAAGAGACATCAGAGATTCTTAATTCCCTTCAAGATGCACCTCTCTAAATATCTGGTTCTTCATCTATAATAGGGACATGATGTGTAAAAGTGTGTTAAAATCTAAAAATTATAAAGAATTCTTACTTTTTATACCTGTGTACTATTTTAGTTTTTGTGTATTACATTTTCAATCTGTTAAAGAGAAAAAGCACAGGCCAAAAATGGCACCACTTATGCTAAAAGTCTATGATAACAAACCTAAATTTATTACCTGACCTAACTGCTGTTTCCATCTCTCTCAGAAACGTTCTTTATTAACTAGTCTGGAATTTTCTGGTCAACACCAAGGAGTAATCTGTCATATGGGCTCTCTCCATCTCCTCCACCCCCATAGAAAGAAGAGTCAATATACACGAATAAAAACTTTTGCTATTCACCTCCCACCCCCTAGAAAATGTCTAAAAATAATCTTTTTTTTTTCTTTCCCTAATAGTTCCCTTTCACCACCCTTCTTCCTATAAAAACCTTCCACTTTCTACAACTCGGTAGGAGTACCCTTCTAGTTGTTAGAATGCTGCCCACTTAATAAAGCCAATCAGACCTTCAAATTTACTTGGCTAAATTTTATTCTTTAACAGATTAGAAATGAAAACAAAACAAAACAAAACTTTTAGAGGTTATTTTTCTGATTAATGATAAGTCTAATGTTTTTTCAAAAACTTCTATTTGTACTCCAAAAAAAATATCAATTTCACCCTTTCCCAAAATATGTCAAAATTACCTTATCCATATCAGTCATAAGTAACCAAGCTCACACTTACCTTTAATCTTCAATACTGCATATCTGGATTAACGCACAGGGCAAGGTTACTAGGCAGAGTCCAGGGAGTAGTTGTCCAAGCAACTAAAGATATATTTTCATCTTCCTCCAAGGGGAAAGTTACAAATATTGAAGGATCTTGAACATCCTGAAATAAATGAGATAAAGTATTCTTATACAAAATCCATAATGAATAGACACAGAAGAAATTCCAAATATTTTTAATATACTTTAAAATTTTAACAATTACCTCAGTACAATTATGCACTACATAACAATGTTTTGGTCAATGGACTGCAGGTATGATGGTGATCCCGTATGATTATAATGGAGCTGAAAAATGCTGGTGATGTCACAGCCTTCCTAAGGTTGTAAGGCAATACTTTACCCAAGTACTTAGCATTGTTACAACTGCCAACAGTACACAATACAGTATTCAATACATGCTGTATAGGTTTGTAGCAGAGGATCTGTAGGAGAACAGAATTTGTCACCCCCAATACGCTATTTGACATAAGGATTATTTTAGGCTGATTATTTTTAAGAAACAGCAGATATGGGAGAAGCTCTGAAACCAAGTAGAAATTATCCTTTGTAAAAGACATTTCCATTTGTAAGGGAAATTTCCATTTGTAAGGGTGTCTCCCCTCCCTGTACCAGGCAGAGAAAGACTATCTCTAGAAACTCTATCAATGCAGAAGACCACTGTGTAAATCTACACAGCAACCTTACTTTTGTTTATTATGCTTTTCCTGTAACCTCCTATAACTCATCCCTATCACCCCCAACATTTGTCTTCAGCTGAACATGATATGTAAGGTGATGGCTTCAGCTGTTTGGCAGCTTACTCATTTTCCTGGGTCTCTCCCAGTATATAGGAGTATACATGTTATTAAACTTAATTTTGTTTTTCTACTGTTAATCTGTCTTTTATTACGGGGATGTCTCGGCCAAGAATCCAGAAGGGTAGAGGGAAATTATTTTTCTTCCCGTACAGAGCAATAGGCTATACCATACAACCTAGGTAGTAGTAGGTTTATGTAAATGCACTGTGATGTTCACACAAGGACAAGTTTGCCTAAAAGATCCTTAAGAGAAGTATGAATATAGTCACAAACAAAACATTTTAATTGTATCAAGAGGGATATATAATGGAGGTTTTGTAACCGCACACCAGACTTCATTTCTTTAAGACAGTCCTTTCTTCTGATTCAAGCAGGCTTAGATTGCTATAATGGTATTGTGACTTGCTTGCTTTTTTCACCCTTACCCTTCCACTTTTTTATGCCTCCTCCCTTAATCATTAAGGCTTAGGACATAAGGTTCCAGCCAGTGTCAAATCTTTTAAGAATGAAGCTTCAGGTCAATGGATCATGGAACCATAAGTTTCGGTTAAACTAAGGATAACATCTTGGCTTTAGGTATGTTTTAGATCCAGACCATCTAGAAGGAACAGCCCCACAGACCATAGGACCAGATGGGATGACACCATAGCTGATTCCAGAACCAGGATGGGCGTGATAATCAATTACCTACAACCCCACCTACCTTAGTTTCAATTTTTCCCCTATATAATCTATTTCCTTGAGGCACCCGGAGAGTCAGTTCTTTGAGAGCCACAGCTTGCCTGTGTCTCCGGGACTCGCAACTCTCTAATATAAATGCTTAATTTCTTTGCAGCAAAACCTGTACATATTCACTGACTTAGATGCAAGGAAACAGGGGGACGCTTTGCTGTAGTAACAGTTTCACTATTACAATTATCTATTTTATAATAAGTTCATAAAGAGGTAGATCAACAAAATAACTATTTTGGAAAATAGTTACTCTTTATTCCAAAATCTAAAAAAGAGTCATTTTGAAATACTATATAGTTGAAAAAACGTAATATGCTCAAATTGTAACAGAGTGCAATGTTAGTTTTAGTCCCTCTGACTCCATCTATTCAAGGCTGCTTTGCTTCTACGGCCTTCAGGTTAAATAGCTCGTGCTTAGTCTTGCATATAGACATGCTAATCATTAGAGGAATGTCTGCTTGCCACTTGAGTTTTATAGCCTCTTTACCAGAAATTGCCTCTCCCAAGGAGATAAGGACAGTATGTATAAAATAATGATTGTTTACCAAAGATTTGACCTACCTCATACCAACTAGTCAACCTACTAAGAACAAAGAAGTTTCACAAACATCCTAGAATCCCTGCTGTCTACAGTTGTCAATCACCGCTTACTCCTCCATTTCCCCACTTCCCTTGACATCAAAGAAGGATGAATTCTGTGCTTTAAAGATATTTCTTTAGGACACTAGTCTGCCATCTTCTCAGCTTGCTGGCTTTCTGAATAAAATAGCTTTCCTTGCTTCAACACCATGTCACTTGACTCATTGGCTGTTGAAACCTTGGACTCGGTTACAATATTAATTCAGTTCATTAAAGAAAAAAAAAGCAAAACTTAGGGGCAACCAATACACAATTATAGAATGGTAAAAGTGAAAAAAGAAAATGCTAAGTGTCGGCAGGATGGAGAGTGATCAGAACTGTCTAATGCAGGGGCCCCTAAACCTCTGGACCGCAGACCGGTATTAGTTCACAGCCTGTAAGGAACTGGGCTGCACAGAAAGAGGAGAGTGGCTGGAAGCGAGTGAAACCTCATCTGTATTTGCAGCTGCTCCCGAGTACTAGCATCACCGCCTCAGATCCACCTCTGATTATCAGGCATTAGCTTCTTATAGAAGCAACTGGTCCCTGGTGCCAAAAATTGGGACTGCAGCTAGTCAGTGGGGGTATAAGTCAGCATAACCACTTTGGAACACTTCATGCTTGTATCTATTAGAGTGGGGGCAGCAAGACACAGCCCCAAGTTAAATCTGGCTGTCACCTCTTTTCATACAGCCCAAAAGTTAAGGATGGTTTTAACAGAGTTGAGTACTTGAGACAGAGACCATCTGGTTCACAAAGCTTAAAAAAGTTACTATCTGATCCTTTACGCAGTTTGCCAGCTCTGAAATTGGAGCTAACTGTAAGTTATAAACACTGACTCAACAATTCCACTCCTGGGTATATATCCAACAGAAATATGTATATTAAATGCTCCCCCAAACCAAGTTCTAGAATGTTCAAAAAAGCACTGAAGAAGGGCCTGATCAGGACCTCTGTGGTACAGAGGCCTCACAATGTCCTTGGCTTCACTTTTCTTTGCCCTATAGCTTAACTATAGATTGTCCCCAGCAGCCTGACCCAGAGCAGACCCAGAAGAATGTCCCTGCCATTGAAAGTTGCCTGAAACTTATGATTAATACTCTTATGCTTACTGATCACAACTCTTCTGGCTACCATTCTTTCCAGACTATGCCCATCTTTGTTCCTGGGTTACTAACGCCACCAGAGGACCACATTGCCTGAGGAAAAACTCCGTAAATCATAACAGACCCACCCCCAACCCAGAATGGTCATGTAGCCCCTGGAATAATGCCCAGATTTTCCCTTAAATACCCTAAGCCTGATTAAGAAGGTAGTTTTTGAAGGTGTTAACCTGCTGCCTTCTCAGATCACCCTGACAATAAATGCTTATTTTAAATATCCCAACTCCTGTGTTGGTCTATTGGCTGAGTGCACTGGCAGCACAAGGCCCAAACTCAGTTGCTCTCTGGTTTTAGCACTATTGATAAGAACCACAAACTGTGAATTACCCAAATGCCCACCAATAGTAGAATAAATAAATACTAGACAGTAATTAAAATGGTGACGTACAAACACACACCATGGATGACTTTTGCAAATATAATCTTGAGCAAGAAAAACCAGGCTCAAAAAAGAACACACTGAATGATTCCATTATATATAGTTAGAATCAGCAAACAAATCAATGCTGTTGGAAGTGGGGATGAGGGTTGAATGGCTAAAACTTAAGGGACCATGAGAAGGGAAAGCTTTGATAGGTTGATAACATTCTTTATTTTATCTGGGTGTTGGCTTCACAGATGTATTCACTTTGTGCAAGTATATAGAGTAGAGCAAGTAAATGGAGGAGCAGAAAAATGTTGTCTTATCATTAACCAGGCAATAGGTATTAAGATATAAAACATTAATTGTAGTAAGTACAGTAATGAACATATAAACTCCTCCAAACAAAAACAAAACAAAACAAAACAAAACAAAACAAACAAACACACCTCTAAAGGGAAACCTAAGTAAAATATTATAATGATTTTCTTTGGGTACTGGGATTATAATTTTTTTTCCTTCTTTATATCTTCTAATGGCTTCCAGTTTTCAGCAATGAGCATGAATTTCATAAATAATCCAATCAACCAGATCTCTAAAAACAAGAAATTTAGACAATATAATAAGTAGATAAATAAATATTTTTATATACCACAAACTTGGTTTATCCTTTGGAACAGATGGAAGCACTTTCTCCGTTAACTCAATTTACTTCTGTACAGCTTGCTCTTCCAATAAGAGGAAGTAATTTGTTAACTTACGGAAGAGTATAACCTTTGAAAATTCTAGGAGCTCACAGCTATTATGGGGTTCTAACATGCAAAAATTTAAGTCACCAAAGGAAATGCCATCATTAGTAACAAGAATTTATGTTAAAAATGTCCATAGGAATATTGGTTGTTACCATTTAAAAAAAAGAAAGCTATGTCCCTTCCGATGACTCAAATGTCTATCAAAAAATGAATAAATAATTATAATCTACTTGTTAAATGAAACACTTATGGCAGTTAAAAGAAACTTATAGCTACATATATCAAGATGAAGAATCTTGACAGAAACATGGCAGAGTGAGAGATCTCCCAGGATCTCTCCCCCTCAAACAATAAGCTGAACATATAAAACTCAAAAAAAACACCCAAACTATACACCAGCATGCCTGAGCAAGCAATCTGTGTATAAGAGCTACCACAAGTCAGAGCCCCAGGCATCGGGTGGTGGACTGGGAGAAGTACAGAAGCTACCTCTCGCATCCTCCAGAGCTCCCTACAGGAGGAGGGGAGGAGAGATGCGGCCAATTCCACGAACAGCCCTGCTGGGAGAGTTGTGAGCTCCACGTGGCCGGTGTCAGTGCCCAGGGACCAGGGCTGAAAACAGAGAACTGGGAACAGCAGAGAAACAACAGTTGATTATTACCAGCCCCAGGTGCAGAATGCCAGGCTGAGCTGCAGCCCTCAGCCCCCAGCCAGAGAGCCCCTCCCCGCATACCCTCCTAGACCGAACACCATGGAGTCCCAGAGGAATCTGAGCAAATGCTACCAAAACCGTCACTAACAATGACAGGGACTGAGACTGAAGGTAGCGGGCGTGACTGAATATCTATAAGAAAAAAAAGGCATTATTAAGACTATATAAAGCAGGAATCCAAGAGGCTTAGACACCACCTCCTGGAAACCAAAAGAAAAATGCCTTCTTTTGAACAGGCTAAAGAGAGACCTTTATATAATAAATCTTCTTTCTGGAAAAGAGTAGAATACACATATTAATGCTCAGGCAGAAAAATAGTCTGTTAAACACCATGAACAACCAAGGTGACAAGGCAGCTCAGAAAGAAAGAGAAAAATCTCTGGAAAATCAGAAAATAAGCTTAAAGATATAGAAATATGTAACTTAAATGACAGAGAATTCAGGATGATCCTTCTGAAAATACTCAATGAGATCCAAAATGAATTACATCAACAATTTCAGAAATTGAAAAAAACTAGATGAGCAAAATGAGTTCTTTAGTAAGGAGATTGAAACCCTAAAAAGAACCAAATAGAACTTCTGGAGATGAAGAATGCACCGGAAGAGGTAAAAAAAAAAAAAAAATGAAATAGCAAGCGTGGGAAACAAAGTTGAACAAATGGAGGAAAGGATCAGTGATATCGAAGTCAGACATCTAGAAATAAATCAGAAGGAAGAAAGAAGAGAAACCAAAGAACAAAAATAATGAATGAGAAATACAAGAACTAGCTGATACCATCAGGATAGGAAACATAAGAATAATGGGCATTCTTGAAGGGAAGGAAAAGGAGCAGGGATTAGAGAGCATTTTCAGACAAATAGTGGATGAGAATTTCCCAAATTTAAGGAATGAACTAGAGCTTGGAATTCAAGAAGTCCACAGAAGAGCCAATTATCTCAACCCAAAAAGGCCTTCACCAAGACCATTGTATTAAACACAGACAGAATTCTAAGGCAGCCAGCACAAACCTTACAAACCAGAAAGTAGTGAAATCGAATACTGAAATGATTAAATGAAAAGAACTACCAGCCAAGAATAATGTATCTAGCAAAGCTCCCCTTTAGATGTGAAGGAGAAATAAAGACCTTTACGGACATACAAAAGTTGAGGGAATTCTCCACTATGTGGCCAGCATTACTGAAATACTGAAAAGGAGTCAGCTAACTTGAAACAAAATTTTTTTAAAAAAGAAAAGAAAACATAAGTAGGAATAAGGTGACTAGCAGGCAGATAGAAGCAGAAGAGTAGACCTCTTACTAAGAACAGAGCATTATAAACTTAGACAATAAGAAGACACTTGCTATAGCAAGATAGTAATGAAAGTTCAGCACACATAGGGACAAATCGAGACAACGATGCCTAAAAAGCAGAGGATTCAAAGGCTAAATGCACAAAGGGGAATGGAGATAAGGCACGTGCAGAAGAAAATAGATGACTGTGTATATATATAGGTGCATATATATATATATAGGTGCATATATATATATATATATATATATATATATATATATATATATATATATATCTATTCTCTACATATTCATAATGGTAACCACATGCCAAAGATTCAGAACTGAAGTATAGAACTTAAAACAAAAGGATAACAGGGAAAACCCACAAAACTCAACCAAAATAAAAAAAACAGACACATGAGGACAAGGAAGCAATAGAAACAATGTGAAACTAGAACGCAAAACATAAAATAGCTTTCGGAAAACGTCATATTTTCAATAATTATCCTAAATGTAAATGGACTGAACTTACCAATAAAAAGACACAGAGTTGCAGATTGGATCAAACCCAACTGTATATTGCCTCCAAAAGACACATCTCAGTTCCAAAGACAAATACAGACTCAAAGTGAAAGATTGGAAAATATTTTGAGCAAATGGCATTTAGTGGAAAGTGGGAGTAGCGGTACTAATATCCGACGAAATAGACTTCAAAATAAAAAAGGTAAAGAAAGATACTGAGGGACATTTCATAATGATAAAGGGAATCAGGCACCAAGAAGACATAACACTTATTAATATCTATGCTCCCAATCAGGAAGCCCCGAAATATGTAAAACAATTACTAACAGAACTAACAGAACATAACACTATCGCAGTAGGGGACCTACATACCCCACTGTCACATATGGACAGATCATCCAAACAGAAAATCAATAATCCTTAAATGACACATTAGACCAACTGGATATAACTGACATTTATAGAGCCTTTTATCCCTAAATAGCACCTTATACATTCTTCTTTAGTGCACATGGAACACTTTCAAGGATTGACCACATACTGGGACACAGAGATAGCCTCAACAAATATAAGACGGTTGAAATCATACTAACTATATTCTCTGATCATAGGCTTTGAAGCTGGAGATCAACTGTATATATAAAAAAAAAACCCAGGAAGAACCACGAATACATGGAGATTAAACAACATGCTACTGAAGAATGGCTGGGTCAGAGAAGAAATAAAAAGAGAGATCAAGGGATACACAGAAATGAATGATAATGATAGTACAACATATCAAAAATTTTAGGATGTGGCAAAAGTGGTCATAAGAGGAAAGTTCCTATCGTTAAAGGCCTATCTCAAAAAAACAAGAACGAGCCCAAATAAACAATCTAATGCTTCATCTTAAATTAGGAAAGGAAGAGCAAATAAAGCCTAAAATCAGCAGAAGGAAAGAAATAATCAAAATTAGAGCAGAAATAAATGAAATTGAAAAAAAAAACCAATGGGAAAAATAAATGCAACCAAGAGCTGGTTCTTTGAGAAGGTTAATAATGACAAACCTTTGGCTAGACTCACTAAAGAAAAAAGAGAAAGGAAACAATCAAATCAGGGAAGAAAGATAAATAAAGGGAGACACCACAGAAATACAAAGGGTCACATAAGAATACTACGAAAAAGGGTATAATAACAAATATAATAACCTAGAGGAAATGGACCAGTACTTAGACTGAATGGATCTTCCTAAAGTGAACTTCCTAGACGAACTCAAGAAGAACTGGAACATATAAATAGACTGGTCAGCAGTATGGAAACGGAAAAAATCATCAAAAACCTACCGAAGAGTAAAAGTCCAGGTCAGATGGCTTCACTGGAGAATTTTACCAAACATTCAAAGATTTAATACCTATTGTCCTCAAACTCTTCTAAAAAATAGAAGAGGAGGCACTATTTCCTTACTCATTTTATGAGGCAAATATTACTTGAACACCAAAACCTGGTAAAGATAACATGAAAAAAGAAAACTACAGACCAATATCTCTTATGAACACAGATGCGAAAATCCTAAACATGATAATAGCGATCTAAATACAGCACCATATTAAATGAATAGGACTACATCAAACTAAAAGCTTTTGCTCAGCAAAAGAAATCGTTAACAAGGTAAAGAGACACCCCTTTGAATGGGAAAATATATTTGCAAGCAATGCCTCTGATAAGGGCCTAATATCCAAAATATACAAAGAAGTCATACAACTGAATAACAATGGAAAAACGATGATCTACAAATGGGCAGAAGACTTGAACAGGCACTTCTCTTAAGAAGACATACAAATGGTCAACAAACATATGAAAAGATGCTCAATATTGCTAACTATTAGGGAATTGCAATTCAAAATCACAATGAGATACCATCTCACACCTGTTAGAATAGCTGTAATAACAATGTTAGAGAGGGTGCAGAGAAAAAGAAACCCTTTAACACTGCTGGTGGGACTGCAAATTGGTACAGCCACTATGGACAACAGTAAAGAGGTTCCTTAAAAAACTAAGAATTGATCTACCATATGATCTAGTAATCCCTTTACTGGGTATTTACCCCAAAGATTTGAAAACCCATACCCAAAAAGATAGTTGCACACTGATGTTTCATATCAGCATTATTCATGGTGCAGGACATGGAAGCAACTGAAGTGTTCTACGATAGAGGATTGGCTAAAGAAGCTGTGGTTCGTATATACAATGGGAAATTACTCAGCCATAAGAAAAATAAAATACGGCCATTTGAGACAACATGGACAGACCTTGAGATAATCATGCTAAGCGAAATAAGCCAGACAGAAAAAGTTGAAAATCAGATGATATCACTTCTATGTGGGACATAAACCTAAAAGTAACAAATGAATAGGACAAACAAACAAAGACCCATGATCATGGACAACAGATTAATGGTTACCAGAGGGTAGGAGGGAGGGCAGGGGGATGGTTGAAGGGGTAAAGTGGGTCAAATGTGTGGTACTTTAAAGAATTTTTAAAAATTAAAAAAATATGAAGAATGATTAAAATACAATGTTTAGTATAAAAGAAAAGGTACAGAGTAAGTACAGGGTGTAAGATTTAAAAACATGCAGAACTATAATGATGTTGTTTATGGATACTCATGTAGATAGTAAAAGTATGAAAATATGCATGGGAAAGAAACACTGAATTCAGCAGAGTGGTTACCTATCAGGATGTTAAGGAAGGAAATGGAAAAAAGAAAGGTACTGTAAATAAATTGTAAATAAAATTCACTTAGATAGAAATTAGAACCAAAGATCCACAACTATAAGTAATATGGATCACTGTCAGAAACACAATGTTAAGTGAGAAAAACTATATAGAAAAGAATACATAATGGATCTTTGCATTTCTACAAAGTACAAAAACATACAAAACTAATCAACTATTATCTGTAATGTTTGGTTATTTAAAAAACGAGATGCATGTACCGAAACTCATCAGATAGTACACTTAAGATTTGTCCACTGTATTGTTTATAAATTTAACAATCTCCCTTAGCTACCTACCCCCAAAATATAAGCAAATACTGATCTCTATTAATGACATACAAGAAGAAAAAAAAAAACCTAACAAAATGAAGTACCAATTTCTATAAAATACAGAGGACAGAAAAAATGTTAGACCACGGAGATGTTATTAGCAAAATTCATATTGTGGGAAATTCTACAAGACAAAACTTATCTCCTAAACAATAAAAGGAAAAGGAAAAAAAAAAAGATGAAAAAGGAGCCCTTCAGATTAATATAGACCAAAAAGAGTTAACTATCGCGAATGAGCCTTTCTTACGTCCCGATAAAGAAACAAACAAAATCCAAAATATGAAAAAATAGCTGAGGGACAAAAGGTGTGACATAAACTATGAGCTAAACACAAATGTGAACACAGATGATACTCAGTAATTAAAGAATTATAAAGTAGTTAATATTAAGAATGACTGATGATGACTTTTTAGGTGTGATAATAGTATTATGGTCATGTTAAAAAAAGAGAGTACTTAGTGTTTGATTCTCTACATTTGTATGTGCTGAAAATATTTTATTAAAAATGCAACACAATATAATCATAGAAGAATATTTAGGAGACAACAGGAATCATCACTCACACCTCATGAGGATTAGCAAAGGTCAAGTGGGATATATGAAAGTATTCTATAAGATGAAAAGTGCTTTTGGAATGCAAGTTTTAATAATATAATTCCCAATCTGAGCATGAAATAAGAGTTGCAAAAAATCTGATGTCTATTAAAAATAAAGAGGCTTAGATAAACTCTCAGAGATGAAAACACATCTTCTACACATACACATGAGAACAGGTAGTTCAAATAGTTTCAGAAGAGTTACTGCTTTTACTATCTATCTAGATAAGGCAAAGCAGTATACTTTACAAACATCAGATATGTCTGAACTCTTTTATCATACTAACGACAGCAGGACATTCCATATATTAGAGAAAAAAAATCCTATTACTGTGCATCAATGTCAAATCAGATTTTCCCCCAAATACCTCTAACAAATAAATGAACTATGAGGTCCCGGATGAGGCATAAAAAACACCCAAACAACCCTTGTGAAACAGTGACTAGAGGCAAACAGGGAAGAGCTAAACTTATTAACCAAAGAGAGGCACAAAAATATGGTCAAAACAAGCAAAACCTATCACAAATCTCATGGGGGAAAAAAAATCCCTCGGTTTTAATCTTAACAGAGCCTTGGTTCAGTGACTGGCAACATCACCAGCACTCAGTAAGAAACGATCAAACTGACAAGACTCCCCAGGCTAACATTACACATTGGGACTAGTACCTTGATCACCACGATCATTTAACTTCCATGAATATAACTTAATGCCCAATGATGTCATACATACCTTGTAATTCTGGTGAGATTCAAAGTTGGAAAGTGGAGTGTTACAGGCAGTGGAGAAGGGCATGACTTTCATACCTCTATAAATAAGGCCTTTATCATAAAGTTGTTTGAAGATCCACCTAGCAAATAAAGAGATGAAGTTTTACAATAATTAAATAATCAAAATTCTGTTTCCCCAAATGCAAACATTTCTGCTGGTTTCTGTTCATACAGTTTGTGTCAATCAAAGATGTAAAAACACAATGTCTCTCAACTGAAGACTAGCTGGTAAATTATAACAGATCAGTATAATTAGATATTATAAAGACATAAGAGTCCAATATTTATTGACATGGAAAGATGGTCATGATTTAATGTGACTGAGAAGTTAACTGACACCATATTGTATAATAATATCAATTATTGTATAATTATATAAAACTGTACATATCAGTATACATAGTTACATTTTTCAGGAATGCTGAAAAAAATAGATTTTCACTAATATTTCAACTATGGCTGAAATTTCAATTTTTGTTTTTCTCTGATATACTGCTTAAATTTCATGATAATAGGCAGTTTTACAATGCCAAATTTAAAAAAGTATAAACCACTGGGATTAGGATCAAATCTCTTTCCTACAGCTAGCCAAAAACTTAATTAAGTACTTAACATGTTGTTTTAAGCTAAATGTAATAAGACACTGCAAATGTCAACAGGTTCTCCTGTGGTGACCACTCACCTCTCTCAGTTGGATGCCAGAATGTACTGGTGAGAACCCTTACATAATTCATTTAGAAATTTACACAGGAGTAAAACTTTACTCCTATGTCCCTGTCACAATAAATGAATTAAACCCTCTCTCATTTGCTAAAATACATTTGCATTTACCCCAAACCACGGAATGTACAAGAATGAACCCTAAAGTAAACTATGAACTTTGGGTGATTACGACATGTCAGTGAAGGTTCAATTGTAACAAATACTGCTCTGGTGTGGGATGTTGATAATGGGGAAGGCACATGTGGAGGCACAGGATATATGGGAAATTTCGGTACCTTCCTCTCGATTTGCTGTGAACCTAAAAATGCTCTAAAATATAGTCTTTAAGTCTTAAAACAAAATAAATCTATCCCCAAAGATTTCAGATAATTGTGAACCTAAACGCAAATTGATCCACGCTATAGCACCTCTCCACTAATATAAGGGAATATTCATTATATTTACAATTTCAAATAAACCTACCAGACAGATTCCATGAATTGAGGATACAGAGTTTTGTAGTCATTGTCAAAGTCAATCCATCGGCCAAGTCTGGTAATAGTAGACTTAAAAATATAAATATTAGAGTTATTAGGGAATGATATTTGTTATTGTACATCAATGTGTTTTATTTCTATTATCACCACGTATGATGATTTTGGGAAAACAGAACAATTAATGGTTCAAGAAAATCTATATTACAATCAACACCCTATATAAGGTTAAAAACCAGTTTTTTTTCTGGCACTCATCTTATAATGCAGAAAATGATATTTACAAGTAGTAATTTTTTTAAAAAAGTCTGTCGAAGCTACTATTTGGTAAACATCACAGGTATAACTGCTGCTGACTTGAATTATTAATGGATGCTAAAATTACTGAGTTAAAGTATAAAAGAAACAGGATATTTGCACAGACTGTCCTACAGGACACTTATTAATTACAAAGGAAAAACCCCAACTTTACAGAAGAGTTGAAGAAACCTGACTGGGTCACCTTAGTAAACAAAGTGAACATCATCAATGAGACATATCAGTATCACAGGCCTCCTGATATGATAGACTGAGAGATGCATGATGTTACTTCTGAGGTATTCTTTCCAAAAAATGCAAAACCTAAACTGAATCATGAGGAAGCATCAGATATTGAAGGATCATCTACAAAGTAACCGGTCTATACTCTTTAAAAGTGACAAGATCATAAGTGACAAAGAAAGATGGAGGAATGTTCCAGATTAAAGGAGACTAAGGAGGTATGACAACTAAATGCACTATGTACTTCTAAATTGGATCCTGGATCAAAAAAAAAATTTAGTGAGACAAATGGTTAAATTTAAATAGGGTCTAAAGTATTATGCCAATTTAAATTCTTGCTTTTGATAATTATACTATGGTTATTGAAGGCGTTAGCTGGGAAGTGAGTGAAGAGTATAGGGGAACTCTTCATATTACTTTTGTAATTTTTGATAAGTCTGAATTATTGCAAAATGAAATTTAAAAAATAAAAAAAAATTAAGGAAAAAAAAGACCACATGCTTATTATAATCATCATCAGGATTTTTTCCTACTGGTGACCAGGCAAGAAATATATTAGGAGAAAACTGAGAAGCTTTGATCTTCAGGTTGATGAAATAAAGTTTTATTCACCAATGAAGAGAAGCTACTTAACATCTGTGCAGGAAAGAGCAAGATGAACAGTCCTGGAGCGATAACTTGGCAGGCTCCGGCTGAGTTTAAAGAATATAAACAAGAGATCAATTAGGAGATTGTTTCAGAAATGGAGCCAATGGTGGGTGAGGCTAAGGAAAGGCTGTAGGAATGAAAGTAAATGACTAGATAAGAGAAAGTAAAAGGAAGACTTGATAGGATTTGGCATTTGATGGGATCATGAGGATTAATGTCTGAAGCCTAGAAGACTGAAACCTTTGGCAGGATAGGGAATTTTAAAGAATAGTAAGTGATAAGATGGAGAAGATTAAAAAAAAAAAAGCCAGACTTATTTTTAAGTTGTACAGACAGATTAATCTAAGAGCCAGGGAGGAAACTGGGAGTTGAGGAACTCTGTTCCTAAAACCATAAGAACAAGAGAGCCCTGATAGCACCTGATAGTTACTTAAAGGTACTAGCTGTGGGAGCTCTACCACTAAGAGTGGGCAAGATAGGAGTTAAATTAATATAACAATGGGTTTAAATTTTAACAGATTTTAACATCTGGATTTTTATATTACAACATTCAAGTTAATCTATTTGCTAGGATGGAATGATCCCTGTTATATACTGTGGGTAGGTAGGAGATTAAATATAAAAGACGAATCAAGCACAAAGAAATAAGAAAAGAGAGGCTTCGGTTTAAGTCTAGGTAATAGGGTTGGCGGTGGAAGCTAAACACTCCTTTAAACAAGATGGTCAACCCCTCTTATGTCACAACCTCACATGGACAGACATACTTTTGGGAGCATCATAAAAAACACAACGGACCATAAATCATTTCAACTTCCATTTAAATCAGAAGTTTTTGTTCATTCTACTGAAAATAACCCAACATACCTTCCATTCAGTAGAATATCTCATCACAATTGCTCGGCATTGATTGTTATACTCCACAATCCCATTTTGGTTACATCCTCTGGTCCTCTGATTCCTAGTGTCTTATCAATTTCATATTCCTGACAATGTAGGATAAGATTGTTAACAACCCTACCCTACAAAACAAAATTGATTTAGCAACTATAGAAAAATGAGATTTCAAAAAATTAGTTCTCAGAAAATCGACAGAGAAAATGAACTGCAGAATTTTGGAAATGAAGTAGAAGAAAAAGTCTGTTTAGTAATAATTCACCACATTTAACATATTACATGAAATGCTTACTAAATCTAATGCTTACTAAAAAATTAAATTATTATAAAGGCTGGTGATTCAAACATACCACTGGTAAGCCATGACAATCCCATCCAAATCTTCTGTCAACGTGAAACCCACTCTGGTGAGCGTATCTCGTAACTATATCTTTAATTGTCCCTGCAAGTATATGTCCATAGTGAGGCAGTCCAGTTGCAAAAGGAGGTCCATCATAGAAAGTAAATCTTTAAGAGATAATAAAAACATGTTAAGTTACTTTAAACAGACAGCAAAAATTCAGCACATTTTTCTATAGATGGCTCCTGTCACAGTGGAGTCTTCAGGGAGAAGAAAAGCAGCGAGACCAGGAAATTCAGATATAACTGATTAGGTTTTTACTGTAGGTACTGGCTTCCAAAAATGGCCGTTATGGTGGAGCTGGAGAGACCTCCAGTGGGCCATCCATTCTTCATTTATTAGTTCCACGATATAATCCAAGTTATTCATCCTGATGCTGAATGACATTAGTAAAATAGGGCGATAAATGACTATCTCATAGTTTTTGAGCACGTGAGAACCACGATAAAAACAGCATTTAAAGAAAGGACTGGTCTTTAGGTAAACTTCCTTCCTAGAGGTCGGAAGTACCCTAAAAGAAAGCTACTGCTAGTCTAAATACTTAAATGAGGTAGTGATAATGAAAAAGTAGAAAGGAAAAGGATGATATATAAATTCTATTCAACAATGGGTTCAAATTTGATTGTTTTTAACATATGAATTTTACTAGAACAATCAAGTTAATCTATTCAGAACTCTTAAAGAAACCAAATCTAGCCTAATAATCAAGAACTCATTCATTCAATGCATATCTATGACTGAGAGAGAGTACCCACTATATATAGAGAGCTAGGAGACTCTGGGAATACAAAGATGAATAAAAAGTTCCCTTCTTAAAGAAATGCAGTGAAAGAAATGACTTATTAAGGACTCTCTCTACCCTTTTGAAAGAAATTCACATACATACTTTGGCCTATGTTTGATTGCTTTAAGCATTCTTGAAAACAATTAAATTCGGACCAGAACTGCAAGATTTTCTCTTCTTCAGCAGGAAAATTGATGTTTTCTGGAACTTGTTGAACCATTTTGTTGCTGCAAAAGAAATCAAATTTATTATTCTCAAAAGTCTAGGGATAATAGAGTACATACATTAAAATGACTGTACATATCACTACCTATGCTACATGGTACTTTAAACATAATTACAGCTTTTTTGAGTTAAAGTTCACATACCATAAAATTCACCCTTAATAAAGTGTACAATTCCATGGTTTTTGTATATTCACAAAGCTGTGCAATTATCACCATGCTCTAATTCCAGGACATTTTCATCTGAATTTTTGTATACAACATTCAAGTTAATTTCCTCCAACCATACACTCTAAAACCCTGTACACATTAGCAGTCACTCTCTATTCCCTTCTTCCCCAGCCCTCCAACAATCATAAATCTGCTTCCTGCTTCTATAGATTTTCCTATTCTAGACATTACATATAAATGGAATCATGTATATATAGCCTATTTTCTCTGTCTTCTTTTACTTAGAATTGTTTTCTAGTTTAGTTCTGCTGTCATATGTATTCATACTTCATTATTTTTTTAACTAATAATATTTCATTGTATGGATATGCCATATTTTGTTTACCCAATTCATCAATTCACGGACATTATGACTGTTTCCACTTTTCAGTGATTATGAACACTGTTGTTATGAATATTCATGTGTAAGTTTTTGTGTGGACATATGCTTTCATTCCTATTGAGTATACATCTAGGAGTGAAATTGGTAGGTAACTCTGTGTTTAACTTTTTAAGAAACCGACACAATGTTTTCCAAAGCTGATGCACCATTTTACATTCTTCCAGGAGTGAATGAGGATTCCAGTTTCTCCAAGTCCTCCCTCCTTATCACCTATTATTGGATTACAGGACCTCTTAGTGAGTAGGAAGTGGGACCTCAGTGGGGTTTTGATTTGCATTTCCCTAATGACTTGTGATGTTGAGCATGTATTTATTGCTCATTTTTGTATCTTAGCTCTCTACTCATCCTTTGCCCAGTGTTTAATGGGGTTGTCTTTTTATTGTTGAGTTTTAAGAGTTCTTTACATATTCCAGAACAAGCCCTCCTTATCAGCTATATAATTTGCAAAAATCTTCTACAATTTGTGGGTTGCCTTTTTTTTTCACGGTATTCTTTGAAGCACACATACTTTTAATTTATTTTGGTGACATCTAGTTTATATGTTTGTTTTGTTGTTGTTACTAGAGCTTTTGAAGTCATGTCTAAGAAACCACTACCTAAAATAAGGTTGTGAATTTTTAGCTCTTGAATTTAGGTTGTTGATCCATTTTGAGTTATTTTTATATGTAGTGTGAAGTAAGGATACATGCTATTTTCAAAATTATTGCAAAACTTGTATCCAAATCACACTCTTTACCTATTTTTCAACTACAGTATAACATTTAGTAATTGTAGACAATATGCTTCTAAAAGTTAACAAAAAAAATGGGGAATTCTATCTAGTGACAATAAAAATTCAATAATAATCTGAAAAAAAAATCTCAAAGTAGGTTAAGAATTTGTATCTACATACACAGGATAGAAAGCACTTCTGTTGAAATATCTTTATCTCTTTAACCTTATTTTGTTAACGCTAATAACAACAACTTGCTACTAAAGAATAAGACCTAAAAAAATTTTAAAGTTAAAAAAGATGAGACTCTCACATTCATATAATCTCTAGCTCATTCCAATTTTCCACTGTAACCCTTTTATTGCCTATTCATGATTTTTGGAAAGGACAAATCCTGTAGTTCTAATTTTTCCCTAGGAGAGAAGTCTTAAAATGTCATTTTAAGAGTTTTGCTAATAACTTCATGTAGAAACACTTGACTAATCTGGGGTTTAACTCTCTACCCAGCATTCTGGAGCCCATTTTTCTTCAAAGCTTATTTAGTCTTGCTTTATAATTCTAAAATTAGGCCAGATTTCCAAGCCAACATCAGGTTAGAAGGAAATAGGACTGCTAATAATGAGAAAACAACAGAGAATATGGAAACCCTTAAGAACTCAAGAACTGTTAAGTCTAAGGCAACAGACTTTAGAAGCAAAGAGGCCTACAGAGCTTAAGTAATTCTGAAAACATCAAAGCCTAATTACAGTAATTGACCTATGCCATCAAAACAAATTTAAAGTTTGTTATAAGCAGTATCTCTCCTTTCTTTTTGAGATGCAAGAATGCCTTTGAGTTTTAAAGAAAAAACAAGAACAGGTGGTAGTTTAATTAACTCAACTATCCATTTCTGATTAGTATGCCATTAAATGATATTAAATAGAAGTTGAGGGAATTTGGATCTTAAGTTCTTGTTACAACCTCTAGTCTTTCAAGGACAGAAAGAGGAGTTGTTTGTGCACTTACTGACTTACTAGGGGTCCTACTGGTTTAATGACTACCTTTTTAGAGGGCAACTGAAACTTAAGAGATTGCACTGAAAGACCAGTAGATCTGTAGATATCAACACATTTATTTCTGTCACTTCTAATGCTCCTAAAGGCCGGTCCTATGATTGTCAAGATCTATATAAGCTATTAGAGTAAACTCCGCTCCACCTCTGAATGAGCTGAAACCTACATTTAACAAGATCCCATGGGATTAGCATGCACATCAAAATTTGAGAGTCTACTCCAGAATTGTTCTGACCATTATTCAGGACTATCTACGTGAACTTTTTAATCTTTTTGTTGTTGTTGTTTTATAAAAATTTCTAGGGAGCCTCTACTCCCCAAAGGATTAAGAACCCCTACATTATTATGCCAAACACAAAGACCAATTGTAATGACTCCGAATATTCCAGGAAAAGCCATGTATCAGTGACAGGGCTATGGTAGCTACTGAAGAGAAACAGCCCCCATGCATAAATCGCAGGATTGCTTTGGCTCCTCACATGCCCTGGAGAGTTGTAACCGCACATTATCAAGTAACCACAGGGCCCTCGCTGGTGGGAAGTGGGGAGTGGGAAAGGGGAGGTAGATTGACCTCACCAGGTTTTGCTCAGGAAAGCAACCACCTCTTTTTCCCTCTTACCATAATCCAGGCCTTCATTCTTTCCTATTCTACAACTCCTAAAGACATCTTTAGCCTCAACCTCCTGTTCAGGAATTTCTTGATACCTTCTTTGATCTTTACTTGTGTTTACTTCAATAGATCTTTGGGAAGCATACAGAAAAAAACATTTTTGTTTAAAATAAATCTCATGATTTTCCTTGTCACACCTGCTCCCATTTTTAATTCCACTATAGTAGTAGTTCCACTATTCATTCCCATCATCTGAAATTTCCGCGTCACCTTTAGTACTATGCCCACATCCAAATTGATCACCAAGTCATGTGGATCTATTTTTCTGTTCTCTTTTCATCATTAACAGGTCTTCATAACATGAAGTCAAATTTAACACAGAGGTGGTCCATCTCTAGCTTTTTCTCAGTTTAGTAATATCCTATTAACATATACCACACAGATACACTTACACAAATATAGAAAATATGTACAAAGATAGTAACTGAAGCATTGTTTTTACAGACAAATACCTGGAAATAACTTAAATATTCATGAATACACGACTAAAATAAATTATAGTACATCAATACCATGTAGGCATTAAAAATAATAAATCATGATATATTAAATATACGTATTACCTATACATACTAAGAGCAACTCAGTTATGGCAATTTATACTGTATATCACTCTCAATAAATTTTATATATATATATATATATATATATATATATATATATATATATATATATATATATGTTAAAACTATGTTTAAGAAATTTTGTAGTTAAATTTAGACGACTATCCTCCAAACTTAATCCTACCATCAAGGAGTAAAATTAGAGGGGAAGACATGAAAGAATGGATTTTTATTTGTCACCTCTGACAAGGAGAAAATTCCGAGATGTTCTTAATTAAATTACAGTGGCCAGAGATTAAGAGAAAGACACAGAACTATTAATCTGTTAATGGCTGTTGACCAGCTAACGAAAAACTGCTCATATTCCTGTTTTGCCTGTTGGGACTTTGGATTAATTTTCAGGTGGCTATTTCCATTTGTTGTTCAGCCAGGCATCATCTAACTCTAGGAGCCTTCACTTGTTGTTTACATGTGGCCTTTCCAGACTGCTGCCCTCAGCCAATCCACAGGAGTAGACGTTTGTTTATGCAGACTCTGTTCATATCCCAGAGCTGGCACTGCCACAATTTCTCTCACCTTTTGCCTATAGCTAATGTAAATTCTTTCAGTCACCTCTTTATTCCCTCTTCCCTCTAACTTGATGTTTAGAAACGCTAGCAAAATTCTAGAATGATGGATGTGCTATCTTTTCTAACTAGCCATGCTGCTTGCTGGGGGTTTAGACTCCATTCCCAAGACTGGCTAGCATTTTGGGCTCAATGAAACCTTACAAAAGACTTTAGTTGTGAAAATCAAAAAAAAGTTTAGCATTTCCTACTACTTTGTTTTGATGGGTTTTTTTTTTTTTTTGGATTATATATTATCACAAAAACTTAAAGAGAAAAATAAATATTCTATATCCTACAGACCACTGTAGATTAACTTTCATAATTGAAAAGCTCTGAAAGTACCATTTCTGTGTTAAAAAAAAATTCAAGGGTGCCTTACTCCTAACAGCACTCTGTAGACTTTTTAGTGGAACACTTAAGGCCACCATGGTCTTACTTCAAATTCCTATTCTTACTTCAGCCCTCTACTCCTATAAAACATGCTATAGCTACATCACGCTCTTGGTCACTGCTAAAAACAAAACCATTTTCTTCTATCAGTCCCTTTTTTTCAAATACTCTAATACTACTTAACTTAATGTACTTTCCTCTGCGAGGCTTCCACCAATCCCTATTTTTCAGAACTAATATCCCATTCCCTGAATCTGTTCCTCTCCTACCTACACGTTGTGGTTTATTTGCACTGCATGGCCCACACACCCTCCAATTTAACTGAATACTTGTTGCTGGCAGTAGGACTTTACTGTATGACCTCCAGTGTGTGCTGATATGTGGTAAGGGCTCAAAAATGTTTGTTTGAATGAATTCCTTTGTCAGTACCCTTAGTTCCCACAGTGATACTCCTTCCACTTTCTTTTCCAATCTACCCCTCTCTATGGGCTCTTCCTGACTCAGGATAACGGTTAAGAGGTTTGGCTTTGGAATATTGCCACCACTTAATATCTGCGCTATAGGAAAAGTTAATCGTCTGTAAAATAAGTTATAAACACTCACAATGATAATCAATGAAATAATGCCTACTATAGCTCACAGCAATAACATTGTGTATGTAAGCTATTATTACTTATTTGCCTCAAAATTCCATTCTATTGCCCTTGCCCAACCACTGTATCATCTCTCCCAAACATTTAAAGAGTGAAATCTACACTTAGCTGTCTCTCCCCTACTATCCACCATTTTACTGATAACTACTTTTTAAAAGTTGATCATATTACTAGAAATCCCCTAAATCTGTTACTTTGCCTCTAGTTTTATAATTCCTGAGCTCTCTGCAAAACCTGAATGCTAAAAGAAATATTGTGCTACCTTACAAAAAAAACCCCATCTTCTCTTTTGGTCTCATTTCAAGCACCATTTCTTTCAAGAAGGAAACCATAAATTCCTAAGGCCGAAGCTGTATACTATCTCCCACTTGATCTTTACATACACCTTAAACTGCAGTGACTACAGTGACTACTGCCCACTTCCTCAATCAACACACACTTTGAAATGCTGCTGTAACCAAAAGTCCAAAGGAACTTTTTTTGAAAATTAAAAGTTTATTCAGATAATGATTTGCAAACCAGGAAATGTAGTCCTCGGTATGAAGAGAGAATATGTCTCAAATGGAAAGGATAGGGAAGGGTTTATAAAGGCAAAAGTTGCAAGCTGATGATCAATAAGATAGGTTGCTAGGAGCAACAAGACCCTAAACTTACATCACTGGTTTTCTGACTGGTGTGGGTAACTGGACTTTCAATGGTGAGCTGACTCTGTGGTTAAACAAGTGTGGTTGTGAGATGAGAACAATGGGTAGTATACGATTAAGCCTTTATCAACATTATAGTTTCGGCTCAGTCCTGTAGAACAAAAATCTGTTTTTAGTTACAAAATTATAGTATAGGAAGTATTATTTAACAAGGATGCAAGCAGTACGATTTATCGAGCATTAAAATCAGGACAAAGGGGGCTGCTCAATCTGCAGGCAAGGTTATTCTCTGAAAGCAGTTTCAGAGTTCAAGTTGCAAAAAAAATCCATATATGTGGCCAAAAGTTATGATATTAAAGTTCTTATAAGTCCTCACTGCTACTTCAATATGGTCCCCTGGACCCTCTCACTCTCTCCCCCAACTCTTTGTCTTCAAGGCCCCAAACCCATCGCAGTTCCTGAGACACCGTCTCTTTCTCCACCTTCAAATCCCACTGAAGATCTGCCTTCCTCCTCCATGCACACTACACTGCATTATCAGGCTGTGTGAGAGCCGAGAACAAGGTTACTGTGCTTACTACTCCCCTGTAACGCCAGACACCCCGCCATAAACGCCCTTTCATGCGAGCCTAGAACTTGGTCTGTCTTATGAACACCTCAACTTCCAAGTAATGTCTAATTTCGACTACCTTCTGCATTTCTGCAGCAAACTCGATCAGACTAAATTCCACAACCATCCAACGGTTTAAGCGTTGCCCTGATCCGCGTCTGAAGAGGATCTTCCAAGAGTTGCAACCCTCAGTCCGAGAGTCAGGATTCGTACCGGGTTCTGAGTTCTGTAGCCCCATTTACACGCCTTCCCAATCTTCTCCTTGGAAATGGATATGCACTCAACTAACCCACAGGCCCGAAGAAACACCAAAAAATCAGTGTACACAGATGCCGTACCTGGGGGTTCCCGAGCCTGCACGCCTCAGAAGAAGGCGCATGCACACGACAGCAGGATGTCCAGAGGTGTAGAGGTGATGCAAGGCCCTGACAGCGACCGCCTGCGGTCCGCACCGGCTAATCAGCTAGCGTCGTCAAACACCCGTCAACAAGTCGGACGCCGATTTGCTGAACGGGGCTCTGGCCACGCCTGCCCAGCCGCGCCTTGTAGTGCGTGCTGGAAGGGCGGCTGGACGATTCCACGCAGCTTGGGCGACAGTGGGGAAATGGCCTTGTAGCAGCCTACAGGGTGGGGGCTGACTGGGAGGGGTACCGAGGGGCAGCTTAAGTTCTACAGCCTGATCGGGCGGTGTTACACAGGTGTACGCGTTTGTCAATGTTCACCACCCTGTACAGTGGACAAATCGATTCTAATGACGGTGACCTCGGTAATTATTACTCTGGGGACCGTAACTACGCATTCTCAAGGCTGCTTTCCTAGGTGACCGTTACAGGAAAGCAGCTTCAGCTCTAGGGCCGTTTTTCAGTATAGTGGAGACCTGCACCACATGACCCAAGTTTGCAAAAATGTAGAGTCCTGGGCCACATACGTGAACTGCTTTAGACTGTTTTTGGAGGTGAGTCACAAATATCTGCATTTTAAAAGGCATCCCGGATGACTCTGCTGCACACTAAAATTCCTGACCTGCCTATCTTAAGAGACCTCCTGTTCTCAGAAAAACGCAGAGGTTAACAATACAATGGAAGGAGCTTAAAAACTCCAGGTCAGTGTTGTTCCAGGGAAGCCTCCCCTTCTGTGTTGTTCAGTGCCACCTACAGTTCTGGATTTTACTGCAGAAATTATGGTAAATAGCCATATGGAGAGATAAAAAGATGCCTGGTAACTAGCCTTAAAATTGTTTTCTGAAAATAAAATTACTTAGCTGCTTACTTATCACTACTGTCTGCCTGGCACCTCTGGATCTGCTGGTTAAAAAAAGAATCTGGAGCCATGCAAGGGGCAGTGGACCTCAGGCTTTGGCACCAGAGACTACAAGGAAATTTTAGGCCTTGAAAATTGAATATTGAACTTATTAGAGGAACAGAAAAACTTGATCTGAGAATGTGAAGAAAGCACTTCCCTAATAAGTTTAAGAACATTTTGATAGTCTATGCAGCATTCATTCGACAGTCACTTGAAGTCTAGCACACTACTAAGTGTCTGGGATTAGGGTAAGGTGGGTTTCATGTCCTTCCTCAATGAGGTAACCCTTGACTCAATAATGGAACTCACTTGAACATGTTTAGTAGTTGTGTGTCTTCAGCCTATTACCTAGAAGTACTTGGAAAGTGTTTTCCTCAAGTTGCCACCTTGTTAAATTCATTTTCATCATCTGTCCAGCCTAGATTAGAGCAGGACAGAGGGCTCCCAGACAGACAACACCAGGGGAAAGTGTGAGGAGAATTATTTAAAAATTGAGTTGAGAAACATTTTATGGTGTTGGAAGGTCTGGGAAGACTGATTCTAGAAAAAGTTGAGTAAGTGAAAACAAGAGATTCTAGGAAAAAATTAAATGTGGTCAAAATATACTACTTGGACTAGAGTTAAATCCTCATTTTTCAGAGTAGGAGGTTAATAGGTAATGTCTGAAAATAAAAAACCAAGAAATCACAGCATAAGCATGTTGGGTAGACATATGGAGATAAATGTCAGAGTATATAGTGAAGCCTATTGGATATGGTGGAAATGACTCGAGCCAATTTCTGGGCTAGTCCTAACAGACTAGCAGCATCTGCTTCTGGTTCCTGTAAGGAATCCCATGGATAGGTACTGAGTAAGCATGCCATCTCAGAAGTAGATCCACTAGCCCCAGTTGAGCCCTCTAATGACACTACATCGAGCAGAGATGAGCAGTCTTCACCGAGTCCTATTTGTAAGCAAAATGTTTGTTAATGGCATGACTTGTTATACAGCAATAGATAAGAAAGTATAAATGTAGTATACATCAAGAGAAGGTGGAACATTTGGATTCTTTATCCTGTTGAGCAGTTGTTTCCATTTCCCGTGAAGTCTGAAGTCTTGGAGACCTAGGAATGACTCTTAGCTATTTAGTTCCTTGGACCTTGCTTATTAAAAAATTTATGTACTGAACACCAACTATGCTAGATTAATGGTTAATCAGATGACATCCCAGCCCTCATTAAGTTTATATTGAATCAAGATGTTAATCAATCAATACTTAATTTCAGGTATACACATTATGGCTCAATGATAATCTCTTGGGATTGTCTACATAACAAAATTCTGTAGCGATCCCAGTTTGATAAGAGGCTTATCTGTCTTTCATTCTAGCCAGGTTGATTTAATAAGGTATAAAATCTGCTTCCCTATGTGGACTTAAGAGTCCTTACTCCTGTGACTACATACCTTTCAGACACTTGGACTTTTAAGTCTCTTGTTTAACTAGAATTTTGGGACTGTCAGGCATACCCATCAATTCCTAGAGGCCCAGGACAGGAAAACTCTGTATTTGGTGTCCTTTTCTGGTCCTCACAAAATTCTCCTATGATGTTGGTCTGAAATATCTTGCATTTCAGTTGGCTATTCATCAGCATGCAAGTACAGAACTCAAGTGTGACTTATGTTCAAACAAAAACCACAAAATGGAGGTAAGGTGTACTTGGTACAATTAGAAATAAATATTTCAAGCAGCCTATAATTCAAACAAGGCCTAATTTGGAAAACACAAGTGCTCTGACCCATGTATTTAAACAGGCTTTATGTAAAACTTGCATCAGAAGATGCCCATTAGTTATTGAGGATGGAAGGCAAAGAGAAATACATAAAAAGTGTTTTTTGAGAGACTATTTTGTGCTTCATTAAAAAAAAGTTCAGGTTAATTTTTTTGAAGTAATTACTTAAGAATAGGGGAAATCCATAGAAAAAGACAGCAACCAGAATGATATCCATCAGCTAGATTTTAAATATTCCTTTACTCTGAATTCTTGTCTGCTGAAATTATTTTCTTGTTCACAATCAGTATCAAAACCAATAATGACACTTATTATTTTGGTTTCACTCTTCTTTTGGCATCTTTATGTTTCTTCCGGCAATCCTAGAAAAACAATAGCAAAAGCCTTTACTAAAAATAAATGTAAATTATTTTCAAGGAGCTCACTAACTATAAAGTAAAGTTTAAGATTATTCAGTGTCAGGGTCGTGGAAACCATTTTGGAGGTGCTCACCTGGAATGAACAGGGATTACTTAAACTTTTGGCTTTAAGTGTTTACAATGGAAAGTCTAATGCAATCTTTCAAAAGTCTAAAGTCTCATGGTTTCCTATTACTTAATGAGCATGGTTGGAATTTGGACCAGAACTCAATTCAGCCAGTCTTTAGTCTCCTCACCTGTACTATGAATGTTGGATTAAATAACCTCAAAGTTCCCTTCCAGCATTTTATGTCTGAGAATTCAAATCATATTCTCAGTTGTCATCCTTTCTTTCTTAAGTTCCCATATTCTTACACAAGGCAAATATTAACACAAAATAACATTGTTATCTATTTTAAGAGACAATCGACATAAAGATACAATTACCTACCATACGCAAGTTGTTTGTTCTCGCCTCCCAAGAATTCCTGCTAATGTCGCCTCCCAATCCTCTCCAGAATAAGCCAGAACCTACTCGGAAAAAAATCAAAAAAGATAAGAAGCATATAAATACCAAAAGAACAATATTCTAGTGCTGACATTATCGAGGTCTTCAATTCTAGTTAAGACCTTCCTCTCTTCCCCACCAATTAATGCCAGTTTTAAAAAACTTTTAAAAAAATTTTTTTATTTTACAAAATAAAAGTGTAGAATTGCTAGAATTTTACTGTTTATATACCATTTACTATTATATAACTTGGTTTATATTTGTGGTAGGCTTTCAGAAATGAGTTCACCAACAGCCTCAGAGTTTTCACATGAACTTGTAGGGTACTACAAATGTAGGAGTTTTTTGTCTAGCATCTAAACATATCCCTGAAGCAAAACAAGCCCTTGCTGATGATAATAACTGAGTGAGGGTGGTAGTAAGTGGGAGCTCTCAGCCTTCCAGAGATTTATAAGTCGACATGCATCAGTCTATCAGAGGGGGCTAAACTATGTGATATTGCAAAGGGACAGAATTTTTGCCCAACAGTTCTAACTTGGATGCATGTTACTGTATCAGAATGTGCAGTGATTAGAGCTGTACTATTATCGGTTCTATAATCAAAAAATGGACTTACTATGAAGTCTTTCATCATTCTTAGAGAAAAAGAAAAATCTAGCAGTCTCTTTTCCAGGCAATGATACATCTCTGAAAAGAGACAGACAGAGATAGATTAGATAGATATTGCTTGGTTAATTTCAATATTTTACATTGAAAATATAAATGAACCGTTCCTTAAATATATCTGCTTTGTGTTTTGCTTATTTTGCTCTGACCCCATGCTCTTTCTATTCAACATTCTTCTCTCTGAAGCTTTGGTAATGAAGACTTGTTTAAGTACAAGCTCTATCTTCCTCATGGTGATTGATGATACTCTCATCTTACTACTGACACCCCATCTGCTAGTGTTTCCCATTGGATGGCAGCCAGCCAGCTGCAGCATCCTCTTTCCAGACCAGGGACTTCAGTATTAGGCTCCCTTCCCTGTACACATATTCTCCACCCAGTGCAATCCAAATCTCAAGAAAATAAAACATGCTCCCTATTACAAAGAAATACAGAACTCTCTAGAGCTGAGAAAAAACTGTCTTGAAAAAATAAGCTTAGATACTTCTAGAATATTTCTAAAGCATGTCTAACTCAAATTTTATAAATTATGAAGTATACCTGTAGAGAAACAAATTGCTTACCCAGGGCTGGGAGTTCTGTCATCTGTTTCTTCTGTAACATCTTCTTCTTCTGAACTGCTGTCTTGGAAACAAGGAGCTCCCTGCCAAGCAGCCTTACCAGGTTTCACTGTCTCAACTATGTAGGTATCTATATCATCATGACAATAAAAGATAACAGGATTGTAACTAACAACCAAGCATTCTGAACACACTCATTTCATTACTTTCATCGGGCACGCATATCTCTAAATTTTCAATATCTTAATCATTAATTAAAAATAAGTAGTATCTTTTAAGAGTTTTAAATATTGAGAGAAGCTACTATCATATTTTTGGCATTGCTATGGTGATCTGATAAGGAATACAGTATTCTATAAAAAAATATAAAAACTAAAGGTTTATAAGTGGGCAACGCAGTTTAAAAGAACAAACTAATTGTGGCACCTGTGCTAGCATGAGAAGCCTAAAATAGAAACCATGTAGTGAAACCAGGTTTCGCTCCTGCTTATTCATACATAAGAAAAGGTACTTATGTTTACATTTTCAATTTCCAAAATCTCTTTCCAGAACTGCTGAAAATGCTATTGCTGAAAAATGCGGATAATCACCTTGCAAGTCCCCAAATTTCCCAAGTACTTAAAGTACATCTCTCAGGTTGCTGAGATGTTTAGTGCTCATTTCAAGACAACTTTCTCAAACTTGGCTCTCAAAGTCAGAAGAATCATAGTTAATATCCATACCACACCAACTGTACTTAATAGTTTAGGACTTACCTTGGGACTAAAATGGACAACACAGGAAAGAGAATGAGGTAAGCATAGCACATGATATACTGTGTTCCATTTAGAACAATATTTGAGAAACTGTTAAATTGGAGTACCATATAGCTGCTATTTAATACTTATCTGCTAAACACATGAATGCTGTTTAAACTGCTAATCTTTAAAGTAGCATCCATTGTAGTTAAGTGTGCATGTATTCTCCTGTATAGGTGTATCCTGCTTTATACAATGAAGTTCCAGAAAAGCCGCATTTCCATTTTGAATACTAGGTGAAGGAACAGGTGTTTTTAACTTTTGGCCCATGTTGGCCTCCAGAGGTAAACCTCCTGAAGTGGAATGCAAAACTGCACATACCAGTGTTGGTACTTTTCTCTGGGTTCTGGCAAAACATGCAAGGATAAATTTAGAAACAACTAGTATAACTGTGACACAGCATTATTTGTATAAAGCCAAGGTTATCTTTCTTCCTTTCCCCTACCATATAGTACTTGGTTTCCATAAGTCATGGCTTCTCCAAATGCATTTAAGATGTAAAGCTATTTAAATATACGACTAAATTTCTTCATGACTATTTCTTTCTACTCAACAAAAGGGATGCTGTACATTATTCTCTAGTTTCCCTTCATACAGCAGCTAGCTAGAAGTTGGCTCCCTTAAGGCAAAAACAATTTTTTGCTGTGTTAAATACAGCTTCAGGGACATTATGTTCATAGTCAATACAGATTCTCATACTATTTATCTAGGTGGAAGAAAGAATCCATTCTTCAGCTAATAGTAAATCATTACAGTTAATGTAGAATTGAGTTTAAACTGCCCAGAATGAAAAAGTTTTAAAATAGTACCTTCCTTTACATCTTTAGCGTCTGAATCAAAAAAGGAGAATGTGAACCCGCTGTGCTGCTTAACCCTAGTCATCGGAGCTGCAGGGTCGTGGACTTCCTTGGCTTTCTCTCTGTCATAGCCTTCATTCCAGGGCACGTCTTCCTTTTCATTGGAATCTTTTATAGTTTGGAATATTTCTTTTAAATCCATAGCAATGTTATAATACATTTCTTTAGACACTTCAGGTAGCTTCTCAGCTTCCTCTCTTTTCTTCTTTCGCTTTGCTTTACTGCATTAACATAGACATGTGCATTACAACAAAATGGTCAATTTTTTCCCCTTTTTTAAATTCTCCCCCGTACCCCAACTTCCACCCTGACCCATGGATGTTGCCATTTCCCTTAAGAACCGGATCTCTGAAAGCGGGGCATCTCCTCCCCACACTCATGGCATGCACCCGGGGCCTGGTGTCCCTGGGGTATGGTCTATGGCTCTAGCTGGGGCACGAACCCAGGACTTTCTGCATGTAAAGCAGACGTGTTAACCATTACACTATGAAGCCACCCCGAAACAGTCAATTTTTAGAAAACTTTCAGAAATCAAGAAAGAAAAAATATCTTGGATAAGTTAATTCCACCCTTTCAACAACCAGTAGGATCTACATATAAAATTACTCATAAAAGCAGAATATTGATTAAAAGGCTTTTTATACACAAACAATCTCAAATAGCTCCAAGGAGTAAACACGAATCATACCCCTCTACCTCTTATCCTCTAAACTACAATTCAGAAATTACACCTAAGATACTAGCTTTGAGTAAGAAAAATCACTTAACCACAATGTGTTTCAGTTTTCTCATTTGCAAAATGAAGATGTTAAATCTGGTGACTTATAAAACCCATCCAGGTTCTAAAATTTTGTTAATTTTACATAACTGGCATAAAAGAATTTAATCGCAATTCTGTTTTAGAAATGAATTATAAATATGCTAAGTCTAGTTTATTTTGGAATGAAATTTTTGTATTTCCATAAACCTACTCTATATTTAGGAATATACTTTTCTCTTTGATCGTAGATTAAAAAGTTACATGGCAGTTTCCAATATCAAGTTTTAGAAAATAAAAGATTAAAATCCTTTTTCTTTTTAGAGTTGACTGCATATATAATGAATAACATCAGGCCAAAATTCTAACTGTATTCCCTAAAATAATAAGTGAACAAGATGCCCTAAATGATCATCTTACTGGTGGACACTTACACAGCAAGAAATTTTTTATACTTCATTAAATAAATCAACCTGGCTAGGATTTAAGACCGATATACCTCCTATGGTAGTAGTAAATGCTTTTGGAAACTGGAGGAAAGTGGATCCTTGCTATGTGTGACAGAAATTTTAGCAACAGTATCACCTTTATTAATGTGGAAAAAAAATGTACCTAATGAACAGGTGGTCTAGCTAAGGAGATGTCCAGGAAGGTGGTGAAAGTATTTGGTGTCTTCTTGCTGTTTATCATAATATGTGGTGGAGACAGTGAAACTACAGGGAAAAAATTTTATAAAGAACCAGTATCTCATGGTTTTGAAGATTCCTACTTTCCATAAGGCAAATTACATGAAATTTAATAAGCGGCTTCTATGCAAAACATGAAATTTAATAAATGGCTTCTACGCAAAGTCAGATCTAAGACTCTTAGAAAAATATGGTCTAAAGCAGTTGTTGGCACACTATGGTCCATGGACCAAATCTCAGCTGCTGCCTATTTATGTATGCACCACAAGTTAAGAATATCTTTTTAGTTTGAAATGGTTGGGAAAAAAATTAAAGATGATTTAGTGACATGCACAAATGTATGTGACACAAACTTCCATGTCTTACTCATAGTTTTATTGGAACACAGCTTATCTCATTTGTTTACGTATTCTCTATGGCTGCTTTCCTGCTACAAAGGCATAGTGAAGTCACTGGAACAGCCCATCTGGCCTGCAAAGCCTAACATATTTACTATCTGACCCTTAACAGAAAAATTTGTATACCCTAGTCTACATATAAAAAAAAAATTCTTTGTTAAGATCTCATACATAGCTTAGCTTAGACACTCTGTGTTAAAAAACAAGGCTTCCAAGGAGTTTAAAGATGTTTTCTCTCAGCAATCTCAGCAGAAGCCCACAGTAAAAAAAGGCTGATTTCAAAACGATTTCTGAGTGTGGCTTTTTTTTTTTTTGTAATGCAATGACCCCAAGAATATTCACAGATCCACAAATATTTTCAGAGAATTAAGTTAACAGAAATACTACTAGCTTGGGCTGATAAGTACAAAGCCATTCCATACAAAGAGGCTTTCAGACTTGCACATTTCTACAAACACAAAATAGGCTAAGAAAATTACTCAGCTTCAAACATGTTACTTGTTCATGATAAAAGAAGGATAAGCCCAAAAGCAGAGTCCAGAACAATGGAGAATTATTCTCAGGCCCTTAGTTCTAATCGAAGAACTTATAACATTTGCCTGTCTAGATTTTGAGCTAATATGGACCAGTGACTCCATGCTTCCTTGTTTTCCTCCACTGAGTAACAGTGCTTAGATTGGTTAGCCTATGTTTGGTCTCACCACCACATGTTGGGGGAGGGGCAGAAAACGTGTCTCTCTAATTCACAGGTCTTTTGATCACAAACACTACACTCAAGGTGCTATGATCAAGGAACAACAACAGATGTGCCTCATCTGCACCTAGATGTGATTTTGATGACCACATCCTGAATTTTGAACTGATACTGAAAGCTGAAAGAGGTGAGAATTCTGGGGAGTCTTAAAGAGTAGAAGAATATATTCTACATGTGGTAGGAATGTAAATTTGTGGCCAGAGGGTGGATTGTGGTGGTTTAAAATATGTATGCAAATTCCTCAATACTTCTTCCTTTAAGAGGTGGCACTTAAACCCCATCAAAGTATGGGTTGGATTTAGTGACTTATTTCAAAAAAATTATATAAGGGTGATATGTCACACTGTGACTTCTAAAATTAGGTCATAAAATACACTATGCTTTCCACCTTTTCTCTTTTGGGTCACTTGCTCCGTGAGAAGCCAGTTGTCAAGTTATGAGGGCACTTAAGATGCCTAATGAGAGGCCAGTAATGTGAGGAACTGGCCAACAGCCATGTGAATGAACTCTCTTGGAAGCCGACCATCCAGGCTCAATCAAACCATCAGAAACTGAAGCCCCAGGCAACATTTTGACTGCAAATTCTATCTTGAGACCCTGGACAGAACCACCTACACAAGCTGCTCCCAAATTTTTGACTCACAGACACTTCAAGATTGAGGTTTTAAGGTGTTAAGTCTGGATACTTTGATATGTAGCAATAGATAATATGCCCTAGATGTAAATAAAAACTAACATATTATACAAAATACACCTCACTTATGTACCATGTTCATTGTGGATTACCTTAAATAACAAAAAATTCTATTACTGTAGGAACTATTTGACACTTCTACTTTGGTCTGATATGTGATTATTTTTAAAAGAAGCCTTTAATTTTGGAACAATTTTAGATTTACAGAAAAGTTGAAAAGATAGTGTAGCATTCCCAAATAACCTTCACTTAAGTTTCCTCTTATGGTAGCAACTTATATAACTACGATACAACTATCGAAACTACAAGATGAATACTGTTACATTACTATTAACTAAATGCAAACTGTACTCTCATTTCACTAGTTTTTCCACAAATGTCTTTTTTGTTCCAGGATCTAATTCAGGATACCACATTGCCTTTAGTGATTTTAACAGTAGGAAAATGAAGGAATTAAGCCAGGTAAAGTTACTGGTTGCTCCATGTATTTAGCATATTTATCAAACTGACTGCACACAGGACATAGAATTTCTTACCACACAAGAGTAGTGGATTGAATGGTTGCCCCCCTAAAGATATGTCCAGGCCCTAATTCCCAAAACCTGTAATTACCATATTTAGAAAAAAGACCTTGCAACAAAGAGATTACCCAGGATTACCCAGATAAGCCCTAAATGCAATCACAAGTATCCCTATAATAGACATCAAGATGATATACAGAAAAGGGGAGGTAGCCATGTAAAGAGGGAAGAAGAGACTGAAGTAATATAGCCATAAAACCAAGGATAGCTGGCAGTCACCTAAAGCTAAGAGAGAGGTGTGAAATGGATTTTCACCCTGAATCTCCAAAAGGAATGCAGCCCTTTCAATAAACTTTATTTCAGGCTCCTGGCCTCCAGAACTATGAGAAAAAAATTTTTGTGGTTTTAAGCCACCAAATTTGTGATAAACTGTTAAAGCAGCTGTAAGAAATAAAGGTAGGAGGCACCATATTAGAGTAGGCGCACATATCATTCACATGTATGATAGTCCTCTGTCAAAGTTAAGGCTCTCTCCACCATGTTTATAGTTCCACTCTTTTACCTTCCCTGGTCTGAAAACTAAACACGATGGAGACCAATGCATGGGATATGGGTTACTATCTACTTTTCTTATTGTCTGAAATCAGATTAATTTAAATGATCCTGTTACTAAAAGAAGTAGCTTGATTTACCTTTCTTTTGGTTTATCATCTCTCTTTCTTTCATAAGTGGCATGGTCATGCCTTGTTGGATCATAGTGTATGATGTCCCTATGTAAAAAAAGGAGTGATAAGTTGGAAGAGATAAATCAAAATACTAACGCAAAAAGTTAATACCAAATTATAATTCAACACCAAAGTAATTCCAATTTTTGAGTAAGGCAAAGCTATACATATCGAAAAAGAGTATTAGGATCTCATTAAAAACAATCATTTAAAATTACCTAGTTTTGAGTTTTCCTGGATCTTTTAATACTAAAAATTACTTTAAATGTAGTAAAATATATATAGATAAAATGATAATACTATTAGGATTTGCATAAAATATGTCAGTGGGGAACACAGGAAAGTGAAGGTACAGAAAACTGGTTACATGTTGGTGACTGCAGAAGCTGGGTGATAGTGTACAGGGGTTTCACTACAGTAATCTCTCTAAATTACACGTTTAAAATTTTCCATAATAAAATTACATTTATTAATATTTAAACCATTGTCCAATTGTTTCACTAATAGGAGCAATCTACTATAATATCTAGAATACAAATACAGAAATAATTTAAGATTTTCTTGAAGTTGGAATCACTGGGTCAAAGGTTAAGTATATTTTTAAGGGTCTGATACATATTGCCACTGCCTTCCCCAGAAGTTTAAAATGGCCTAGTTTTAAACTGAGTTCAAGAAGACATTTATAGGAAAGGAAAATAGGTGGAATTAGATAGAACATAAACCATACTTAAATTTCTTAGAAACTACTGATCCTTTGCTTGTAGAATTGCTTAAGTTAATATGCAAAATACTTTGCACAACATTCAGGGCATTCGATTTTTCTGCAGCAAGCTCTTCTTTCTCTGCAGTTTTCTTTTCATTTATCCCTTAGAGTGAAAAGGATAATTAGTAATCTCTAGGCAAACATAACTTTGAGAAGTCTCAATCACAAAATATTTATCAATCATATAAACATGTGCAAAGATGAAAGTTGCATGACTAGCAAACAAAAAGTCCCATTTTTATTTCTAATTATAAAAACCAAATCTAGATTTAATGGCTTTTAGTGGCAGTTTAACAGTTGTCAAGGTAAAGACTGATAAATATAATAGAGAAAGATACTAATTACAAAACTGAAGTGAACACAGACTGAGTTTTTCCCCTTCTAAAAATGTAATCTAAATTACATGTAAACCTAAAAGTATAGATGGTAACTTTGCTGACTATAAATATGTTAGCTGACTATTGCTCCCTCCTTTGATTCAGTAATAAACTGTAGGAAGAAAGCCATAAGTCTATACACACAGGGCATCTTGGAAGCCTATAAGCTGTTATCTAACCTCAACTACTAGAAAAAGACAAATATCAGAGAACGATGTTGAACAGCTAGTTTGGATTACACATAGAAATGAGAGAAATACAAAAGAAGTCTAAGTCTTAATTAAACCCTTTCAATTTCCCATGTAAACCAAGGATATAAACCAAGTAACAGAAACTAGAACAAAATGTTGTTTTGAAAGTTCTTTACAGAGATGCCCCCAAAGTTTCTAAGGGTTCAAAGGAGATGAAAATTGTTCAATTGGATCAAGAAATGCTTTATAAACAAGGTGGAGTGTAAAGGAAGAAAGACAAAGTGGATCCCCTGAGGTGAGAGGAGGGCATGGCAGGTGCAGGAAACAAAATGAACATATATATTAAACATATATATTAAAGTACAAAAGAGTTGTACACTGTATTAGGTTGAACCACATGAAACTACTAATATTCAACAACTTTTAATTTTGAAAATGGCAATTTCAATTTTAACCTGATAATGACCCCTCTGAAGTAGAACATAAAAGGGCTCAACCTGGCTGTTGATGCTTACTTGCAAGAGTCTTTAAAATTCACAAAAAAATTGAGCCTCAAAAATTGAGAAGGAAAAAAACAAGACAGAGGTTCTATGTCTGAGTGTCTTAAAAATGGAAGTGCATTCAACAGAAACAGAAGCGTCCAGAGGAGGTGAGGAGAAATTCAATTTGGAATACGAGTTTTAACACAGGCCCACAAATGCCTCTGAGAAATATCGATCAGGCACTGAGGAAAGAATGGTTGGGAGCCCAGCAGAAGAGTCAGGAGCAAAGACAACCTCAAATTTGGAAACTACCCATATCTAAGAGAAGGCTAAAGCCATTTAAACTTATAGAACCTTGGAAAGAGCCTATGCCTGGAGGCAAAGGAAAATTAGAAACCAAGAAATAAAAAGAAACTCAGGAAGTTATGGTATAATGGGAAGCAAAGGGATGAGAACATTTCAAGAAGGGATGGTCAAAAGTGACAAATGCTACAGGTAGGTTGAAGAGGGTATAGCCTGAGAAAATGCCACAGCATCTTGTGAACTGGTCATTCACAGATTTGAGGGAACACATACCAGAAGAGTTGTAAGACGACCAAATTCTGTTAAGAAAGTAACCTCTATATGCAACTTCTAAATGTAGGTTATTCCTAAGGTTCTGTCCATTTCTGTTTTAAACATGGAATTTTGAGAGAGAGGCTCTGAAATGTAAGTTGGTGTGGACCCTGAGAATTTACTCTTTGAACCCTGGTTTTTGGAAATGTACAATGCGCATAATAATCCCTTCGGAGAATTGAGAGCATCAAATCAGAAACTGTAGTTTTAATAAATAGTCAATTGTTTCTGAATTAGATGCAATTTATTTTTTTCAATTCGAGTTTAGAACTAAAAATATGAGAGTGGCAACTTGAATACTGACAGTGTTGAAGAATAGCTTTTTGGACTTAAGAGACCTAACTTTGTAAAAAAGGAAAGGAGCTAGAGGGAGAAGGATGAAGCAGCACACAAGAAAGGAGGTAAAGTAATGGGTGTATGAATGAGGGGGATTAAGATGCAGGTTAGATTAACTCAGGACGAAAAGGTATAAGAAGTTCTAAGACTGAAGACAGAAGCAAAGAGCTTGCTCGAGGATAACAATAAAAGGTCTTGTAGGGAAAGTTTAGAACCACTGCTATGAAAAATGCTAAAGGAAGTAAAAAATGCTTAGAAACTTAGGATGCTCTTGATAGCATCGTTGCTGTTAGATATATGCAAATAAGGATGAATTTAAGTAGAATGGTATTCAATGAATGATAAACTGCTTTTTAAAAACCTGCACCCAGCACACACACACAGGAGGGAAAATGAATACTCTTTTTCAGAAAGACAAGTGTGACTTCACTGTCTTCCATTGACTCACCTGGACCTCCCAACTGACTGCCAGGTAGCAACCTTACCTATTATCTTATGCCAGAGATGTGATGGAGGAAGATGGTGCCTCTGGTGCATGCTACTTATTCCTGTCCTTTTGGCAGCTTCAAGTAATTTAAATTTTCTCAATAAATATGTACAAACAAATTCAAGAAGTACTGAGTAATCTAACCATTGGATTATAAGATTCTGCAATTCAATATCTTGGGGTACAGAGTTTTTCCACTTGTTCTTAGGTTGTTGTAGCTCTGATATTGGGACTGTTTGGACAATGAGGCATTTACCTTCCTGTTCCTCTTCACTGTCACTTTCTAGAAATCGGGAGTCCATGCGAAATCTGTCATCAGTAGCGAACCGAGACTGCAAATCCATGAGCTCAAAGAAAACAAATATATAATCGATAGTCATATTCCCAACAAACTGCTTTTAAAGATGACTTCAAAGGGCCCTCCCACACCCTGAAATTCCAATTAATGTTTGTATAACTTCACCTACCCATGAACCAATCATATTGGGTAGTGCAGGACTTAACTCCCAAAATAAACAGTTAAACAATTAAGTGTGAATCAAGGTCTGTCTGCATTTATCTGGATTAAAGGACTGTCAAAAAATAAGAACATGTTGCAAGTTTTATTATTTTCAGTCTTAACTAACCTTCTTTCCAGCTCTACCCTCAAACTGAGGTTTAATTCTGAACCTATTACTGTCATCTTCAGAATCAGATTCCTCATTATCGCTGTCAAATAGCTTCCCAGATGCTCTACTCAAGGACTCCTGTTACATAGATGAAGACAGAAACATTTATTAAAAACTAAGGCAATCAAGTGTTTTCATATGTAATCTTCCCCCTCACATTTAAGAACCAATAACCCAGAAGCATCTCCCAGATGATGGTGGATGGTGGTCTAAAACAGAAACTCCTGTCTCAGTGATATCTACTTGGCCTCTTAAGATAATAATCCAGAGGCTCTCAAAGCAGTCTGAATGGGGGCAAAGGGAGGGAGGGCGGAAGTGGGGGCAGACCAGGAGGACAGTTATTATATATGTGAGAACACATTCTGCAGGATTTCACTAATATTGATATCACTGTGAAGATGATAGTGGAGGGTAGATTCATGGGGAATAAAATCCCCAAGGTCCCTGTAGTTTCTGTGTGTGGTGGACTAGGGAGCCCTGGGTCTTATTATGGTTCCTGTTGGATTTTATGTTGAGCCTGGCAGTCGTGTGCAGGTCTTGGTACACAAAAGGCAGAAATGGATCTGCAAAAATAGAAGAATGCCCAAACGGATATCTTGAACTTCTTACTTTCAGTGGTTTCTCTACCAGATGGCTCTGTTCCCGAGTGAATGTCTCCTCTGTCTCACTTTCACTGTCAGAACCAAAGATGATATGCATTGGCTTCTTCTCTGGATGACCATCCTAGAGCATTACATCATTAAGAACATTACATTTTAAGATAATCCTTTCCTGCCAAGTCTACTTATTTTCCCAATATGGAAACTTTTGACTTCTTTCTCTCCATATCCAGTTGATCACCAAGTCCCATCAATTGGATCTTCTTGGTATCTTTTAAATCTTTTCCCAATGTTACTGCCTTGGTTCTGGTTCATGACCTCCCAAAGCCCATCTCTGGTTCCAAGTTTGTCCCAGTCAATCTGTTGTTTATCATAGCCTGAACAATTTCTCCCAAGTTTGGTGAACTTTTCTATAAAGGGTTGGAGAGTAGCTATTTTAGGCTTTGTGGTCTTGGTCCTATATAGTCTTGTTTTTAAAAATTCTTTAAAAATGTAAAAACCATACTTAGCTTGGAGGCTATACCAATATAGGCTTTGGGATAGACGGCCTAAGAGCTGTAGTTTTCTAAGTCTTGTTCCAATATATACACAATTAATCTTCATTCCCTTGCTTAATGTCCATTTTTTTTTTCACAGTCCAACCACCATAGCCTCCTCACAACTCACCCGTATTTATCTCTCTAGCCTCACATCCTGCCACCTCGTACTCTATTTCAGTCACAGTGACTGCAAATATTCACTTTTGTATAAATTGCTCCTTCATGGAATGCCTTTCCGAATCTTCTTTATCACTCTTTTACCTCTGCCTGACCAGTTCGAACTAATCATCTCGTACTAGATTAAGTTCAGGTTGAGGAAGCCCACTCTACCCCCATCCTCCCAACCAACCTGGTGTGCCTCCTGTGTGCTGCCAGGGCACATGGGCATACTTCTCTCTCGGCCAGAGGAACTGAACTCTCACCTTCTGCTCATCATACTATGAGCCGATAACTACCTGAGGCAGGGACCGTGATCCTCAATCCTCAGTCTATAATCCAGCATAGGTACTTGACAGTTGTTGAAAGAATGAAGGCTCATTATAGTAAATCTTGGCAAGATAGAAATCATTTCGGAAGTGACTTACATGTAAATTAAGATGCATTGGGATATATCACTTAACTCTACAAGTTCTGGTTTCTAAAGGAAAGGAAATTATGAAGAAAACTTTAGATGAAAACAAATTAAAATGTCTTTTGTAAATAGTTTAATCTCCCTTCTTTTGGGAAATACTAAATATAAATGGCAATTAAAAACTTCTAACTCAATGACTCAAAACATGAAAATGGCAAGTGCTAGGACACTGGCCTCTAAAGGGACAGAAGGAAAGGATGAAATTTGAGAGAATTCTTGTTAAATCCATAGACTGAAAATATACTCACCAAATTTGCCAGAGCATTATGAACCAGTTTCTTTTGTAGTTCTTTCACTTTCTGCCTTGCCTCTAAGGCTGCCAAACGCTTCTGATTATCTTCGGCATGCTTATCCTTAACATTAACATCTGATGAACTATTAAGAGAAAGTGGGAAGCCAGTTTCACTTTCCTGAGTGTCTCTCCTAGAGATCTCTGGTGATTTTTTAGGGGCCATGCACCTGTTTAGATCAGGCCTCTTTTCGGAGCCCTTTCCTGTCTTTGCAGGCCTATGGCAACAGTCTTCATCAAAGTCTCTCTTGAGAGTCTCTGCACCAAGACTTAAAGATTTCTTCTTTTGTAATAGTAATAGACTAGAAATAGTGTTTCTATTTCCCTTTTCTGTTGAACTGCTTGGGGACACTACTTTGTGATCTTGGCTGTCATAAGTATATTGTCTCTTTTGAGGGTGAATATGGTTTGGGTCATCTGCTTTTTTTGCACATTGGAAAGTAGTCAGTTCACTTGATGAACCTCTAGCATCTGGGAATCCCTTTTCCATGGACATGCTAGTAGGATCCTCAAGTTTTAAGGAATTTTGATTTTTATTAATATTGTTAGAGGCAACACTTTTTTTCAAGGTTTTTTTCAGTGATTCCTTCCTGTAGAGACAGCCTACTCCTTTGAATGGCTGGAATTTTGGCTTTAAGTTGTTTTCCTTTGGTTTCTGTTTTCCAGGGGTGTTCTTTTCTTTAAAAAGGGAAGCCAAAATCTCCTCAGGATGAATACATTGTCGACCTCTGTGGAGGCCACTAGAAGTCCCATGGCTCTTAGAGGCTCTGTCACACTTGGCAGTGGTTTCCCAGCTGTTAATCTCAGTATTTTCTTTTGGAGCCTTCAGGTCACTGCCAGCCAACTGTCCCAAATCAGCTAAAGTGAGAGTTACATGGAGACAGTTTTTCATCATGGCATTACACTCGTATTTCTCAGACTCAGCTAGTTCTGACACAGAATAAGTGTCTTCAGTGCTACTGGAATCAGACAGAGATGTACAACCTAGATGCTTAGCTCTATGACTGACATCTAGCTCTATGGTGTCTTTTTTTTGTACTTTAATATGATGAGAAAATTTATAGTTTTTTCTACTTTTCAAAGTTTTCTTATATGTAGGCTTTTCCATCTGTAAAAATTCTGTACTATTTTTGACCTTATCAGCATTTTTTTTCATTGCAATGATTTCATCTGTGTCTCCTGAATCAGAGTTGTAATCATTTCTCACATTATCTTCACTATTAAGGCAAGACACATTATTTTTGATGCCTAAACCTGTTAAAGAACAAAGTTTGTGAATATCTGATTTGAAATCATCCCTTACAACTTCAAAGGGATCATTTTCAGATTCATTTATTGAGGACCATGCTGTTCTCTCCAAGTTTTTCTCTCTTGCGATCATTAGTCTTAATTCCTCTTCAGAATCAATATCATCATCAGACATGCTGTTTTTATTCTTAGTAGTTTCCAAATTAAAAGTCTGAAAAAATAGATTTTTAACTTTCTGACTATCAGAATCAGGTACTTGAGGTAATTTAGGAGTAATGGGATCATTAGGTATTTCTTGTGTGGCCTGTTGCTGTGTTAAGTGTGGATTCTCTATTATTACTCTATTGCGTCTTGGCCTCATAGCCACAGATACAGTGGAACTCTCATCCTTCTGTGCTTTTATCATCTTCTTAGTAGGCCTGTGAAAGTCAGAAAATTCCCCTTGCCGTTTCTTGCTCATAGGATCATTTCCTCCTTCCAATTCCCAAGTCAGGTTAGATACAGGGATGACATCTGTGAAATCCTCCCCTATTTTCTTTAAGTTGTGGCAGTACTTTGATGGATCATACTTTATGATGTTATTAATAGTCAAGAAACAGAACAAAGGCAGGTTTTAGAAAAAATTGTCAGTTTGGTGAAGTAAAAAGGAATACTGTTTACTCTTACTACCAGTTTCCTATAACAAAATGAGAACTTAACTAGATGACCTCAGGGTCTTTGGAATTGAGCTGTCTATCCAGAGTTAAAACAAAGCACCATTACTATTAATTGGCAGAATTACTTGGCATTAAAACCAAGCACCAACACTATTAATTGGCAGAATATCTACTTGTATGTAGATATTACAGCAAACTGATTCAGGTTATATTCTAGGTACAGAAGCCCCAAGACTGTTTTCTGTAAATTCGAGAAATCCATCTTCTGAGCTGATGCCATAAAGCATAAAGCTGATGCACCCAGGGGGAACAGCCAGACACTGCATGTTCTCAAGTCTTAAATTCTTTTTGCCATTCCTGCCTCAAAACTGGCCCATCCTAGCTTTGGTTCTCCTAGCTCAATAACCTCCATTTTACCTTCTACTCACTCGCTGCAGAGCATTATGTAGGTCTTTATTAGAAAGCTAATAATTTTCTACCAGACCTATTTTGTTGCTGACATTATCGAGAAAGATTCTAGTTAATGCCAATGTACTGTGAAGACAACTGGTAATTTGCTGATTTCCTAAAACGTATGAATAGGAAAGTATAAGATGCTGTAAATATAACTTCTGAAAAGTTTCTTTGTCCTTAGTAACTACTGACTATATGTCAAACATGTGAGGTGTGCCAAAGGGTTCCCACTGTCTCTCAGCTTCACACTTCTCTTCAATATCCCCCTCTTTGCTGTTAGTGGCTGCCTTTCGTGGGAAGCTGGAAGGTAGAGAAGAAGAAAGTCAGTATTTCCCTGACTTAAGTGCTACTGGCAGGAGGAGCAGCAGCAGCTCTGGCCAGGGCTCCAGAGGCCTCAGTGGCACAGTAGCCATAAACAATAAGGACACACCTTTCTGCTTTTCTAGCTCCAGGGTGGTAGTGATCTGCTGCAGTTATTAATCTTTGGACAACCTGCTATCAGCCTCCAGCTCCTCCAGCACTTTTTAAACAGATTGCATAAATTATATCCCATTTGAAATACTTAGAACTGCCTCTGCTTCCCTGACCGATAAACCATGTAAGAGCAAAAGAAACACAAACTGTACCCTCAGCCCAGAAGTTCACGACACTAGGAATTCAAGGTCTCCAGACAATCTGACCTCATTTCCTCAAGAAAATAGGCATCTGAATTTGCTCATCTTGGGTCCCACACTATTTCTCCACCCACCTGCTTGTCTATGTACTTCTATCTACTATTTTTCTCTTTCCTGGACTCCTTCCTATCACTTTTCTATTAATGTGAAACCTACTCCACTTCCTCCAAAGCCCGCTTTAACAATGGCCCCGTGTTCACTTGCCCTGCTTCAGCTCTTTCAGCATTGGCTTTGAATTCATGTCAGATAAATGGAATATATAAATTAATAAGTGAAAAGGTTGCTATGATAATCATCGTTAGTATCACTTATTTGTATAAAACCTTATTACACTCTCTCATTTTCCTCTTAATTAAGAAAAATACATGTACGTAGGTAGGTCTTACATTGCCTAGAAGTTGAGAACAAAAAAATTGTCAAATAAACATCTAAAGACTTCCAACAGAGGCAGTGAAATTCTAAAGAAAGTAAACTTTTGTAATTAGCCATCACTTTGGTAAATAATAATTACTCTGAGAGCCCAACAGCAAAGGATATTTTATGTTTATGTTGATTCTTTAGGTAAAGGACAGGTAAGACTCTTCCAAATTTACTCACAACCCAATTCTAAAAGAAAAAAAGAATGTATTTACTATTTATGTCAGAAATGGGAAAGATTAACAATACTGCATAAATATAACAACAAAAAAAAATTGAACTCACAGTTGGCCATGATTACCATTTTGGTTTAGTTTACTAATAAGGAAATAGGAGTTCTCATAAAAAGTATATGAGGAAAAGAAGGAAAACTGGGGAGTAATCGATCCCATATAAACCAAGTAGGATGCGGCATATGAGGGCCTTGTTTCTCTCCTTGAAATTATGAGTTAGGCAGCTATAATTCAACAAAGGATTCCCTGTTCAACGAACATGTCTGAGGGATCCATGCATTGAGAAATCTGAAAGTGGGTGTATCAGAGCAAGCAGGGAGGAGGGGTGGTGGAGTGGGATGGGCAGGGGAATGAAGAGACAAGAGCTACAGTCACAGTCTGGCTCTTGCTGCAGACCCAATAGATGTGACAGCAGTGAATGGTCAGGTCGCAACCTCTACTGGGAAGAATGGAGGAGCAGAGGTAGCATCTGGGCTTGGTAGGTGGTACACATTGAGGCTAAACCTAGGATTAGGGGCAGAGAAACTGTGCAAATGGTTGCAGTGTTCTACAAGCCACCATCACAAGACAAAGAAAGCAGCAGATATGAAAACCAGTCTCAATCCCATCTTTTGGTGGCCTACCTGGCGTTAAAACCATTACTAAGCAGATCATGCAAGTGCAGAAGCAACTTTCCAACCTAAGTAGCCTGTACTCGTTGTGACTGAACCCACTAGAAATAACACAGTCTTAGAAACACAAACCCACTTCTGCCACCCATCACAATGGAGCCTGGTAGAAGCAGCTGAGATACCTAGACAGAGCAGTATGGTTGGTGGCTCCTGGGTGCCGAAAAGCAGCCTCAGGAGGCCCACAACATACCACCATGGGAGTGGTGCCCTGAAACTGAGGCAACGAGGTTATAAAGCAGATGCCCCACTCCTTGGGGAATATGGGGCGTTTACAGCTGAGGCAATGCTAACCCACAGAGATCCTGGAAGCCCCAGTAGTGCAGGTAAGAGAAAACAAAAACATGTTTTCACTGCCTCCTACTGCATAACAAAAGAAAGACCACTATTTATCAACCTGTTCAACAGTAAAGAGTCAAGCATTTCAACAACAACAACAACAAAGAGAGAGAGAGAGATTGATTGTCTTCCCACAAATGCCTAGGCAGAGGAAATAATCCATCAAGCACAATGAATAACCAAGGTAACAGGGAGTCTAGAAAGAAAAAACAGAAATAGAAGATAGAAATCTAAAAATGACTGAGGTGAAAGGGAGAATTAAGAGCAAAACAACATGTAAGTACTGTATGAAGACCATTTGACTTCATTAAAAAAGCAATATAAGAATAATGGGTATACCAGAAGAACAGGAGAAGGGAACAGAGAACCAATTCAAAGAAAATCAATGAGAATGTCCCAACACTATAAAATAACTAGACCCTCAAACCCCCAAAGCTAACAGAACACCTAATTATCAACCCAAAATGGCCTTCACCACAGCACATTATATTAAAGGTGTTAAAAATTCATGACAAAGAAAGAATTCTCAAGGTAGTTAATGAAAAGAAGGAAAAAGAAAACCCCACTAGATCATAATTGGAATTTTCAGCAAAAATCCTACCAGCTAGGAGAGTGGCATCAAAATGTTGAAAGAGTAATCAACAGCCAAGAATAATATCCAGCAGTTACACTTTAGATATGAGGGAAAAATAAAGGCTTTACCAGAAAAAAAGAAGGAAATTTGTAAGACCTGCATTACAATAAATGCTAAAAAGCAACCTGAAAAAAAAAGACAGAGATACAAAATGTAAGATGACTAACGAGAGACAATGCAGGAAACTGCAACCCTTGTTCAGAATATATAACATAAAGGTTAAAGCAAGTAAAAACGTTTAAAAAGAAGACAGTAGCTACTGTAATCTGGAAATGAACTCGCAGCAAAAAAAAAAAAAAAAAAAAAAGGAATAATTTGTGACAATAAAACATAATAGAGGAAAGGAAAAGGGATTGAACTTGCATAGGAGAATGGAGATTAGATGCATTCAGAATAGAAAAAACTACTATATCATGAATCTTTCTTTTGCACAGACCTAATTGTAACCACAAATAAAAAATCTCCCTAAGACACATTACATAAAAAAGAAGAAACAAATATATCAGAGAATACCATGAAATTAAAATGACAGAAACAGAAAAAGAAACAGTGGCTACAGAGCTATCAGAAACAAAAGATAAAATGGCTATAGAATTTTCCCATAAATGAATAATCACCTAAATGTAAATAAACTGAACTCACCAATTAATAGAGTAGTGAGAATGTATCATGAAACAGGACCCAACTATATGTTGACTTCGGGAGACCATCTCAACTACACAGACAAACGTAGACTTAAAGTGAAGGAGTGGAAAATGATATTCCAAGCAAGTGGCATCCAAAAAAAGTGGATGTAACCATATTTTGTATCTGACAAACAGACTGCAAGCTAAAAAAGGGAACAAGAAACCAATATGGACATTTTATAATGATAAAGAGGACAATACATCAAGAAGATGAAACATTCATTAATATACATGTACCTAACCTGGGAGCACCAAAATATATAAAGAGAAATAAAGGAGAAACTGACAAAAAAAAATTATAGTTGGAGATCTAAATACCCCATTGACAGCTATGAATAGGTCATCCAAAAAGAAAAATAAAGAAATATCACCTTAAATGACAGACATATTAGTCCAAATGAACATAATCAATATTTACAGATCTTTTCACCCCAGAACATCAGAACATACATTCTCTCTATTGCACATTACATATTCAAAAAATAGACCATGTGTTGGGACACTAAACTAGCCTCAACAAATTTAAGAGTCAAATAAAACAAAGCATATTTCTCCAATCATAATGCTTTGAAATTGGATATCAACTGCAAAAAGAAGTAAAAACCACACATATATGGAGATTAAAGAACATACTACTAAACAACAATTAAAGAATAAATAAAAGAGATCAAAAGGTACATAGAAACAAATAAGAATGACACTATGGCATATAAAATTTTGAAGATACAAAAAGCAGTAAAGGTTTTTACCATTACAGGCTTACCTCAAGAAAAAAAAAATTCCAAATATTAACAACCTAACATTTCACCTTAAAGAATTAAAAGAGAAGAACAAATGAAGCCCAAAGACATAGAAAAAAAAATTAAAATTAGAGTAGAATTAAATGAAAAAGAGAAAAGACAATAGAAAAAATTAATGCAACAAGGAGCTTGTTCTTTTTACATAGGCTAATTTTTTAACCTCCTCACAATCATTTTCTTAAAAAAATTTATTAATTTCAATAAGAGACATTGGTTAATGAAATCCAGTGTTTCGGGTTTACAAGGTAGCAGTATTGCATTGTGTACTCTGCCCTTAGTTTCATTTCTTTCTATCACCACATGTTTGACCCCATCTACCTTCTTCTGCATCCTCCTCCCCTACCTCTGGTAACCTAGTTTTGTCCACGTCCATGAGTCTCTGTTTGTCCTGTTCATTTGTTGCTTTTAGTTTATATTCCACATATAAGTGATATTATGTGGTTTTCAACTGTTTTTTTCCTCTGGATTATTTTGCTTAGCATGATTATCTCAAGGTCTATCCATGTTGTTGCAAATGGCAGTTATTTCATCTCTTCTTATGGCTGAGAAATATGCATTGAATGTATGTACCACAGCTTCTTTAGCCAATCATCTATCTTTGGACCTTCAGTTGCTTCCATGTCCTGGCACCATGAATAATGCTGATATAAACATCGGTGTGAAAATATCTTTTTACATATGAGTTTTCAAGTCTTTGGGGTAAATACCCAGTAGAGGGATTGCTGGATCATATGGTAGATTAATTTTAGGTTTTTGAGGAAGCTCCACACTGTTTTCCATAGTGGATGTACCAATTTGCAGTCCACTAGCAGTGTATAAGGGTTCCCTTTTCCCTATATCCTCGCCAACATTTGTTATTACTTGTCCTGTTGATTATAGCTATTCTAACAGGTGTGAGATGGTATCTTATTGTGGTTTTGATTTGCATTTTCCTAGTGCTGCTGAGCATCTATTCATATATTTGTTGTCCATTTGTATGTCCTCTAGGGAGAAGTGTCTGCTCAGATCCTCTGCCCATTTTTGATTAGATCATTTTGTTGTTGTTGTTATTGAGTTGTATGAGCTCTTTGGATATTTGGATATTAGGCTCTTATTAGAGGCGTTACTTGCAAAATATTTTCCATTCAAATGCAACGATCTTTTATCTTGTTGATGGTTTCTTTTGCTGAGCAGAAGGTTTTAGTTTGATGTAGTCCCATTCATTTATTTTAGTGTTTACTTCCCTTGCCTTTGAGGTCAAATTCATAAAATCCTCTTTAAGTCCAAGGTCCTTGGGTTTAGTTTCTGTACTTTCTTCTACACACTTTATTGCTTCAGGTCTTATATTCAAGTCCTTAAACCCATTTTGAGTTAATTTTGGTGTAGTGATAGACAAGTCTAGTTTCACTCTTTTGTAGGTGGCTGTCTAGTTTTCCCAGAACCATTTATTTTTGAAGGCTTTCCTTTCTCTGCTGTATGTTTTTGGCTTTTTTATCGAAAATTATTTGCCCATATAAACATGGGCTCCTTTTCGGACTCTTGAATTTGTTCCGCTGCTCTGTATGTCTGTTTTTCTGCCAATATCATGCTGTTTTGATTACTGTAGCTTTGTATAATTTGAAGTCACGAAGAGTGATGACTATTTTTTCTTAGGATGGCTTTGGCAATTCGGGACGTTTTGTGCTTCCATACAAATCTGATTTTTGTTCTATTTCTTTAAAAAATGCTGACGGGATTTTGAGGGGGAGTGCATTAAATCTGTATAAGCCTTAGGTAATAAGGTCATTTTAACGATGTTGATTTTTCCAATCCAAGAACACAGAATTTCCATTTCTTTGTAATTTCTTAGATTTCTTTTAATAGGGTCTTATGGTATTCATTATATAGGTCCTTCACATATTTGTTAAATTTTTCCTAGGTATTCTATTCTTTTTTGTTGCAATTGCTAAGGAATTATTTTTTCCACTTCTTTTTCTGACACTTCATTATTAGAGTATATTTGTTCAGGTTATCTGTGGATTTTGAACATTGATTTTGTATCCAAAACTTTACTGTATTTGCTTATTGTTTCTAGTAGTGTTCTTGTGGAGTCTTTAGAGTTTTCTATATAGAGAATATAATCTGCAAATATTGACAGCTTGACTTCTTCATTTCCTTTTGGATGCCTTTTATGTCTTTCTCTTGCCTGATTGCACTCGCTAGGACTGCCAATGTTATATTGTATAACAGTGGCGATAGTGGACAGCCTTGTTCCTGATCTTAGAGGGAATATTTTTAGTTTTTCACATTATATATAATGTTGGGTGAGGGTTTGTCATATATGGCCTGTATTATTGTTAAGATACTTTCCTTCTATACTGATTTTGTAAGTGTTTGATAATAAATGGATGCTGTATTTTGTCTGCATTTATTGTATGAATACATGATTCTCTTTTTAAAATTTCAGTGGTGTATCAATAATCGATTTGTATATGTTCAACCATCCCTGTGCCTCTGGAATGAAGCTCACTTGATCATGGTGTATAATTTTTTAATGTGTTGCTGTATAAGGTTCACCAGTATCTTCTTTAGGATTTTTGCATCTGTGTTCATGAGAGATACTGGTTTGCAGTTTCTTTTTTTTTATCTTTACCAGATTTCGTTATCAGGGGTAGTAATGGCTCATACATTTTTTGGAAGAGTTTAAGAAACTAAGTATTAAACTTCTTTGAATGCTTGGTAGAATTCACTGGTGAAGCCATCTGGTCCTGGACTTTGCTTTTTGGTAGGTTCTGATGATTATTTCAATTTCATACTGCTAATCAGTCTATTTAGATTTTCTAATTCTCCTTGAATGCAGTCTAGGAAGGTTTATTTTTCTAAACACTTTCCCATTTCTTCTAGGTTATTAATTTGGTGTTATATACGTTTTTATAGTTCTTATATGATCCTTTGTATTTCTGCGGGTCTGTCGTAATTTTTCCTCTTTTATTCTTGATTTTGTTTATTTGTGTCCTTTCTCTTTTTTCTTTAGTGAGTCTAGTCAGGGGTTTGTTTGTCAATTTTATTAACCTTCTCAAAGAACTATCCCTTTGTTGCATTGATTTTTTTTTTCATTTTATTTTGCTTTGTTTTCAATTTCATTTAATCTGCTTTACTTTGATTATTTCTTTCCTTCTGCTGATTTAGGCCTCATTTGTTCTATGTGTTTAAAGATGAAGCATTAGGTTTTTTATTTTGCCTCATTCTTGTTTTGGGGGTAGGCCTGTAATGCTATGAACCTTTCCCTTAAACCGCTTTTGCCCTGTCCCCAAAGTTTTCATATGTTGTAGTATCATTATCATTCGTTTCTATGTATCTCTTCATCTCTCTTTATTTCTTTTCTGACCCAGTCATTCTTCAATAGCATGTTTGCTTAATTAATCTCCATATTTGTGGTTCTTTCCATTTTCTTTTACAGTTGATCTCTAGCTTCTAAGCCTTATGATCAGAGAATATGGTTGGTATGATTTCAAGCCCCTCTTTATTTGTTCAGGTTATCTGTGTGGTCCAGTATGTAAGTTCCATCCTTAAGAATGTTCCACATGCACTAAGAGAGAATGTGTAAGCAGCTGTTTTGGGATGAAAAACTCTTTTAAACAGTCATTATGTTCAAGTTGATCTAATGTGTCATTTAAGGATGTTATTTCTTTATTGATTTTCTGTTTGGATGATCTGTCCATATCCGACAGTGGGGTATTTAGGCCCCCTACTACGATAGTGTTTTGGTCTATTTTTCCCTTTAGTTCTGATAGTACTTGCTTTATATATTTTAGGAAACCTGTTTGGAGCATAGATATTAAGAAAGTGCTTAGTCTTCTTAGTGTATGAATTCCTTTTATCGTAATGAAATGTCCCTCAGTATCTTTCTTTACCTTTTTTATTTTGAAGTCTATGTCGTCCAATATTAGTACCACTACTCCCACTTTTTTCTGAATGCCATTTGCTCGAAATATCATTTTCTACCCTTTCTCTTTGAGTCTGTATTTGTCTTTGGAGCTGAGATGTGTCTCCTGAAGGCAGCATATGGTTGGGTTTTGTTTTTTGATCGTATCTGCAACCCTGTGTATTTTTATTGTGAGTTCAGTCCATTTACATTTAAGGTAATTATTAAAATACGAGGTTTTCCAATAGCCATTTTATCTTTGTTTTCTATTATCTCGGTTTTCCATTGCTTCTATGGTTTTCTTTTCTTTTTAAAGTTTAGTTTCGGTTTTATAGGGTTTCCCTGTTACTTCTTGTTTATGTTATATAGTTCAGTTCCGAATCTCTGGTGTGGTTACCTTTATGAATGTGTGTATATATGTATGTGTATGTGTGTGTGTATGTATTATGTATGTATATGTATACAGGTATGTATACATACCTGTATACATATTATAAAATGGACTAAGATAATTGATATATGTGTGTTGTGTGCGCGTGTGTGTATATATATGTGTATACATGTGTATATATGTATACATATATGTATACATATACATACATACACACACATACACACATACATACACACACACATATAAAATGGACTAAGATAATTGATATATATGTGTGTGTGTGTGTGTGTGTGCGCGTGTGTGTATAATTATCTTAGTCCATTTTTTTCTGCGTGTGCCTTATCTCCACTCCCCTTTGCAATCATCCCCTTTACTGTTGATCTCAATTTGTCCCTATGTATGCTATACATTCATTACTATCTTGCAATAACAAATCTCCTCTCACTGTTTTAAGCTTATAATAATGCCCCGTTTAGTAAGGGTTGCACTCCTATATTTTTTATCTGCCTGCTAGTCACCTTACTCCTAGTTATGTGTGTGTGTGTGTGTGTGTGTGTGTGCATACATATGTGTATACACACACATTATATATATCAACCCTTGGTTGACCTCACAGATTCCAAGGATCTTGTCAGCTTATAATCCCTTATTTTTAAATTTTAAGCCTACAGCACCTGGTCTTCCTAGGTGTCTCCCATTCAAGTACTAACTAGGCTTGACCCCCTGTTGAGCTTCCAAGATCAGATGGGATCAGGCTTTACTCAGGATAGCATGGCCATAGACTTAGTTATGTTATTTTCTTTGGTCATTTCTTTTAGTTGACTTGGACCCTTTTAGTATTTCCTGTAATGTAGGACTTGTAGTGGAGAATTCTCTCAATTTTTTGTATGTCAGGAAAGGTCTTATTTTTCTTCCACATGTAAAAGAGAGCTTTGCAGGATACACTATTTTTGGCTGGTAATTCCTTTCATTTAATAGTTTGAATATTTACTTCCACTCCTTTCTAGCTGTAAGATTTGTGCTGAGAAATCTGACAATAATCTAGTAGGTTCCTTTGTAGGTTACTGTCATCTTTTTCCTGGCTACCCTGAGAATTCTTTCTTTGTCATTGATTTTGATAATTTTAATACAATGTGCCTTAGAGAAGAACTTTTTGGTTGAGAGAATTGGCTGTTCTGTTGACTTCTTGAATTTCCAAGCTCCAGGTCATTCCTTAGGTTGGGGAAATTCTCGTCAACTGTCTGAAAATGCTTTCTTAATTTCTGCTCCTTTTCCCCCCTCAAGAATGCCATTATTCTTATGTTTCTCTCCTAATGGTATCAGCTAATTTGTATTTCTCTTTCATTATCTTTCATTCTTCAGTTCTCACTTCTTCCTTCTGATTTATATCTAGATTTCTGTCTTCGACATCCTTTCCTCCATTTCGTTGACTCTATTTCCAAGTGTCCTAATTTCATTTTTCATCTCTTTCAGTGTATTTCTCTCCAGTTCTATTTGGTTCTTTTTGAGGGTTTCAATCTTCTTGCTAAAAAACTCAATCTGCTGATCTAATTGTTTTTTCAATTCCTGTGGTAGCTCTTACGCACAGATCCCATGCTTAGACATGCTTGGGTGCAGCGTAGGTTTTTATTGTTTAGTTTTAGATATTCAGTTTATTGTTTCCAGGGGACATCTTCTCACTCTGCTATGTTCTGATGTCACTCCCACGATCTCGTTTTTTTAAAAAGATTAATAAATATTGACAAACCTCTGGCTAGGAAAAAAGACTCAAATAAAATCAGAATGAAAGAATTTACAATGGACAATACATAAATACAAAGGAAAAGAATACTAAAAAAGGCTATATACCACAACTTCTAACCTAAAATAAATGGACAAGTTCTTAAATATATAACCTGCTAGATCGAGCCATAAAGGAGTGGAAAATCTAAACAGAGCGTTCAACAGTAATGAAACCTAAAGAGTCATCAAAAAAAACAACAAACAAAAAACCCCACAAAATCTTTCCCCAAAAGTAAAAGTCCAGGACTAGATTACTTACTACTGAATTCTACCCAAACATTCAAAGATGGTTTAATACCTAATTCCTAAATTCTTCCGAAAAACTGAAGAGGAGGTAATACTTCCTAACTCAATTTATGAGGCCAACATTACCCTGATACCAAAATCTCAAAGACGCACACGCACACACACACACACACACACACACCACACACACAACACACACACACACACACACAAAATTACAGATCAATATCTCTGATGAATGTAGATGCAGAAATCCTAAACAAAATACTAGCAAATTAAATACAGTAATACATTAAAAAGATAATAAATACATCATGATCAAGTGAGTTCAATCCAGAGTGTAAGGGTTTTCAACTTATGCAAATTGACCAAGTTATATACGTATTAACATAATAAAAGATAAGAAGTATATGATCATATAAATTGATGCAGAAAAAGCATTTGAGAAGATACAAGATCCATTTATGATTAAAACACTCAATAAAATGGGTACAGAAGGAATGTACCTCAACATTAAGAAAGGGAAGATAATATTGTAATAAACCCTCACTAATACCATACATAATGGTGAGAAACTGAAAGCTTTTCTTCAAAGAGCAGGAATAAGACAAGGATGCCTATCTTAACACTGTTACTCAACATAGTACTGGAGTGGAAGTTCTAGATAGTGCAATCAGGCAAGGAAAGAAATGAAAGGCATCCAATTGGAAATGACAAAGTCAAATTGTCGCATTTCACAGATGACATGATTCTCTATATAGAAAACCAGAAAGACTACCAAAAGCTATTAGAAACAATAAACAAATACAGTAAAGTTGCAGGACAGAAAAGCAATATACAAGCAATATACTGAAAATGAAAGTTTAGAAATATAATCCTCATCAAAATCCACTGACATTTTTTAAAGAGATAGAACAAAAATAGCATCAAATTAGTATGGAATCACATAAGACCCTAACAGCCAAAGCAATCTTGAGAAAAAAGAACAAGTCTGGAGGTATTACACATCCTGGCTTCAAATTATACTACAAAGTGACAATGATCAAACAGCATGGTATTGGTAGATAAAAGATGTACAGATCAATGGAACAGAACTGAGAACCCAGAAAGAAATCCCCATATATATATATATGGGCAACTAATTTTTGACAAAAGCACCACAAGCAACAATGGAGAAAGGAAGCCTCTTCAGTAAATGGTGCTGGGAAAATTGAAAAGCCAGATACAAAAGAATAAAATTAGACTGCTGACACCATATGGAAAAGTTAACCCAAAATGGGTTGAAAGATTTAAATGTAAGACCTGCAACAATAAAATACATAGAAGAGAACATACTACTGAACTTATGGATCTTGGTCTCAGAGAGGCTTTTAAGAACTTGACCCCAAAGGCAAGGAAAGTAAAGGCAAAAATAAAAAAGACTACATCAAACTAAAAAGCTTCTGCACAGCCAAAGAAACCATCAGTAAAACAAAAAAGGTGACCAATCAAACGTGAGATCGATACGTGCAAACAATGCCTCATAAAGGGCTAATTTGTAAAATAAATAAAGAACTCAAGTAACTCAATAACAGAAAAACAAACAATCCAATTTAAAAATGAGCAGAGGATCTGAACACTTTTCCGAAGAAGACATACAAATGTTCCACAGATATATGAAAAGATGTTCAACATCATTAACTATAAGGAAATGAAATCAAAACCCAGTGAGATACCACCTCACACACCTGCTAGAATGTCTATTAGGAATAAGACAAGGAATAAGTGTTAGTGAGAATGTGGAGAAAAAGAAACCCTCATACAGTGCTGGTGGGAATGTAATCTACTACTGGCACTATGGAAGACAGTAAAAAGCTCCCCCCCCCTCCAAATCAGGAATACAGCCACATTTTGATCCAGCAATTCTCTTCTGGGTTTCTATCTGAATAATTTGAAAACACGTGTTTATAAAGATATATGTACCCCTGTGTTCACTGCAGCATTATTCATGGTAGCCAAAGACCTGGGAACAACTTAATGTCCTTTTATAGATGACTAAAGATGATTTGGTAATATATACAAAGAACTACTACTTCAGCCTTAAGAAAGGATGCAATAGTGCCATTTGTAATGACCCAAATGGATCATTGAGACTGTCAGGCTAAATGGAAGAAGTCAGATGGATGAGGACAAGAACCATATGATTTCACTCACTGTGAGATATATGACAGAGAGCAAAAAATGAACAAACAAAATAAAGAAACAAACTCATAAACACAGACAACAGTATGAAGGTTACCAGAAGGAAGGAGTGGGAGAAGATGAAGAGGGTAAAGGGGGTCCAATATATGGTGATAAAGGGAGACTAGAATTTAGGTGGTGAGCACACAATGCGAAGCACAAATGATGTATTACAGAATTGTACATTTGAAACTTATATAATGTTGTTAACCAATGTATCCTAATAAATTAAAACAAACAAAACAAAACAAATAACACCACCAAATGGTATACAGGCAAACCTGGGAACTCCCTATATTCTTTCCTTGTATCCTTGGGAGACCTGTTGGCACCTGGGTTTTGATTTCTTTCTCTGTAAAATGGAGTGAACAGTGTGGTGCTTCCCTAAAAGTTGTAAATGTACTTTGAAACCCATAAAGCACTATGTTAACAGCCTTATCTACATTAAAAAGCAACTTCTTTAGACATGATGCCCATTGACATGTGGTCTCAGGAGTCTGTTTCTGGCTTAGTCAGGCTACCACAGGAGACTTACTTTGTGCCCTGGTACTTCTGTCCCTGGGACAGCTTTCATGTGGAAATCCACCTCTTCCATCTTTTTTAACAAGCTGGTGTTGCTGTTGTCAATTTTCTTTCTTCACCTTTGCTTCTTCTCTCTTTGGGCCAATCTGAATCAAAGAGAAAACACAAATAAAAGAGTTAAAATAACTACGCTATTAACAGTGCTTTTGTTTTTTAAATACTGTAATGCCTTTTAACTTTACAATGACATTTACGGTCTCTCATCAACTTTCCCTTTCAACTTATGCACTTTTGGCATTTTATCTTCTTTAATTCCCTTTACTCCTCCTCTTGAGGAATAAGTGTTTTTCAGAAACCCAATCTGCCAAGTCTTGATTATTTCTACCCTCATAATGAAGAAAATGCAGAATTCCATCTCAATCTTCTTATGTAAACTTCCCCACCTTATTTAGGCATGAAACAGACCAACCAATATTCATTGGCCTCTCTGTCTTTGGTCTGCCTCCTTTATGTTCCACCTTCCAGAACAACTGTCAGACTTATGTTCCTCAGGAACACCTACAGATGCTTCAAGGTAACAACACTGCCTTCTCATCCTATTTTGGAATGGGGTCCCAGTTCCCGTACATAATAGGCACCGAAGTACTGCTGAATGAGTCTCATTACTACCCTGTTCAGAGTCCCCAGGTGAAGAACAAAATTTTCACGTTTCTCACCAGACTAGTCCCTAAAACACACTTGCCTTAGACATTATTTCCCCTTGTGCCATCTACTTAGTCTAGAACAACCTTACCAATGGACCCTGGTCACTCCATTCCTAAAATGTTTCCTCTTTTGAAATGTCCCAAACTTACAAACTGTTTCCTCCTTGAGAATACCTTTAGCATCTTTAAAATGTTCTAATAGTTGATACAATGCTTTGTTCTTGTCACTTGCCTAATTAATCTTTTGCCTCTTATACAGGGATTTCCTATTATCTTTACATCTTTTGTATGACACTAGCATTAACAGTCAAAAACAAATACAAGTAAACTTGGTAGTGTCTATTAAAATTTTAAATGTATGTAATTCCATGACACAGCAACTCTCCTTACTGATATAAACCCCAGAGGAATCCTTGCCCTATACAGGAGCCATCCTCAAGGGTCATCTATTGTCATGAAGAGGTGGAAACAGTCTAAATGTTCATCAGTAGGGGATGGCCAACTACGCTGTGGTACAGTACTATTTTCTGAAATAGTACTAAACAGTCATTACAAAAAGGAGTAAGATCTATGTAACAAAGATTGTTTTAAAAAGATTAAATAAGTATTAGTTTAAAAATTACATATGCAAATGCATTACATCATCTTTTTTTGGTGGGGTATGGGGTCATGAGGAGTCACAGTTGAGAGGCATTTTAGCTCTACTTATAATGCTGGAATTTGCTAATACCATAATATTACTTGATGGCATCAAAAGCAACTAAATGAACATCTGAAACCATTCTAAATAAGTGTTTAAATTCATGTATAGCAATTCTTACCTGTGCAAAAAAACTTTCCTTTGCTTGCTGAATTTGTAGTGTTCCACCTCTCCATTTTGTTTATTTAGAACAGACATGCCTGTAAAATAAAGAATTATTATCCAAGTATATAACAATGCAAAAATATATTTCAGCATGTACTCTTTCTAATTGTTAAGTACCAAGGAAAGTAGTAGACTTGTAAATCATAAGTCCATACAGAGAAAATAAAGAAATAGAGACTTGGAGTGAGAAGACTTAGGTCCGAGTCTCATCTTGACCACCACCAGAGGAGGTCATATATTCCTTATCTCCCAGTGTTAGTAGAAGATCTGACTAAGGCAAATGTGTAAAAAGTAAAGAAAAATTTGTCTGTTATTTGTTTTTAAAATAATGTCAGAAACTCTGGTGAATGACTGATATTTACTTATCATTTCTTTCTCACACTGAAACTATAAAGTATTAAATATAATTTTTCTAAGGAGAATCAGAGGACACTTTGGAGTCCTATAGCACACTTTTATTTATCGCCTCATACTAGTTATTACTGTGTAACTTCCAAACAAATTAGCTACAAGTGACTAAACTGTTTGAACCGCTATGCCCTAGTAGTTAATTTTCTCAGTATCTCCTATCGGCATCCTTAATAACAACAACCATTAAACAGATAGAAGCTTCTATTGGTAGTACTATTTTAAATACAAAGATTACTATTCAATTTAATCTTCATGGCATTATTACCAGCAAGTAATATCTTTGTCAGACATCAGATAAGCAAACTAGCGCTTAGAAGTTTAAATAACTTGCCCAAGGTCACACATTAGAACTAATATGTTCTTAACCACAATTTATGTCATATCTATTTCTTCACTGAACAATAAAACAAATCAATTTTTTTAACAAATGAAATGCAAGGCCGATGGCCCTCTTTCTCTAGTAGCATGTTCCCTTTTAGTACTCTTAACTTTTCAGCCTCCAAATAATTAGAATATATTACTGTATCAGTGGTAATATGGATTATCTTCCCTTTCTTCTTCAATGAAGATCACAGTTTGCCCTCAGCTTTACTAAACTTATTGATAGATTTATAATTTTAAGAATATGGTTGAAGAAGGGCATACTTTAAAGCCAGCCCTCCTCTAACAGCATTTAATGACAAGAAAATTACCTGCCCAAGAAATGAACACACTGGGTATGGCATAAACAATCCAGTGGAATATGTAAAATAAACAATTTCTATGAAAGTTTTGTCTCTTACCCAAAATAGTTTGGAATATCACCTTTGAATAAACCTATTAGCAATGTGCTCCCATAGGTCTTCAGATGCTAAGTAGTAGATAATTAAACCTGGTGAGTTGTGGGATACTGGAATTCTCTTGATCATGATTGCCCCTCTGGATGACTTAAAAGTAGCTACTGAAATCTGGATTTAGAGTGAAGTTATTCCAAGTTACACAGAAACATGAACTGGCAAATAGTATAGGAAACATATGAAGGCCTTACATTTTTTCAGGTCTGTTTCTGCTATTTTGATGTTGATATATGCAAAGACTTTCTGTGGGTTTCCTAAAAAAAAAGAAAAAAGAAATTTATTTAAACTGTTATTCAGAGATCAATGTAAAAATGATTTAAGTTTCTAAATTAAAAAAAAATGAGCTCTTAGAAACGTACTCTTTCAAAGAAAAACCTTGTTTATTTTTCACTGGATACCAAGATTGCATTGTTCTAAGTAGGATTATCAAAATATTCCAAAAGAAGATGATGAAGAAAAAAAATATCTAGTGGTCAGTTAAGGTAACATTTTGATTATGATAGGGATATTCTACTTAATAGGATATTAGAATGAATATTCTATTCAATGGATATGAGAATGTTAACTTGAAAACTGAAAGTTATGTGTTTCAGAAATTGGATGCTTTGGAATTTAGAGTTTTTTTTTTTTAATTTCAGAAATGTAATTCTGGGTAAGTTCCACATCATAAGTAACATCTCCAGGTAGTGAGGTGAGGTACACAAGACAGTATCCTAAATGAAATACATATCGCTTTTAGAGTTCGGGACTAACATTCATCTCTGGGGTTCTTTTATTTACTTGAGTTAGATATGCCTTTAACTACCCATGAAGGACTATAACTTTACCTTGGTCATCTTTCCGAGTGATGATCTCCACATCAGAGACTTCTCCAAATCTGCTGAACTGACTTTGTAGGTCTGCCTCAGAAATATTCTGGCCAAGGCCACCAACGAAAAGGCGCTTTGTTTCTCTCTTGGCTTTCATGAAGGCTGGGCACAGACTCACTGTATTGAAGTGGAAAAAATAATTTTCTGTCTACAGAGACAAGTTCTTTCCCTTAGTTCTTCTCAAACCTAAAAAACAGAAACCAAAGAAACCCTAACCCCTTTCCTTGTAACTTCTATGCCAGATTGGTCACCTGAACTTTAACTTCTTATTATATTGTTTCTAAATTTTATTCCTGGAGATTCTGTTCAAGCCCTAAATCCACTTTCTCCATGAACAGCACGTCTACACACATATAGACACAGGTACAGGCAGAAGCTTTCCCTTAAATGAGCACAATATTATACTCTGCCCTCTTCATTTACTTATCCACATTAGGTGTTTTTCCTTTATTCATTTATACATTAACTTATTCACTTTAACACATGCATAGGATGAGGCAGGTCAACATGTTAAAGGATAAAAAGGCAGTGCTCCATCTTGGAGCTCCTCACAGAGTGAGAAGCAAGCAAATAATTACAATACTGTACCACAAAAGAAGAGCCTGCAAAGTGCTGTTCAAGCAAAGAAAGCAATCGATATAGCTAATCCAGACTTATTTTGTTCTTTTACTATGTGCCACGGTTGTATGAAGTAGTTTGTGTGCATCTCATTTTTCAGATGAGTAGGATAGGTTAAGTCACTTTTCCAATGCTATTCTGAGAATTAGTGGTGAAGCAAGAATTAGAAATCAAATCCAATTTCAGAATTTGTAATTCTTAGCACTATACTAGTTAGGTTGTTGGATTAGAAGGGAAACAATAAAACTATTCCAGAGGTAATGAGAATGAGGCCCATCATGAGATCTCTTATTCCACTTAGTACCTAGCGGGTGACTCAGCTCCCACGCCCTGTCCTTCTCCCAAAACTAACACATTCCTCCCACTTACAATCCTAAAAACAGCTCCCGGAAGCCCAAAGGATGGCTCGTGCTCTGGGTATGAGACACGCCTACATCCTCCTGGTACACAACCCTGCCCCCGCCCCCGCCCCCGCCAGCCTTCTCCTTCCTGAAGACGCAAAGACGAGAAGGGACAGGTCAGACAAATGGCCGGTCATTTCCCATGCCCCTTACACTCCTCACCAAATCGTCCTCTACACCCAGCGCAGGGATCTAACTTCTACTCACGCGTCCCAACAGGTGCAGTCTCTCTTCCTTCCTACTCGATTTCCAACCCAGTGTCCTAAGGTTCCGTTACCATATTCAGTTTCCGAGTGCTCTCTGTTTCCCATCTTCTGTGATACCGCGATGCCTCTGCCACCAAGCTCTTTACGTCCTCAAAAGACCGAAACGAAAATTCTACAATTCATTCTTAAGAAGGTTATCGCCTTGTGTGTAGCCACTCCTGGACTAGATCGGCAAAAGGGAGGGAGCAGAAAAAAAATGATGCACTACCCTTCACACGGTCCCGGAACATCCTCTTCAGTGACGCAGGCAACCGGGCTGCTTCAAAGCTCCACCAGCCCGGGTTGGACTACAGTGCCTTTGGGATTCGTGTTGAAGCGAACCAACTATCTCGAAGTAGGGACTGCTGGGAAACAGTTGTGGCAACGTGCGCAGTGATGACAAGGAGGAGAGGGATACTGCAAGACCTTGGGTTGTACGCTCAAGCGTCGCGCATGCTCCTTAACCTCCCCCACCGAACTCCTGGAACGGTCCGCTCCAGGAGCGCGCGATGCTTGAAACACTGGACGAGGCGCGTGACCGTCAGGCCCCTTCTCTCAGCGCTGTGCTATGGATGCCGAGCAGGCGGAGGTCGCGGCCCTGAGGCCGACGCCGGGAGAAGACACCGCCCAAGTCCAGTATGTGGCCCTCCTTAGGACCGGTGGGACGGGCAAAGATCTCCCTCTCGGGTGTTTGGGACCTTCCCGCAGACTTTTCCCGAGCAACGAACGTGGGCGGGAACTCCTGTTCTGTATTGCGCCCAGAATGAGTCCGCGCTCCTGCAGGTTGGAAGCGCGTTGCCGTGTGTGAACAGACTTAATCTCAGTAGTGAGAAAGTTGTTTGCTTTTACATTCTCTTTCTCTGGCGGATAACTATCAAGACGAAGGTTTTGCTTACCTCCTAATAAGCTTGTGTTTGGTGGGCAGTTGTATCTAGTTGGGATTTAATAACTTTGATTTTCATGGTATTTGTTTTTAAGTCACTTAAGGCAAGTGCTGTTGATTTTTCCTTTATGGTAGTGTTATAGTTTCCTTTGAGGAATAATTTAGGTAAAATAAGTTGGTACAGAAAAAATAGCTAAGGTAGCTTGTAGGAGAATTTTGCAAAAGCCAGGCAGGTGGTCGTCAAATGGCTGCGACGCACTGCTGTAAGGGAAGTAGGAGGATTCTTTGTCTAAAGATAAACAGCCATTTGCACTAATAGGCAGAGATAAGTGGAGAGCGCTGAGAAATGCAGAGATCTTTCTTTACTTGCATCTCTTTTAGTAACTATGACAATCCTCTGAGGTTCATACTGTTGCCAACCCTGATTAAAGTTAAGGAACCTGAGGCTCAGAGAAGTTAAGCTGCTTGCCCGCAGTCCCACAGAAAGGAAGTTTCGGAGCTGGATTGGAACCCGAGAGTCTGACTTCAAAGCCTCGGCACTTTGCTTAACTGAAGAAGGAGAGAAAGAGTCTATAACAGTTATGGATCTATTGTCTCAAACTTGCAAGCTGCTTGAAAGCAGAAATTACCTTTATTTTTTCAGTCAAGACTAATTTGACTTAGGTACAGAGAGAATGAGATTTTCCTGAGCGCTCGGTACAAGAGTTGGTAGACAATGAGGAGTTCTAAAGAAAATGACTTCTGCATGTTGGATGGTATCATGAAGGTAGAGAAGCTGTGACTGATAAAAGGAAGAGGGAAGCAGGTGGAAAGGGAACAAATAAATTCCTCTTCAAGTGTAAGTGTAAATGTATTATAGACCCTTGTTGCTTTGGGGGTGCTCCACAGATGGAAGCTTTAGCATCTTTTGAAACTTGGGTAGAATACAGATTTCGGCCTCACCACGACCTACTAAGTGAGAATCTGCACTTTAACAAGACCTCCACAGTATCTTATGCACATTTTGAAAGTTTGAGAAGCGCCATATCATACTGTAGGGGAACATTTCTCTATTGGCCACAAGATATTACTAACTCAGGATAGTATGTAGACTATTCAGGTAATCTGGGCTTCCTCAGTGATCAGGTTGGGAAAGTTGGAAGAGTCCAAATTGTGGAAGACATTAAATGTTAGTTCAGAGTATTTCAATTTAATGCGAAGTTACTTTTCACTATAGTGGTGAAGGAATATTGGAACCTGTGAACCAAGTTTTTTTTTTTTTGTGGCGAAATACCATAAATTTACTGTCTTAACCATTTTTAAGTGTACAGATCAGTGATGTTACATACATAGTCTGCAGTTATTAATACCATCCACTCCATAACTTCTTTCATCTCCTAAAACTGAAATTCTGTACCCGTTAAACAATTATTTCCCATTTCCTACTCTCTTTAGCTTCTGGCAACCACCACTGCACTTACTGTAAATTTGACTTCTCTTAAGGTACCTCATATAAATGGCATATTGTCTTATTACGCTTAGCTTGATATCCTCAAGGTTCACCCATGTTGTAGCATATTGCAGAATTTCCTTCCTTTTTTAGGCTGAATAATATTCCACTCAATATATATACACTTAACTTATCCATTCATCTATCAAATGGATGCTTGGGTTCCTCTCATGTTGCAGCTATTGAGTAATGCTGATATGGATAAGCATGTACAAATATCTGAGACCTTGCTTTCAGTTCTTTTGGATATACAACAAGAAGTGGAATTGTTGGATCATATAGTAATTCTATTTTTAATTTTTCGAGGAACCTCAATTACCATTTACCATAGTGGTTGTACCATTTTACTTTCCCACAAACCGGTCCATAAGGGTTACAGATTCTCCACATCCTCAGCAGCACTTTTTGTTTTTGTTTTTTTCCAATAGTAGAAATCCTAATGAGTATGAGGTGCTATCTTACTTTAGTTTTGTTTTACATTTCCCTAATGATTAGTGCTGTTGAGCATCTTTTCATATGCTTATTGGTCACTCAGATTCTTTGGAGAAATGTCTATTCAAATCCTTTGCACATTTTTGAATCAGGTTGGTTGTTTTTCTAATTGAGTTTTAGGAGTTCTCTATATACTTTGGATATTGATCTCTTAAGAGATATACAATTAGCAAATATTTTTTCCGCATTCATTGGGTTGTCTTTTTACTCTGTTGTTAGTGTCATTTGATGTATATTTTTTTCATGCAGTCCATTTGTCTATTTTTTCTTTTGTTGCCTGTGCTTTTGCCGTCAGATCCAAGAAATCATTACCAAATTCAATATTATAAAGCCTTTATCCTGTGTTTTATTCCAAAAGTTCTATTGTTTTAGGTCTTACGTTTAGACCTTTGATGCAGTTTGAGTTAATTTTTGTACATAATATTAGGTAGGGTCAAACTTCATTCTTTTCCATGTAGATATCCAGTTTCCCCACCACGATTGAATGATTTTAGCACACATGTCAAAAATCATTTGACAATGTATGGAAGGTTTTTTTTCTGAGTCCTCTTTTTATTTTATATGTCTGTTTTTATGCTAATGCCACACTATTTTGTCTACTGTAGCTTTGAGGTAAGCTTTGAAACAGGATGTGTGAGTCTTCCAGTTTTTTTAGTTTTCAAAGATTGTTTTGGCTATTTGAGATCCCATGAGATTCCATTATGAATTTTGGGTGGGGGTTTTTCTATTCCTCCACAAAATTTCATTGGGATTTTGGTAAGGATTGCATTGAATCTATAGATTGCTTTGGGTAATATTGACATTTTAATAATACTAAGTCTTTCCAATCCATAAACATGAGCTGTTTTTATTTATTTATGTCTTTAATGTATTGCAGTGATACTTTGTAGTTTTGGTTGTACTGACAAGGTCTTTTTACCTTCTTGGGTGAGTTCATTCCTAAGTATTATATTCTTTTCAATGCTATTGTAAGTGGAATTGTTTTTGTCATTTCAAGATTGTTCATTGTTGATGTATATAAAATGCATCTGATTTTTGCGTGATGACTGTCCTGCTACTTTGCTGAATTCATTTGTTAGTTCTAACAGTTTTTTGTGTGTGTTTGTGGAATTTTTTTCTACATATAAGAACATATCAATAACAGAGATAATTTTACTTCTTTCTTTCTAATTTGAATGTCTTTTATTTATTTATTTTTTGCCTACTTGCTGTGGATTGCAGTTCTAATACTATGGTGAATAAATATGGTGAGAGTGGGCATCTTTGTCTTATTCGTGATCAGAGAGGAAAAGCTGAAAGCTTTTCACCATTGAGTATGATGTTAGCTGTGGGCTTGTCACATATGGCCTTTATTATGTTGAGTACATTTTTTCTATACCCAGTTTGTTGAGAATTTCTATCATAAAATGGATGTCGAGTTTTGTTAAATCCTTTTTTTTGCATCTATTAAGATGATCATATGATTTTTATCCTTCATTTTGATAATATACAATTTTGATTTGTGATATTTATCTATCCTTGCATTTATGGCCTAAATCCCACTTAATTATAGTGTGTGATCCTTTTAATGTGTTGTTGGATTTGGTTTGCTGATATGTTGTTGAGAATTTTTGCATCAGGGATATTAGCTTGTAACTTTCATTTCTTGGAGTGTCCATATCTGGTTTTGTGTTCCCTCCTCTTCTTTTTTTAGAAGTTTGAGAAGAAAGCCATCTGGTTCTGGACTTTTGTTTGTAGATGAGTTTTATGATTACTGATTCATTCTCTTTACTAGTAATGGATCTGTTTGGATTTTTTTTTCTTCATGATTCAGTCTTGGTAGTTGTATATTTCTAGGAATTTTTCCATCTCTTCTAAGTTGTTCAAGTTGTAGGCATATAACTTTTCATAATAGTTTCTGATGACTTTTTGTATTTCTGTGGTGTCAGTGGTAACATCTCCACTTTCAGTTCTGGTTTTATTTGGTTGAGTTCTCTCTGTGTGTGTGTTTGAGTCTAGCTAAAGTTTAGTTTTGTTTTTTGTTTGTTTATCTTTTTAAAAAAGCCATCCTTCAGTTTCACTGATGTTTTCTGTTGCCTTTTTAGTTGGTATTTCATTTTTCTACTCTGATCTTTATTCCCTTCCTTCTAGTAAATATGGGCTTCGTTTGTTCTTTTTCTAGTTCCTTGGGCTGTAAATTTAGGATTTTCATTTGTGACAGCTCTTGTTTCTTAAAGTAGACAATTATTGCTATGGACTTACCTCTTAATATTGCTTTTGTTGCAGCCCATAAGTTTGGTATATAGTATAACTAGTTTCATTTGTCTCAATTGATTTCTAGTTTCATACTATTGTGGTTGGGAAAGATGCTGGATATGATTTCAGTCTTCTTTAGTAAGGCTTTTGGGGCTTAACATATGACCTGTCCTGGAGACTGTTCCTTGTGTGCTTGTATACAACAGAATGTATATTATTGCTTTTGGAGGGAATGTACTGTGTATATCTGTTAGGCTATCTGGTCTACTGTGTCCTTTAAGGCCAATATTTCCTATTGATTTTCTGTCTGGATGATCTTTTGATGAAAGTGGTATATTAAAGTCCCCTTCTAATATGTCATTTTGTCATATGTCAAATGACATATACTATCATTTTCCTTTTAGGCTTGTTAATATTTGCTTGATATATTTATATGCTCTTATGATGGGTGTATTAAAAAATATTGGCGCTTTTATCATTATATAATAGCCATCGTCTTACTGCCATCTTTGTCTTAAGGTCTATTTTTTTTTTTTTTATATTTGCTTAGCATATCTATTTCACTTTAGGTGTGTGTATTTTTTTATATCTCAGGCAAGTCTCTTGTAAGCAGCATATACATGGGTCTTGTTTTTTAAATTCATTTAGCCAATCTTTGTATTTTGATTGGAAAATTTAGTCCATTTACATTTAAGGTTGTTGATAGCTGTGTACTTATCGCCATTTTGTTGTTTTCTGGTGGTTTTAATATTTATTCTTCCTCTCTTCTTTTGGATTTGATAATTTCTTTGTAGTGGTATGCTTAGAATCTTTTCTCTTTGTCTTTTGTATATCTACTATAGGCTTTGTCTGTTTTATTAGTTACATAAGACATTTATAATATCTATTTAAGTGATAACAACTTAAATTGAACACATTGTAAAGTCCACATTTTTACACCCTCACTCCACATTTTATGTTTTAGATGTCACAATTTACAACCTTTTTATGTTGGTATCCCATAAAAAATTATTGTAGTTCTAGTTATTTTACTACTTTTGCCTTTTAACTTGCATACTGGCTTTATAAGTGATTAACCTACTACCTTATACCATGAGATTTTCTTAATTTTACTATATATTTACCTTTATCAGTGAGGTTTATACTTTCATATATTTTACTGTTACTAATCAGGACTCTTTCATTTCAGCTTATAGAAGTCCCTTTAACATTTTTTGTAAGGCTGGTCTAGTGGTGATGAACTCCTTCAGCTTTTACTTGTCTGGAAACTCTCTCTCCAATTCTTAAGGACAACTGTGCCAGGTAGAATGTTGTTGGTTGGTGGATTTTTTAAAGAGTTTCTCCTTGTCTTTAACTTTTGATGCTTTAATTATAAAGTGTCTTGGTGTGGGTCTCTTTGAGTTTCTTTTATTTGGTAATTCCCTGATCTGGATGTCAGTTTTCTTCTCCAAGTTAGGATATTTTCAGTCATTCTTTCCTTGAAATAAGTTTTCTGCTTCTTTCATTTTTCTATTTCGGAAACCCCTATAATTGGTCCGTTTGTTGTCTCATAAATCTGTTAAGGTATCTTAACTTTTTTTGATTCTTGTTCCTTTTTGCTGCTTTGATTATATCACTTCCACCACCCTGTCTTTGAGTTCACCATTCTTATGCTTCATTTAGTCTGATGTTGAATCCCTCTATTGAATTTTTCTGTTCAGTTATTCTAGTCTTTAGCTGTATGACTTCTATTTGATACTTTGTTATATTTTTTAACTGTTGAAATTCTCACTTTGTTCATTTGTTATTTTGAGGTTGGTGAACATTTTTTGACTGTTGTTTTAAACTCTTTATAAGGAAAATCACTGATCTCTGTTTTATTAAATTCTTTCTTTTGAGATTTTATCTTGTTCTTTTGTTTAGAACATATTCCTGGGTTTCTTCATTTTTCTTGAACCTTTGTTGGTTTCTATACATTAGATAAAGCAGCTATCTCTTTCAGTCTTAAAGGAGTGGCCTCCTGTAGTAAACTAACCTTATTGTTTAACCTTCTTCTTGATCTTCTGTCTCTCAAATCTTTTTGATTGTCCAAACAGACTATATTCTTACTGGCTCCCAGTAGTTGAGGGTATGTCAAGACTTGTACTAAAAGGAAAAAATCTTAGTCATCACCTAAATTCAGGTGGTTGGGAAACAAGACTCTCAAGTAGCAGCTTTTAAAGTATGCAAATGTATCTCTTTAGGGAAAGCTGGGTGATGGTCATTTCTGTCTGCTTCCTCTGCACTGAGCCCCAGTGTGATAGCCAGGTAAATGGTGTTTCTTTGCTGCTTTCCTATTAAACCCATGATTGCAAGCCCCACTGGCCACCAAAGCCAGGCTATAATGGGACATGTCCTCTGGGCAGCAGCCACAACTGTTGAGGTGCCAGCGATATACATAGACTCCTTTCTTGGAGACATTGATGAATTGGAGCTGGGCAGATGGAGAGTGTGAAGAGGAGTTTGCTGGCTTCCCCAGTTTCTGGAAAGGATTGTAGTTGGGCCCTAGATGTGTGCTTGATTAGAAGCCTGCTTCTCAGGCCTCAGCCATGAAGGTGAGCTAATATGCTTCTGTCACAGATAGATGAGGGTGTGTTTCATCTGCTTTTTCTGCTCTGTGTCTTGGGCAGGTAGTCAGTAAATAACTGTTTCTCCATTACAGTCCTATAGGACTTGTGATTCTCAGTTCTGCTGGCTGCCAGAGCTAGGAGTTCATGAGGTGTTCCCTAGGGGCAGCCACAAAAATTGAGGTGTCAGACAAGTGCATAAACTCCTTTTCAGGGGTTACTGGTCATCTGCAGTAAAGCAGCAGGAGAATGCAAAGATTGTGCCCATCAGCCAATGTCTTTGGAGATTATTTTGATTGGCTCCTGTGTTAAATTAGAAGTCTGCCTTTCAGTCTGATGCTTTAACTTAATGAAATAGGCCGTTTAAACTGAAAGACTGGACTCTTTTCTATTGGCTGCCTCTATGCTGGGTCCTAGGGTGGGCGAGTCCACATTCATGAGGCTTATAAGAACTGTTTCTCAGTTTGTTGTAGCATTGTGGGTCTCACGGACACAAGCGCTATTGACTTTCAAAGCTAGATGTTTTGGGGACTCATCCTTCAGGTGCTGGTCCAAAAAGATGGGGTACCAGTGCTTAAAACTTTGCTCATTGGGGAGCAGCTCGGGGATGTTATTTCCCTCTCAATAATGAGTTGCCATGCCTAGGATGGTGTTTACAGTGAGATTGTTGTGCCTCAGCCTCTTACTCATTTTGATGCTTTTTTTTTTTTTTGAAAATTATTTGTCCAATGTATAGGAGTTGCTCAGCTAGATTTTGGGTTTCTTTCAGAAGAAATTGTTCCATATGAAGGTAGAGATTTGGTGTCTTAGTGGAAGGACGTGAATTCAGGCTCTTATTTCACCATCTTGAACTGCAACTCCATCTGTTGTTGTAGAACTGTTCCTTTAATTCTGTCAGTTTTTAATTCATATATTTTAATAGTCCATAAGTAGGTACTTAAATGTTTAGAATTTTTTATATATCCCAGTGTTGAAACTTTCATTAATATTATGCTCTTTTTATCTCTTTTGAACTTTTCTGATTTAAAGTTTATTTTGTCTGGCATTAGTACATCCACCTCTGCTCTCTTTCCATTACTTTTTGCATAGGATATCTTTTTCCATTTTTTTTTCCCCACTTTCTATCTGTGTCTTTGAATCTAAAGATTCTTTTATAAGACAGTATATGGTTGGATCATGTGTTATCCATTCCCCCAACCTCTCTGCCTTTTGTTTGGAGAGTTTAATCTGTTTACATTTAAATAAGTACTGATAAGGAGAGACTTCTGTTGCATTGCTGTTTGTTTTTTATATGCCCTAAGTCTTTCTGTTCCTCATTCCTGAATTTCTGTCTCATATTGGGTAGTAGATTTTTTTTTTAGTGAAATGTTAAAATCCCTTCTCATTTTCTTTCGTGTATATTCTATAGCTATTTTATTTGTGGTTACCAGAGGGATTTCGTTTAACATACTAATGATATAATACTGTAATTTGAATTTTGCCGTCCTGACTTCAATGACATATAAAAACAACCTGTTTGCAGCTCTGTCCCCATGCTTTTTGGTTCTTGATGTCACAAAATTACATCTTATACGATGTGTGCCCCTCTCCTCACTTAAACTAATAATTTTTTTAAATGCATTTGTATCTTAAGCTTTGTAGAAAATACGATTTGGAGTTATAAATGAAAGTTACAATGATAGTAGCTTTAGGCTAATTTTTGAAATATTGATCTCCTAATCATGGAGAAAACAAAAAATGTATTTTACAAACCAGTGTTACAATATACTAAATTTTATAAATGTTCATGTATTAGCCTTATTGAGATCTTTATTTCTCTATGTGGCTTCAAGTTACTGTCTAGTGTAATTGTATTTTACTTTACAAGGCTCCCTTGAGCATTTCTTTCAGGGTATGTCTAGTAGCAAAGTCCCTTAGTTTTTGTTTATTTGGAAATGTCTTAATTTCCTCGTGACTTTTGAAAGACAGTTTTGCCAGATATAGGATTGTTGGCAGTTTTTTCTTTTAGCATGTTTCTTTAGAATAGCAGCCCACCATCTTCTGGGCCTTCAAATTTCTGATGAGAAATCTGCTCATATCTTATTAAGGATACCTTGTGTGTGATGATTCGCTTTTCTCTTAACCTTTTAAGATCTCTCTTTATTCTTGGCCTTTTGAATTGATTATGTCTTCGTGTGGTCTCTAAGTTATCTTACTTGGAGTTTCTTAAGCTTCTTGTATATTTATATTCATGATTTCACCAATTTGGGGGAGTTTTTCAGCCATTATTTCAGATATTCCTCTGTTTCCCTTATTCTGGATCTCTCACTGCACATGTTGGTCCTTTTTGATGATGTCCTACAGGTCCTTAGGCTCTGCTCATTTTTTTCCTTTTTTTTTTGTCCTCTTCTTAGCTTTGATAATTTTCTTTGTCTTTTCTTTGAGTTCACAAATTTTCTTTCTGCTTGCCAAATCTGCCTTTGAATCCTGTAGTGAAATTTTTCATTTTAGTTATTGTTACTTTTCAGCTCCAGAATTTAATGTTATTTTTTTCTTTTTAGGCTTATTATCTTTTTATTAATGTTTCTATTTTGTTCATACATCATTTTCTTTATTTTCTCCACAGCTTACTTTATTTTTGAGGCATCTTTAATGCTCTTGTTTTAAAATCATTTATGTATTTTCCCATAAGTCCTTTTCCGGGACAAATTCCTGTTTAATTATTTTATCCTTTGAATTGGCCATACTTTCCTGTTTTGTGTGTGTGTGTGTGTGTGTGCTTCATAATTTTTTGTTGAAACTGACATTTTAATAATGTCATAACTCTGGAAATCAGATTCTCCCCCTTCCCCATGGCTTGCTGTTTTTTGTTGTTGTTTTCAGTGTTTTATTTTTTTGATCGTTGTAGGCTGTCTTGAGTTCCAAGGGTCAGCCTGAGGTGCAAACTTAATGTCTTCCTGTGACTTCTCATGTTTTTATTCAAAGTTTTCCTTGCGCAGTCACTTTCGTACTTTATCCATATAGTCAATTGATTGAGAGCGTCCTTATCTTTACTATCTGGCTTTTGGAAGGGGAAAAGCCAAAAATGATGACAGAAAAAGAGCTATGGCTTTTCAAATATAGAAGTCACTTCAGCTAGAGGGGGGGCTTGCAACACTGTGGGAGGTGCAACAACAACGGCTGCCTATCTTGTTAACTGCACTTCTGTGATCAGAAGTGACAATCAGCCACTGGAGCACAGATATTCTATATTTGGGAGAATGAAATTTTTTTTTTCAGAAGTACACTCTTTATTAAATAAAATTATTGCTCAATATAAAAGTTCAATTATGATTGCAAAGAGCCTGAGAATAAAGAATAAATTTGCATAAAATATTTTCTTTAGTTTTTTTTTTTCAATTAATTTTTTATGGTGACGTTGGTTAACGAAAGCTGATAAGTTCAGCTGTACATTTTAATAGTAAGGCATATGTATATTTAGGTTGTGTGTTCACCTTCATAGTTAGATTTCTTTCTGTCACCACATATTAGACCCGTTTTGCACATCTACCTCTCTCCTCTCCCTTCCCCCCTACCTTTTGGTAACTACTAGTCTTTTGTCCATGAGTTTCTGTTTGTTGTCCTGCTCATTTGTTGCTTTTAGGTTTATATTCTACATATAAGTGATATCATGTGATTTTCAGCTTTTTCTATCTGGCTTATTTTACTTTGCGTGATTATCTCAAGGTCCATCCTTGTTGTTGCAAATGGCAGTATTTCATCTCCTTTTATGACTGAGTAACATTCCATCGCATATATGTACCACATTCTTTAGCCAGTTATCTATTGTAGGATACTTCAGTTACTTCCATGTCCTGGCCACCATGAATAATGCTCCTATGAACATTGGTGTGAAAATATCTTTTCAAATATGAGTTTTCAAGCCTTTGAGGTAAATACTCAGTTGAGGGATTGCTGGATGATATGGTAGATCAATTCCTAGTTTTTTGGAGAACCTCAATACTGTTTTCCATAGTGGCTGTACCAATTTGCTGTACTACCAGTGTTGTGGTTCGGTCAAATCTAAGACCCACGGAGCCAGTTGAGATGAATTGTGAGCCTTTATTAGCTGGCCGGCGACTGACTCTCTACCACGCAGGGTTAGATCAGCCCCAAGCTCCCAGAAGAGGCAGTTTATATAGCCACCAGCACATCCCTGAGCAGATAGATCATCATACCCTGGTTAACAGCATCTCCTTGATCAGAATACCACTTCCTGGTTAACAGAATCAGAAGTAAATATTTAATACTGACTTACTGGAAAATTGTCCACCCATAACACCAGCAGTGTTAAAGGTTCCTTTTTCTCTGCATCCTCTCCAACATTTGATACTACTTATCCTGTTGATTATAGCTATTTTGACAGATGTGAGATGGTATCTCATTGTGGTTTTGATTTGCATTTCCCTAATAGCTAGTGATGTCGAGCATCTATTCATTTATTTGCTGGCCATTTGTATGTCCTCTAGGGATAAGTGTCTGTTTGTCCTCTGCCATTGTTTGATTGGATCGTTTGTTTTTTGTTGTTGTTGTTATTGAGTTGTATGAGTTCTTTGAATATTTTGGATATTAGGCCCTTATCAGAGGCGTTGCTTGAAAATATATTTTCCCATTCGGATGGTTGTCTCTGTACCTTGTTGACTATTTCTTTTGCTGAGCAGAATCTTTTAGTTTGATACAGTCTCATTCATTTATTTAAACTTTTACTTCTCTTGCCTTTGAGGTCAAATCATAAAATCCTATTTAAGTCCAAGTTCCTTGAGTTTCGTTCCTTTGTTTTCTTCTATGCATTTTATTGTTTTAGGTCTTATATTCAGGTCCTTAATTCATTCTGGTTAATTTTGGTGTGTAGTGATAGAGAATTCTAGTTTCATTCTTTTTTGCAGGTGGCTTTCCAGTTTTCCCAGCACCATCTATTGAAGAGGCTTTCCTTTCTCCACTGTATGTTTTTTGCTTTTTTATTGAAAATTATTTGCCCATATAAACATGAGTTTACTTCTGGACTCTCAGTTCTGTTCCACTGGTCCGTGTGTCTGTTTTTCTGCCAATTCCGTGTCATTTTGATTATTGTTGTTCTGTAGTTTAATCTGAAGTCGGGTAGAGTGATGCTTCCATTCTTGTTCTTTTTCCTCGGTATGACTTTGGCAATTCGGGGTCTCTTGTGCTTCCATGCAAATCTGATGACTTTTTGTTCTATTTCTTTAAAAAATGCTGATGGGATTTTGATGGGGATTACATTAAATCTGTATAATGCTTTAGGTAATATGGTCATTTTAACGATGTTGATTCTTCCAATCCAAGAACATGGAGTATCTTTCCATTTCTTTCTATCTTCTTTGATTTCGTTTAATAGGGTCTTATGGTATTCATTATATAGGTCCCTCACATGTTTCATTAGATTTATTCCTAGTTATTTTATTCTTTTTGCTGCAATTGTGAGATTATTTTTCTACTTCTTTTTTCTGACACTTCATTATTAGAATATTGGAGGCAATGGATTTTTGAACATTGATTTTGTATTCAGAAACTTTACTGTATTTGCTTATTGTTTAGTTGTGTTCTTGTGGAGTCTTTAGAGTTTTCTATATAGGGAAGCACATCATCCACAAAGTGCCAGTTTGACTTCTTCATTTCCTATTTGGATGTCTTTTGTATCTTTATCTTGCCTCATTGCACTGGCTAGGACGTCCAATGTTATATTAAATAACAGTGGCAATAGTGGACAGCCTTGCCTTGTTCCTGATCTCAGACAGAAGATTTTATTTTTTCACCATTAAGTATAATGTTAGCTGAGAATTTATCATATATGGCCTTTATTATGTATGTTAAGGTATTTTTCTTCTATACCGATTTTGTTGTGTTTTGATCATAAATGGATACCTTTTCTGCATCTATCAATATGATCATATGATTCTTATATTTAATTTGTTTATGTGGTGTATCACATTAATCGATTTGTGTATATTGAACCATCCCTGTGCCCTTGGGATGAAGCTCACTTGATCATGGTGTATAACTTTTTTTAAATATGTTGCTGTATTAGTTACTAGTATCTTATTTAGGAGTGTGCATCTGTGTTCATGAGAGATATTGGTTTGTAGTTTTCTTTTTTGTGTTATTTTTATCAGGTTTTAATTTCAGGGTAATAATGGTCTCATAAAATAAGTTAGGAAGTATTGCCTCCTCTTTGATTTTTTGGAAGAGTTTAAGGAGAATAGGTATTAAATTTTTTAGAATGTTGTAGAATTTACTGGTGAAGCCATCGGTCCTGGACTTTTACTTTTTTGTAGGTTTTGATGATTGTTTCAATTCATACTGCTGAATCCGTCTACTTAGATTTTACAGTTTGTTTTTAAAATTCAGTCTAGGAAGGTTATATTTTTTAAAAATACTAGCCCATTTTTCTAGGTTATTAAACTTGGTGTTATAATACTTTTTCACATAGTGTTATTGTACAATCCTATGTATTTTATGGGATCCGTCGTAATTTCCTGTCTTCATCCCTGCTTTTGTTTTTTTGTCATTTCTCTCTCTTTTTTTTTAGAGAGTCTAGCCAGGGGTTGTCAATTGTTCTTTTTTATTATTAGATTATTTTTAATGCATACAGCCCCTATTATTCCTAGGTGGTCTCCCATCCAAGTACTAACCAGGTCTGACCCTGCTTAGCTTTTGAGATCAGATGAGATTGGGCGCATTCAGGGTGGCATGACCGTAGACCGGTTTGTCAATTTTATTAACCTTATCAAAGAACTAGCTCTTTGTTTCATTTATTTTTTCTATTGTTTTTTGCTTGTTTATTTGTTTTCAATTTCATTTAATTCTGCTCTACTTTTGATTATGCTTTCCTTCTGCTGACTTTAGGCTTCATTTTTCTTCCTCTCCTAGTTTAAAATGAAGCGTCAGGTTGTTTATTTGGGTTCATTCTTTCCTCTTTTGACCGCTTTTGCCAAATCTCAAAAGTTTTGAAGTGTTGTACTATCATTATCAATAGTTTCTACGTGTCTCTTGATCTCTCTTTTTATTCTTCTCTGATCCAGTTATTTTTTAGTAGCATGTTGTTTAATCTCCATGTATTTGTGGTTATTCCTGCTTTCTTTTTACTGTTGATTTATATTTTCAAAGCATTAAGATCAGAGTATGGTTGGTATGATTTCATCCCTCTTACTTTTGTTGAGGTTATCTCCGTGTTCCAGTATGTAATCCATCCTTGAGAATGTTCCATGTGCACTAGAGAAGAATGTACAAGCAGCTGTTTGGTGATGAAAGGCCCTGTAAATGTTAATTATGTCCAGTTGGTCTAATGTGTCATTTAAGGATGTCATTTCCTTATTGATTTTCTGTTTGGATGATCTGTCCATATCCGACAGTGGGGTATTTAGTTCCCCTACTACGATAATGTTTTGATCTGTTTTTTCCCTTTAGTTCTGATAGTAATTGCTTTATATATTTGGGGCTGCCTGATTGGGAGCGTAGATATTAATAAGTGTTATGTCTTCTTGGTACCTGATTCCTTTTATCATTATGAAGTGTCCCTCAGTATCTTTCTTTACTTTTTTGAGTTTGAAGTCTGTGTCGTCCAATATTAGTACTGCTACTCCTACTTTTCTCTGAATGCCATTTGCTCGAAATATATTTTCCACCCTTTCACTTTGAGTCTGTATTTGTCCTTGGAGCTGAGATGTGTCTTCTGGAGACAGCACATGGTTGGGTTTTGTTTTTTGATCCATTTTGCAACTCTGTGCCTTTTTATCAGTGAGTTCAGTCCATTTACATTTAGGGTGATTATTGAAATATGAGGTCTTACAGCTATTTTATCTTTTGCTTTCTAGTAGGTGGGTGTTTCCATTGCTTCCTTGTATGTGTGCCTATTTTTTTTATTTTGGTTGGATTTTGTGAATTTTTTCTCATCCTTTATTTTTCTGTACGTCAGTTCTGAATCTTTGTTGTGTGATTACCATTACGAATACGTAAAGGATAGTTATATATATATGTAGTTGTCCATTTACTTATTGTGTGTATTATCTCCACTCCCCTTTGCAAATTTGGATCTTGGAATCCTCCCTTTTCTGTTATTGTTTCAGTTTGTCCCTATGTATGCTGAATGTTATTTACTGACTTGCTATAGCAAATCTTTTCTTATTATTTAAGGTTTTAATATCTTCTTCTTTATAACCATTGTACTACTCTCCTACTAGTCGCCTTATTCCTAAATATGTGTGTGTGTGTGTGTGTGTGTGTGTGTGTGTGTGTGTGTGTGTGTGTGTTTGTCATTTTGTTTTAGGTGAGATGACCCCTTTCAGTATTTCCTGTAATACAGACCTCGTAGTAGAGAATTCCCTCAAGTTTTGTATGTCTGGAAATGTCTTTATTTCTTTTCACATCTAAAGAGAAGCTTAGCTGGATACATTATTTTCGGCTATTCATTCCTTTCATTTAATCATTTGACAACTTGATTCCTCTACTTCCTGGCTTGTAAGATTTGTCTTGTGAATCAGTGGTAATCTAATGAGTTTTCCATTATAGGTTACCGTCTTCTTTTCTCTGGCTACCCTGAGAATTCTGTCTTTGTTGTTGATTTTTGTTAATTTAATACAATGTGTCTTGGAGAAGTCCTTTTTAGGTTGAGATAATTGGGCGTTCTGTTGACTTCTTGAATTCCAAGCTCCATCTCATTCCTTAGATTTGGGGAATTCTCGTCTACTATTTGTCTGAAAACGCTTTCTAATCCCTGCTCCTCGTCCTCTTCGAGAATACCCATTATTCTCATGTTTCTCTCCTGATTGTATCAGCTAGTTCTTGTATTTCTCTTACTTTATTTTTTATTCTTTGGTTTCTCTCTTCTTCCTTCTGATTTTTTCCTAGATTTCTGTCTTCAATACCACCGATCCTTTCCTCCATTTTGTTGACTCTATTTCCCAAGCTTGCTATTTTATTTTTCATCTCTTTCAGTGTGTTCTTTATCTCCAGATGGTCTTTTTGGTTATTTTTGAGGTTTCAATCTCCTTATAAAGAACTCAGTTTACTTATGTAGTTGTTTTTTCATTTTCTGAAATTGTCGATATGAATCTTTTTGGATTTCATTGAGTTTTTTCAGAAGTATCATTTTGAATTCTCTGTCATTTAAGTTGCATATTTCTATGTCTGTAAGCTCATTTTCTGGAGATTTTTCTCTTTCTTTCTGAGCTGCCTTGTCTCTTTGGTTGTTCATGGTGTTTAATGGACTATTTCTCCTCCTGGCATTAATGGAAATGTATTCTGCTTTTTTTCCAGAAAGATTTCTTGTATAAAGGTCTCTCTTTAGCCCGTTAGAAAGAAGGTGCTTTTCTTTTGGTTTCCAGTAGGTGGTATCTGAGCCTCTTGGATCGCTCCTTTATATAATGTCTTAATAATGTCTTTTTTTTCTTATAGTTTTTCAATCACACTTGCTACTCTTGGTCTCAGTCCCTGTCAGTATTAGTGACAGTTTCAGTAGTGTTTGTTCAGATTCCCCTGGGCTTTGCAGTGTTCCGTCTCAGAGGATATGGGAGGAGGGACCTCTGGGTTGGGGGATGAGGGCTGTAGCTGAGCTTCAGTTTTGCAAACGCAGCTGGTTAAAATGAACTGTTTTTTCCTCTGCCATTCCTGCTTTCCTGCCATCCCACTCCTCTGGTTTCTGCCCTGATTCCTGGGCACTGCCACTGGCTGCGTGTAGCTTACAGCTCTCCCAGGTAGTGCTGTTTAGGAAAGTTGCCATACTTCTCCCCTACCCTCCTCCTATAGGGAGCTTCTGCTGTGAGAGGCAGCTATTTCTTTTCTCCCGGTCTGTTGCCCAATGTCGGGGTTCTGATCTATGGTAGCTCTTATGCCCAGATCCTATGCTTGAATTTTAGATGTTTAGCTTATCGTTGTTTCAAGGGGAGAGATCTGGGGATGTCTTTCAGTCCTCCATGTTTCTGACATCCAAGTCCTTTTTTTTTTGCCTGACTCCTCTAAGCTCTGTGCAAGTTGCTTCAGGAGCATTTGCACAGCTGCTCGCTGTGTAGTTGGAGTTGGGGACAGGTAGCTACAACTGTACTACGAGCCAAAATTGATCATAATTTATGTCCAAGCTTTCTCTTGGAAGTTGCAAGCCTTCAGCAGATTCTAGAGTTCCAAAAAGTTTATATCAGACAGATTCTGTCATTGACTTTTAAATTCAAATCTCATGTATATTTCATCTAAAAGAGACAAGTTCTTGTGAATCTCTACTTTTGACAAAAAAATTTATGCTAACAAGACAACTTTATAAATAAAACTTCATAACCAATAAAATTCATAATCCAAAATTATTCAAACTAATATTATCATTGGAATGGGTCAATGATATTTTGCTCAAAGTAAATCACTGCTATAAATGAAAATATGCAGTTTGTTTTTCTTTTGTGGTAAAATATATATAACATAAAATTTACCATTTTAACCCTTTTTAAGTGTACAGTTTAGTGGCATTAAGTATTTTCACGTTGTGATGCAGCTATCACACTATCCTTCTCTAGAACTTTTTTATTGCTCCAAAGTGAAACTCTTTACCCATTAAACAATAACTCCACATTCTCCCCTTTCTCAGCCATAGATTCTTTTTTTGAGTTCTATGTATTTATCCTTTAATGTGATGATTTAGTTCTTATCTCTTTGCTCTATTGGAAATACCTTGACATTTCATTTATAGTTTGCTGTGACATTACTTAGTATTCACTTGACAGGATCTTGTCATTTATATATGAAGATTGCCTCTCTCCTTTTTTCTATTATCTTTCTATGTTTAAAGTAATGGTTTTCATCAATCAGTGGTGGCACATACAAAAGAACACATGGTATTCTCTCAGAATATACTTATATTAATATTTCAAATTAGCATTAAAAACATTTTAAAAAAGTTAACAACAAATTTTGTACAAGTTTTGAATTTACAGTGTGAAGAATACAGAGTTAGGTTATTTCTTAGAGACATGGTATAAGGTCATAAGAACATAGGCTAATGTAGAGGAATTAGGAATATGAAAATAGGAATTGCTATGTGAAGGAGTAGAAAGTATGGCAATAGATCCAGGTATAAAGGGAGTAATGAAGCCAAGGGCGACTCCAAGGATATGGAGGTTGAGCTATAACGAACAACTTTTACCATTAATAAAAGTAGGAGAATTTAGAGGAAAAGCTAATTTGAGGGAAAAAAACATTTAATGGGTTATCAAGCTAAATTTACTTTGCAAGAAGAAGTGATATATGGTTAGAGGTGTGCTTTAGGATTTACTGGCATAGAGGAGCTGAGATTAATGATCAAATATTTCTCTGGAATGAGAGAGTACAGAGAAATTTAGAACAGCAGAGGCAAGAGTGTTTGGGTTTCCTCTAAGGTTGCAGGCAAGAAGCAAGGACAGTGGAGAACCCAAGATGTGAAATGAGAATCAGGATAATCATACCCCAGAATCCAAGGAAGGCATGTTTTAAGATGGCTGAAGTCAACAATATAGGATATGGCAGAGAGTATTAGGGCAATAAAGTATGACAAAAACTAAAATACCATTCAATGCAATTATTAGCTGAAATTTTATTCTTTCTTAAGGAAAATAGAGTTACATGTTTTCAATGAAGGATATCTGATTATTGTTTGGGGAGATAATGCTATTTCTTATTTCTTTGGAATTTTTACCCCCTGTATTCTCAGATTTCCTGAGAATCTCTTTTTTAATATAAAATGCTCTATATGATACTTCACTTGTTTTGGAAGTTACACCTAACTAATTTATTTTGTTTTTAATTTCATAACATCTTTTAAAATAATTTGAGATACCTTAGGATATCAGACATTTAGGTTGGAACATTTAAAACATTCCTAAATGGACATTTTAATTCCACAGAGTACTCCTGTTATAATTAAATTACAGTTGTTTCCAATATGTAGAAATATGGTAGTATGATTTGGTTAAGTTGGTTTTATGTTGTGAGTAAAGGTTGCAGTGTTAGCAAAGCATATTGGTTTTGAATTGGTTTTAATGGGAAGAGAGTAAGGAGGACAAAATGGGAATTGTTTGAAGAAATTTGTAGATATTAGGTGGTTTCTTCATTGAAGTAATTAATTCCAATGCTTACTTTTTAGAAAATCATTCCAAGAAATATACCAATCAGATTCTGAAGGATGGGAATCTTTAAAAGATCTGAGAAGTAATCTTGGACATTTAGAATCAGAACTTCTATTTCTAAGTACGCTTACTGGTATCAATATAAGAAATTACTCCAAGAAAACAGAGAGCCTAATGAACACTGAGGTGGCGGAAAAGAGTAAGTGTTAATTTTAATCTGGAAGTGCTGTTGAAGCTTACCCTGTTAAGTATGGAAAATTGATTGGGATATGATTGAATTAAAATTCTGCAGGGTAAGTATTTGAAAGTGTGGTTGTGGTCCATTTGTTTTGTAGGGTGTCTTTTGAGTATCACCGTGTACATAATAGTCTTAAAAGCTGCCTGAGGTATATACTAAAGAAGACAGTCTCTCATAACTTTAGTCATGTGACAGCAATAAGTGACTGTTAAAACAACAATACCATTAATTTTAATTCTTAGGAGTTGCCCACCACTGACATGAGAGCTGCTTCATCTGCAATGCTGTAATCCTAATGAACATGGCTTGTGACCAAAATAATGTTTCAGCAGCTGGACTATTTGACTGAGGAGGGTTTCTGGTCTCAATAACTAAGTTTTATTGCCAAAGATCCATGATGCTCTAACAGAAAAGAGGAAGCTAATTCAGCTGTGCAATTGGATATCAGTAACTTGTACTAAAGTTAGCATGCGCTAAAGGTTATTTCCATCAAAATAACCTTTAAGACAGCAGAAGAGGGAGAGTGGGCAGCTCACCTCAGTGGAAGTTTGAATTTCATATAGAAATGAAAGATACATAGCAGAATACTATTCTGCTATGTAAATGGTCCTAAATCTGAGCTTTCCCCGTTGTTGGCTTGGTTTCAGTTTTCCTAGTCTACCAGTTCGGTTCTACTTTTCCATGTGATATCTAGTTTATCCATCTGATTTTCAGCTTCCAAAATTATGTTACTTTCATCTATCTCCTTATCCTTGTAGAATTGTGCTCTCCTCAGAATACCTTTATTAGTCAAACTATATGGTGATAAAGTCAGAATGGTGGTTATCTCTTGGGTTGGGGAGTAGCGTATAGCCTGCGAAAGAGAATGAGGCAACTTCATGGGGTACTTTATAATTTCTGTATCTTGATCTAAGTGGTAGTTACATAGAAGATACATATGTAAAAAATATTGAGCTGTTTACTTAAGAGAATAGGGCATTTTATGCATTTAAGTGTATTCAGGTTATACTTCAAAAAATTCTTTTGCTATCATTTTAGTAAAGTTCTAAGAGAGCACCTAAACACATATATTCAATTTACCATCTTTAACCAGAACCAGGTAATGTTGAAAAAATGAAAAACATCTATCAGTTATCATGATCCAAACTTGTCTAGGGTTGTACTAACGTATTTCTATTTCTTAATCTTTGATATATTTGAGAAATAGACAGTACAAGTTGATTTAATCCTATTTTACAAAGGTAATAAATTTGGTGCACGTTATTCTAGATATTTTCAATGCAAATACTAACGTTTACTTCACGCATATGCCCATATGAATGGTATAGGTATTCACACAAAATTAAATAACAGGTATTTGAAGAAAATTATTATTTGGAAACAAAAAATTTATTTTTCTGCATTACAGATATAAAGAAAGTTCTGCAGAGTCACAGATTATCAGGAAATTGCCACATGATTACATTTCAACTTGAATTTCAGATTCTGGAAATCCAGGTAATTAAGGAGTATGTTGTGATAACAGATTCTTTTGCTGTAAAATAAAAAATTCGTACCCACCCCCAGCCTCCAGTTGTGGCTGCGCTAAAGAGGAGTTTATAAACCAGGGTCCCCTTGTAGTACATTTTTGCAAAGCGGTATCATTTCAAAAAGTTTTTAAGGTATAATTACAGTAACCCAGCAACTGCATATGGTAGGGTTGTTGTCAAGGGCATAGGTGCTTTATTGGAGCCATACACTGGTAGCCAAAAGCTCCTGGGCTCCCAGTGTAAGCCCTGAGATCATAGAAACAGTCCTGGATGCCCTCACTAGTTAGCTGATATGCCAGCCATGTATTATCCATTACCTATGGTTGTTTAACAAATTTTTCCAAAATTTAGTACCTTAAACAACAACAACAAAAACATTTTTTATCTCACCCATTTTTTTGTGGGTCAGGATTTTGGGAGCTGCTCAGTTGGATGTTCTTACTCTCATGAGGTAATGGTCATCTGGGACCACAGCCATCTGAAGACTGCTCAGGGCTGGAGGATTAGACTCCGAGGTGGTTCATGGTTATGCCAGAAAGTTCTGGACTGCTGAGATACAACATAGGAGGAAGATAATTTGGCTAAGCTTTTCACATAAAATCAGAAATCAGACAGAATGGTAACATGCAACACCTGGCCGGGGTAAGGCAGAAGAAAAGTCTCAGATACTTTCAAAGGCTGGTACTGAGAAGAGTGGTATCCAGGCATAATTTTGAAAAACTGACAGGGGCGAGGCTTATGCTTTGATAGCAGAAAGCACTTTCAAGTAGTGAGTTTTGCCAGCTGGGCTTACAAAAAGTATGTGTAGAGGAAAGGATCAAGGAAGGACAGGCAGGCTGCTTTGGCCTTAGCTTATAAGATAACTAAAGTGGATGTAGACTGGTCATCACACCGAGTCCTATGGACAAGGTACTTGTTTGCATTCATGGTCATGTGCCAGGACTCCACATCCTTGTCCTCAGCCACAAAAACAGCTCCATTATCCCTTTTTATATAGGACAGAGTTGATGTCAAGTAACCAGGATCCTGCCTCCTTAGGTGTCAGATAGCCACCCCCAACTAGTCAAGAGTGCCTGGGTCCAATTACTGGGCTAGAAGATTTTGCTTCTCGAGAACTCTTTATAGTCCATGGTCTTGATTGTCACCACTGATCCTGGCAGGCTGAGAATGAGCTACGAGTTTTCTAGGCCCTTCATCTGATGGCAGAGCTCCCAGCTTGCCTTACCTCAAACTGTCCCCTTTCATCACTGCCAGGGTGACCAAGAACATCCACAGTGTGGTATTGCCAAGGCTGATTGAACAAGAATACAACACAGGAGCGTAGGTGATGAGTGGCCCTAGCGGAGTTATACTTTTCACAGGCTGGCACCAGGCTTTGGAACCACTCAGGGTTACCAATGTGATATCATTGTTCTGCCTAACCTCAAAGATCATTTGCTGAAGACTAAAACAGATCATGGACCCAGATGGAACGGTCTCGTTTGGGATAGACAACACATGCCAAGACCCTAGGCTTCTCCGTCGTGTGGCCCAGGAACCCCTGGATGTTGTCCCATTGCAAAAGATTACATTACAGAAGGACTAACTCCATTTTCTTTCTTTGTGGCCAGTGTGATCCTAAACTCAGAGTGGTGATACATCATTTGCATCCTGGCCTCCACTAATGGGCCAGGACTACAGGCCATATCCTAAGTAGCTTTGAGGTCCTGTAGGCTTTTTCTGTTACAGGTGTTCATCTTTTTCCACAGTTATTCTATGGGTTATCTGGGGAGAAGCTATATTATGGGCAAAATTAGGCTTGCTCTTCAGAAGTTGGTCCACAAAGCCAACTGAAAAAAGAGATTGTCCTCTAAAGTTGAGGTGAATGAGCTACTCAGTGGAGCTGGACATTCCAGGATGGGTTATGCACAAATATTTATCAGGGTGCTCATTAGTAGAACTAAGGCCTGAGAGATAAAATAGACTGTATATTTTAACTTTATTTCATTTAAGTTGCATACTTTGGTCACTTTAAGCCCCTGAAGGAAAGCATCAAGCAGTAATTTGATTCCATCAGGAGTCGGATCAAAGATGAGATCACAGTTTGGGGACATTTTTATAATACTATGTGCTTCTGAAGAATGGCTATTCTTGATCAGAGGCATTCCCAGGGTGAACTAGCAATGGGCCCCTGCAGCTCTCACAGTAGTTTAGTTTGCTGGTCCTGGGTGGCTGCTCTGAGGCAGCACAGATAAGACCGGAGCCATGTGGGTCCTGCCACACAGGCCCTGCTCCCCCTACTGCAGTGACCATGTTTCCTGCCTCCTACCAGGCAGTGGCAGCACCAGCCCAGCCCTTCCCTCCATATCAATAATATTTTAAGTTAACATTCTGATCCCATACCACAGAGGCATAATTGAACACTTTGTGATAGTCTAATAATGGCTTAAGGTTATACCATTAGCTCACATGATGAATGAATCAGAATTAGTTGAACTGCACATGACAGAAAACTTAAAAAAAAAAAAGGTGGTTCCAGGTACTACAAGGTTATTTCTCTATTGCTTAAGCAAATTGCAGAGTAAGTTTTCAAGGGCTAGTATGGTGGATTTATGATCATCAGGCTCTGCTGTCACCACGTGGCTTCTAAAATCATGGTGTGAATCACTTTAGCATTTCAGGCATCCTCACCTTTTCTATTGAGAAAACTTTTTAGAAGTTGTAACACCCATGATTTTCATCTACATTCTGTTGGCCGATAAGTTAGAACAAGAGAGGCTGGAAATTTAGTCTTCATTATATATGGCCATGTGGCTAATGAAAATGGGCAAGAATGAAGTGCAAAATTGGGGAATACCAGCAGTTTCTGTCCCATATGCTTTAGGGGATGCAGGAAAAAAACCTGAAAGGAATAGTTGATATTCTTTGAAAGACACAGAGCATAGTAATTGTTTTTTACATTTCAAAGTATGTAGGCATTTTTGAACTGTTTGGTTTACTTGCTACAGAAGAAGCAAGTTCTCTCTGGCTATGTTGAGAACACTCACTTTCTCTATGCCTCTTTCCAATTTTATGATTCTTCTCGACCAGTTTGGTAAGCAAGATCTTGTAATTATAAACAATTTTCATTATTTTACTTTATTTTTTTAATTTTTATTTTTTATATTTTATTTTTATTTTGTAGGCAAGTCAACCCTTGGTTGACCTCACAAATTGCAAGGACCTTGTCAGCTTACAATCCCTCATTTTTTAATTTTATTTTTTACACCTACAGCACCTGGTCTTCCTAGGTGGTCTCCTTCCAAGTACTAACCAGGACTGACCCTGCTTAGCTTTTAAGATCAGATGGGATCAGGCTTGTTCAGGTTAGCAAGGCCATAGACACAAACAATTTTCTAATCAGCAAAATTTTGGGGATAACTCATGAGTGGGACTCAGGCATTTTTGGAAAATAAAGAAACAAAGGACTCATTTTTTTATTTTAGTTGCTTAGAATTCTGATGTAATGGGGTAATGAGAATTATTTTAAAATTTTTATTAATGGTAAACCCTCACATATTCTAGGCCTACTCGTATAGGTATACCTTTAGAAATATATTTGTAGTAGAATTGCTAAGTCAAAGGAGATGTACAGGTAAATTCTGATTGATGGAACTAGATTGCCTTCAAAATGGTTTTACCATTTTACATGTTGAACAGATTTTTATAGTTAAGACTGATGGAAAAAAAACTGGTGAGGACACAGTGACCTTCTGTGTTCTAAAACATTTTTTTTAATTAAATTCCACCAGAGGGAGATGTTTAGCTAACAAAAAAATTTTAATTTAAATAAAGCTGTCCTATTATAGAATGGTGTTATAATAAAATCACAGTAATACAATATTAAAAGCAAAAATCACCTAAAATCATATTAACAGTATGTTAGAACCAAAAGTGTTTTTATAAATTATCTAGGTTAGCTCCGTTATCTTATATAGAATCATACCTGGAGAATTTGAATGATCACTCACGTGGGCACAGCTATTGTTGTCAGGGGTGTTTGGAACATGCAACTCCAGTCCCCAGATTTACTATCTGGTGTTGTTAGTGCTGTACTATTTATGTGGAATTGTAAGAACATCAGAGTTGACACATGTCAGCATTCATAGTCCATGCAGTGTAATAAATAAGATGGGTGTAAGTTTGTAGGAGAGGGATGGATTAAGTATCTTATCATAAATTCTCTCCTTTCAACCCAATGAAATGAATAAAATGATTCAAAAATAGAGAAATTTTTTAAATTAAAAAGAATAAAATCCTGTCACAGGCTCCAAAGAAATGTACCTAATGATGATATTTGAATGTGAATGAAAGAAAACACTGCAATCTTATATAGGATGCTTCATGAGGAGAATATATTTTGCAAAGTTAACAGGACCCTTTTCCTGAATGTCTCTACCTATGATCCTTTAGTTGTAGAGAAGAATGAGAGCTTTGGACTTAAGTTAAATGGACTGTGTAGAAAGGAATGTGTTGCTGAGACTCAGGCAGGGGATTTGAGGTTAGCTTGTTTCTAAGCTCCATCCCCTTCTTTACTAACTGGGGAAGATTGACCTGGTTAGCAGTAGGACAAGTAAGAGAGAGATGGGCAAACAGTATCTTGAAGTCAGCTTACCAATGCTGGACAGAATCAAGCTCCACCAAAAATTAAATAAATAAATAAAAGAAATAGAGGGGCTAGTAAATCATAGGCTGTATGTTGACAGGATTATTTACCTAGCCTAATGGCTGAAAGGCCAAAATCAATGCACCCACACATACTCAAACAAAAGATAAGACATGCCTCAGATTTTTTTCTTTTTTGTAAAAACTCTTTGAGAGATATAGTTCACATATCTTATAATTCAACCATTTAAAAGTATACATTCATTAGTTTTTAGTATATTCACAGAGCTGTACAATATCACCACTTCAATTTTAGGAAATTATTGCCCAAAAGAAATCCCATACTCCTTATTACTTCTCATTCTCCCCGCTTATTCCCAGACCCAAGCAACAACTAATCTCTTTTCTACCTCTATGGATTTGCCTATTCTGGACATTTCATGTAAATGGAATCATAATATGTGGTTTCTTTAATTGGGTTCTTTCACCCAGTGTAATTTTTCAAGGTTCATTCATGTTGTAGCATGTATTGTTACTTCATTTCGTTTTCTTTCTTGGCTGAATAATATTCCATAGTGAGGATATATCACAATTTGTTTGTTCATTCATCAGTTGATGTACACTTGATTTGTTTTCACCTTTCAGCTATTATGAGTGATGTTTGTTATAAACATTCATATTCAGTGTTTAAATAGACATGTTTTATTTTCCTTATGTATATATCTAGGTGATGTTGAGTATCATTTCATATGCTTATTAATGATGTTGAGTATCATTTCATATGCTTATTGGCCATTTGTATATCATCTTTGGAGGAATGTTTGTGATCCTTTGCTCAGTTTTTATTGCGTTGTCTTTTTATTATTTGAGTTGTAAGTGCCTCTAGAATGTGTTTTTGATACAGTGGTTATGCCCATAGATAGCCTACTTAAACTGCAGCTGTTCCTAACAATTCCCTGTACCTTCGAGCAGCTAAAAAGCTAAACGAGGATTACAAACCATCAAATATTCATTTTCCAGCAAGTCAGATAGTAACCCTACAAATGGGAAAAGAGTTGAGGAGTATCCACTCAGTCTGTTCTAGGAGATAGCAAAAATTTTTTAGACCTATTCCTATTAACAAAATTCAAAGCACAAAGATGGTGCAGAGTTCTTTCATCATCTTTTAGGACTTATGTAAAACCACTACCGTGAAAGGAATAAATAGAGAAAATGGAGATAAATGCATTTGGGAAAATTAATCTAAGAAATATAAGAACATGCTATATAAAAATTGTTCTGACTCTCAAATGAAAGCATAAAAAGAAAATTTAGTAAGAGTATGAGAGAGCTGAGAGGGAGGACACGAGGGAGGAAGGAGGAAGGAAGGAAGAAAGGAAGCAAGGAAGGAATGATGATATAGTGCTGAAAACTACATAGAAGTAGCCAGGAGTTGAAATATAATAGGAGTATAGACTTGAGAAAAATCACTGTAAGAGCAATTAAAATGAAAATAATCTGGAAATAGACAATGGAGAGTCAATATATGATTTTTCCAAAAACAAGACTAGAAAAATGTGAAATTATGGGCAAATATGTAAGTAGAAGAAAATTTACTAGAGTAAGAAGAAAACCTGAGTTTGCAGTTCAAAATATGTAACAATTTTTATAGCACCCATTATTGAATGTAGAGTTTTTTGGGGGGAAGGAGGTTTTTTGTAATAAGTAGCCAGAAGTCTTTGTCTTTATTACTTTAAGATAGATTCTTAGAAGTCAAATTGCTGGAACAGAGACCTGAATGTGTTAAGTTACACATTGCCCAATTATATATATATATATATTAAAAATCATGGTTTTTAATTACATTTATTTATTACTAATGAGAGTGAATGTTGTTTCCTATGTAATTGTCTTTTATTTCTATGACTTTTTAGTTCATATTTTTGTCTTTTTCTTTGTAGTTTTCCTATCTCTTGTTATGTTTATGGTAAAAATTTTCCTGTTTTATTGCTTCTCCTTTTGGTCACAGTCATTTTTTATATAGATATTTTGACTTTTTTTATGTAATTATATTCACTCATTTTTTCTATTATTGTTTGCTTAGAAATTTCTTCCTTGCTCAGCTATTAACTTAATGTCTATATTTCCTCCTAATATTTTATGGTTTCAGTTTTTAAGAAGGTAATTCATTTGGAGTTCATTTTGGGTTTTGTATCAGGCAAGGATCTAATATTATTCCTTAACAAATAACCAAATATTTTGTACCTTCTGATGACAAAATTTTCCTATTACTTGGTGGCATTTCATTTTCATATTTTTAAGTTTATTTTTGTCTTTTCATTTTATTTAAAAGGTTACCGTCTCTGATACATACACTTTTTTTAAAATTTTAGGATAAGGAGAATTTATCTTCTGTTATTACTGACCTCAACATAATAATGGAGCCCACCTCAATATTCAGAATTAAGTGAATTTGTGTCCAGGTAAGATATTTTACAGATTTATTTTTTAGGGATTGTTTTCACTCTATACTTTTGAATTTTTTAAATAATATCAAAATATTTCTGAAAGCATCACACTATTATGGCTTCTATTTAAGCTATATTCTCTATATTATTCTTCATTGATAAAAATTTACTATACTTTCCTATGGCAGTAGGCAATGTGAGCAAAAACATAATCTTTGATCCTCATGGAATTTGTAGCCTAGTCAGGTATATAAATAATCAACAGAATCTAAAATTATGCCTGTTAAATGCTACAGGGAAGAGTTGCGTAATGCTTTTGAAGCACACATCAAGAAATTTAATTTTGTGGGAGAACATGGAATGAGTTCCTGAAACTTGAGCTCACATCTGAAAACTTAGTAGGCATAAACTAACAAAGAGATCTTCAACATAATAGCTTGTGCATAGGCACTGTGCTAGGAGGAAGCATGGCATCTTGTGAGCAACTGGTGGGAATGCCTTAACCATTCGAGAGGGCAAGAACAGAGTAGTGTGATGTAAAACAAAGCTAGCAAAGTATGGAAGGTCCACATTATGTGGAGTTTGTTATAAGGAGTTTGATCACAGTCCTAAGATCAAAGCTAATGAAAGGTTTTAAGCAGGTCTAAGGAAGATAGAGGTATGACATTCAAGAGAGAATTATTCTGATGCTGAAGGAAGAAGGGATTGAATGGGTGCAATAGTAGATGCAGGAGGGCCAATGACTAGGCAGTTAAGATAGTTCAAGCAAGAGAAGTTTGTTGTTTGGACTAGAATAATGGTAGCTGGATGGATTTGGGAATATTTAGGAAGCATAATTGAATGGGCATGGTATTGGTTGAATAAGAGGGGTCAGGAGTTATGACAGGGAAAACTTCTTGATGGTCTTGCAATTGTTGAGATAGGGAAAAGTTGGAAGAGGACCAAGTCAAATGAAGATTGTAATTTCATTTTAGACATGTTGAACTTGAAGTGCCTATGAAACACCAAAGTAAAAAATATGGAGAGGCAGCTCAGAAAAGGTATAGGTATGAGACATAACATTGGAGTTATCTGCCAGTGCATAGAGGTTAAAGCCTTGAGCAGGAATGAAATTGCCTCTGGGGAGAATATAGAGTGAAAATAGAAAAGGACTGGAATGAACCATGAGGAATTCTAAACTGTACTGCTGAATAGAAGAGAAGGATCCTGCAAAGGAATTTAAAAAATGAAATGTTTGAGAGGTGGGAGGAAAACCAGGAATGTGTTTTTTGACCATTGACAACTGGGTATCTTTTACATCTTTAGATACCCTTTCAGTGTCTTCTGGATTATATAGATTGGACAAGTGGTCTTAGTTAATATTGTTATTTCTCATTGTGTGTTTTTCGGTCCACCTTCAAACCTCTTAATTTCTCTTTTCCACAGTTGTCCTATGTCTAGGGTGTATTTTTGTGAAAATTTTCCACTGTGTCTTTTCAAATACTTCTTCTGTTCTCTACTCTTCTGTAACTCTAATTATGCATATGTTAGACAATTTGATATATTGTCTCAGTGTTTGGATGCTTTGTTCTATGCTTTTCACTTTTTTCCCATTTCAGTTTGGATAATTTCTTTTACCCCATCTTCAAGTTTACAGATTCTTTCCTCACTGCAGTTCAGTCTGCCAGTGATCCCATTGTAGGAATCCTTCATTTCTAATGTATATGTTTTTTAGTTGTAGCGTTTTCATTTGATTCTTAAAATCTCTCTCTGCTGAAATTCCCACTTATTCATGACATTGTCCAACTTTCCACTAGATCTCAGAATTTTTTTTATTTAATGTTTTATTATGGAAAATTTCAAATATATATTAAACATAATATTATGAAATTAACCTGCAGCTACCCATTGGGCACCTTCAACAGTTATCAATATTTTGCCAGTCTTAGTTCATCTAGTTCATCTATCTTACACACACGGTTTTTAACTTCTAATTTTGAAGTAATCATAGTTTCGCAGGTATTTGCAAAATAACCGATACATAAAAAGATTTCAAACACCCTCATCTAGCCTCCAACAATAGTAACATCTCATGTAATATGTAGAATACTAACAAAACCAGAAAACTGATATTAGTAAAATCCAGAGTTTTTTCAGATTTTACCAGTTTTATAAGCATATGTATGCGTGCGTGTGTCCTATGCAAGTTTATCTTTTGTATAGCTTCTGTGAAACCACCACACATTCAAGATACAAGATTATTTCATGGTTTCCTTTGTACTAGCTCCTATTTGTTTCCCCTTTTTTTATTGTGTAATATATATATATAACATTGAAATTACTTTCTTTATCATTCTTAAGTATAAAGTTCAGCGGGCATTAAATATATTCATAATGCGTGTTACTTACCATCACCATCATCCATCTCTGTAACTCATTGCATCTTGTAAAATTGAAACTGTATGTACATAAACAGTATCTCCTCATTTCCTTATTCCTCCAGCCCCTGGCAACCACAGTCCTTCTTTCTGTCTCTATGGTCTTTAATCATAGTTATTTTATAGTCTCTGTCTGATAGTCCCAACATCTGAATCATCCTTGAGTCTAATTCTTCTGATTAGTATCCACTGAGTTGTTTTTTTCTTGAGTTTTTGTCTCATAATTTTATTTATTGAATGATGGACCTTATCTACGGAAAAATGGTAGAGACTGAAGCAAAGAATATTTATGCCCAGAAATGGGCACATTTCTTTTATCAAGTTGGTAGTATCTTTTATCTTTTATCAAGATAGGCAGTTGAGCTGGGTTTGGGATTTTTGTTGCTTTCATTACCTTCAGGCACCACAGGTTTCAAATGCTTCCAGCAGCGAATTTAAATTCAATTCTTCTGTATGTCGAGAATGGGGTTTTGAGTACTGAAGGGTTTCCCTCAGTGTCCCAGCTCTGCATGGCTCTCAACAGTCTCTATGTATCTATACTTCAGAGGGGAATCTTTCTTTGCACTTGATGCTTCACTAGCAGTAGGTGATGTTTGTTACTTGGTGTGAAGTTCACGATGAGAACAAAGGGAATCCTATGTTTCATGATCTGTTCTCAGTATTGGGCAGGTCCTGTGGACCTGTGCCTTGGAGGTAGGGGCTCTCCCGTTTTCCTGCTCCTTCTTCCCAGTGCAGCCAAACTCAGCCTGGCTCTGTGAATGTTCTTGGGTTCCTTGTTCCTCCCAGAGTGGTAGCAGACATAGGCTTGGTACTAGTGTAGGTTCCTGGGCCCAGTGGGTTTCCTGCCCCTCCACAGAACAGAAGGTTTTTGCCTCTGCCCCTATTCCCAAAACAATGGATTTTTGCCTTCGTAGCAAGAGTGTTTACGGTTTCTCTCCCAGAGTCAGATAAGTTTGACTTCTGCTTCTCCCTTGAAGTAAAGGATTTTTTTTTTCTTGCATTACTTTGCCTTTTCTTCAATGGCTTAGGTTGTTTCTTTCCCATCAGAGAAGAGTTCTGGATTCATTTTGTACCCTAGCAACAGCTGGTCCTCTCCGCATGCCTGTGCCACTTGGGGAGCTCTCTCCAGGCTGCTGCCATGACCCCAATCTTTCTGATGGAGTCCCTTTGTGTCTCGGGTTCCCATCTGTTCTATAGTGATATTCTGCTTCACATTTGTCTTTAAGAATTTGTTGAAATTTTAGCTGATTTCTTGTTACCCACTTGTGTAGTGGCTGCTTCCCTCTTTATGCTTAACCAAAGGTGAACAGTTTATGTTTTCCGTCTTTCTTTGAGGGAGAAAAATGTTACTTTACTTGGTTACCTTGTGACTACAGGTCTTTGATGAGCTAAAGAAAGGTTATGATTTTATAGATTATTCAGAATTTCCTTGATGTTAGGTTGAAATTAACCTTCCCTGCAGCTTTTTACATCCTAAGTAGCAGCAGAACTCTTTCCTGATTTACTTTGATTCTTGTTCTGGAATTTGAGACATATAATCTTTTTATCTTCTGCATCTGACTTACCCTTTCTTTATATCTTGTCTTTTCATTGTCTCTGTGCTTATTTCTGATTATTCCTCAGATCTGTATTTTAGTAATTATTTTTTCATTTTGTGACTGATCTGCTCTTAAAACCCCATCCATTGAGTTTTCAATTTCACTGACCATACTTGTCTTTTATAAAAGTTCTATGTATCTCTTTTTCAAATTTTCGTGTTTTTTTAAAAAAATAATAATCTTGTTTTTTAATAGTTGTTTTTCCATGCAGTAATTCTAGATTATCTCCTTAGATGTGTATTCCAGTAAAGGGTAAATATTTCTTCAAGTTGTGTCTAAGCTAATGTTATTAAACCCATCCATTGATATTTCAACCTCACTGCCAGGACTGGTCATTTTTCAAAGTTCTCCTTTGATCTTTGTGACTTCTTTTGTAATTTACTTTCCTTTTTTTTTTTTTGTTTTTATATATTTTAATTAACATACAATAAAATTGACTTTTTTGGTCATAGAACTCTTACCAATTTAACACAAATATAAATTCTTATAACTACCACCATAATCAGAATAAACAACAGTTCCATAATACCAAGAAAGCTCATGCTGCCCTTTTTTAGATATAACCCCACTCCCACTCCTATGCCCCGACAACCATTGGTCTGTTCTTCATCAATAGAGTTTGCCTTTTCCAAATAGAATCACACGGTATGTAAACTTTTGCAGCTGGCTTATTTCACTTAAGATAATACCTTTGAGATCATCCCTGTTGTTGCTTATATCAATATATTTTTCCCTTACATTGCTGAATAGTATTCTACTCTATGGGTATTCCACAGTTGACCTATTTACCCACTGAAAGACATTTGGGTTCTTCGTTTTTTGCTGTTATGAATAGATGTTATATAAACATTTGTATAGAGGGTTCGTGTGAATGTAAATTTTCATTTCTCTTAGTCAGGGATGGGCAAACTGATTTACAGACTAGCTGCCTATTTTTATAAAAGTCTTATTAAAACACAGTCCTACCCATTCCTTTACATATTGTCTATAGTTGCTTTCATGGTATAATAGCAGAGTGAAGTAGTTGTAACAGAGACCATATTGCCTGCATGCCTGAAGTATTTACTATCTTGCCCATTAAAGAAAGTTTACTGACTTCTGCTCTAGGATGAATACCTGGGAGTGGGTTTCTTGGGTCATATGTTAAGTGTATTTTACTACCAGGCCATTTTCCAGATGGTTGTACCATTTTGCATTCCAACCAGCAATACATGAGAGTTTTGGTAGCTCCACAGTCTCTCCAACACATGGTATTTATGTGTTTTTGAATTTAGCCATTCTAGTAGGAGTGTAGTATATCTCATTTTCCTAATGGTTAGTAATATAAGCATCTTTATATGTGTTTACCATCTGTTTATTTTCTTTAGTGAAGTTTATGTTCAAGTCTTTTACTCATCGCTTTATTGGGTTATTTGTTTTGTTTTGTATTGTTTTTGAGCATTCCTTTGCCATTTTATTTCTGACAACAGTACTACGGAACAAATTTTGACTGTAGGGCATGTGAAAAAAAGTGTTATTTTCTCCTATGCAGCAAAACTTTGATATTTAAAATTTATTCATCCATCCATTTTTCCTAAATCATAGCAATGTCTATCCTTAAAAAAATTATGTATAGAAAATATATAAATATGTATATTTCCATATTAAAAAGTATATATATTTCCAGGACATTGCTTCCAGATCAATTAGTTCTATAAACTTATTATAAATACATTTAAAAATGCAGTCATTAGTAATAATGTAATAATGTAATTTACAATTAAACTTGTCACTTAATCAAATGATGTCATATATTTACTTGTAATGGTTTTCAGTATTATGGGCCTGCTTTTTTTTTTTTTTTTTTTTTCAAAAAGAGTACCTTTTTAAAAACAATTAAAGAAATTATCTGGCACAATAGAACTCATTCTTGATGAATTTTTATAACTAGATTAGTAAATAGTGGTGGGCATGCATACTTAGTGAAGAAGTTTAGGAATCTGTGCCACAGTGATACCAAACAATAAGCAATCTGTAAAATGAAGTAATTCCATGTGAGTGTCCCATAGGAACAGTGTTTGTAGATCTGGTTTTGCTGAGAAGTATTCCGAAAATACTGACAATGGGCCTGCTTTGAATATGAAATGTGTCTATTTTTCTCTGATTTCAAGATAATTTCTTTTTTTTTAATTTTTTAAATTTGATTATGATGTATTTAGGCATGGATTTTTTTTTTTTATGTTTATCCTCTCTGGGACTACTTGAGGTTCTTGAATTTATGTTTTTTTTTTTTTCCAAATTTGGAGTTGTTCAGTATTTCCTTGAAAAAAATTTTTTTTCCTCAATACTTTTTCTCCTTTTGTCTGGGTCTCTGATGACATAAATGTAAAACCTTTTTGTATTGTTCCAAATGTTCTTGAGGCTCTATTCATTTTTTTCAATCTTTTTCTTTTTATTCAAATTGGATGGTTTCCGTGTAATCACCACCACAATCAGGATATTGAACAGTTCCATCAACACAGAAAGAAATCTCTCAGTTGTCCCTTATAGTCACACCTCCCCCTACTCTTAACACCTGGCAAAACCTGCTGTGATCTTCATCACTAGAGTTTTTGCCTTTTTCAAAATGCCAAATAAATGAAATCACAGTGTGTAACCTTTTGAGACTGCCTTCTTTACTTAGTATTCCTTTGAGATTCATCCATCTTTTCCCTTCTGAGTATGAATTGTATGAATACTAGTTTATCCATTTGCCCATTAGAAAACATTTGGGGTATTACCAGTTTTGTTGATTACAAGTAGAGCTGCTGGAAACATTCATTAGAGGTTTTTGTGTAAGTTTTCTTTCTCTAGGGTAATTAATCCAAAGTGGGAAGTGTGATAAAGAGATGTTTAAATTTATCATAAACTGCCAACTTTACTAGAGCAACCACACGATTTTACATTCCCACCAGCGATGTGTGAGAGTGACTGATAATATTTTAGTGAATTAACTTCTGGTGTTCAGCTGGTTTTAGACCTAATATTCCTAGTCTTTCCTTAATGCACCCAGTTGGTTATCAACTCTAGGTACTTTCTAAAAATGTATCACATTGTATCTTATGTTATAATCACTCAGTATGTGTATTTTATCTTTAGTCTAATTTAGAAATAGGTGTTAGAATGGTGTACCTTCATATATCATATTGCATTCATTTTTTTCTTAAACTAATGACTGAATTAGGAAAGATATTTAAGTGAAGGTCTTTCTTCATCTGCAAAATGAAGGAATTGGATAAAATTATTTGCAAGGTTCTGCCCATTCTGAAAGTTTATATGTTTATGAATCAAAAATATTTCTGAGAAATAATGGCGCTTGTTGGATTTGTAATAATAGAGCTGTTAAAAGAACATCTAAGAGTTAGGTCTCTCTTTTACAACATAGAGTGATTGTCAGTATTTTGGGAATACTTTCAGCAAAACCAGATCTACAAACACTGTTCCTATGGGACACTCACATGGAATTACTTCATTTTACAGATTGCTTATTGTTTGGTATCACTGTGGCACAGATTCCTAAACTTCTTCACTAAGTATGCATGCCCACCACTATTTACTAATCTTAGTTATAAAAATTCGTCAAGAATGAATTCTGTGTGCCAGATAATTTCTTTAATTGTTTTTAAAAAGGTACTATTTTTGAAAAAAAAAAAAAAAAGCACAGCAATGTATAAAAGGCTATACTGGAAGGGATTTGGGAGGAAACTTCCTCTCATTAATCAATATATGGGTAAGCTAAATGTCTGTTAAACACACATGCACATTTTTTATGTCTGAGTTTATTTTGAGGACATCTTCTAAGAATCACATTTCAATTAATTCCTGTACTGACTTCCACAAGTACCCTCATGGAGCTATCATTCTAAGTTCTAATAAGCTCACTGAGATTAGCTACAAAGTGGATTCAGAGGGTTATTTATTTGATGATCAAGTTAGTCTCCTTCATAGAAATATACGGTTACCATGAAGACCAGTTTCGTGGAGAAAATAAACCTCACTACTACTGTTAATTGTGGGGTCATTTTTTTGCTATCTGCAGGAACCGACAACTTATGTTTGACATAACATCTATATTCATATGTACTACATGGCTAATAAAGAATAAAGGCATGGGAGCCTATTTTAATAGATACCATATTTTTATTAATTAAGGCCAGCAGACCAAGAGATTATTGCCATTGAAAGGTCAGTTTGTTGTTACTCACAGTCCCAGGAGGAGGGGCACAGTGCCACTGTGGGCCACAAGGAGAAATGCTGGAATAAGTCAGGAGGCAGAGGAAGAAGGGGAAACTGGGCAAGAGTCTTTATTGTGGTTTCTGAGGGAAGTAACAGATGAGGCAGTGTGAACAGGCTTTGGTCTGGCTAATGTGAATAGTTTCAGGAGGCTCTGGAGTATAGGGACTCTCCTTAGTTGTCTGGTTCCTGGCCTTAGGGTGATTAGGACAGACGGATAGTGGCCAGAGTTGGAGGGCCTGATAAAGGAAGCTTTTGGGGCATGGGTTCTGGACTGGTTGGATGACATTTGAAAAACACACTTAGGAGTGCATTGTTTACTATCTCAGAATTGGTTAACCTTGGGAGGGACAGTTCTTTCAGAGTCAGCAAGGCCCCAGATGTCAAAGCATCAGAATACAGAAAATAAAAGACATGGTCAATACAGAGCCTTCTTTGATTTTTTTGTTTGCTTGTTTATTCCAAGGCATAGACAACAGTGAAACTAGCAGAGTAAGGAAGTTCCTTTGAAGATTCTCTCTCATAAACACAACAAAAAACTGGCCAAAACTACAAGAATTAGATTTTTCAGAATTCTAGAAATAAACCAAATGCTTGTAACAATCAGGGAGCATTTATTCAGGAAAATCAGCAGAATCTTTGAAAGAAGAGTGAGCTTTGTGGCTTTTTAAATGCTCTGTTCTCATCTCTCCCTTACTAGCTTTGAGGTAGCCTTGATTACCAAAATCCTTAATCACCAGAGGATGCAGAATAGGTTCAAACTTATTCAAAGCCTCATTGTTAGGATTATTCAGTTTTTTTGGTTCCTGAAAGATCTCATTTACAAGACTTTTTTGACTGACTCAGAGATCATCCAGTGTGAAGTCTATTTACTAAGGAGCATTTGTTGAAGATATTGGAGGCAATTTTTTTAAAACTTCATAGTTGAATGAAGTGGTGGTTAAAATCTGCAGCAATTAATAAGGTAGCCAAAAAGCTTAAAAGGAAAAGCTGGAGTAGGGGATTGCCATAGGGACTCTGAAAAGCCCTAACATATTCCTGGGTATCTAGAAGGTCCTGCTTATGTGTTGGGTTGTGTCCATGCCCAGGGTTATGTGCATGCTCAGGAAAGACCTGAGATCGCCCTAAGTTGTCGCTACTAGCTAATCATGAGGCTTTTTAAAAGCAGAAAGTGAGGGCTAAGGTAGTTTCAATTACCTTGCTGAGTATTGAAGACGTACCCTAGGTACACAAAGAGCCCCTTGGCAAAGACTGGGAGACGTGGGTTCCAGGTGTTTAAGTAAATCTTTGTCCAAATATTAGCTAACTGAGCAGAGACTTCAGTAGTTTAATACAATAAGGAGTACAGACGATAAATTATTTCAGAAAAGTCACTAAACAAACAAAAAGAACAAAAAACAAACCCTGGGGAGAGCGGTGATCTGATTTTGTGAATTGCCATACTATATTATTATAATGTTCAGTTTGCAACAAAAATGACAAGACAGGCAAAACACAAAAGAAACAAAAAAAGTATGGCTCATACACAGGAAAAAAGCAATCAGTTAATAGAAGCAATTCCTGAGATGTAGACACTGGACTTACTAGACAAAGACTTTAAATACACTATTTTAAATATGCTCAATGAGCTAAAAGAAACCATGTGAATGATGATGTCTCTGGTAACAAATGTCTTAATTTTTTTTTTTAATATGAGAATGTCTTTATTTTACTTTCATTCCTGAGGAAGATTTTCTCTGAATTTAGAGTTCGAGTTTGACAGTTCGTGTCTGTCAGCACTTGAAAAATGTGCCACTCGCTTCTGACTTCTGTGGTCTTTTGGTGAGAAATACACAGTCATTCTAATCATTGTTCCCTTGTTTGTAATCCTTCGTTTCTCTCTGCCTGCTTTCAAATACTTTTGAGAAGTTTAGTCATCATTTGTCTGATCTTAGACATCTTTATGAATCTGTAGGTACATTTTTTTAGTCCAATTTGGAAAGTATTCAATCTTAATTTCTTCAAACGTTTTTTTCCCTTGTTATGAATTGATGACATGAAGTTTAAACTTTTTGTTATTCTTTCACAACTCCCTAAAGATCCCTCCCTGTTTTCCTTCCTTCCTTCTTGCCTGCCTGCCTGCCTGCCTGCCTGCCTATGTTATTTCTTCTTGGTCCCGTTGGTCATTTAACAATATGTTGCTAATTTCCACATTTTTGAATTTTCCATTTTTTCTTCTTTTGTTAATTTCTACTTTTACATTATTGTTGTTGGAAAAGATACGTTGTATTATTTCAGTTTTTAAAATATATTTAGACTTGTTTTGAGACCTAACATATGGTCAGTTCTGGAGAATATGTTATGTGCATGTGAGAACAATATACATTCTGTTGTTGGGTGGCATGTTTTGTATATGTTTGTTGGGTCTAAATAAAAGTGGGGTACTGAAGCATCCAATTATTGTTAAATTGTTTGTTCCTCTTTAATTCTATAAAATTATACATCATATTTTGGGGTCCTTTGTTAGATGCTTATATTATATCTTGGTGTATTGACCCTATTATTATTGTATCTTCTTGGTGAGTTGACCCTTTTGTCAATATATAATATAATTTTTTGCCTCTTATAAAAATTTTTGACTTAAAGTCTATTTTGTCTGATGATAGTGTAGCCACCCCAGATCTCTCTTGGTTAATATTTGCATAAAACAAATTTTCAAGCCTAATTTTTTAACCTCTGTAGTATTTTTTAACTTCTAAACTAAGTTTTTTATAGACAGCATATAGATTGATCATTTTTCAAAGAATTCATTCTGCCAATTGGCTTTTCAGTTGGAGAGTTTAATCATTTACATTTTAAAGTAATTATTAATAAGGAAGTATCTATTTCTGTCATTTTACTATTTGTTTTCTGTATGTCATATCTTTTTTATTCTTCCATTACTGCCTTCTTTATTGTTTTATTGATTTTTGTAGTATACCATTTTGATTCCCTTTTCATTTCCTTATCTGTGTAATTTTTATTAGTGATTAACTAGAAGATTACAATTAATATCTTAAATTTAAAACAATATTTTGAATTAATATCAAATAATATGCAAAAACTATTTCCTTATATCTCTGTCCTTCTCTCTTTATATTATTATCACAGATTAGATCTTTATACATAGTGTACCCATTAACATAGATTTGAAATGATTACTTTATGCATTAGTCTTTTCAATCACATAGGAGGAAAAAGGGGCTATAAATAAATGTAGTAATACTGTCTTTGTTATTTATCCCTGATGATTACTTTATGCATTAGTCTTTTCAATCACATAGGAGGAAAAAGGGGCTATAAATAAATGTAGTAATACTGTCTTTGTTATTTATCCCTGTAACCAGTGTTCTTTATTTCTCCATGAAACATGGAGTTACTGTCTAGTATTCTTTCATTTTAGTCTGAAGGATATTTCCCTTTAGCATTCTTTGTAGGTCAGGTATATTAGTAATGAACTCCCTTAGCTTTTTGATATCAGGGAATGTCTCAGTTTCTTCTTCTTTCTTGAAGGATAGTTTTGCCAGATGTAGAATTATTGGTTGATTATTCGCACATTAAATGTCATCTCTGTACATTCTGGCCTCTGTGGTTTTTTTGTGATAAATCAACTGTTGCCATTCCTTGTGGAATGAATCACTTCACTCTGCAAATTCTGTTAGGTATTGACATTTTGAGTATAATGTATCTTGGTGTGGATCTCTCTTGAGTTTATCCTTCTTACAGTTTGTGAGCTTCTTAGATTTGTATAATTTTTCATCTAGTTTGGAGAGGATTTGACCATTATTTCTTGAAATATGCTTTTAGCTCCTTTTTCTCTCAGCTTTTTCTCTGTGACTTCCATTATGTGTATGTTGACATACCTGATGGTGTCCCAGATGTTTCCTGGGGTCTGTTTGTTTTTCTTCATTCTTTTTTCTTCTTGCTAGTTAGATTGGATAATTTCTTTGTATCTATATTCATTTTTGCTGATTGTTCAGCCTGTTCAAATCTGCTTTTGAATTTTTGATTTCCTTTATAATACTCCTTGGTTCTAAAATTATTTGTTTCTTTTTTATAATTTCTGTCTCATTGACATTCTCTGTCGCACATATGGTTCTCAGTTTGGGATATGTTAATTCAGTCCTGACACTACCTGGATTTAGCACAGACCTACAGGTTGAGGGCAGAGTCCTCCACAAGACTGCCCCATTTGGATGTCACCCACAAGTCTTAGGGCCTACCTGCACTTCTGACCTACTTGGCTATAATTTGAGTGTCCTCACAACCTCCTCAGATTTGGTAATTTGCTCAGACTCAAGAGAACTCACTGAAAGTGCTCCGCTGAAAATTATAGTTTTATTGTAAAAGACATAACTCTGAAACAGCCAAATGGAAGCAATGAATAGGCCAAGGTCTGGGATGGGGGCATGAGGAGGAATGTAGAGCTTTTCTGCACTTCCTTGTGGAATCCATGTACATCAGCCTCTCAGCACATCAATGTTTTTACCAAACAGGAAGCTCCACTGAGCTGTGCTGTCCAGATTGTTAATTGGGGTTTCTTTACATAGGGATCTTTGATTAAATTATTGCCCATTAATTGCGCTCTTTCCTCCCTACCCCCTTTACTGGATGTCTGTCTGGTTGGTCCAAAGTTCCAATCTCTTTAATGAAGTGGTTGGTCTTTCTGGTGACAAGCTCCTATCCAGAGGCTTTCTAGGGACTAATGTGAGTCACTATTAACATAACAAAGGCACTCTCATCACTCAGGTGTTTAAGGATTTTTGAGGCTCTGTGCCAGCAACTGGAGACAAAGACAAGATATATTCTTTATTGTACCATAGTCACCAAATAAGATTTCAAAGAGAATGTTGCATCTGAATGATGTCTGGAAAAAGAGGTAGGATTTAAACATTTGGAGATGAGGAAGAGGGTATTCCAGGTTGAGAAAGTAGCACCAGCAATCAGACAGGGCACATACCCAAAAGTAGAGTTCAGTATGTAGAAACATATCAAATATTTTTTTAGCTTTATTAAAGGAATATAAAAAGCAATAATAAGAAGTAAAGCCAGGTTGGCGCTCTCATTTAATGATATTTATTAATCATAGAATATTTTATTCCTACAGAGCAGAAGAAAGAAGAGATCTGTTTATGTTTTTCCGAAGCCTACACTTTTTTGTGGAGTGGTGTGAATATCGTAAGCGCACATTTAAACATTTCAAGGTAGAGTCCAAAGTCTTTAAATTTAAACATATATGAAAAACTGGAGCTCATGTTAATTTGGGATTTTAACGTAACATTCTTTCTTTAAAGTTTTTAAACAACAGAAAACATCTTAATGGCTTTCAGAATTTGTGGTTATTTGGAAGAAATGAAGGAGGAATGCTTCAGTACAAATCAGTGAATCTTATATAATTGACTATCTTGAAAGAAGTATAGTTATATTTGTATTGAATTTTTAACACACATTTTGAAAAATTAATCTATCAAGGGTACTTAAAACGATAAATGTTAATAAAGAATATAGTCATAGCAGGCTTAACACAAAGCAGTTTAATCTTTACTTCCTGAGCCAGACTATATTTCTAGCCTAATTATCATATATTTCAAGTTTAAATACTGAAGCCCATTTCTTGTGAAGTAATGCTTCTTAAGTCTGAAGCTAGTGCATTCAAAGGCTCTTTTTTATTCCCTTTGTTTGTTTTGTGGAATAATTAGAATTACGTTTGACTGCATTCAAAATCCGTAAGGTCCTACTAAGTTGGATAGCATCAAATTATTGACAACAGTAATCCACACAAAAACTAGTTCTGAAAGATTCAGCATAAATGACATCTCACGATTCAGGTTTCTTTGAAAGCCTAATTGAGTCATGACTATTGTTTTTATGACTGGTATTAATTCTCCTGTATTTTAGACTTCTTTTTCTTTTTCTTCCTCTTACTATTATTTACATTCTATTTGTTTGAGCTAATAAAATCTGCCAGGCATAGGGTTTTCTTTAGAATGAAACATGCCAGTACCTGTCCTGTACCTGTATGTATACTTTGGTCCCTTGAGAAGTTCTCATGATTCTGTTGTTTGCTTGCACGTGCTCTTGCATCAGAACAAACCTAGCTCTGCTTCACAGATGATTGAAGAATATGCTGGCGTTTATGGTTATAAATCACCTAATATGGTTGTTTACTTATACATTTGAATGGATTGTGAGAAATGTGAGTGCTAGTCCCATTTCCAAAGCCAGTTCGCCTTCAAGTGCTTTTAGGGCAAGTATAGAAGTATAATTGGTGTTTTTTTCCTATAGGGTAGGGGTTCCCAACCCCTGAGCCACAGACTGGTGCTAGTGGTATTAGTCTGTAGCCTGTTAGGAGCTGGGCCACAGAGCAGGAGGTGAGCAGTAGATGAGGGAGCAAGGCTTCATCTGTATTTGCAGCTGTTCCCCAGTGCTAATAGCATCAGTCTCAGGTTCACCTTAGATCATCAGGCATTAGATTCTCATAGGAACATTGGTCCTTGGTGCCAAAGAGGTTGGGGACTGCTGCTATAGAAGGTATAGTGCTTCTGTGAACTGGTCTTTGCTAATGATAACGTTATTAGAATGGAAAGAAACACATCGTTCGTTGTGCAACCAGCACCAATATCTATCTCCAGAATATTTTCATCCCAAACTGATATTCTCTCCCCATTAAATGTAACTTAGTATTACCTCCTCCCCACAGCCCCTGGGAACCACCGTTCTATCCTCTGTTTCTATGAATTTGGTTATTCCGGGTACCCACCTCATTTAAGCAGAATCATAAAATTTATCCCTTTTGTCTGGATTATTTCAAGTAGCATAATGTTCTCAAGGTTCATCCATGTTGTAGCATGGGTCAGGATTTCATTTCTTTTTAAGGCTGAATAATATTCCATTTTATGTATTTACTACATTTTGTTTATCCATTCATCTGTTGATTGACATGGGTTATTTCTATGTTTTGACTATTGTGAATAATGCTTATATGAACAATGGTATACAAATATCTGTTCGAGTCTCCATTTTCAGTTCTCAAGTATATACTTTTAAGTGGAATTGCTGGATCATGCGGTAATTCTATGTTTATTTTTCTGACGATCTGCCCTATTCTTTTCCATAGTAGCTGCGCCGTTTTACATTCATAACAGCAATGTACAAGGCTTCCAATTTCTCCAAATCTTTGCCAACATTTGTTATTTGGGTTTTTTTTTTCTTTTTTTGTTATAGCCAACCTTAATGGGTATGAAGTGGTATTCTCATCATGATTTTGGTTTGCATTTTCTTAATGATTAGTGATGTTGGGCATCTTTCATGTGCTTATTGTCCATTTGTATGTCTTCTTTGGAGAAATGTCTATTCAAGTCCTTTAACCATTGAATCAGGTTGTTTTGATTTTTTTTGTAGTTGTTGAGTTGTAGGAGTTCTTTATATATTCTAGATATTGATCCTTTATCTAATATATAATTGGCAAAAATCCTATTCTCTGGATTGCCATTTTATTCTCTTGATAGTGTCTTGATACACAAAAGTTTTTAATTTTATGAAGCCAATTTATCAATTTTTTCTTTTACTGCCTGTACTTTTGATGTTATATCCAAAAAAATCATTGCCAAATTTAATATAAAGATTTTTCTCTTTTTCCCTCCTGAGAGTTTTATTGTTTAGCTCTTAAGTTTAAGTGATTGATCTAGTTTGTAAGCTAAGGGTCCAACTTTAGTCTTCTGCATTTGCATTCAGTTTTATAGCACCATTTGTTGAAGACACTCTCCTTTCCATTTTAAGTGGTCTTGGCACCTTTGTTGAAAATCATTTGACTATTTATGCAAAGGTTTGTTTCTAGACTCTATTATATTCCAGTGATCTATATGTCTGTTCTTATGCCACTACACTTTCGATTAGTGTAACTTTGTAGTTACATTTTGAAAGGAGGATGTGTGAGTCCTCCAACTTTGTTCTTTTTAAATTTGTTTTGGCTATTTGGAGTTTTTTGAGATTCCATATGAATTTTAGGATGGGTGTTTCTATTTTTTCAAATAATATTATTGGGACTTTGATAGGGATTGCATTGAATCTGTCAGTTGCTTTGGGTAAAATTGATATATTAACTATTCAGTCTTCAGTGTATAGACACAGGATATCTTTCCATTTATGCATGTCTCCTTTAGTTTCTTTCAGGAATGTTCGTAAGGGAAAATATTTTTACTTTTAAGTCTATTTCTTTAATTATCAGTGTCAAGAATGAAGCAATGTCTAAGACAGTGATCAGCATGTTTTTACTCATTTTATTTGTTCCTTAAGGATGTATATAAGGTTGTCAGGTACCCATATTCATGTCTTCTTTTTATCTAGAAGTCTCAATATTATTTTTTAATGATAATTCTGTAATACAGAGTTTTTACCAGTGCCTTTCCTAATTATTTTTTTGTCTAAACCACTCACTGGTTTTTACATTCTTTAAAATTTGAGTCATTTTATGAATTTTTTCTCTTTAAGTTTAATTATATAAAGAGCATCTGGAAATATGACAGGAATTGCCTCTGACCATTTTCCTCAGTTTTGGTTCCTACCGCTCAATTCTCCTTATCAGGTTTATTTTCCCAGATAAGTTACAGTTTATTTCCATTGATTTATTCATGACTATAATAGTTTGAAGATTCTGGTTTTCCAAATAAAACAGAGCCCTTTTGTTTAAATGGATTTTATTTTGCATTATTTATTGTATATTCAGTTCAGATGTACTTACTATAAGCCAGGCACTTTGAAAGTATAAAGGGAATATTGGATGTGTTCGGTGTACTCAGTGAGCTTTCAGTCATAGAGAAATGAAACATGCACAGAAAATAATGAGAAAGCCGTACAATAGTTATGATTATCAGTTACCAAAGTAAAATAACTGAATGAGTTAATAAGTGTTATGGAGTAATTATTATGGCTTTAAGAGATCATAGATCATTTAATAAAAATATTTCATATTGGGTCAACCTTGACAAATTGGGGAAAATTTGAAAAACAGATAGGAGGTCATTCTAGGTAAAGAAAACATAAACAAATGCTTAAAACTATGAATAAATATTTGTTCTGGGAATAGTATATGGAGACCAACTTGATTCCAATGTATAATTTATGTTGGAAACAGTATTGGTAATTTTTATACACAGTTTAAACTCATGTTTCTAAAGCACTGATAATTTCGTATGTGACCCCTGAGCAATGTAGAGACTAAGACTTTTAAGTGGGATTTGGGCAAGTGGAAAGTTATTTTAGGAACTTTAATCTGGTAACACAGTGTCATCATAAATCATCACTATTAGGTTAAAGTGAATTTTTGCCATTAAATGTATTAGTGAATTATGGGTCTTTAGAAAATGTTGTTTAGAATCTTTCTTGTCAATATACAGTCTGTTTGAACATGTATCTCTAAGGGTAGGTGGGAGGATGGTGTGTAATCACACCCTATATAGAATTCATTTTGTTTCCATGTCTTTTATTTGGACAAATTTAGTCATGAGATTCTCATTCTTATAGTGTAAAAAGAAATATTTTTCAGTATTTACGATATTCTTAAATCTTAACAATAGAGAACTTTTTGGCTATTTTCTGATGGACTTTCAAGTTTTTTTTTATAAGCATACTGATTTTGTTCTGCTTGACTTCTTAAAATGTTTTATACTAGATTTAGAATGTTAACATTAAGATAAAAGAAAATTTTGTACTACTTTACTAAAGCCTTTAACTGTGTGAGTACAAAGCGGAATAAGTGGAACATTACTATATTAGCTGTTTATCAGGGAGTAAAATTATACTTTATTTGGAAAATCTTGCCTAGCTGTAAGGCTATGCCCTATTTCTCGCTAAGTAAAAATATAATAGAAAAGAAACAGAGTTTCTACTTCATAATGAACAACGTATGAATCATAAAAGAAAAATGGAATATCACTGGAAATATTTAGCTTTTCAGAGTTTTTGGAACATCAGCCTTAAATGCTTTTGAGATCCAGTAAAGGCCAGAAAAGACAAACAGTTTAAAATCTTGAACATATCTTCTCACTTCATTAGTAATAAAAAGAATGTTTCTTAAATTCGGATATTTATATAAAAAAGCATACCTTTTGAATGGCACTTTACTGCAAACTACAAGAATTTTGTAATACTGTTTAAATATTTTCACATTACTTTGTTCGAACTTAGAGATTCAGTTTTACTTTTTGCTTGTTTATATGTAAGCTTTTTGAACATCCTTGCATAAAACATAGAATTCCTTCATAGTAGGATACAAAATTAATATTAAATATGCTCCTTTAGACATTATTGAGACAGACTATAAGTATGTGTGTACTTTAGTTTATATGCCACATTGATAGTGTTTAAAAGTATAACCCTACAGGTAATCTTTTTAAGCAGATAAAACTGTTGGGATGTTTTCCCAGAATGATGGGATTTCCCTCCAAGCGTATCTCTTCAATGCGGTCCCGAATATAACGGATGTCATTAGCCTTGCAGAATGTATCATCTGTAATTGAAGTTATGTTGTTAAACTGGAAAATAAAAGGGAAAAGTTGTTCAGAAATCTGAAATCAACCTTTTGTATGCTGTGTAATGGGATCTCACAGAGTATTTTATCTAAAGAATGATTTTTAAACTATTGTGCATACTGTGTATCATGGTAATAAAACTCTGCGCAATCTGAGTGTTTCTTAAGTCTACAGTGTGACTTTGGAAGAACAGACTATTTGCTATTACTAGAATAACATCCATGTAACAGAAAGTTCTGAGTGTAAATAAGATTACATTAGTAGGAAAAAGTATTCTATTCTAGAATATCGACTCAAAATACATACTGCGTCCTTAAATATTCTTTAAAGAAGTAAAAAAAACAAATAGGAATTCTTGTGATTCTGAAAGACCAATTTTAGTTTATTTTTTTTCCCTTTTCACTTTCTGTTACCTCATTGATGTTGGACAATAAAGTCAGTTAGAAAGTCTCCAAAAGCGAATGTTTACTGCTATTTAGAGAAAGAAACATAAACCAGAGGTCTTAGTGTAAGTCCTCTAACTTCAAATCCATGTGCCAAATTAACTAGGAGATACTAAGCACACAGATGGCGACAAACCTCATTTTGAGAAAAGATCTCATACCTAGTATTGTTGGTCCTTTCATGGTGCTCTGGACAGAACCAGGGCTTCTGGGCAGGAGAGTGCATTGGGTTCAATACTAACACTTTTGACAGGCAGAATTTACCTGTGAATCTAATGAGTCATAAGATGACCCTAAGTTATTTAAATTAAGGTCAGAAAGGGCAACCATACCTGAAGATGAATTACACGGAGACTTTCTGGTAAATTAAGAGGCACAGATTCCAGTGCATTGTGGTCCAAGTAGAGGAAGGATAGGTTACTCAGTTTCTGTAAGGAAAGGCAGTTTTGCTTGAGAGTTTGAGGTCAGTGCATTTCTTTACAGTATTCAAACTCTACACATACATATATGCATGGATACTGATATAGATACATATCAATACTATTAATCATTGCTTTAATAGTATTTTGGCTTTGGGGTTTTTTGGTTCTTTACGAAGGGCAGTGGAGTCCTGCTACATCTCTACATTTCTGTCCAGTCATCTGATCTCTGAATACCCAGCTATACCTGGTCTCAGCCCTCATGCCAACTTCTGGGGCCCTTTCAGTTTGTCTTAGGAGCAGCTAAGGAGGTCGACCTCTATGTAGGATTGAATTTGGATCCTGATGCTGCCATAACGTCTCTTAAACCTTTGGAACTTCCCATTTTAGCTTCAATTTGTAGCAAAATGAATACTCCTAAGAGATGTCTTTGTGTGCTTGTTGTAAGATGTTTCCCAAAGCTGCTCATTAAATACTTTTCCAGGTATAACCTTTTCCCTCTAAGGGCTTGATGTTGGATTTCTCTTCATGATCAGTAACCACTGCTGTATATAATTTTATAATATGATTTTCAGATGTAGTTACCCCTCACATTAATATTTTAGCTTATCTTTGATATGCATCCTATGGCAGAATTTGCTTTTTTTTTTTTTTTTTTTTTTTTTTTTTTTTTAGAACTAATTTGCTGTTATTTTAATTTCTTTTTAAGCATTCTACCATCCACCATATAGGCCCCAAGCTCCTATCTTCCCTAGTGGGCCTCAAAACTTGATTTTGCCGGTGGCTTTTGCAGCCTAGGGCGTGAAGCAAAACTACAAAGTAGCTTAGTTTATCATTTCCATGCCAACTTGTCATGAATTCCTTCTGTAATACACATGTAAAATCCAAAATATCCAAACATTCCTTTTGTAAAGTTTTGATTAGCTCCTGGACTTCTTTAACATGCCAGTTATTCAAAGTCTTACCAGTTTGAATTATATATCTTATAATTTCAGGGGTTTTTGTTTTTAAAGTGAATCCAGTTTTTAAAAATTCTCTAAGAATCCCCTAAATTCTGTGGAATTTTGACGTATCTCTAGAGTGTCCCTTAAATTTGAAAATTGCTTCCTTAAATGTAGACAGAAAAGAAAAAAGGAATATTTTTACATTTTCTGGCAGATTATATGTTTGTGGACAGTTTGTATACATTTGTGTGATTATCATAAACTTTGTGATAATGAATATTTAATAGTCTTGGGTGCGTATCATTAGAACCTACAAGACTTCCTTTTGAACAAGGTTGTCTGTTGCCAACAGTAGCATGATCCTTTTATTTAGGGTTCCTTTCAGGAATGAGTATATCAGAGAGCTATGGATGCCCTGGGCTGAGGTGATTACTTCTCCACATACAGTGCATTTTGAGACAACCTGGCTACCTAAATCAGAGTAGAACACCTTCCCTTTTCCCTGTACATAAATTGTCTTGAATATTAAATTTTTAAAAATGTATTTAATTTTTACTACTTAAAAAATTTTGTATTAGGTGCTATCATAGAACTCAAAAGAAAGTCTACCTACAGAATTTTGTGGTCTGATACATTTAAGTATTAAAAGCAAAATTCAGTGTTTATTTCTAGAACTTTTTTTTTTCTGGCATTTATAAATTACTAATATTGTAAGGAAAAACAGATACAGGAAAACTCCCATTTTGAGGTTTTATACAGTCTTGGTGCCACAAGGATGTGAACTGTGTCTGTATAAATAAATAATTGCTGTATGAACAAGTGAAAAAGATAGTCCATGAAATAAGATAAAGGTTATATAATTTTAAGTGAGGTACAGGCATAAGCTAGACAGAATGAACCTAACAGTATGGCTATTTATTATGTAAATTATGTCTTCTTTTATTAAATTAAAATTGTTTTTAAAATGAAACTAAATTCTAGACCAGAGTTTCTCTTTCTTTTGTCATGTTATCATTGTCTGTATAAAACTGGTACTGTGTTCACTCATACTATAAAATACTTACTTTGAATGTATTTGCTTTGATTCCTTTACTCTTGATTTTGTTGTATTTTGCATTAAATAAAGTAAGCTTGGGAGGAAGAACTGGAAGTTTCAGTAGTTGATTTTCAGCTAGTGTAAGTTCTTCTAACAGAGAAAGTTTTGAAAAAGTACTATCTTCTATATCTTCAATCAAATTTCCAGTAAAATCAAGTCTTCTTAAGTTAGCTTGAAGGACAAATATGCAAAAAAATACAGAAAATATACAAAAATAAGAAGTTAAATTCTCATTTGTCTGGACTGAAGAAAAGCATTTAACAGGTCATTCAGACATCTTTTATTCTTAGTGTCTAATAAAGTGTCTACAATTAGTAGCTCAGGAAATTTCTGTTGAATGAATGTTGAGCATCTGTTCTGTGCTTGACACTGAGGGCAGTTCTCCTTGAGTCCTAGAATCTCAGGTTTGGAAGAGAACTTAAAGTTAATACATTCCTTCTATCTTTCTGTTTCATTTCTCAGGATGTTCAGATAGTTTGAAAGAAATTCTTGGTGGCAAATCATAGAAAGTAAGCAGGACATTTGATTGAATTGAATCATGTAACTATTTTTTTATTTTTTTGCCAGCATGTTGCATTGTCATTGTGTGTCTGTTATCTTAATCTATGTCTTATTGCTTAACAAGAAACAAAAAAATGTCCCTAATTAGTTAAAGTGATGCAGACTAAAAGAGAAATTTAGTATGCACGTGTATGTGTGTATCACTTTTGTTTGTCTGGAACGATTAAGAAATATAATCAGTTCTCATTATTTGAGATAGTCATGTGTATAAAATTGCTGCAAACACTGACTTAGTAGATATGGAACCATTGTTCCTAGGAAAAATGCAGGGCTAGTTGCCTTTGAGCCTCTGGTCACACATTTTCTACAGCTAATCAGTACATAATTTTATGTGTCTTTCTTTTTAAAGACATCTTATTTAGTATATATTGTTGTTACATTAACATTGAACTCAACAGCCATCAGCAGATTAACTCACACTTGAATGAAGATTACCTAACACATGTATTTTCTCCATAAGGCATATCACAGCCTCCTTGCACTTGGGAACACTGGAAAGCACATCAACACTCTACTTGGGGGCCATTTTAAGCAGAAAAAAAAAAAAACAACGAAAATGAAAAATGTGGCACTAAGTAGACTGAATTGGACACTTGTTTACAATATAAAAGCAGAAATAAAAGGTCAGAGCATTACCTTGTTCCACCTTGGCTGGGTAAGTAAGTTTTTTGTTTTTGTTTTTTTGCCACTACACATGTCTGCAAATGACCTTGAAAGTGCTGCAAATATTGATTTGGGGGTTACAAATAAATTGTAGCAAGTAGGTGAGTTTGATAATATGGAGTCCACAAATAATGAGGAGCAACTGTACTTCAGTCAATTGGGAGCTACCAGTGGCAGCATGAAGCCAATTACGGTTAAACTTGTAAATGTGTAGTGAGGCCAGTTTGCATTTCTTGGTGTGATTTTCTTCAGATGCACTGACGACAACTTTTGAGGGATTAGTGATACAGGATGAGGAGTAGGCACTGAAGAAGTGGAGGATTTTGGAGTGTTTATGGAAGTGCCCTAAGTGGCAAACTGTTATAAGATTTGAGAGGATGTCAGAAGTCCAAGATTATTGATGACCTGGGAAAGAGTTAAATGGCGCTGTTTTTAATAGTTCCATGTTAGAGTTATCTGAAGATTTTGGTTAATGATGATGCCTGGACCTCTCCCCACACCTAAATTAGAACTTCTGTGTACTTGGACTTAGTATCAGTATTTTTAAAATGCTTCCCCAGACATTTTGAATCATGTAGCCAGATTTAAGAACCATAAGTAAGGAAAGCAGTTTCTATGCTTTTATTGTGAACGTAGCAAATAAAGCATTGTGATTGGAGAAGCATCCTGGTTATACTGGTGCTGCTGACTGGCAAAGGCAAATAAATATTGAAGTGTTGAGGCTGAGAAGATATAGTTTGCCTATATGTAAGATTGGCTGTCAACATAGACACCAAAGTCACTGGTAAAGAAAGATGACAGTGGAAGTCTGAATGGAAAGGAGATTCACCAATGAAACAATGGATTTTTATGAAATGTTGTATATACTTAAATATTCCAGCAGTGACTGTTTTAGACGTGATAGGCCACAAATGCCTAGAATCTTCTGTTTATGTAATTTAATACTAACGTGAGTTAATATTAATATCTTATTTAAAACTAACTTACGTATTTCTGCAAAATCTTTGGCAGTCAGCTTTTTAATTTTGTTGAATCGTGCATAAAGATACGCTGATTCCTTTGGCAAGGGTGGTACAGCATCAATGTCAATTTCTTCACAGTATACAGAACCACTTAAACATACACACAACAGGCATGTGGGCATTTCTAAATTGGGAAACAAAATCATGAAAATAGAAACTAGTTTAAAAACAGTTGACTTCTAATGATAAAATGATTGTTGACATGAATGTTATTACCAATTTAAAAGATATTTTATAGAATTATAGGTAATAGTAGGGAAGATATCATAGTTATAATAGCTATTGACCTATATTGTAACTGATAATCCACCAAAATTTTATTTCAGATTTTGTAATCCACAATCTTTTATTCTCTGTTTTGGCATTGATCTCTTAATTGCTGAATTGATTGAGTTATATTTCCTCTTTTGAATACCAAATACATTCATAAAGCAGAACTTAAGGTAAACACAAGCTTGATTTTTCACTTGGTATGGCACAAACACATTTCAGACTAGTGATAGCTAAGGGGTTTAGAAACCACTAGTTAGATAAGCAAACTCTTAACTTGAAAATTAGTCATCGTAGGTACTGCTGGAATTCCATTTCACTGTGCCATTGTTCACTACATTTACTTGTGCCTCTTTCATTCCTTTCAACCTGGAATCATTTCTTAGTCTTTTTTTTTTTAATACCTCTCACTTTTATGAAAAATTTCAAAATTTTTTAAAAAATTATTTTTCAGGGCATTTATTTTGCAGAATGTTTTTAAATTAGGGTTTGTCTGAGGTTCCCCATTTTGGGCAGGAATACCATAGAAGTGATGTTAGGTCCTCAGTGCCATGTATCAAGGGGGCATATGATATCTATTTGTCCCATTCCTGATAATGCTGTTTTTGGTCACTTGGTTCATTTGGTGTTCACCATGTTTTTCACTCTGTAAAGGAAATGTTTTTCACTTTGTAATTAATAAGTGTCTTCCAGGGAAGTAATTTGAGATATTAAACATCTTGTTTGTCATTAAACTTTCACACAGTTTTATCATCCACTGATTCTTACCTGAATAGGTTTCTTACCATTAGAAGGGTTGCCAAATAATGATTTTCTAACTCCACCATTCTCTCTATACTTGCGAGTTGGCATTTTGGCGTAAGGTGAACATTCTCTTCTTATTTATTTATTTATTTAGCTATCTATCTATCTATCTGTTTATTTATTTATTTCTGTCAATATGAATTTATGAATCCCTTATCCCATGGGTTATAATACATTACCATCATATTTGTTTTTATAATCAATTTATAATAAATTTATAATCAATTTTATAATAGTCACAGAGTAGCCAATTAGCTCTTTTATATTCTGCCATAGCTTTTTTGTTGTCAAATGACGTAACAAGTTGCACAAATTTAACTTGTATAAGTTTTTGACATGTATATATCTGTGAAACCATTACCATAATTGAGATAATTAACCTGTCCATTTCCCCCAAAACCTTCTCATGCCCTTTTGTAATCCCTCCCTTCCAATCTTGTTCCCAAGCAACCACTCATCTACTTTTTGTCATTATACTTTAATTTGATTTGCAGTTTTGAGAATTTTATATCAAAGAACCATGTGGTATATATATACTTTTGTGTGGCTTCTTTCACTCTGCATAGTTATTTTGAGTTGTTGCTTGTATCAGTAATGCATTCCTTCTTTATTACTGAAAAGTATTCCATTGCTCTCAATAGACACAATTTATACTTCATCTCTTATGGACATTTTGGTTGTTTCCAGTTTTTAGCTATTTTAAAGAAAGCTGCTAGAAACATTTATGTACAAGTTGTGTGAACTTAATGCGTTTATTTTCTGGGGTAAATATCTAAGAGCAAAATGGCTGGGTAAGTGTATATTTACCTTTTGAAGAAAGTCCCAAACTGTTTTCCAAAGTGGTTGCACCATTTTATATTCCTGTCAGCACCGCATGAGAGTTCCATTTGCTCCACATCCTCACCAACATTTGACATGTTCGGACTTTTTAATTTTAGCCATTGAATCAAGGAAGGTGTGTTGTGGTATGTTGTGTTTTAATTTGTATTTTCCTAATGATTAATGATGCTGAGCATCTTTTGCTATACTTGTCATCCACTTAATTTTCTTTGGTGACATGTCTTTTCATATCTCTTGCCTGTTCTTTACATGGGACTTTTCATATTATTATTATTGCATTTTATAAGAGTGTATGTTACAAATATAAGTCATTTATCAGATGTATGTTTCACAAATGTTTTCCTTTAGTTTGTGGCTTGTCTTTTTATTTCTTGTCAATGTCTTTTGAAGAGCAAACATTTTTATTTTAATGAAGAACAACTGATTCTTTTATAGTTCATTTTTGTGTTGTATTTAAGAAATCCTTCCAACTACTAAATTTTTATCCTGTGTTTTCTTTTAAAGGTTGTATACTTTAAGCTCTTTATATTTAGACACAGGGTCCATTTTGAGTTTATTTTTATAAATGTGTCAGTGAGGGTTAAAGTTTTTTTTTTTTTTCCTTTAACTATCTGGTTCTTTCAGCACCCTTTTTTCTGAAGTTAGCATTTCTCCATTGAATTGTATTGGCACCATTGTAAAAAACTAGTTGAGCATATTGTGTAAGTTTATTTCTGTTCCATTGATCTATTTGTTTATTTTTTATGCTAATACCACAATATCTTGATTCCTATAGCTTTATAACAAGTCTTGATATTAGGTAGTATAAATTTTCCAACTTTATTCTTCTTCAGAATGTTATCACTGTTCTAGGTTCTTTGCATTTCCACATAAATTTTAGAATCAGTTTGTTAATTAAAAAACCTGCTAGAATTTTAATTGGGATCTCATTGAATGTATATATATTTGAGAAAAAAATCAACATCTTAATGATGTTGTGTTTTCTGGTCCTTGACATAATGTATCTATACATATGTTTGAGTCTTTTTAATTTCTCTCAGTGTTGTCTAGATTCGGTGTACAGGTCTTATACATCTTTTGCAAATTTATACCTACATATATTTTATATTTTGGTTAATTCTTTAAAAGTAAAATATTGCCATTATGCTTTGAGAACTTCCTTATTTTCTGGCTTGGTAAAATATCCCAGATTAATCTTGCCTTTTCCCTGCCTCAAACCTGAAATCAGCTATATCTTCAATAAGTACTGGTTACTTGTAGTGAAGAGTGGTATTTAGAAACCAAGATTTGGGTGTGGATATGTTCATTGTTATGGGATTTCATTGCTTCTAGACTTTTTCAGCAGAGAGAGTTAGGAAATACATGTATGTATATTTGTCTCTCCCTTTACTATATGTGTATACATTATATACTAACATGTACATAAGCACATCATATATATATATATATACACAACATGTACATACTCACTCAGACAAGCACATTTATATCTGTTTCTGTATCTGTATACAGGCATGAGTTGATGGTGATATCTTCCATTCCAGTCCAACTCCACAGTGTTCATTCTAGCCTTCTTCCCCCTTTCCATATTGGTAATACCCTTCACTTACATTGAGAAATCTACCTTTCATTATCCACAGTATATTTATTTTATTGAGTCCTAGAACAAGCAATAAGTTGTTTCATTATTGCTAACCTATAACACTGTGGAAAACAAACCTACACAATGGAATTTTAGTAGTTGTCTGTTTTGTGTGTGTATGTGTTTAGCTTGAAGGTATATAGTCAAAATACTGTGTTTAAGGTTACTCGGATTAGGTTTTTTCCCCCTTTGGTGTGTTATATTATTCATTTGAAATGTAATTAAGTTTCTGTTTGTCTGTTTGTATTTCAATTTGGGTTTTTAAAATCTTATCCTTGTTGATTTTATTTATAAATATAATTTTTTGTTTTTTGCCTATGTGAAATGTAACCTTATTCTAAAATCAAATCTGTGCAAAAAAATGTATACTCAGAGAAGTGTCACACAACCCTTTCATTTTCCATCCCCCATCTGTAACCTTTAGGCAACTAGTACTCTGTTTTTAATTATCCTCCTTGAGTTTCTTTTCACACAAGTGAACTGATGCCTGTATATGTTCTTATATCTCCTTCTTTGTGAGACAAAAGGTAGTATACTATAGATACTTTTTTGTACTGCAGTTTCTCCATATAACATATTCTGTAAATCATTCTGTATTAGTTCGTAGAGATCTTCTTCATTTATTTTTACAACTGCATAGTATTCCATTGTGTGGATGTATCATACTTTTTTCATGCACTCTTCACTGTATGGGCAATTAGATTGTTTCCAATATTTTGCAGTTGCAAACAATGCTTCCATGATTTTGCATATGTATTTTCTTATTTTTAGGTTTATCTTTAAGGTAAATTTCTAGAATTTGATTGTTGTGTCACAAAATAAATCCATATTCGGTTTCGTTAGATATTGCCAAATTCCTGTCCAAAAGTAGTACCAATTTGCATTTCCATCAGCAATGTATGAGATTGTCTGATCCCTGAACCCTGCCAATGGAATATAGTAATATATTGTTGTACTTTTAATTTTTGTCAATCAGATAGGTTAAAAATGGTATTTCAATGTAATTATAACTTATGTTTCTCTATGTGTGAGATTTAACATTTTTTCATACACTTACGGGTCATTTTTATATTACTGAGTCAATTTTCTGTTAATCTTTTTTGCCTGTTTTTCTAATGGATTTTTGGTCAATTTCTTTTAACTGGATTTTTATGGGTTTTTATTTTTTTTTTGTAAATTAGAGATATTAACTCTTTATCAGTGATATAAGTTGCAAATATTTTTCTCAATTTTCATTTGTCTTTGACTTTATTTATGATGATTTTGTGCCATGCAGAAGTTTAATTTTATGGAATCAAATTTATAGATCTTTTCTGTTATTGCCTCTGGATTTTGAAGCAACTCACACCCAAGTTATCTTCTATTATTTGTACAGTTTCACTTGTTAGAGCTAGACCTGAATTTTACTGGAGTTTGTTTTTCTATGTAAGGTATTGATCCAATTGTATCCCTTTCCAGCCTACTACTCAGTTGTCCAAGCACCATTTTAAAAAATATAATCTTTGCTTCAGTGACTTAAGGTGCTGAATTTATTATAGTGTAAATGTCTACATATATATTTATCTCTTTCTGGTCTTTCTATCCTATTAATGCACCATATCATGCTTTTTAAAAGTATTGAGGCTTTAAAGTACATTCTGATGTGTGGTATATCTTGTTCCTGCAGTAAATATATCCTTATTTTTAAGAAGTTCTCTGGGTGTTTTTGCAGGTTTGATTTTTTTCCATATGAACTTGAGAATCAACTTTACCAGATCTTTATAAAGTTTATTGTTATAAATTTAGGGAGAGCTGATATTTTTATGATGTTGAGTCATCCTATTTAAGAGCAAGAGATTTTATTTTTTAAAATTTGTTCAAGTCTATCTGTACTGTTCCTTTCAGGTTTTCAAATACATATTATCTGTTTTGGTCTATTTTAATTTTATTGTAGCAATATAGAAATTAGTATGTTATTTTTTTCATGTTGTCATGTGAAATAATCTGTGATAGAGCAAGAATAAAACAAATAGATAAGAACTATTAAGTAGGACTTTGTAGTTTGTTACACATTTTCTATTGTTTCAATTAAATGTATATTTTAATTATTTATGTAGAGCCATGCACACTATAACAACATTTTGGTCAATGATGGATAGCATATAACAAAGGTAGTCCCATAAGATGACAGTGGAATTGAAAAATTCCTATCACATAATGAAGTTGTAGCCTTCATAACATCATAGCACAGCGCATTACTCACATATTTATGGTGATGCTGGTATAAACAAACCAACCACAGTTCCAGTCATATAAAAGTATAGCACATACAGTTACATATGGTCCATTATACTTGATAATAAATGACGATGTTACTGGTTTATGTATTTACCACACTTGTTTATCATTATTTTAGAGTGTACATACTTTTTTTACTTATTAAAAAAAAAGTTTGGTGTAAAACAGCATGCTGGCAGTAGCCTTATCTATCTGTGTTTACCATGTCTCTTGATTGCATATTGTTTTTTGTGCTTTTTGTAATCTTGTGTTGTTTTATACAGTAACTGTACAGGCCTGTACCTTAGGAGCAATAGGCTATGCCATAGCTGCAGAGTAGGCTGTACCCTCTAGGTTTGTGTAAGTATGATGTTTGCATGATGAAATCACCTATGATGCATCTCTTAGACTGTGTACAGATGATCCTCAACTTACAATGGGGTTACCTCACAATAAACTAAAACTTGAAAATGCGTTAAGTTGGAAATGTGTTTAATATGCCTAACTGACTGAATATCATAGCTTAGCCTAGCTAACTTTAAATGTTCTCAGAACATTTACATTAGCCTACAGTTGGGCAAAATTATCTAATACATTGCCTATTTTATAATGAAATATTGAGTATCTCATGTAATTTATTATGAGTATGGTGTTGGAACCATCATAAAGTTGAAAAATCAAGTTGAACTATATCCTATCTCAAGGACTGTGTTTGAAAATAACCGATGTTTAATAACTATTTCTTGAATTGATTTTATATAGACAGGCTAACTTGGACTAAGCTTTGGTTGTTCTTGAATGTGTTCCTATTCCATGTTTCTCATGGGATATAATGTGAACTGCTGATATGCTTGTTGGACTATCGTTGGAGATAAAATTCCACCATTTGGATTTACTATATCCTGAGACAATTTTTGATTACTATACAGAGTAAAGTTCATTGTACGCTATTTTTTAAAACTCCTTTAAAAAATTAGATAATTGACTATTCATACTTACCATCATTTTCTTTCTTGGGGGGTAATGGTGTTAAACTCTCATCCTTTTGTAATTGATGACTTTTCTCATCAAGTTTTGTCATAGCTTCTTTTTCCTATTAGAAAAAATAAAATGTATTATCAAATGTACTAAAGTCTAATTTTGCCTAAAACTGATAGATCATGGACTACATCTGTCTTATAGTTGTAGTTATGGCATTTCTTTTGTGTTTCATTAGGATTTTGTACATAATTCCATTTTATTGTTCATTAAATCATAATGTAAATATTTGTTTGGCTTGTTTTTACTCCATACTATGGGCTCCTTGCATAAAAGAACCAGATCTTTTGTATTTTTATCTCCAAAAGCAAAACTAAGTGCTTCCTAAATGTTGAACATATTGAAATTCCAAATGGGAACTAGGAGAGAATTCTCTGACTTGGAATTAAAGTTTTTCTAAGGTGAACCCTAAAATGAAGATTGAGATTATTTTATGTAAAGTAACTCTTCTAATTATTCTTCATGGTTCTTCTCCAAATAGAACTAAAGCATCAGTTGTGTTACACATGTGCACACTGAGTAAGCTCTTTCTGTCTCTTCTGGAAGTGAGCCATAATTACCTACATGCCTCCTTAAGCCCTGATCCTTGGAGTCCTTTTATTCCAGCCTACCTACCATGCTCAGACCACTGGTCCAGGCTATTAGCAACAAGAAAATTAGGGTCTTTATAATTTACTCTGTTTCATATTTTGGGAGAGAACGTTTTCTGCTATTAGACTAAAGTATATTATGTGGGGTCCTTGTTTCTCTACCCTTTGGAAGCATTGCTCCTCTTAGTTTCGGTCTTAACTTCTTCATTCTCATGTATGTTCTGGTTGAACAATCTCTTTCACTCTGTGTTTGTATATTAAGTGCTGTTGAATTCTACTCCACTTCACAAATATCTTAGTCCCTGAATTTATATTAAGATAGACTTCTAAAACAACATAAAGAAAAGAAACAGAGAACTTCTTTTACTTATTACATTTTCACAACCAGGGAAATTTGAAAGTATTAACTGATTGGTAGATTCAAATCATCCGTGTGAGCCAATACCTTATTATTATGATGGTTTTTTTTTTATTTTTCGTTTTTAATTTGAAGCTGTAACTGAAAATCCCTATCTTCTTTGTCTTAGTGTTGGGCAAGAATAATACTACCATATTAACCAACTCCACTGAAAGAAACTGTAGTGGTAACATTTGCTCATGTACTAGAAAGAAAGAAAAAGAGAGCAGTAGAGAGGGAGAGGGAGATGGAAGGAAGGAAAGGAGAAAGGAAGAAAGGATGAAAGGGAAGGAGGGAGGGAGAAAAAAGGAGAGAGGGGAAAAAAGGAGGAAGAAGGAATTATAACTGGCTACTTTAAAAATCTTTGACATCTTATAGTGGAGAAGAACTGAAGCAGTCAACATCGTTATATATTTGGCTGCATTTCCTGTTTCTCTGTGTTGTGTGTGTGTGTGTGTGTGTGTGCGCGCGCGTGCGCGCGCGTGCGTGCGCACACATGTGTGTGTGATGCACAGTAGGCAGACAGCAGATACTTATGTGCTGTATTAACTTTTTCCTTACCAGTGTTCATGTCTGTATGCCAAGAAAACCGTAAGTAATTACTTAGCCCATACAAGTAGAGTATAAAACGTGTGGTACAGTTTTAACTCAATGACAATTACATTTACTTGGTATAAATTGACGGAGTCTAAATTGTTGAAACTGATTAAAAAAGAAAGCCCCACATTAAGTAGTTTTTTATTTTTTGGTACTATGTATAGTTGTCAGGTATAAACTATTGTGAAATAGTGTACATACCAAAATAACCAGTACTCTTCTATTTTCTTGAACCACTTCTTCCTAAAATAATAAACTTTAAGCTGGTAATTCATCCTTTTTTCTCCTATTACACATTTCTTCTTTTTTGAGGCAGTATAATATAAAATATAGAACATTGTGTAACACTACTTAACACAAATCTCAACTGGTCAGGGATCAGCTTAGAGTTTAGTTTTCCTTAAGTTTTATGTGTTTGTTGCTATAGATAGTTTGGTTACCATAGGTACTATTTATTACTTTCAGAGGCATGCATACTTTAAAAATATAATCTTAGGGACATTTATTTATAATTACCTTGAATCACTTAAAGTGCTTTTTCTGTCCCCTTACCTTATCAGACACATTCAGAAAAAAAAAAAACCAAAAACATACATTTAAATGGGTTAGACTATTTTAGAAGTTAAATTTAGAGTAGAAATAAGGTACCTTAATATTTTTCACATCCAGGTATTTATCCTCATAATCTTGGGTAAATAAAGTTTCTTCAAGATTATCTGTTCCGTAATCATAGATGATGCGTAAGTCCTGCTGAGTTGGTGGTGCTGGCTTTATCAGAGGAACAAACAGTAACAGGAGAAGTGTAGACTGCAGAGTCTTCATTTTTAACAAAAATTCAGGTGACTGGAAGTTATTAAGCTAGTGGCCTGCTGACTGTGGGACAATACTCTTTTTTTCCCCTGGAAATAAAAACGCAGACCATCGAAGCAATATTTAAGAGCTTAGAGGACTTTTTGGCAGGGTGTACGCAGTAGGGGCCAGGGAACAAGTATTTAACCCTTAGTGATCTTTAATTAGATGTTAAAAGTTTTTATGTTATCAGTGATATTCTGAAAAACAGTTTCAGAAAATGGTTTTATTTCTTTTTTTATTAAAAATCCAAGCAATGTTGATAATTTGTTTCTTAATAATTAGATGCCTTGAACAAAGGTACTTGTATGCACTTGAAATCTTCTTAAAAATCTGTAGTATAAATAGTTAAAATGAAGACCCAAGATCTTGTTTCACGTGAGTTTAAAATATCATGTTTCAACCTTGCTACTTTATTAGAATTCTTGATTTGTATTGGCATGAACAAAGACAAGTTCCAAGAAGTTTTAAAACTTAAACTTTAAATTTAACATTATGAAAAGTAGTCATTAAAACTTTTAGATGGCACAAAATATAAGAAAAGCCATAATTTTCATTTTCTTAGTTTTTAAATTATGTCTTTCTATTTTAGTTTAGTTAATAGCATTGCTTTTTAAATTTAAACTATGAAAAATGAAAAAATTGTATTGCAGAGTAGAAAAATATAGAACTTCTAATCAAGGACTTGAAAGAATGTAATGGTAAGGATTTAGGCTCACCAGTGAATTTTATCTGGTGGTGTTTCATTCAGATTTTTTCTCAAGTCAAACAGAATCACTCAGAGTTGCTCATACTGCATTATAGATGCCAGTTTGTCAAAAATCAGTGGATGAAAATTAAGAACGTGGTTTGTGACCCTGTTCTTTTCTGCATGGGTATTAAAGTTATGCAATGATATATACTAAAGTATTTGTTAAAAATAGTTGTTCGAGGTAGTGAAAACTTAAAAAAAATTAGAGATAGACTTTACATTTCTTAAGGCTGTTAGATGAGTCACATCTTAACAAATGATATTTAAAATAATATGTGAAAAAGGAGCCTACCGTTGTAGCTATTTTGAAGTTTTTTGTGGTTTTCCTCAATAGATGTTCATGCCTGTGCATAAGCCCCAAGTGGGAGGGTGAATGAGGAAAGCTGTGGATTAATTTCAAACTGCTGAATAGAATTTCAGGGCCCAACAGCTTTAAAAGCAGTTTCCATGTGGTAGAGATCTTTGCCAACATTCTTTCTCTAGGGTGAAATGTAGTGTGTTGTAGTAGAGAACTGTACTTAAAATATTTGTAGCTGTTGTATTTAGTCTGCTTCTACTAAATACTTAAGTTCATGTTATTTGTACCTTGTAAAATAAAGACTAATGTTTTTGTGAATATTAGTTTATGAAGATGACATAGTTATAAAATCATGCTTTTCATTTTAATGCTTTCCCAGGATGTAAAACATCTGCTTTTTGAATGAAATAAAACGACAAACCAATGCACAGTCTATTATCTTCATTTTTGAGGAGTAAGAATGTTGTTCTAGTACTACTATTAGTTTATAACCAAGAAGTGTAAAATGTAAAAATTAGTTTTAGCACAAGTTATTTTATATTTTAGTCATTTGGGGTCTCCTCTGCTTTATTTAGTTGCATATTAAATAACACAAGGGTCAGAATCAGTTTTTAAAAAGTAAACTTTGGGGTTTAATGATAAAAAAATGTTTTGTTTGCTAAATGAAGGAAACTATGAATATTTAATATTAAATTTAATCTTTTAATGTTTAACTGGTATTTTAGATAACTACATGAATATCTTTAAAGATTCTATTTTATTTTTATCACTCTTCGGTACTTTTAGCAATCAAGATAACATTTTTTTTTTCCTCCTCTAAGCTAAAAATTCAATAAATGTGGATGTGGATAAATATTAAAAAATAGAAAATGAAAGAATACAGTTTATTCTCTTTTCTATTCAAAATTGGCTTTAGGTTCGTTCAAATTAAAGCTTGGATAAACTGAGACTTGAATACCCATGTTTTTATTTGAATGTGAATTATTTTAAATTTAGTTGTGATATTTTCTGGTTTAGGTTGATATAAATTGTCAATTTTATGGTTTTAAGGATACAATACAACTTTTAAAGTGTTTGAAAATATCCAGTAATGAAACAACATTATCTATTTGATTTATTTTTGCATTGTGTGGCAGGTTTAACAGGATGGGAACAAGTAAACTGGATAGATATTAAATGTCAGATTTAGAGAATCTTAGATTTGTAGTTTTACTAATGGTATACACGTTTTGATACTTTGTACTACAAAAATTTATTACGGGTTATATTTTTCCCTGAGAAGTTATAACCAGTAAATACAGTTTTATTGATGTTCATTCATCTAGTAAAATTAGATTGAGCACACTTCTCTGCCAGAACTACAGACAAAACGTGCAGTCAAGCAAAACTCAGTTTCTCACCTCAAGGAACTTTTAGTCTGTAAATCAGCAGGAAAGGCAGCAAACAAACCACAGGATGCACGACGGGACATGCTACACAGAAATGTACAGGGTTCTATGATAGCTTGGGAGAGGGTGAGGCTACGAAGATTTCACCAAGCTGACTTATGTAAAGAAAATGGATAAGGTATAAGGGTGGTAGCAGAGGTTGAGAGGTTCTAGGAAGGGGGTTCTAGACAGGGGATAGTAAATCATTGAGAAAATTTATATTAGTTGTATATGGCTGGAAATTGGAGGGAAGGAGAAAAGAGGTGAGGGGCATATTAAGAGATCAGACAGGTGATTAGAAGTCAGATTAAGGAGAGTCTTTTACACCTTGCTAAAGAATCTGTAGCCAGTGAGAGACCACTGAGAGATTTTTTTAGTTAGCGAGTGACATGATCCTATTTTCATTTTAGAAGTATCCCACTAATGTTTTATTTTTGAAGAATACCACTATGTGTCTATTGTATTGGTGATTAATTACAACTTTAGTGGCTTAAAATAATATTTATTACCTCACAGTGGGTAAGTGTGGGTAAGGAGTCCAGGCATGGTTTTGTTTGATTCTCTGTTTCAAAATCTTACCTGAAAGCTGCAATCGAGGCGTTGGCTGGGGCTGCACCTCCACTTCAAGAGTTGTGTAGGGTACAGGATCCGCATGTGAACCTACTTGGTTGTTGGCCACAACTCTACAGAGGGGGACTAAGGGCTTCAGTTATTTGCTAAATGTTGGTCAGAGGCCACCCTCAGGTCCTTGTAATGTGCCCTTTTCCATTAGGCAGCTTCTAACATGGCAGGTTGCTTCTTCACAGCTAGAGAGAGAAATAGTCTTCCAGCAAGATGGGCATTATAATCTTTGTAGCAGTCATGCACACATAATCATATACATGCCATTACCTTTGCCGTACTTTGTTGGTTAAAAGCAAGTCAGAGGTTACACCCATCCTGAAGGGGAAGTGACTACACAAGGCAAGATTAGAGATATTCAGAGTTGCACTGGAAAATAAACCCATCTTTTTGCCCAGAGTTAGTCAAACTTTAAAGTTTGAGGACACAGTCCCCAAGACCATCTTCACTCCTTACACCACTGTAAGTTTGGTGGGATTCCCAAAAACACCTTCACATTTGATAATTTGTTAGAAGGACTCATGGAACACATTGTTAGCCATTGTTTATTACAGGGAAAGGATACACCTAAATAACAGCCAAAAGAAGAAATGCAATGGGCAGAGTCTGGGAGGGTTCCAAAGTGCAAAGCTTCCATTGTTCTCAGCATTGATGTGTGACAACATGCATTGTCAACCAGGGAAGCACTACCAAGTCTCACTGATCAGAGTCTTGGGGCTTTGTTACTTAGGCATGATTGATTGAATGTCCACATAATTGACCTCAGCATACAGGTGACTGATACAGCATAACTTAAAGCTCCCATCCTAAATCACATGATCTTTCTGTTATAGCCAGTCCAACTTTAAGACTATCAAGTATGACCAGTCCCACCTCAAATCTGATGGGCTGACCCTTGACTCTAAATAAGGATATAGATTACCTCCTAGAAGCTGAGAGCAAAGCCCAGACCTCTCTTTGGGGTTAAATTCTTTACTACACTGCTCCCAGTATAAAATATGATTGAAATTTAGGTTGTTTTTTATTCCAGAAAGAAATATTGTATCCTAGTAGAAAGCTGGTTAGCTTTCATTGCACAGTAATAAAAGATGAAAACTGTTTAAGGCTCAAGAGTGGGCATTTATTCAAAATTGAGCGTTTTCTCTGTGGAATTCTTTTTGGTGACTCGATCGCATTAAACTTGGTATCTTTGTAGGGTTTTATATCTTTGAAGGTGTCCCATTGGGCTGTTGTTTCTCAGCAGTAGACAACTAAAAATGTGTTGAATGGAATCGTGTTTCAAAAAGGATTTTCTTGGAGGAGTATTTTTTTTGGAGGAGGCTTAGTTTTACTGATAGAGAACATATAACTACCAAGTGGATTGAGTTTCCAAAAAAAAAAAAACTACAACCTGAAGAGTCCTCAGCCTTCTGTATAGGAAGTAGTATAGTTTAGGAGTCAGAACACCTAAGCATTAGTTTTGTTCTGTCATTTACCTTCCCCGATCTTGGTTGAGTTAACTTCTTTACAGTTTTTCTTTATCTGTTGGACTAGAATCTAGTTCCTACAGAGTTTATCAACCTCAGCACTGCTGAAATATTGGACCAGGTAATTCTTTCTGCTAGGGACTGTCCTGTGCACTGTAGGGTATTTAGCAGCATCCCTGCCCTCTGCCCACTAGATGCCAGTAACACTCCTCCACCAGTAATATCTCCTGCCTTGACAACCTAAATTGTCTCAAGACATTGCCATATGTCCCCTACAGGACAAAATTGCCCTTATTGAGAATCACTGAGGTGCTAGATATTTATAGACTCCTTTAAATCCAATATTCTAGAATTTTTTGGAAAGTCTATGATTTGAATCTCTATTTTAAATCTTGTGCTTATCCCTAAAGTGAAGTTATTTGGTCAAATGAGATTAATATGAGAACCGAGTATTTCTCAGACTAAAGGGTGAAATTTAAAGGGAGGGAAATTATGACTCAATATAAGGAAGGGTTCATGTTAAAAATGTATTATGTTTGTGAGTTTAGTTTTTCTGAATAGTACATAAATCTCCATATAGAGGATTCACAACCTAAATATGCAAAGTAGTAACAGATATGTCCATAATTCTGTGATATTCACTTGCTAGACTATTATGTTTATGTAGGAAATTGGAACATATTAGAAACTTCAGATTTTTAGCTGCTGTGATTTAATTTTGTTTCCAGGTACTGTTATATTTTATTTCCAAGATTAAAAAAAAAAGTGGTTTTGGAATCAAGAAACCAAGGTTTTAGGCATCCTTGGGGGTCATATGAATTCTCTGCAATAGTGACAGTATACAGAAGGGGCAAGGTTTATTTCTTCTATTTTTTACCCATGGTGTTGGTTAAGTGTGTTACATGATATGAATACATCTGCATTTTAATTTAGTGGTACCAGCTTGAGGAATGAAGTCAAAATATATAGTAATATTTAAACACAAGCTAAACATTCTTGACTAGTAGTATTGTGAGCAAATTTATGAAATATCCTTTATTTTTATTTTCTTTCTAAAAACTAAATGGATGTTATGCTTTTGTGTTTGTTAATTCATGATGTGATTTGGATTCGTTAGTGGTTACAAACAGAATTCAGCATAGCAGCTAATATAACTAATACTTTGAAATGTAATGAGAAAATAGATGGGTTTTTATCTTTTTCCTTCCTGTTATAAATATCTGTTTTAATCTGTGCAATCTTAATGTGCTAGTTTATGAAGTACTTTATTCTTCACTTTCTCCTAGCGAAAGCAATGGGGATTATTTGTTTTGTTTTGTTTTTAATGAGAAAAACATGGGGGTGGGTATGAGTTCCTTAGGGCATTTTCAAGTAACAAAATATGATTGTTAACCTGCCTTCTCATTGGGCCCTGCAGCCGGAGTTCATTTGCATTGTGTTTGCATATACATGCCTTTGGAGGGAGGAGTCAGAGCAGAGTTTATTTCTTCTTCCTGATATGCAGGAGTTTGACCTTACTCCCACCAGAGTGCCAATGTGAGGGGCTGGAGGAAACCCCGCTTTTCTCCCTGGCAGGCCGTCCAGAGGTGCTTTGGAAACCTGAACTATGAGATAGTGACTTGGAATATGTTTGTTGTGCATATATGTTTTAAGTACCCTTCCCCCTCTCCCTAAAGAAATCTTTAGTAAAGTTCACTATCTTTTATATGAGTAGAATCTTGGAAGGAATCTGAAAAGAATCTTGGAAAGAAACTGAAAAGTACTGACTGTCCTGGGGCCCCTGAGAGAGATGTATGAAACATAGCTGACATCTGGAGCAGAAAATAGATCTAGCAGGTTGCTGGGCTGGACATGCTGAAATAATGATTCCTGCTTCTTGGATATCTGTGACTGTCATGGGCTTTGTTAAAGCATTTATCTTTGTTATGCACACTAATTCTCTTTATCCTCATAGCATTTCCTATGAGAAACACCTTCCTTGTAGAAATATGGAAAGGAGGCTCCCAGGAGTTAAATAACTTAAAGTCATCCAGCTTAGACATATGAAGTCAGGTTTTGACCCAGGCACATCTGATTTCAAATTCCTTGTTTTGAATTACTAAATCGTGCAATTTCATTTTTTGCCGAGGCTGTTCTTTGAGGATTAAATTGTATTTTCTTTTATCAGTTTAGGAGGAGGTAAAAATAAGCCCCCAATTTCTGATAACTGTAGGTTTTTTTGTTTTTGTTTTTACTATATAAGAGATGAAATAAGTAATTGCCACATCTCTATATTAATCTTGCCCTGGAGTGTGCTTTTTCCACTCTTGCCAGTCAGTTCCTACTCACACATCTTCCTTCACCACACCCCCACCCAGAAGTTACATTTCTTTTTATAGCCACTGCCACTTTAGCATTTTCTTTCTTTCTTTCTTGTGTTCGAATGCGTTGTTTAATAACAGCTTTATCAAGATAATTCACATCTTATACAATTCATCCTTTTAAAGTGTACAATTCAATAATTTTTAGTATTTTCATACTTGTGCAGCCATCACCACAATCAATTTTAGAATAATTTCATCACCCCAAAAAGAAATCCTTTACCCATTATCAATCACTCTCCACTTTCCCTCTATTTCCCTATCCCCTAGCCCCAGGCAGCCAATAATGTCTCTGTCTCTATAGATTTGCCTGTTTTGGACATTTCATATAAAAGGGTCAATATAATATGTGGTCTTCTATGACTAACTTTTCACTAGCATAATATTTTATGGTTCATCCATGTTGCAGTATGTATTATTACTTCATTCCTTCTTTTGGCTGAATAATATTCCATTGTGTGTATATACCACATTTTCTTTATAAGTCCATCAACTGATGGACACTTGGGTGCTTTCTGGCTGTTAATGGATAGTGCTGCTGTGAACATATGTGTTCAGTTCTCTTAGGTATACACCTAGCAGTGGAATTGCTATATCACAGGTAACTGAAGAACTGCCAGACTGCTTTCTAAAGCTGCTACACCATTTGATATCCCTACCAGTGTTACATGAGGGTTCCACTTTTTCCATCTCCTTGCTAATACTTGTTATTTGTCTTTTTGATTATAGACAGCCTGTGAATATGAAGGGGTATCTCATTGTGGCTTTGATTTGCTTTTTGTAATGGCCCCTCATTCACTTAAATTATTCTGGGTAAGAAATAGTCTAATCTCCTAAAACACCTATAGTATTTTATACATATTAGCTCCTAATAGATGTATAAATTTATAACCCTAGTTTTAAAAAATCAATAAAGGGGTAGGGAGTCCTTAAAAATTTTTTTTTAATCTCTGTTGAAAGAAGTGAGCTTTACCCACATCACTAGCATTTTGCTTGGACTTTACCCTCATACCTGTATCTTATGGTATCATAGGTTCACATAGGTACTCTATTTTTTGACTTCTCATTGCTAAGTCCTATACACCAAGTGACTCAATGAATGTTATTTAAATGAATAAATGGAGTGTTGCCTGTGTTCATTCTGGATTGTTGAGCTTGTCCCTGAGGACAGGTGGGTGTCCTTTTTAGCTAAGTGCTAATAAACTACTCAAAGTTATAAAATGCATTTGAAGCTTCATTTTAAACTGTCATCTCCAGAAAAATAAAGACTCACCACTTGAAAACTGCTTCTAAAATATAATTTTACTTGTCTGGTCTTTGCATATTGTCCAAATTGTTACTGTTTGTTCTTTGGGTTCCCTGTATAGGCAGCCCCAGATTTGTGCTCATTTTTTATTGAGGAATTCTATGAAATGTTAGCTTGGTAAATCAAGGAAGTTTATCACAGCAATTAGATCATCTTCATTTATAAGGCATACTTAAAATATTTCAAAATAATAGATTAAATAGTATGATTTTTAAGGTTTTAAACAAAATTTTAAATCCTGTACAAGTTTTAAAGAAACTCTATCCAACTTTAATAATATGTAAATAAACATTGGCTGTTATATATAGGTTTCTAACTAATTATGCTAGAACAATTGAAGCGTTTAAAAATGTTGATAATCAACTTTCTTGTGCTAACATTAACTTAACCTTGTGAACAAAGCAGTTATTTATTAGGAAATCTTTATGTAACTAAAACAAAGAAAACGTTCTCTAATGAATTTACAATAAAGAAAATATTTATCCCAGTTAAAATGGAACACAGTAAAGATTATTTTGGACAGTTTCTGAAATTTGCTAAATATAGAATGTGATGAGATAATTTGGTGTTTTTTAGTAACCCAAACACAGGGTTTAAAAGTTTGTTGTTTTGGCTCTGAGAGAAAAACAAGACTCTTTGATTTCATGAATCTCCATGCCTTAGATCCTTAGTAGGATGGCCTCTTTTAAAAATCAAAAATATTCTATGCTCTAATTGGTAGGGGGCGGGAGTGATGAGATCTCACATATCAATCAGTATGAAAGCTTTCCTGGAGATCAGGTTAAAGAAAATAATCTATTCCTTAAATGAATGCTGCCATTACATTAATGTGACCTCCTAGCATTTAAACACTATTCTCATAGTAATTCAAAGCAAATAGCTTACAGTTCTCAGCTTCCAATGCTATTTCTTTCATCATTCTTAGAAATATTACTGTTAATAGAAGTAGCCTATTAACATTTTCTCAAAATGATAAATTAGTTTTTGATTCCCACTTGTCATTCCAATTTATATTTCTAAAGACTTGTATCATTTTTGAGTAAGTTCTAATCCTATATAATTTATATTCAAGTACTTTATCTTATACTAAGACAATTCTAGATGTCTTGGTATGAGCCGTAAGATTTTGTGGAGTCATAAATGTATACCTATATAGTTTCTTGCCATTCTTGACTTCCATAATAGTGAGGGTCAACATTTTCTTCTGTTCCTTCTTGTTCTGGCCTTCGTGACGATCATCATGTTCTTCACTATCAGCATCATCTTGAAGTCTCCCTAAAACTTGGGTCTTCAGTTGTATTGTTTGACCATTGGTGCTTCTTTGTTCACCGTAATAAATACTATGTATGTGGGGGAAGCAGAGGAAAATATATGAGCTTATCGGCTCTTTTAGCTTGTTTTGGTCCACACGAATGTATGTTAAATGGTGGTAATATAGTGGGTCAACAGATGGACACATCACAGTAATATTGATATCTGAAAAATACAAATTAAAAATTAATTCTGCTATATTACATTCATAATCCTATATTGAATTTTATTAAAATCATATAGATATAGTTTTGTTAATTAAAATACTTAAAAGTAGAATTAGGTTTAATTATTTTTACAATAATTTAATAAAATGAGGGAAATGAAACTATAAATGAATTTTAGTGTCAAAATAAATGATGTCTTCATTGGCATGTAGTAATTATTTAATAAAGTAATAAATTCTTAGTAGATACAATCTAAAGTATAAAAAAATGGAAAATCACTTATAATCCCACTATTCAAAGTACTCATATTTCTTTATATATTCAACAGTACAATTTCTCAATGTTAAAGGTGATAAAATTTAATAGAAAAGACTATAAACTTTATAGGGCAGCTTTCTTTAGGGCCAATTTCTGCCATTTGCCTAGCCAGCTTTAAAGCAACTATTATCAGGAATGTGTAAAGCATAGATTTGTAGAAATTCATTATTTAAAAGATCAAAATACTATTCTTTGTCTTTAAAATATAATGAAATTTTACATACTTTCAATTTCATTATTTTCTAGGTATAGGTGTTCTAAATTTCTTGGGATATAGAATGCTTGCTTCAGTTTGTTGTGTCCAACGTTGAGCTCTATAAGGTTGGAAAGATTAAAAATATTATATGGAATGTCTTGTAGTTGATTGTGTGACATTCTTAGAGCATGAAGTTTTGGAAGTTCATTGAAGTAATTTTCTGGTATAGAAGAAATTGAATTATTTTCTAAAGACAGATACATAAGTGAAGAAGGCAAGCCAGGAGGCATTGATTCTAATTTGTTATTACATAAATTGAGCTGCATTAGTTTTTCCATTTTAGCAAGATTTTTTTCTCGTAACATGGGATCATCGAGATGATTATAACAGAGATCGAGCATGGTCAAGTTTATTAGCCCATCCATGGCATTTGTCTGCAGTCTGGAGATCTCATTGTAACCAAGAAGAAGTCTTTCCAAAGACTTAGGAAGAGGAAAAGGAAATTCTTCTAAATTGTTATGCTGTAGGTGAAGTTGTACTAGATTTGACAACTTAGCAAACACACCATGCTCAATCTTTCTGGATTTAATTTTGTTGTGGCTGAGATTGAGTTCTTTAAGATGAGTTGCATTGATGAATGAATCTGTAGTCACAGCCTCAATTTCATTGAACTGGAGATAGACTTGCTGTATGTGTGCTGGAATATTTGGGATAGTCTGGAGTTTGCGATTATCACAATACATTGATGATGGAAAGTTAGGTGGACAGAAGCATTCACTGGCACACCCTAAAGGGTGCTGGTAAAAAGGTACTCCATAGTCTACATTTTGACGCAATTGAAATTCTGGTTGGTAGTCATCATCTGGCTCTTCATCATAATCTTCATCCCATTGATAATTTTCATATTGGCAATATACTTTGACTCCAAGAAAGAAGAAAAAGACACATACTATACTTAAAAAACCCATATTCTCTTTTGTCCTAGTGCAAGGAAAAAGGAAATATAAAAGTGAGTGAATCTTAGAATAATTCTTGTATAAATTACCAATTATATAAAACATAACATCTATATTGGTATTGAAATATATGAAAGAATGTCCAGAATGAATGAGCAGTGCTCAAGCCAAAATTAATGTTTAAGTACCAGTAAGGAGATTTTTTCTTTTTAAAGTCACATATTGCATTGAATTAAACAAATAACCATCTTGTAAGAGAATCTCAGTTTGTCTTGCTTACTGTAGATTTTGCAATGATAGTATGATCTCAACCCCAAAGCCGGTGTTTCCTCCACTGTAAATGCTGAGTGTTCTCACGGACTGCTTGCTCCCTCAGTGATGGCCACTACTGATGAGAGGAGAGACCCTTTGTTTTAGTTAGAGATCATTTATCTAGGAGAGTCTTTCTTAATATTAACCAAAAATTTTCCACTGCAATTTCTGTTTGCTGATGCTCTTTTTTGCCCTTTGGAAAACATGAAACATTTCCTTTTATGTGAGAGCTTGAGATATTAAAAATAGCTATCATGTTTCCTCCTCATGTTTTCTGTCCAAGCCTAACCATGACTTCAGCTTTTCCGTATGAAACAGTTTCCAAAATCCAATTATTTCATCTCTGAGTCTACATGAATGACTTAAAATGTGAAAATATGATATTTACATTCTACCAAGTTTTAGTTTCTAATAGGTTATTCTCTGAATTTTTTTATTACCTTCCTAGCTACCTTCTTTCTACTCATATTTTTTGAGTTAAGTTTAATATGGATATTAAAAACACTCTGTTCTGTCTCCCAGGAGTTTAAGTCTAGTGGAAAATAAGAGACATATATAATGCAGTGCATGGAAGAAGTGTGTGAGAGGTAGGATTGTAAAGGAGTGAGCGCTCAGCTTGAGAAAGGCAGACAATTAACACTTTTGCTGAAACTTGAAATTGTAGTGAATGGTGGATTACGTACTAAATGAGGAACCTGAAAACCTTCATTTCATCCTGTCACTTAAGATGGTCAAGTCACCAAATCTGCCTCTTGCCTCATCAATAAATTGAGATTTATAATTGCTTGCCTGCTTTTCCCTCCTGATAGTTGTTAGGGTCATATGAGATGTGCATGTGATTGTGCTTTGCAAATTGGAAAGTAAACCGGATGGAATAAGTATGTTATTTAGAAATTGGTTTAAAAAGAAGCAACAGCATACTTCTTTTATTCTGAGTTCAGTTTTCTCTGTCTTTCTCATCCAGGGTTTCATGAGAAAATTAGTGTTCTAACACATCATTGTATATAATGAAATGTTTTATCTCCTATTTATCTAGAATGGTATAGGTACTTTTCATCATTGGGATAATTGAGAAAATAGTTACTTAAATCATTTTCTCTGATAGAATCTCATTTTAGAAAGGCTGCTGTAGACCCAAACATCTCAGTTTCTTCTCCCTTGTCAGAAACTAGAACTTGGTAGAATGTAAATACTGTGTATATTTGGAATTTTAAGTAGTTATTTAAGTAGAGTCAGAGGCCCTTGATCTTTTTCCTTCAGTTATATTTCCTTCAGTCTTCCTCACCATTCCTGCACCCACACCATGGATCTTGTCATCATTACTGGTGCTCCAACCCTTTTACACTCTGACCAGTATCTTCTTTCTTCATAATTTGCTCCGTATAGTAACTCTTAACTGCAAAAATTCTTCAACTTATTAGTACCTAAAATATATTGATCCTACTATTTTTTCAGTGCCTTTTATCCATACTTCCCAGTACACTCAATTCTTTCTTACCAACCTAGATCCCATTATGTATCACCGTTGTCACTCCTATGCACATGCCCTAAGCTTTCTGGCCCCTTACATTCTCATACTCTTCTGCTAAACTCCAGCTCTGGTTTAGTTCTCCACCTACTCTTGGACTGACTCAGGCAGCTGGATATGACAAAAGAAACCTAGGACCATGCCAACTGGTTTCATTTTAAATTCACGACTTCTCAAGTGCTGCCTGGTAACATCTGCTTAATCCATTCCTTTCCCTTTCTCCTAGACAAGACTCTAAAACCTTATTGCCCATTGGTTTTAGATGATGACCTTGCTTCCTTTTTTTTACCAAAAAAATGAGATCAAACAATCATTTACTTTTATATGTTTTTTTAAATTTAGTCTTATCCCTACCTATAAAATAGCAATGGTTTGATCTTTTTTAACAATCTGTGATTTTGAAACTCATAGTTTTCTATTGTAAATCTAAATAGACTCCATCCATTGTCCCTTCTATCTATGGGGATCATGGACGATGTGCTATTTGAATAAGACTTTGACAAAATATTAGGGTACTTATAAAGGGAGAGAAGAGGGTTTTCAGATATAAGAGATGAACAAAAATATATAAGCAACAAAGGGCGGGGTGTTTGGGAACTGGTGGCTAACTGTTGAAGGAGCAAAGTAAAGCTGTTAGAGGCGATCTGAACCAGAATCTGGAGGGCCTGAATTCTGACCTAAGGAACCTACACTCTGGGAATGAATTTAATTCATTAATACAGTTGAGCCATGATCTTCACATGACAGTGTTTGTGAATGAAGTAGGAAAGAGTTCTAGAGGAGGAAATGTGAAGGAGTGTGTTCTTATTCCAGAGGGTATTTAGTATTCAATGCTGGCTGAACCAGATGGAAGGCCAGGAAGCTCCAGAGTGTCTCTTTGGGAGTGCTTTTTCATCTGTTGAAGTTAGTGACCTATACTAAATATGTGTATGAACATGGTTAGGAAAGCATCTTACAACTGTTAATAGTTTTAATTTGGTTGAGTTACTTCAGTTAATGCTTGTCTTGAATTATTTCTAGGGATGAGGCACTGTGCTTGGTGGGAAATATAGAAATAAAGATGTGAAGGCATGGTCCTTCTGTAAAGAGCATACAGTTTAGTGGATGAGACAGGTACAACACAGTAAACCATATTCTCAGGCAAAGGAAATATGGTTTACAGCAGTAACACTGGTGCTTTGGGAGTCAGTGGCTTAACCCTGCTTAGGTGAGACAGGGAGGTCTTTAGAGGCATCATTTAACCCAGACATTGGGAGGTTAGCAGGAATGGGTATAGAACATTCTATACATTTTATTCATTAGTTGATAATTTATGTATTAGATTTATAGTATTTTATTATAATCATTATAGTATAGGGTATTAACTTTTTGAAGTTTTGCCATACTTCATGTTAGTCTTACTGCATCATGGAGTGGGGGTTCTGTAAGGTTGCTCTGTCCCAGAAAGATGAAAGTGGAAGCAGAGGCAGAGATATGTAGCTGCATAGGATCAGGCCATGTAGGGAAGCTTACTGTTATACAGTTGAACTTTGAAAAGAATGTTGCTCATCAGAATTCTGGATTTTATCCTTGTGTTAAAAACATTAGAAATCATTAATTAGTAATTTTACATTTGAGAATTAAAGTCACGACTCTGTTGTTTAATAATTATGAGAAATTATTGGGAGAAAAAGAGACCTGGGTGATACTTTCGATCCTATACTTAATTGCTTACCTTTGACTTAGAATCAAGACCTCATGATGGGGCCTCCCTGGAAATAAAGGAATTCTTAGTGCTGCCTGCTTTTGATCTTCTTGACCATCTAAGAAGAAAGGTTTTTCTTCTAAATCTGAACTAATATCATTGTCCTCATCCTTTGAGGATTGTGGCCCTTTTTCTCAGCCCAGTCCAGTCCCTCCTGCAGCTTTCTGGTCTGAAATCTATCCCATTTCTGTCCATATATTCATTATTTTCTATTCCTGTTACTCTTACCTTCACCCCTGATAATTTTCACTGTTATGAAGATCTCATTTCTTTGTATCCAAATTTTCATTTAACTAATCTCTTCCCAGCCATATATTTGCTAAGCATGTTTTTATTATTTCTAATCTTCATGTTCTACAATTTATGCCTTGTTTCCTAAAGGATAATTCATAGCAAAATAGTATAACTCACTGTAAATCATCTCATTTCCTGACCTTTAATTTTTGATAGTATCAAGTACAATGCATGGTATATAAATGCTCAAAAGTGTGTTGAGTGCATGATTGAATTAATAATTTATAGATTCCATCTTGTTAACAATGCTTATCACTACTAATGCCTAAAAATCTAGGCATTTATTTCATTACAGTGATTTCTTTAAACGAACAGTCACAGAGAGCATGGTTGTTCTCTTTTCTATTGAATATTTCTCCATCACAATATACTATATCCTTCACTTTCCTATTATATTATGTAGTAGAAAAATAACAAATGTGAAAAAGAAAGTTAAAGCAAAGTAAAATACAAGTTACCAGTTTTAAAAAATTTATTTCAATGTTGAATTTTTCATATTATAGCTATAAAAGTTTCTGTGTCATAACATTTCCCCTACTTGGAAAAAAAGCACTTGTGCTTTCATCAGGAAATTCATTTTATTATTTTAAAGACTTAATTGTTTTATTGGTATGCCACAGAAACTAAAATATAAGAAACCAAGTATTTGTATATGGTTCAGAATTTTTTCCAAAGCAGTTTTAAATTTAATTCTGTAAAAATTAATGTGCATCTGTATTACACCCAGAGCTTATGGAAGTAAGACTCTTTTTGCTATTAAAAGTATGAAAGTCTCAAAATTATTTTAAGCCATAATGCATTTAAATTTTAACTGAAACTCAAGAAACTAAATCCTTCAGTGCTAGATAGAACACTCATATCTTCTCTTTGAGAAACAGGAAAATGAAAACAAAAACATTCTAATATTAGCTATTTGGTCAAATAGAAAAATTTTGAGAAAATTTCTAGTGAAATTTATACAAATACCCATTTTCCTTACTACCACAATCTCTAGCACTGTTCAGATGTATGGCTTAAGGGCATTTACCAATTTTTTATCTTTTAAAGTAGAGAGAGAGACAGAGACAGAAAATTATTCCATTAACCTAAGAATCTTTCATTCAAAACAAACAAAAAAGTATATATAAACAAAGGTTATTTATTGGGTAGATCTTAAATTAGAAAATGAAATTCACTATACTACTTCTTTCCCTGAATATTTTGGCTAATCAAAATTTTAATGTAACTTTTTATCAGATATTTCTTCCAAAAATTGTGCTTTTATGGCTGCAAATCTATTTTAATGTTAAATCAAACATACTTTTTAAATTTTTAACAGTAGGAATACTTTCTTTAAAAATGGAAAATTATTTTATCATCATACCTGTTGAGTTTGCTTTAGTTTTCATGGGTTGATGAATTTGAAAATCCCGTAAATGAATCAGAAATTCCTAAATTCTTTAACTGAGTCTCTTAAAAATCCACAGTAACTGTATGTCCAAACAGGGCTGTCTCTTGAATTACTGTAGCAATTTAAGCAAATATAATCTGCCTGGAAAACACTTGGGTTGAGTTAAAATCATGTATTTCTTTTCATTATCCAAAACTTTGTGGATTCAAATTAAGATGATTGTGTTCTTGGTCATATTTATGTGGCTTACTTCTTTCTTTTCCTCCTAAATTTGGTTTGAGGTGTGGCAAGAATTTCCTCTAATGTGAAAGGCAAACAAAACTAAATGAAACAGCATGTACTGATTACTGTTTTTATTTTCATTTTCATGCCAAAGAATTCCTCAAATTAAGGTCCACTGTAACATGGAGCTTAGTGTCTCAGCAATTTAAGGTGGAACTCAGAGTCATCTTGGGACTTTAGTTGTCTGAAACTTGTATTCACACCAGTGCTTCCTAACTTCATTAAGACAAGGATCTAGGATTAAAAACATATAATGTTTTGCGTCTGTTTTTTAATGAAATAGATTGTCATTGGTTCCACGGATTAAATATACCACTTTTCCATACAAAGAATTAACCTCTTTTCTATCAGCTAGCCCCTTTCTTACCTTCCTCCCAAATATACTCACTAGAATGGCTTCTAATAGCCTTTGAAATAAAAATTAATCTCTTGATTATAGAATTCAGTGTCTTGTCTTCAGAAGGTAAATCTCTTATTTGTCTGTTTTTAGTAATACAACAAATAATTTTATAGTCTTAAATAAAATGGAATTAGGAACTTCTGCTGACCAATTAGTATTGTCTTTATTTTGCAGATGTAGAAAATTTCCTGATTTCACTGAGCTGTCTCTCCTGAAGAGTAGCAATTAACTGTTTAAATGTTATATTTTAATACTAATGTTTTCATATTTTAAACAGAAAGTTAACTTCTGTCTCTTGGCAGTGAACTTTGAGTTAATTCTTTTGGAGATTGTTTCAAGCTTGTGCAAACTAATAAGGTAAAATGAATCTTGGAATTTGTTTTTATTTCATCAAAATAGTGTTTTCCATTAAGTTTTTGCAAAGAACTCACAAGATTTATTTTGTATTTTAAGTCATGCTTTGACAATATTGAAAAAATCTCATCTATTTGACAACACACTACTTTGTAAAACGTGGCAGGTCATATTTGGGCCAAGATTTCATCTTGTTACTGATCTTTTCCATATGTTTCCTATTAGTTTTTGTTCTTAAACCTCAGGCTTTCCACACTAAGGAAAAGAAAGCAAATCTGTATACTTTTTCCAAAAATTATTTTACATGCCCTCATTTCTTTTGGAAGATTAATTTAAAATCAACAGCTTAATTTTTATATGATTTCTCAGTTAACTCTGTGATTTGAACTTATGATAGTGATTATATTGTTCACATTCCTAACAAATGTGAAAAGAATATTTATTAACAGATAGCTCAAACACACAGAATGAAAAATGTGTAGGAAATTCAAGTGAGGTTGACAGTGTCCAGGAGTTTTAGGTTGGGCTGGGGTCTGGGATGGGGGTGGGGGGTTATTGGAGGCGTGGTTCGATCAGGCCTTAGAGGAAAAGTAGAAACTGTGATTGTGATAATTCAGTTTTAGGTAGGTGGTTATAAATGAAGCAGTTGAGGAGAAAAGTCAGTGGATTTGGTGAAAAGTCTAAATTATATTCTATCATTATAATTTGATTGAAGTAGGTATGGTATCTCAAGGCTAAATAATGTATTGCTGACCTGACTGAGACCTGCTTAATTATGGTGATAAGCATAAAGACTATTCATTCATTTATTCATTCAGCTAATTACAAAAATAATTTTATATGTATTTTTTCAATTATAGTTGACATACAATATTATATTAGTTTCAAGTGTACAGCACAGTGAATAGACATTTATATAACTTATGAAGTAATCACCCCAGTAAATCCAGTACCCATCTGATACCATACATAGTTATTACAGTGCTACTGAGTATATTCCCCGTACTATATTCTACTTCTTCATGACTATTTTGTAACTACCAGTTTGTGCCTCTTAATCCTCTTCACCGACCTGCCCCCACCTCCCAGTCTGACAACCATCAAAATGCTTTCTGTATCTATGGGCGTGTTTCTCTTGTTTGGTTATCCTGTTCTATAATTCTACATATGCATTTGTCTTTCTCTGCCTGACTTACTCCACTGAGCACAATACCCTCCATATTTATCCATGATGTTGCAGATGGTGAGACTTCATTCTTTTTTTTAAGCTAAGTAATATTCCATTGCATATATACACCATCTCTTCTTTATTTATCCACTGATTGATACCCAAGTTATTTCATATCTTGGCTACTAAAAATAAGGCTGCAATGATCATATAGATGTACATGTCCCTTTCAAAGTACTGTTTTGGGTTTCTTTGGATAAATACCCAGAAGTACAGTAACTGGGTCTTTCTTCGTCTCTTCTTATAGCCTTTGTTTTAAAGTTTATTTTGTATGATATAAGTATTACCACCCTAGATTTTTGTTAGTTTGTTTCCATTTTCATGAAACATCTTTTTTCATTCCTTTACTTTCAGTCCATGTATGCCCTTAGATCTGAAGTGAGTCTCTTGTAGACAGCATATGTAAGGTCTTTTTTCTTATCCATTCAGCCACCCTATGTCTTTTGATTAGAGCATTTAATCCATTTACATTTAAAGTAATTATTGATAGATATGTAGTTGTTGCCATTTTATTATTCATATTTTTAATCTTTTTTCTTCCTTTTAAAGAAGTCCCTCTTAACATTTCCTGTAATACTAGCTTGGTGATGATGAACTCCTTTAGGTTTTTCTTGTCTGGTAGGCTCTGTCTATCTTTCAGTTCTAAATGATAGCTTTACTGAGTAGAGTAATCTTGGTCGTAGGTCCTTGCTTTTTATTACTTTGAATATTTCATGCCAATCCCTCCTGGCCTGCAAAGTTTCTTTTGAGAAATCAGCTGACAGTCTTATGGGAGCTCCCCTATAGGTAACTAACTGCTTTTCTCTTGCTACTTTTAAGAGTCTCTCTTTGTCTTTAACCTTGGGTATTTTAATTATGATGAGTCTTGGTGTGAGCCTCTTGGGTTCATCTTGTTTAGAACTCTCTGCACTTCCTAGGTTTGAATGTCTATTTCCTTTGCCAGGTTCGGGAAGTTTTCAGTCATCATTTCTTCAACTAGGTTTTCAATTCCTTTTACTCTACCTTCTCCTTCTGGTATCCAGATGGTGTGAATGTTGGTATGCTTGATGTTGTCCCAGAGGTCCCTTAAACTGTCCTCATTTGGGAGGATTCTTTTTCTTGTTGCCGTTCTGATTGGGTGTTTTCTGCTACCTTATCTTCTAAATGACTGATTCTATCCTCTGCTTCATCTGATCTACCGTTAAATCCTCCTAAGGTAGTCTTCATTTCAGTTACTGTATTCTTCATTTCTGACTGGTTCTTTTTTATGTTTTCTGTCTCCACTTTTATTTTTTCTGTCTCTGATAAATTTTCTCTGAGTTCATCTACAAATTCATTGAGCATCCTTATAACCAGTGTTTTCAACTCTGCATCTGCTCGTCTCCATTTTGTTTAGTTCTTTTTCTGGAACTTTGTTCTGGCCTTTCATTTGGGACATGTTTGTCTTTTCATTTTGGCTACCTCCCTGTGTTCGTTTCTATATATTAGGTAGGGCTGCTATGTCTCCTGGTCTTAGTAGAGTGTCCTTATGTAGTAGGTGTGCTGTGGGTCCCAGTGGCACAGTCTTCCTTGGTCACCTGAGCTGGGTGCTCCAGGTATGTCCCTTGTATGGGTTGTGTGTGCCCTCCTTTTGTAATTAAGCCTTGGTTGCTCTTTACTTGTCAGTGGGAGGGACTGACCCTTGGACTGATTGGTTGTTGTGACCATTCGTGACCAGTGGAGGAGCTGTTGTGCAGGGCCTGACATTATGGAGTTTGCTTTAGCAGGGCTCTGGTGCCTGCCATGTTTCTTTGGATGTGTCGTCCTCAGATGTGACTCAGTAATAATTATGGTAATAACAAAAACAGCAACAACCAATTGGGTTGTTGAAAAATGGGTGAAGGATCTGAATAGATGTTTCTCCAAAGAAGATAACAAATGGTCAATAGGCACATGAAAGTCACTAGTCATCAGAGAAGTGCAAATCAAATTCTCTAGGATGGCCACAGTCAAAAAGATGAACAATAGCAAGTACTGGTGAGGATGTGGAAAAATTGAAATCCGAAAATATTGTTTATAGGAATATGCTATGGTCCAGCCACCTTGGAATACTGTCTGCAGTTCCTGAAAAAAGTTGAGCATAAAGTTGCCAGTTGACCCAATAATTCCATTCCTAAGTATATACCCAAGAAAAGTGAAGACACATGTCTACACAAAAACTTAAACACTGCTATTTATAGCAGCATTATTTATAATAGCCAAAAAGTAGAAACAAATTTTATGTCTATCAACTGATGAATGGATAAATAAATGTGGTCTATCCATACAATGGAATATCACTTGGCGATAAAAGGGAATGAAGTACTGTTATTGCTACAATGGGAATGGCTTTTGAAAACATTATGCTAAGTAGAAGAAGCCAGTTAGTAAAAGACAACATATTACATGATTTCATTAATATGAAATATCCAGAATAGACAAATCTATAGAGACAGAAAGTGGATTTGCAGTTACCTGAGGTGGAAGTAAATGGGTAGTAACTTTTAATGAGTACAGGGTCTCTTTTTAGAATGATGAGAATGTTTTAAATTTGATTGTGGCGATGGTTGCTATCCTATATGTACTAAAAACCATGGAACCGTATACTTTAAATGGGTGAATTATATGAAATGTGAATTATATCTCAGTAAAGACATTATTAAAAATAATAATGATGGGAGTACAAATGAATATGATTGGCTATGAGTTGATAGTTTTTGAATCTGAAAAGTACATGGAAGTTCATTATGTTGTTTTATCTAATCCTGCTTCTGTTGTATATTTTCCTTAATAAAGAAGTCTCCAGCACTCAACTCGCAAGTCTGAATATATCAGGACTCCATATGACTGATTGTGTCCTGTGTGCAGAGCCAAGAATGACACGTTTTTGCTCTTTAGACTGATTAGTCTCTGTCGTGTTTCTGCCTCTCCAGCGTCTGTAAGCTCTTCCTCTGTCCATGTAAGGGCTCATTTTAAAGCAGTTCTCTTTATTCCTTGTTACTATTTTACCAGGAGAAATATATCACTGCTGGGAACGATTGCTTCACTACAGCACTAGTCAGAGCTGATTGGGTGGGAGGATCTGATTCAGAATTCCCCAGAGACTGTGATAAATCCATTCGATAACACTGAATCATTGAGAAAAAATGCAGTCTGCATCTATCTCTGAGTAATACAAAACACACAGTATGTTTGCATATGGTGAGTGTAGTAGGTGGGAGAGCTGGAGAGCAGGGTGGGCTGCTAAGATGGAAGAAGAAATGTAGGATAAAAACACATTTTCTTAGGGTGAAGATAAAAGTTTTTCTTTGCTCTCACTAATAAGCACCCTGCACTGATTTAATTCAGAAACATATGTTGAGTCAAGGTATTGTGGTAGTCTTTGGTGAGAGAAAGAAAGAGGATACAAAGATGACTAAAATATAGTGCTTGCAACCAAGATGTCTACAAATCCCCCTGGAGAATGTTAAAGAAAAGACAATGTATAAATAGCTATAATAAGTTAGGTTGTGATAAGTGCAAAAGAGAAGCACAATAAAAATACAGGAAGATTTAGGGAGGTAAGAGGAGGCAAGAAGCCACGTCTGTTTATTAGAGAGTCAGGAATATGAGCTGAGATGAGTGACTTTTGATATGGGCATTTGAGGTTGGGTAAGATTTTGATGTAAAAGGTGCATGAACAAAAACACAGAAGCCAGAAAAACAACTATTTCTCTGTTTGAGAAATAGTAAGTAATCCTAAGCTGGAACATCAAAAGATGTACGAATGAAAGAAAAAACTCAAAAATTATTATTTGAATGTAGATCATAAATAGTCTTGAGGGGTAGGTTAAGAAGTTTTTGTCATTTAGCAATCAGTGGGAACTATTACAGGCTTTTGATGAATAACCAATTCAGATAGCACACAGATCCGTTAGGCTGGTCATGTTAGAGTTGGACTAGTAAAATGAGGCCAGCAACTGATTTTGGTATTCCAACTAGAAAATAAAGTGATTGTGATATAGTGAATGAGAATTAAAAGGAAGGAATGGATACAGGCAACATGGGAGCTAGGGCAGAACTTGGCACCAGATGGCTGTGAAGGAGAAAGAGGGTCAGGAATAAATCTGAAGAACCAGAGGAAAGACAAAGATAAGAGGGGGACAGTGCAGGTTTGAAAGAAATTGTTTATGATGTCGATTTTGATTGAGTTTTATGGCTCTAAGTATTTAGGTTTGCTTTTGAGAGTTTGTTAACTTCCAAGTGAGGGCCACATTTGAGAAGTGGATTTCAGAGGCCTCATCTTAGTTAGAGGTTATGACTGAATGCGTAGGATGGATGAGATCGCCAGGGAGCAGAGACAAGAGGCCCAAAGAAAAATGTTGGGAACACTAGCCAGCCTTTGAAGGGCAACCTGAGAAGTATGGTGTATGGAAGTCAAGTAAAGAGTCTCCAGAAGGAAGCACCATACACAGTTTTAATATTGATGATCACTCACTAAAAAATTAGTATCTTATCACATTGAAGGACGGAGCTAGACTGCTGGTATCAAATCCTAGATCTGCCACAATTTACTTAATCTTTGTTCCCCAGTTTCCACACCAAAAAATCCAAGTATAACGGTACCTGCCTCATAGGGTTATTGTGAGAATTAAATGAATTAATGCAAGCAAGACATTTGGAAGAATGCCTGAAAATATTCTTTAAATGTCAGCTATTATTTAATATTATTCATATAATATGATTTTGGGGACGATAGATTTGGGAGAATTGTTAAGTTGATTACAATATGTTACATACATGTGTGTAAAGAGATAATTAAGACCAAGGTAAACCAATTCCATATATTTTTTTTAAAGATGGAATTATGAAGGACAGAAAAATGATACAATAGTTTAAGGAGGAAAAAATCATTTTTTAAATAAAAGCCTTAGTTATAGTGACTTCAAGTGATTTTCTTAAGGTATTGTCTGATTCATGAATTCAATGATCTTTTTTTAGTGTATTATGTCAGAGGAGATAAGGATATTGAAATATTTTCTACCATAAAATCCTTAATAAACCCAGTAAGTTGTAGTAATTAGTTTCCAAACTTTAATGGGTAATATTTTGTATTTACCATAAAATAGATTGGTAGCAGAAAACTTCAGTATAGTTTTGGTTGTTTATAATTTTTATTTGTGATTTATTTTTTGTAAAGTTACAACCAAAAATGTTTAATAGCTGTGGGGTGAAAAACAGAAATATTAAGTATAGTAAATTAATTGCAGTGATTTCAGTAATTATTTCTAGTATTTAAAATTTTTTACTGTCTTTTCAGAAAAATTTTAACTTAGCTATTTTAAGCTCCATTACTTAGATCATAGGCTAATCTGTTTAGATGATTCTAACCTTAGCATTAACCTTATGATTTTAATTATTAATTTAAAGAAATAGATTCTTAAAATTTCAGCGAAACATTTGACTTTAACTTATGTTCTTAAAAGTGCCATAATATGACAGTTTTATTTTTATGACCTAAAATTAAAATATTTAATTTTAGAATGATTTTCATTGTAATATATTCTTTTATTTTTAAGGATTTCATAATCTTTAATTTTTTTGTGTGAGTTGGTAATTGTCCAGTATAATTGTTACTCGTGTTTTATGAATCTTTATGGTTCACAAAGCATTTCACATACATTTTATCCTTCAATCTTCGTAACAGTCTAATCGATCAGTATTGTCACCCTACCCTTTATAGATGGTGAGACAGTTTCAAAGAGACTGTGGTCTGCGTAAGACTGTAAATGGAAGTGGATTTCTGGTTTCGTTTTTTCAACTCAGAGCTCTGTATCCCTGGGCTCTTTCTGTTCATCACTGATATAATTTTATTAAACAAAAAGAGCTGTTTTGTTCCAAGTTCTAAACTTGCTGCAGAATTTAGAAATTAAGTACATTTTCTATAAAGCAGTTGTTCTCAACCAGCTTCTAGTTGGATCCCTCACTCCTCATTGAGAGATTGTCAAATGCCACACAGTGCTGTGAGGTGCAGGAGCTACTGGCACCCTAGTGGGGTAGAAACCAGTGAGCTGCCACATATTCTGCAAAGAACATGTTTTCTTCGCCCTCCAAAGTTATTTAAAATCTAGTTTTTGAGGTCATTTAACATAAAGATGACTATCTTTCATAACACAGGCATAATTCGGAGCATTTTAGTACTATTATTAAGAATAAGTATTAATACTATGTTTAAAAAGTTGTATAATTTAAAAAAATGAAATCCTACCATTTGTAACGACATGGATGGACCTAGAGATTCTTATTGCTGAGTGAAATAAGTCAGAGAAAGATAATACCATATGATTTCACTGATAAGTGGAATCTAAGGAATAAAAAGAACAAACATCAAAAAAGACTCACAAATATAGTGGATAATTTGGTGACAGACAGAGGGGAGGTAGAGGGGTTGAGGGGCTAGGAAAATGGGATGAAGGATTAAAGAAGTACAAATTAGTAGTTGATAGTAGAGGATAGGGAACACGGCACAGGGAATGCAGTTAGCATTAATATGATGGCTAAGTGGAGGGCCAGGGGAAGGAGTAATTGGGAGGATCGTTTTATGAACTATATAGATGTCTAACCAATGTACTGTAGACTTGAAACCAATTTAAATAAATAAATTTAAAAAATAAATTAAAATGTATAGAAATTAGAGTTTTCTGAAAAATAGTTATCGGGTAGGAGAAGAAAAATTAAAGCAAAGCACAAATGTTTTCTTTCAAACCAATATTTTAATGTCTTCCTTATTTTATAGTTTTACTTCTGTTGAATGCCAATAAAAAATACATAAAATACTCTTAACTTTTATACAGAGATTTTAGTTTCTGTGTTTTATTTAATGCTCTGCGTAATTAGTTAAACCAGGTGTGTTTTTTAGAGTTATCCTGTCTGTGCATATTTGAGGAGACAATTTGGTGTAGAATTTATAGTGTCCAGGCTTTCTAACCAATGTCTTACAAAGGGACACTTGAAAATATTCCTTAGTGTTGTAGTGACAATGTTACATAACCTAACAATTGACATACTGTTAAAAGCTTATAATAACTGTGGTAATAAAAAAAAATATGAGTTACAGATTTTATATAAGCACTCACTATGCATTTTATAGAAGTTTTATGATCGAGTAATAATTATTTTTTTAAAAAGCATGTGTTATAGCTCAAAATCCAGCTCTATGAATAGCATCTGTTGAGTTAGTAATGAACAGTTACAGAGGACTTTATTATAAAGGGTTAGTTTTAAACATATAGACCGTAAAGCTTTAAGACATGAGAATTTGAATAAGGTTATATTAAACCATACTTCAACATTATTAGAAATATTATAGTACTACCCGAGTTATTAAAGAAAGACTAGAGTATAATGTCCTCTTCATATTACTGTCCTTGTCAATTTTGTTTCTCTAACAGCAAATGAAAGCACAGATTTAGCTAAGTCAAGGATTCCATTTACAGTACAGTTCTTTTTAAAAATGCACTTGATAACAAAGTGTTAAATATTGAATGTCTCTTGTTAGTCAGGAAGAATGTTTGAGCATGAGATATATACAAAATCATTTGTTTGTAAAAGAAAACTGCAATAAATGCTTGTTTCTCTCAATCTTGATTTATCAATAGTTTTGCAAAATTCTGTTGAAATTTTTTGTCCTAAAGTAAGACACGGGACTTAACACATGGGAATAGATTTTTGCTTCCATGCATAATACCACCATTATTAATATAGTTCAAGTATTCCAAAAGTAACATTTTTAAATTTTATATTAAATGGATGTTATTGATTACTAATTATTACTTTCTGAAGTTCCCAAGCTGAACACTCATTCTGCTCAAAACACAACGAAATGTTGCAGGTTGTACTTCCCAGTACTTCACTGGGTTGTTGAATAAACTTATTGCACTGTATAAAGATTTCTTCATCTTTGGCACTGTTGGGCAGAAGTCATTCACTCCCACTTTCGTAATTGAATTAGAATGAAGGAAGATTATCTGTTGTAGTAGAAAAAATGGATTAAAAATATACAGTAAATGTAAAACGAATAGATTAAAAATACACCAGTAAATATGAAAAAAAGATATTCTGTTTATAGGCAACATTTGTTCATGAGTTTTACACTGATTTGAATGTATTTCACTTAAAATATATGGACTTGTCATGCCTCTTAAATAATATAAAATCCAGCCTCATTTGTTATACACAAAAGTGCTCTGTGTGTGAAATATGCCAGGGCCCTGGAGCACACTGCCTGGTCAGCACATACCACTCTTCTCTATATATATACATAAGTGTTTGTGTGTGTGAGTTGCGTGTTGCGTGTGTGGTTAATTTAGTGACATGTATACAATATGTGTCTTAAAAGTATTAAAAATAAACAGAATAATGAAATTTAATGCTTCAAGCATTAGGCTTGCAAAATGATTAATAATTGTTAGCTAGCATTTCCTGTGATCGAGGGAGAGAAGTATAGAGCTACTTTTTTTGTAAGTTGCTTTATAGTGGAGTATATCTATTAACATCTTAAGTGTATCTGGAATACAGCATCAATCGTTGATTCTTTATTTGCGCCAATGGACAAAATACAGTTTTATAGTTGTATATAGGCCTTTTAAAATTAAATTATTACTCAGAATGGACAGTATAGAAACTTCCCTTCATTCCCTTTAACATCCCTTTGAATTTCTTCTTTGTTCCTTTTTGGCAACTGAGATTTCTGGGAATTAAAAATGGTCTCTCTAAGTGACTGCATTTTGAAATATTAAAAAGTAGGAGCCTTTTGCTGACAAAGCTAAGATACTGCTATTTCTACCGTTAGATTCTGCCTTTATGTCTTGGTAAGATTAATCTGAGCCAGTTATGAAAACTCTAGGCATTACTAAAACCTTTATGTTTGGTGTTAGAGCCCCTCTCTGCCCTCTGTTTTGGACATATTGTGACAGATGCTTTATATGGTTCCTGGCATTTCCTGGCTCAGTGTCAGTGCAAGGTGTAGTTTACCACAGCACTGACCTCATTGGGAATGGGAAACAGTGCTGGACATGGGTCTTTTTGCTTTGTGGACATTTGTTGAATTGTATCCTTATGATTTCTGTTCTTTGTTAGTGTTATAATTCTATTCATTAAAAAAAAAAAAATACTAGCAAGAGTAAGGGTAGACTTAAGAATGCCCAGAAGCTGGGATCAGAGTTGTAAAGTACGCAAAGTTGGGATAGCTGGAGAGAAGGAAGACTCAGGTCATGCTCAGTGGTTAACGATAGACATTTAAATGTAGCATTTGAAAAAGCCAAAGCAAAAGTTGTAATCTTGAAATGAACATCGCATATAGCACATCCATTTTTATGGGTTCTGTCTCAAAGGAGTGCAGTTAATAAAACTTGTTTAAAGGTAGATAGAAAAGAAATCTAGAAGAAAGAAGTGGCTCAAAGCCCTGCTTTGTTCAATGTGGTTTTGCCTCTTGAAAGATGAGAATGTTGTGTAGCAAGGAAAGCACAGAGAAAAATGGACTAAGGTAAGATGGGATTAATTAGAGATTCTTAATTTGAGGTCCATAGGTGAGAATCGGGGAGATCTGTGAAACTACTAAAATTATGTGCAAAATATTGTCTCCATTTTTGTTCTTGGGAGCATCTAAAGCTTTAGCAGATCCTCCACAGATTCTGTGACCTCTCCAGATTAGAAGGAAAAGATTTCTAATAATGAAGAACAAGAAATGTGAATTCATAATGCTCCAAATACTGACTTTTAATTTTATATTCTGGCTGAATTTTTAAAAAAGCACACTCACTTTTTATCTAGCACCACATTGGTGGTGAAAATACCTAGGACCTCATCTATGTGGCTTGTCTTCATTTAATGTTTCCAGAATGAAAGGATATGTGATCCTACTTGATTTACTTATGGCCAGTTATGCCTTTAATAGCCACTGCCAGCCTAGAAACTGATATTAGCTGGGAAATTAGTAGTACCCTGCCACCATGGGCCTTACGGAGTTTCAGTTAGGAGAAAAGGAAAGATGGAAATGGATACCTGAGTGTTTCAGCTGATGTTTCCATAGCAACTGTTCTCCTAACCACTTTCCTACTGCATAAAATACCTCACACAACCTGGAGGGTCATTATGTGTGACTTATCCTTGCTACTTACTTGGTCTTTGCTTCAGATACTAATAGGTTTCATAAAAACAAAAGTACAATATCTACAAAACATAAGTAGAATGTTTTACCTGGAGGTATTTCAATTCCTGTAATCCTGAAGGGATTTTTTTTAGTTTATTGTTTTCCAAGTGTATTTCTCTTATGCGTGGCATATTAGCAAGACTTCCATTTTCGATATCTGTGATTCTGTTGTTTCCTAGGCCCAGCCTAAAAGTGACATAAAATTCATCAACTCTTAAGCAGACGATATGATACAGTTAGCTGAAAACACAACAACCGAGGTAGAAATATAAACCTGTAATATATATACATCTATATGTATAATATATGTGTGTATGCATATATATATGTTCATATGACATATATTCAGAGAAAGATATATCATGGTTTTATTTAATAATCTATTTTAGTATGTAACAGCCCTCTCCTCCACTGTCAGAAAATTCTTTAACCTATAGTCAGCAAAAGGGACATTTGAAAAGGGCCAGCCTTCTCATTCCACTTGGTGCCCTCTTTCATTATTGAGAGAATAATAGCAATTCCTTCCAGTTTTCTCTTTACACTCTCCAGTAGCAACAATGAAAATCTTGAATAGGACCCTCTACACTTTTCTAAGAAGTTTCATTAATATCTTCATCATATGGACTACCCCTTCTGAGTTAGAATTTTGGGAACTTTTACCTTTGCAGATCTTTGTATCGTTTAAAATCCTCGAGTTCTACAGTTGAAATTTTATTATAATCTAAATGAAGCTCTAATAAAGTTGATGGTAGTTCTGATGATAAGGAAAGAAATATGAATGTTAGATCAAGATCAAGCTGTATTGATTATTCACATGTTAAGTTTCACATTGTAGACTTTTAAGTAATTCTTTAGGCATCTGTTTTTTTTAAAATTATTATGTAAAATTTCAAACATACACAAAAATAGAAGCTAGTATTATGAACCACCATACTGTTGCCCAGCTTCAACAATCCTCTATATTTCCAATCTTGTTTCCTTTACCCCACTGATTATTGATTATTGACTTACTGATTTGTTTTTATTTATTCACTTATTTTTTGTGGAAGTATTTACAATTAAATTCTATACATGTCATTTTGCCTGTAGAGATTTAACTAGATGTCTCTAACTCATAAAATCACCTTTTATTTACACAACCATCATGGCAACGTCACATCTAACAATATTAGCAATACATATTTACTGTCATCTAATATTCATTTCCTTAATGATCTCAAATGTATTGTTTTACAGTTGATTTGTTCAAGTTGGGGTCCTAGTAAAGTTTACATTATATATTTGATTTTTATATCTTAAAATCTGTTACTCTCTATTTTTCTCCCTCTTCTATTGATTTCTTTCAGATTTTGATTTGTTTGAGATACGCACTTATGAGTTGGACTTATGACTTCCACAAGATAGTTTATCATGATCCTCTACCCCTCCTTATTTCTTATGACCTGATAGTTAGAACTAGAGACCAGGTTAGACCTGATGGTTTTAGCATAAATTGATGACTGCTCCCTAGATCCATTACTTCATTAAGAATAGGAACATGGTGATTTTCCTGATTTTGTCATTCTTCAGGCATTTATTAAATGGAATTCTTCTCTAAAGAATTTTCTTTCATCAATTATTTAGTTATTATGCAGTACAATTTTATAGGGAAGGCAGCATAAATGCTTGATTCTTTCAAGAAATGGTACAATACTCAGAGAGGATCGGTGAAATTTCTAAAATATCACAATAAACACATGGATTTTTACGCTATTTGATATGTTTCGTCCATTGCAGGATTTATTTTCTTTTAGTAGTGGTTTCTGTATGAATTAAGAGAAGCATCCCTTAATGACTTAATCTGCCAGTAACACCTGCCACATGGCAAGTACCCTGTGAACGTTTTGCACCTCCTCTTTTTACACCTTGTGTCCTGACCCCAGGCCTTCCCAGATTAACTGAAGCAGAAATAAAAGAGACTAAACCAGAAATTTCGGTCAAATTTCATTTTACCAGTCATATAGGACCTAGTATTATATGTAATGCCTAGTATTAAAAATATAAGGTATCATTTGTCTACCAAAAGTTTTAGTTAACTAGCTGGAAAAAGTGTTTTTTTCAACTCTTGTTGAAATATTTCCTTCTTATGTTAGTGATAAAGACTGATAAAGGTAATTGAAGCATCTTTATCAATACCAATATTCTTCATTCTAAACTTATGTTGATTCTAGAATCTACTTTGAACTTTAAAAATAAATAACTATAAAGCAGGAAAATAATTCTAAACTGAAAGTGTTCTAATTTCTTGAATTCTGATTAGTTGAGCTTAATTATATTTATAGAATGATTATATACTCACTTCAATATATAAAAGAAAAGTTTTTGTTTTCAAAGCCCTTAATATTGAACAAATCCATCATATATACAAAAAATCACTAGAAAAATTTATCAAAAAATATGCCAACCTATTCTAGAATATATTGTAGCAAATCAAAAGAGAGAAATCTCTATTCATGTTGAGGTATCAGGGAAACTTCTTGGCTTTCCAGAACTTGAAGGGACTGTTTCATCCTTTAGGATGTAAAGAAGGTAGATAACCAAATATAAAAGTGTACCCTCTGTGGAATAAATAAGCAAAGATATGAATTTGGGTAGAAGCTCATTAACTGTCAACAAATATTAGCATACTTTTGTACAAATATTTCTTTTCCTACCATATCTTCGAGGAGGTCTTTCCTCCCTTCCACGTAATACTATTATGAAGTAAAATTTTCCAGATGAATGAGAACATTTTTCACTCTCCTTATGTTAACTTGTCAGATCTGCTAAGGACCCTGTGGTCCTAATTTCTTCTGCCACAAGGGGTAGTAATGATTGAATTATAACAGGCAGTAAGCCTTAACATTTTAGCAAATAAGTTATAAAACAAAGAATGTAACTTGATTTTGAATGTCATAGAGATGTTGAAGTAGTTATGTAAGTTGACAGATTTAATTCCAGTTTAAATTTCTAAAGATATAAAGTGTTCCTTTAGGCTTTGGAAGAATTTTGAGAAGCTTAACCTTTATTTTTGAGATACACTTTGAAACTTGAAAAGAATTGCAATCAGGATGTTTTGCAGTATATGAAAGACTGCTGGTGTCAATCTAAAGAGCAATGACAACTTCAAGATGCCTCTGAACCACAGCTCTGGGGCAGTGCCCTTCTCTTCAGCACCTCCTATCTCTGAGCTGTCTTTCCCTCTTCCTGTTCCCCCTCACTCAATGTTCACTTCCAGCATATGGAGGGGATTTTATATATTATTTAACTTGTTAGGTAGAGTTTGTATTTTGTTATTGTTCTAAAGATGAGAAAGTAAATATTATAACACTTTTTGGTTTCTTGTAGAAAAACAGCCACCTAAATTAAGGTATTTTTTAATTGTGTAGTTCTGAATTAAACTGGTTTTTCCTGTATAAAAACAAAAAACAAAACATCTTTCCACTTTAGATGGTTTTTCTTCTAAGCAAAAGACCATCAGTTGATTAATAACAGCTCTGCTGTATCTTTTAAATTATTAGTTTATATTTGTTTTGTTAATCTTATGGATCAGGTGGGTAGTAGAAAAGTAGTTATGGTGAAGTTGCTACTTTTACTACAGATACTGAAAGATACAGCTATGTGAAAGAAAAATATGTTATTAACCACAGGGTCTATTTCTGATCCAAGTAGTCATCATAGCAGAGAGAAAGAACACCCTTGTCAGGGATGAGGAAAACAATACTTTGAGCATGAGTCCTGAGAAAGGCAATCCTATCCAAGTAATCATTAGACTAGGAGCTTTCGTAATGTGTTAGAAAAACTGGTCCAGTAGCAAATTTAAGTACTTTACTTTGAGGTGTCAGCTTCAGGTCACATAATAAAGAGTGTGGTATTCATTCTGGTAACAGTTATGTCATGAGAAGGCATTTACCATATCCCCAACATTGTCCTTACACCTTTCTGTGCATCGATTTATTAATCTGCACAACACCTGTGTGAAGAAACAAGGTACAGAGCACCTTGCCCCAAGTTCATGCCCTTCCTTGCCAGAGCCACCATTTATCCTAGTCTGGCTTCAGAGGCCAACCTGGGAAGACCACTGCTGCACAGCTGGGACAAGGGTTTCTGTGCCTGTGCATCTGTCTCTGCTTTCTCCTCTACAGAATTCTCACCTCTAAGAGGTACTTCACAGAATGACAACTCTAGCTGAGTAAATATCAGGAAAGAGAAGGAAAATAAAAAGTTTATTTCTTTTTAATGTTTTTTCTCATTGGGGAAAAAAGATTCTGGTTTCAAGGAGATAGAAGACCTGTTCTCATAAAATTATAAGTCATTGATAAAAGAAATTGAAGAAGATACAAATAAATGGAAGCATATACTGTGCTCATGGGTAGGAAGAATCAACATCACTAAAATGGCCATACTGCTGAAAGCAATTTATAGATTCAATGCAGTCCCTATCAAAATATCAATGGCATTTTTCAGAGAGCTAGAACAAATAATCCTAAAATTTATATGAAACCATAAAAAATCCTGAATAGCTGTAGCAATTTGAGAAAGAAGAACAAAGGTGGAGGTATCACACTGTCTGATACCAAACTATACTACAAGAACAGTAATCAAAACAGCATGGTACTGGCATAAAAACAGATATATTGATCAATGGAACAGAATAGAGAGCCCAGAAATAAACCCACACCTGTATGCTCACTTAATATATGACAAAGGAGGCAAGAATATACAATGGGTAAAGACAGCCTCATCAATAAATGGTGTTGGGAAAATTGGACAGATATATGCAAAAGAAAAAAGAAACTGGACCAGCTTCTTACACTGTATACAAGAATAGACTTAAAGTGGATTAAAGACTTTAAATATAAGACCTAAAGCCATAAAACTTCTAGAAGAAAACATAGGCAGTAAACTGACCGATAGTGCCAACGGTAATTTCGTTTTGTATATATCTCCTTTGGCAAGGGAAACAAAAGAAAAAATAAATAGGACTACATCAAACTAAGAAGATTTTGAACAGCAAAGGAGACCATCAACAAAACAAAAAGACAACTGACTGATTGGGAGAATATATTCGCTAATGATACGTCTGATAAAAGGTTAATATCCAAAATATATAAAGAACTCATACAACTCAACAACGAAAAAACAATCCAATTAAAAAATAGGCAGAAGATCTGAACAGATACTTCTCCGAAGAGGGAATACATATAGCTAATAGACATATGAAAAGGTGCTCAAGGTCACTAATCATCAGAGAAATGCAAATGAAAACCACAATGAGATTTCACCTGATACCTGTCAGAATGGCTATCAATAAATCAAAGAACAACAAGTGTTGGCGAGGATGCAGAGAAAAGGGAACCCTCATGCATTTTTGGTGGGATTGCAAATTGGTACAGCTGCTATGGGAAACAATCTGGAGATTTCTCAAAAAATTAAAAATGGATATATATACCTTTCTATCTAGCAACTGCACTTCTGGGTATTTATCCAAAGAAAACCAAAACAATAATTTGTAAAGGTCTATGCACCCCTATATTCATGGCAGCACAATTTACAATAGCCAAGATATGGAAGCAGCCTAAATGCCCATCAACAGACAATTGGATAAAGAAATTATGGTTCATATATACAATAGAATATTACTCAGCCATTAAAAAAAAATGAAATCCTACCATTTGCAATGACATGGACTAGAAATTATAATGCTGAGTGAAATAAGTCAGACAGAGAAAGGTAAATACCATATTATTTCACTTATATGAAGAATCTAGGGAACAAAAAGAACAAACTAATCAAAAACAGACTCACCAATATAGAGGAATATATGGTGAAGGCCAGAGGGAGGGGATTGGGGAGTGGAAGAATGGGGTGAAGGGTTAAAGAAGTAGAAATGAATAGCTGATAGATAGTCATGGGTATGGGGGTACAGCATAGGGAATCATTAGAATTAATATATTGGCTAAGTGGAGAGCCAGAGGAGAGAAAGAGCAATTAGGGAGATCATTTATAAACTATATAAACATCTAACCATTGTACTGTATACTCGAAAGTACTAAAATAAAATTTTTTAAAAAGATTTTGGTTTTACACTGACAAAAGAAAAAAAGAAAAGAAAAACACTACATATGGCTTTTTATGTGTGCATGAGAAAAACACCAAATTTCATACTACCCCGACCAGCTATAAAAAAGATTCTAATTACAGTGTGATTTTGACAATTATACAGTTTATAACAGTACATTAATGGTCACTTAAGGATGACAATTTAAAAAAATATATCTTAAATAAAGTAAATACAAACCTTTAGGAACTGAGGTCAGTTTTGCTTCTGCGATTCTGTATGGAACACTGTCACCCCTTCAAATGCTCCTGGCTCAATCCCATTACTATCAAGAGGGTTTGCACTCATTTCTGTGAGAGGAAATTACATAGTTTAGCATACATGTGTTATATAAGAAGGAAATTCAACAATGCAGAGATACACATCTCAAGAAAATTCTGAGAAATAGGAGCATTGCTTAGACTCTTTTTCATTCAGTGTATGTACTTCTTTGACTATTTACTCCCCTTTTTGTAAGTCTCATAAAAAGACTGCTTTGTTTTGCATAGACTGGAATATATAACACAGTCACTGTTTTGCTTTAAATTACAAAATTAGTAACTTATACTCTCTTTCAACCATGAATATGATCAACATGATCAAGGATTCATTGTAGTAATTTTACATTAGAAAACAAAGTCATCCTTCATATTAAAAATGTATGTGTTTGCCACTATGCATTTATTTGTCACCTAAACTTTTAAAATTATGTCATTTAGAAATTGTTACTCAATTAACAGAAATATAACCAAGAACATTCCAGTAAGTGAGGTTATTTGGTAAGTGCCAGACACTTGATTGAATTAGATAAGCGAATAAATGAATGAAAATATTGGTTAAGAATTTTGAATGGATATTGTAGGAGGTGTGGTTATTCCATGGGAGTTAGAAGTAAAATAGGGTGGAATTTAAAATCTACAACAAAAAAAATTCATTAGCTCAATAATTTTAAGCAAATAATGAAAAGTTAGATGTGCATTTGAAACAATATCTGAATTAATTTGTTACAATATATTTGAGTATGTTGTACTACTACCTTTAAATTAAGAATAATAGATTCGACCTATTAGGGTACAGTCAGAAAAACTAGGTGTTTTGGAGTGCGAGTGTATGTATATTACAAAAGGCATCCTTCAGTGCTATAAATTTTGTACAATAGTTTAATTGATTTATAAATGGCTTATCTAGGTGAAGGTTAATAGATTCAAAAAATTAATATTAGGAATTATCAATCTTAAATGTTGTTAATAATGATGATAAAAATCTCTACCTTTGCATATTACATAATTTCTAAATGTCTCATTTGTAAAAACTTACCCAGAACATGTAAAGTATTCATTCCTTTGAATGTCTCCTTTTGTATTTTCTTAACTTTATTATCATGAATTCTGAGTTCTGCTAATGATTTGGGAAGGTTAAGTGGTATTTCATTTAGTTGATTGTGGGACAAATATAGCCTTCTCAACTTCTTTGTGGTTAGAAAGGCTTTTGGGTGAATCTTTGTTAGCTTGTTGTTGTTCAAAATCAAAGCCTAAACAAAGCATAAAAAGTTACATCATATTAGGAAGCAGTAATTCTATAGTAATTAGTCAGTCATGGAAATCAATGCAAATAATAACATTTTGTATGTTCGATTAACCATGTTAATAAATTTTCAGCCCAATCTAAACTAAAACAAAACAAAACAAAACAAAACAAAAACTACTGAATTGGAACAGTGTGCAAAAGCTTTAGTGATTGCTTTTGTGCCTTTGAGTAAGTGATGCATTCATGTGGTTGAGGCCCCCCTCCAGTTTTCATTTCCCTTCATGAAAGTAATTGATGATATTAATTTTATCTTACTTAAAATCTGTGTATTCTGCAAAATTAAGTGTAGTGCATACCAAATACATTTTTGCATGCTTTTATTATCTACTTTTAAAATCTCTATTCTTTCTTTTTTCCTAATGTTTACCATCTTTCCCAGAATATACGCCTGTACTTAAATGCCTACAAAACACCCTCAGACGTATTTCAGACATTCGGAAGACAGAGGTAGGTCCTGAGGAATGACTCAACCCTTTCTCAGTTCCATGTGATGTTAGCAGCACACTTTAGAGGAGACAACCTCGCAGTAAAAGTGCTTGTAGCAATGCAACTCTGTGTCCTCTACAGCTAAGCCCTTTGTGCCACATAGAGCATTATGACTGCCTCTTTCTCGGTCTGCTGGGATGTAAGAACTTCAGAAACAAAACCAAGCAAGTCCTTGGTAATTGGGACTTGTCAATTACCCTAGTAATTATTTTCACTGCAAAATTAACATAGTTTAGCCCTTGCTTTCCTGCCAGATTTTGCAGAAATAATTTTAATGTTTCCTAAGAGCAATGGCAGGTAGCTTAGCATTCCTTAGGACTTTTTATACCTCTTTGCTAGTCTGGATCCTCTCATTCTTTCAGGAACAGCTGTAGATTAATTCCTTTTATGAATTTTGTCTGCAGTTCCATTCTATAACATTCTTCCTATTTCCAGACTGAGTTAATATGCCTTTCTGATATTATTCATGTTATTGTTGCACAGAAGAAATACAAATGCTTTAGCAGTTAAACTCCCTTTATTTTTATGTTTATTCGTTCCACTGTCGGTGCTGTGCTTCTGCCTTTTCTTACCCCTCTTTCAGACATATCACTACAGTTAAAATTTTTACCTGAGAAAAGTTAAGCCTAGCATAAGAGATGAAACTGCATTTTGTTACCAACTGATAAGTTGTACTCCTTTCTGAATGTCTGATGCCAGTTAAGAGTTTGTTCCTTTTACCTTTGGTTATACTGAAATATGGGTCTGTGAAAGGAAGGCAAGGTGGTGAACTCACACTTAACCTCATGAGATAAATTTAACAAAAATTCTTTCTTTCCTTTTAGTATTGAGGAAATGGGCACGGTGAAGAAAATTGACTTGCCTCCTGCGTGGCCCAGCCCCTTGGCCCTGCACACTTTGTTCTTCCTGTTGTGTGCACTTCCTGTGGGCTGCCACTGTAAGGAACCCCAAAGGGAACATGTGCCTCAGTTAGATCCAAACATCATGTATGGGGTTTTGTTTTCTTTTTCCCCTCTGGTTAAGACATACAGTTGTCAGAGCTGTATAAAAGGAAGTATAAGTAATATAAAATGGGCAGGAATTTTTATGTAGTACCGTCAAATGCTGCCCCAGCAAGTTAGATGAGCAGAATATCTCCAGTTAAGCTGTACTTTCAGTGTTGGCTTTTTGCATAAAAATTCCAAAAGTGGTAGTCACAAAGCCCCAAACAATGTGGTTATATGTAAGGACAGAAGATGAGAAAAGTATTACCCTTTTAGAAGTAGGACAATGATTTTTCATGATGAATGTGGCTGTAATAATGGACTGAAAGTGAACAGGGACTATGAGTATGTGTGTATGTGTGTGTGTATGTGTGTGTAATGATCTCATATGTTCTCTAATGCTGAATTGTCCTTTGTATAAGAACCACAGTGCCAAACAAGCCATTAAAACATAATATAGAGAATTTATAGAACATCTAAATATTTTGATTCTCTTAAAAAATAGATACCATATAAGATGATACTATAATTAAATTAATGTTTTGAAATATGCAGGATGCCCACAATTAAAGTATAAAGTATGTACTTTAAAAAGTGCCTTAAATTAGTACATTAGCCAATCTGGAAACACTAGGCTGGTGACAATAGTAGTTAATAGTTGGGTGTTGAGCTTACATATATTCACTCATATAGTCTAAATACCGCTCTGAAATCCATGCTATTGTTATACTCCTTTTATAGCTGAGGAAGGTCGGGCTTAGAGAAGTAAGATAGGAGCCCAGGTCCCCTACACTGTAGAACGCTCTCCCTCCCAACACAATGGCATATAGAAATGGACTAAAAGAAAATTAACAAGGCCTAAGGTAGCTTCTCATACCTTTTTAAATTCTCATTTCCCAGTGATTAGCAAGAATAAATGTGGACTAAGTCCCTTTAACACTCCTTCCTAAAATGTAAATAAATAATGATATGGTGACTTAAAAATTTTGTATAATTTCAGTATTAAATATGACTAATTATTCTTTTGATTATAGCTGAATATAGGTTAAAGGAGGGGTAGAAGCATTCATAGGCTATATTTCCAACTTCTGAGGGTAGAATAATGGCCTTGCCGCAAAAGTTTCTGTGGTCTTCGGTGAGCAAGGTGGACTGGATGGATCCTTGACGGAGTCTATTGTGCTATTTCGGTTTATCTTAATGTTTAAGTGAGTCCTCTGTTATAAGATAAACATATGTTCTTCTAGTTGCTCATATGTATGTATATTATGTGGCAGCTATGGTATGTATGGAGCCTACCCAAATCTGAGCTGTCCGCATGGTACACTTGAAAGGAAAGGGAGCAATCAAGGGCCCATGAGCTCAGCTGTCTGGAAGCTCAGTGAAGAGAATGGCTTTGCAGGAAGGTTGACTTATCTCCCTTTAGGCACCACTCCTTCCAGACAGGCTTGGCCTGTGGATTGAGCAAGAGAGCCTAGTAAAGAGCATCCTTCGTGATGCCGAGAACATGATCAGCCTGATTGTCCTTGCTTATCCAGCTGACAGACAGGCACTGGTTTGCATAATGGAACACAATAGTCCCCTTTCCTTGCCTTCTGGAACAGGACAGTAGGGTCTGTGCACTGGCCCAAGGGTAATGAAGAGGGTCGCCTCAAGTCTGTCAGATACAGGAAGGTAACAGGTCTGCATGGATGGCAGCAATAGACATGTGGTCATGGTGTCTCTGCCTTCCCTCTTAATGCTATAATTCTGCTGCAGGTGACAAGATCCACATTTCTTCTCTCTAGCACAGCATAAGAATGTGAGAAAATGGCCTGGAAAAGCAGTATTGGTTTACCACCATAGCTTAGTATAGAAAAGAGACTGTCCTACCCTAACATCATGCTGAGGGGAAGAGATGATACCCCATGCCTGTGACAGTATGGAATCAGCTTCTCCCAACAAATTAATTCCAAATTAAATTATAAATTTTACTTGCTAAAATCTAAAGGCCCAAAATGTTAAAAAGAGAAATAAGAATCTTTTAAATCTTAGAAAATTAAAATATTAATAATTATAGTAAGGAAAAAATTTCATCTTTAAAGGTCTAGAAAAAAGAGCCTTATATTAGTCAATTAACTATATTGCATGTGTTACTGTTAGACATTTGTGGGCCTAAGTCAGTGGGTTTGAGTACAGGTTCTCTTACACTATATGCTAATAAGTTCCTATAAATAATCATAATCTTATTCATTTTAGTGTATAATGACTTTAATTATCTAAGTGAATCATAAGCTTATTTAAGGACCATTTACTTAATTCTGAGGTCACTGCCTATTACCAGGCTGTTATTCAGCAAGCATCAATTGCATTAAATTATTAATTGAATTAATTCTGTAATATTTCATTAACTTGAACACTGCTGATTAACAGGGATTTTGTCATTCTTCACACACAGAAAAGTAAGACTTGTTTACATGAATAAATACAAGTAATCATTTTAGCAGTGATAGAGATTTTCACTCATATTTGAAGATATGAGGATATATTCTTACATAAAGTGAAGTGAGTCCTTTAAAATCATTTTCTTTGATTTCCTTAATTTTATTGTTTTGAAGGTCAACCATTCGAGTATCAAATGGAATGTTGCTTGGGACGGAGGACAAACCTGAGAAATAAACAAATATGTTACATACATGTATACTGAAGATGAGATTGCCAATATGTTATGAATGTGGGTTTGTTAAAATCTATTAAGGAACAGATGATTTAACATGTGATAGATGACAAAAACAATGTTCTTTGGAAAGGCCCAAAGAGCTTTTCAAGTCATTTATTTATTTTTACAAGGTGTCTAGCAGGGTCTAGCTGTCACTGCCCATCTGCTGCAAGGTAACATGAGATGGAGGTAAATAGAGCATGCCAGTACAACTGCAAGGAAGTGACTGACGGCTGAGGCACAGCTTCTGCTGATGCACTTTTAGCTGAGGAAAATTAAAGTGCTTTGTAAATTTTCAGGCTGTTGTAGTGCTAAATTGAAGTCTGTGAATTTTTATCATTTTAAGAGCCTCAACATGTAGAATATTATGCTTAGAAAATAGATGAATTAGATTATTTTCATATACATTATCAAAAATTTAGCACCCATTTCTTTTAATGAGCTTCTCTAATTAGTCACAAATTATTTGATTTATAAAAACTTATTTATCCATAACCTATTGTTGACATCTAGGTGTACAGTATACTTTTATTGAATTCATCACCCACAGCATTAGTTATTTTCTAGCCATGTGCTACACTTTGAAGTTACCTTGGCCCACCTGTTAGTCAGCATTCTCTCTTTGCAGGTACAAGAATAGTTTCCTTTTTCTATCTCAGATTAAGGTACAACTGCATCTTCTTTGTGTAGGTTCTCGATAAATGTTAATTAGATTATTTAAAAAACATAAATGTATTTTTCCCTCTTGAATTAAAAAACAGAGCAGAAAATTACCAGGAGCTGTACATGGTGTGCTTCCTTGCTTTTTTATTTTATTTTTTTGCTTTCCAGATGGCTGGACATGCCCATCCCTGCTTGTTGTCAAACATTCTGTACAATAGTTATGTTTGATGATCATAGGGTCTTATTTTTCCGCAATATTTTATTATTGAAATGATCAAACATACAGAAAAGCCAAAAGAATTTTACAGTGAAAACCCATATTCTCTTTCTATTCTCAATACTTCACTATACTATGCTTACTGACCATCCTTTGATTCATCTTTAAAAAGATACATTTTAAAGTGAGTTTCAGATATATAAGTACAGTTTTGGTGAAGCCAACCCTACTCCTAAAGCTATATTTAATAGCTATAATTGAAGAATTCAGTATCTAAATATTGTGAATATCAATATTTCACTCTGTAGCCTCCCTCCGTACTTTAAAACTGAAAGCTCTTTTAAGAAGTTTGACCATAAATAGGAAGAGAGAAAAGGTGGTAACTTGTTGGGACAGCAAGGTTTTGTTAGTTTTTTGTTTTTTGTTTTTGTTTTTTTGATTTTAGAAAATGAAGTGGAAGGTCTTATAGGAAGCTGGAAGTCCTGTAGGAAGGGCCTAGTAACACAGACTTTGACAAACCTTCCCCTGCCCTTCCCCTGATGAAATTAGGAGCTCTGAAAAGAATTTAATTTCCTGAGAGAAAGAACAACAGGTGTCCAAACCTTTTTCACTGTCAGTCATAGGGGAGATGTGGTATACATTGCTAATGGTGACATGTCATTTTAAAGATGTCAGATTATTACAGATGGCCTGAAGTGAATTTCATTTAATAAATTTTTTCAAAGCTAACATATTCAGGAATACACTATTTGCAAACAGCTGTCTGTAATGAGGTAGTTTGTTTTTTTCTCAGCTTTTTGCCGATGGTCATATGCAGGAGCAAAGCAATATAGTGCTTCTCAAAACATCTTCAAGTTGAAGCAGATGACTTTGCTCTGGAACAAATATGAAGGGCCATCACATGAGGATCATCTGTGTTGAAGATGAACTCCTCTTTAGTTGCAATCTTAACCTGAACCAATTCAGTTTACATCCCTCTGTATCAAAGTAGGTATGTACATTTTTTTATTGTAATTTTTGTTTTACAAAGTGCTTTCACATGCACCAACTCTGCAAGCTGATGGTAGAGTTGTTTCCTGCATGGGATGCAGCTAAGCAATGACAGTTCATTCTGATATTCTTTAACTCTAATCGTTTCTCATACCAGGGTCTGTCTCAGCTTCTGCCTTTCTCCTTCCTGCTGCTCTTCCCACACTTATTCTGCATGTGCTTCCAGACTAGCTTTTCTCAAATATTGTTCCATCTTTCACCTCTTTTCACAAGAATGCCAAAGGTAAAGCTTAAAACTCATTTTTCCTAGCCTGTGTAGTCCATTAAGAGTTTCCCAATGATTCTTGCTCATAGTAATCTCTTTTTCTGAATGCTTTTTGTTCACGTCTCTTATTTTGTTCCTTAATAGCACACTTTTTAAAGTCTCTGGAGTGGGTTGTAACAAGCTTTGACTATTGCCACAAATGCTGTAGCAGTAGGAAATGAGTCTAAAGATTTCAGAGGCATCATCTGCTCATAGGCATTCTGGAAGTTGCCCTGATGGGAGGTGTGTGACAAACCTTGGCTTCCTGCGTTATGGCAAATTTGAGCCATCACTTCCTTTGGAAATAGCTGTGTACAGCAACTCTTGATGTGAATTTCAATCACACCCTCTCCCTGAGTCACGTATCAGTGTGCCCCTCTGTCTGAGAACACCTTCATTAGAAATATTTAAAAAATAAAATACTTGGCAGAGAATTACACATTCATTAGAGAGTTTAGAAAGTAATCTAGTTCAGCCACTTCTTTTCTTGAGCTTAGCCTTTAAAATGTCTAGATTGGAGATTTCACAACTCTATAACGTATTTATTGTCCTGGACAGTAATTTACTTTGTTATTGTAGAAATTTGCTAGAGAGCACAATCTCAATCTGGTAACTGAGATAAAGAAAGTACAAAAACATCCATTTTTTTCTGAAGGAAGTTAAAATGAAACACTTTGGTTCAAATTTGGGAAGAAAAGGAAATGTTCTATATATGAAATTGCCATTGTTTACCTCTGATTTTCTAGATTTTTAAAATAAGTTGAGATGCACTTTCCAAAATTTAACTGAAAAATCTGCTTTTCTAGATTTTTAAAGTAAGTTGAGATGCTTTCCAAAAATTTAACTGAAAAATCTATTTACAGTTAATGAGCTGATTTTTGAAATTTTAGTGAGAACTTTTTCTATTCTTTTAATTTTGTCAGAATGACATTATTCTCCAAAACAAGTTGACATATGTTCTTACCTAGATCAGAACAGTGTACAACTCTTGAGTAGCATTGGCATCCAAATGGACATGTTGTAAACAGATCGAATGGGAAGAAGGGGTTAACTGATTCTCTTGCTGGAAAAAGAGAGTTGTCAGGGTCAGTGTCACCATCACCTTCATCCTCCATGTCCTTGAGCATCATGTTCTTCAGTGTCATGTGTGAAGGGCGGAATAAGGGTTTGGCGGAGCACAAAGTCAAGAACACTAGGAGCACACACTCCTTCATGTCGTCTTGTATAGTGGACCAATCTAAGACTAAGACATTGAAGATTAAGTTAAAACTTTAAACAGATACAATTCTTGCATCTGTACATTTTTCGGAGCTGACAAATACAACAAAATGACATTTTTATCCATCGCTATAAGAGAATAAATTTATAAAAAATGTTAGAAAGCAGTTCAGCAGTACACATTGGAAGCTTTAAAATTATCTTTATTTTTCATCCAGTAATCTAACCTCAGGAAATAATTCTAACATGCATAAATATATCATCACAGAATTATATAATAGCAAAAAATTTAAAACAATACTATGGTTAAAAAATAGTAAAATAAATAAGGGTATATTCATGAAGTACTTTGTAACCCATAAAATATTTGCAAAGATGTCAAAAATATGAAATATTTTCTTGAAATGAAAAAAAGCAAACATAAAAAATCCATGCATACCAAACAAACAAAAGTCCTGGCATAAATATACGCAAATGATAATCTCCAGGTGGTAGAATCATGAGAACCACTTGTGTCTTTTTTTAAATTTTTATAATGAGCAGTAAGTGCAACTTTTATAGTTAGGAAACTAGTAAATATTTTTTTAAAACAAAAACATTATCATACCTGTTTCCCAGATCCTTCCTTTTCCTTAATGTCTATGTCACTTTTAAAGTAAAATCTTCATGTTCCCTTAGTGCAGCAGTCCCCAATCTCTTAGGCACTAAGGGACCAGTGCTCCTATGAGAATCTAATGCCTGATGATCTGAGATGGAGCTGAACGGTGATGCTAGTGCTGGAGAATGGCTGCGAATACAGATAAAGCTTTGCTCCGTAGCCTGCCGCTCATCTCTTGCTGTGCAGCCCAGTTCTTACTGGGCCACTGACTGGGTTCTCAACCCAAGGGTTGGGGACCCCTGCCTTAGCACAACATCTAGAAGTTTAATGACTCTCTCTCTCCCATCACCCTTCTCAGTCTCACTCTCAGAATTGGTTACTTTCTCCCGTGTCATTTGGATTTCTTCTTTATAATCTGTTCCATTATCTAATACCTGATCCAAAGCATGTGAGATCCAGACTATTCTTTCTTACTCATCTTTCCACTGCTTTCTGTTTGTTTGATTGATTGATTGATTTTAGTGGGGGTGAGGCAGGTTTTGCTTTCAGTTGTATTTTTTAAAGCCCATACAAAACTGGAATGTACGAGCAAGAACCATCTGAGCATAGATAGATTTGTTATCCGATGGTGGATATTCCCACAAGTACATTTGCATATCATGGTTTCTTAACCATTACCTGTGAAACATACATTCTTTGTAATTTTCAAAAAGTTAAAAGCATTACGAAGTCATCTAAAACACACTCATTCCAGTCTTCCCTTTGGGCATGCATTTGGCTACACAGATGCCTGTCGATGAGGCTGTGTCCTAGCAAGAAGATATCTGCACTCACTCAGATGTTCCTCAGCTAAGTCACCCAGCAGTACTTCCAGAGTAAATCAGGGTTGATCCAGCCTTAGGAAAACCTGGCCCCCCAAATCCTCTAATCATGCCAGCTGCTTACAATTTCCCAGAACAGAGGAATCAGCTTTAACATCTCTTTCTGGACATAAAAATCAGAAGTTAATAACATAATTAAAATGCTTAGTTATATGTGATATGACTTTTAATCACCAAGGAAGGATTTAAAAAATAAAAGCCCTACTATCATCAGTTATTAACCTGATAACATTATTTAATTCTTAGAAATCTAAATGGTGACATAAATATTTTGCCCAATGGGTAGCTAGACATCACCAGCTTGATATGTGAGGTTTTCCTGTGATAACCCACACAATCTGGGTTAGAGATTGCTGGGAAAGAGATTATAGGACATATCTGAGAATGGCAAAAGCTTTTTATATTTTAATAATCCTATACTGAAATCCTATTTCAGAACTCTGCACTGCCTTTGTGAAAGAGTCAATGTAGTTTATTCTAGATTCATCTCTCATATTAACCAGGAGGAGTAGGATGTGCAAAGAGCTTCATTGGCTTCCTCAAGGCCACATGAGTAAAGAGAATGTGTCCTATGTGTCCCAACTCATTCTCTGCATCTTCTGTTATAGCCCACGCAGGAACCCTTACAACTGTTCTCCCAAAATTTAGTGGTCTCACAGATACATTCTGTCATCTCTTCCTCTCCAGCTAGTACACACATTGTTTTCTGTTTTCTGGTAAACATTTGTACAGAAAGGGGTGCATGCATAGCTTGGTTTGGCAGAGTGGAAGTGGGAGTAGTTGCGTGGTCAGATTTGTGTGGTCACAGAGAGATTGTGCTGGCAATTCAAAGCCAGCAGCTTCCGTCAGCTGTTCTAGGGGATGAGCAGGTTAGTATTCTGTATTCCTATCACCCTGGAATCCTGACCTGAGTGGCCAGTTAAGGTCAGCTGGGCTTTCTTTCCAGTATCACTTTGTCTCTTGCACATTATTTCTGCTTCATGGCTGCCTGCCTAACTTAGGTCCACTGTTTCTTGATCTTAGGCTTCTTTGTGGTTCCTGGGGCTCGTTAATGCTTGGTTCCCAGCTTCACCTTGACCTCCAAATCTCTCATTCCCTAGCTAATTCAGTTCTTGGTCCTTAGCTAAACCAAAGCTTATCCTGGTACCAATTTATTCTTTAACATTGTTTCGCATTGCACCTTTATCTTTTGGGTCCATAGCTGCCCCAACCATGTCTGACCTTGGTAGAGAAGCAGTTGAATTAAATGTTATTTGAGATCCTGTATCTGGCTTTGTTTGAGGTTGCTAGAGTTTTTCAGTGGCATCTGTCAGGTACCTGCTTTGTACTAGGCATAGTGTTAGAATGTGGAATCTGTGAAGGGCCTCTCTTAATGGAGATGCCTTTCCCTATCCTCTTTCTTGCTCAAAAGCAAAACCACAGCTCCTAATCTGCTAATTTTAGGAAGTATGGGACTATTATAAAAGTAATACTTAGTCAGATGCATTAATAGAAAAACTGAAAAATAAATATCCAAGTTTGTAAGTAGAACTAAACTTCAAGTAGCCCGTGCTGACTGTATACACTATGGCTCAAATACTTTGGAAGAATCTCCAGATGTGTGGTCCCCAGATTCTGATAGTAAAATTCATCATCATAAGTCTCTCTCCTCTTCATAACCCAGTTTATTGTTTGAGACCAATAGAAATAAAGACATCTATAAAATATACACTCATGTGAAAAAGATTAAAATAGAATACACAGACCTAATAAAGAGGGATAGTGAGATTATGAGTGAAAGATTATTTTCCTCTCTGATACATATTTTTAAATTATTATGTTGCTTTCTAAATATTTTAAATATCAGCCTGCCAACAAAACTAACTTTGCTCTGGTCCTCCATGTACTTTTGTCTTTTCCTCCCATTTCTGTAGCAGTAGACAGTACCATTAAAGGTTTCCTACACACTGTCCCCTAAAAGGCCATTAACAGTGCCCACCTGTTGGGAAGTTGTTTGGGACTACAATTTCTTGATGCCTAGCCCTATTTACTATAGTCCATGGGAGAGGAAGTTTGGTAAAAAAAAAAAAAAAAAAAAAAATTATGAGTTAGTTTGCTGGTTGTTTTTGAGTTTCCGTATTTTTTTTTTTGTAGAAACTGAGAGGTATAAAGGTTATAGTTTCCCAGTCTAAACCAGAAAAATCTTTTTAACCCTTAATATATCTGAAATTTAGACCTAAGAAAACCATAAAACTTTAAGAATCATGTACAACAAGGTGAATGTGTTAGAGTACCAAAGTAGGAAACCAGGACAAGTAGGCTTTCCCTGTGGCCTGGCAGCTGGGTATTCATCTTCACTCCTATAGACCCCACCATCTTTTCCGCTTCCTGCTCCTGCACTATTCATGGTGCCCTGTGACAGGAGAGCCTGAGAGTGCAGTGCAGGCTAGGATGAGAAGAACAAGTGTGACTGACATAGAGCTGGAGGACACAGAGAAGCCAGGCAGACAGACTAAGGAGAGGAAGGAAGCCAGGCATGTGAAGGGGGTGTTTTTTCTTTTCTATGTCCCTTCCTAAGGTTGCTGACCAGCCAGACCCTCCCTTCCTCTCTCCCTTCCACTTTGTCCTTTCTTATACTGATTTGTTATGTGAGACCCTTGCTGCCTTAGATTAGGTGGAGACTTTGGCCTGCTAGATTAGACAATGGCACATGTATGGTAGTTAGGAAGCTTTCCAGTTGCTGGCTGGTTGGGGCAGCCACCTGTCATGCCTTCCTGGGCCCTTCCTTGGTGAATAAGAGACCTGTGGAAGCAGGAAATGTCATCTAGTTGAAACTCCCTCCTGATGTTGGAGGTTCCTCCAGAAGATTCTGGACCAGATAATATGTCCACTTTCGCTTGCATGACTCCAGTGAGAGGAATCAGGGAGCACACCTCCTCGAGAGGCATCCAGTTCAACTGTTGTCCATCTGTGGTTGATAGAAATTCTTTATGTTGAAACCAAAAATGCCCTCTGGCACATTTGTCTCACTTTACTAGTTCTGTCTTCTGTTAGTCATATAAAATTAATCTTATATTTTTGCATTCTCATATTCTGGTTACTTGAAAAGAGAAATCACCATTTACACCCTTGTAGACCACAACTTCACCTTATTCCATTTTAGCAATTTTTTTTCAGTAGAAAAATATTGGAATGTCCAGTAGGGAATACCATGTACCATTGTTTTTTTTCTATTATTCAGAAAAAATGTAGAGAATATTTTTCTCATTTAAAATGATAAGACTTTTAGTTGTTTGTCTTATTTTAAATTTCAAGTTTATTAATATGGCTCAAACCATATTAATCTACTTAATTAATTTTGGTGGTATTTAAATTGTGTTATTTTTTAAAACCTTTAAAAATATTTGCCTTGTTCTCAGAGAGACTCAGTATTTTACCAATTTAGACCAATTTTGCCAGAGATTCTTATCGAAAGCTTTGGGTCTTGGTTTCAAGTTCCTCTTAATCAAAATAATAGTTGGAATATTATTAATGTTAATATTATTAATGTTATTAATAAACCATGGCCCATTAAGATTTTGCTCCCCTTGTCCTCTTTTACATTGAAGAAGCTGAGGCCAGCCTTCCAGTCCTGCATTCTACCCTACTGCCACAGCCTCCTCCATGGGTCTTAACCCCACAGTAACTTTAGATAGTAAACCAGACTCTTTTGGATAAGAGGTTTGCCCAGGTCTCAAGACTGGGAAATTAGCTAAGAAATGTCTTTCTGAATTTTCATAAGTTCCTATTTTCCACTTAAATTTTCCACTTAAATTTTCCACAAACTTAGAATGGAAAATTTGTCTAAGTGAAATGGTATTTCCTCTCAGACACTATTATTAGGAAAATAAGTCACTGTGTTTTTAAATCCTATGCTTAAAGGTCTGCTTGGCAACTTTTCCCCTTGGCTGAAATATTTCTATCAATTCACAAGTACCAATAGTAGTTTTCAGTATATATATGTTATATAACATACTTCGTGTATTCACAGAAAGATTCTAGACTAAATTCAGGTATAATCAAGGCACAGCTTTGTACGTGAACAAGTTAAATGTTCAAACATGCATTTGGAAACTTATTCATAGTATTCATAGTATGTTTTGGTTATGAAAACTGATACTTTTATAGACTATGCTTTCCTTAAAGAAATAAACTTTACCTTAGAAGTATAAATAGCATCTGATTAAAGACCTTGCTGGCCACTTTTCCTTTTATACCAATTTTGTCCTTCATCAGTTTTTCATTGTGTCTGACAACCTAGCTGTCTTAAAAAGCAAAAAACTTTTACCTCTTCATTTTTATAGGTGTTTCCTATAGTGCCTTAAGACTTGGGCTTATAAAGTTAATCTGTTTTGTCTCAAACCTCAGATCAGTTACCAGATATTCTTTTAAATGCAGTAGTTAGTTGTAACAAAAGACTGCACATTCCCTCGTCTTCCCTCCACTACTATATTACTAAACAATGAAAATAAAGAAAACATCAAGATGCTTTCACATAGTCTCTGGGTTCATGATTTATTTTTCTTTTCTTTTTCTTTTCTTTTTTAAACAACCCAGTGGATTCTTGGTGGTATTAAAAACAAAACAAAACAAAACAAAAAACACTTTATTTTTGGAGAGTTATAGACCCCTCAGGTTTCTTTGTGATTTAATCCTACACCATGTGGCCACTGTTATGGCTGTCACACCTCTGAACAGATTAACAGAAAGAATGCAGTACTCTATTTAGATTATGAAGCAGTGGAATATCAAATACATTGTTTAATTTTTTTTAAATATTGGACTTAATAAAGATTTTATTTTGGGATGGGACAAAGGAAATCTTTGTTTTAAATTCAGACTTTATGGATTTTGTGAAAAGAAGTTTCTAATTTTTCATATTGAATATAGAGCTAGTTAACCTATTGCTGATAGACATTCTTTCCTGGAATTATATGGATTTCCATTTTAACTTACAGTGTCATTTCATTACATAAGAATAAGAAAGACATTTATCAAGAGAAAATAGGAATATTCAAATGTGTAAGTAAAAATGAATAATTTGAATAATTCATGTTTTAAAATACATTAGAAAATAGTCTTACATTTCAAAAGAAATATTTGCTGTTTTATTTTATTCGTGATATTTTCAAACTTCCTTATCATTAATTATTAAGGTACTATTTCATTAAGAACATACAGAAGTTTGTTTAAATGATTTTTAAAATCAAGCACGTTAATATTTATGGTAAAGCATAATGACAGGTTTTCATTTAGCTTTAAAAAATGTCACAATTATATTGAAAATAAATTCATTATAAAACATAAAATGCTAGAGTAATTTCAGGTTGAATTACGTGCTGGTATTTAAGAAATTAATTATACATATAATCTTTATCATATAATTTATAAGCATTTATGTTAATAATATTAATGTCTCCTTAGTATTGATTATAAAATAATTGTACACTGGTACATGAAAAAAAAGACATGAAAACATACCTTATAAGAAGAGAGTAAGTCCTCTTGAAAGTAAAATTTTCCACTGTGTGCTACTTATCTGTAATGAAAATGTTCTCAGGTACTTAAGAAGATGAGGTATTACATTTAAAAGAAAAGCACCCTTCAGCAGAGTCTGGTGTGGCTGCACTCTGGGTGACACTGAAATAAGCTGCTTCCACAGATTAGCCCATGTTAGTACTGAGAAGCGAGATTAAAACTTGTTACTGCTCATGTGTTTTCCATCACTGTTTGTATTGTAGCCAAGTCTTCTAGCTAAACTCTAGACGTCTACTGGAAGATTCTGAAGAAAAAAAAAGTGTTTAATAATGCATGGCAACTGGCCATTGAAAATATGGTCAAAGTCATTCAAGAAGTAGCTGATTTAAAATAATACTTTATGAAATTCTTAAATCAATAAATACTTATAGATTTAAATTTTTTAATTCATTCATCCTATATAGACCAACAAAACATTTGTCAGTCTTAGTAAAGAGTACCAACATTATTGAAATATAAACCCAAACTCCAGATATATCTGAGAAGGGAGCCATGCTATTGTTTTCTTCAGATGACTGAAGTTATATCAAGTATTCTTAAGATTTTCTTTAAAAACTTTTAGCCCTACCATAGACATGTCAGGAGAAATGTAAACCGGGCTCTATACAATGACCCAGCCCCAGCCTATGTGCTGTGATACAGACATAAACACATAGATCCAGGTGATACCTGCTTAGACTTTCCCTTTTTGAGAGAATATCAGCTGTGACCATACAGTTTTTAGGGAGGACGTGGGAACAGGAAGACATCATTCTCTGAGAAGAAAGGCATTGTTAGCATGCTCTTTCCCACTTACCTCTGAGAGAATGCCCAATTCCCACATCAACTAAGACATCATCCTTCAAGAGAGGACATTTTTCTAAATCTCATGAGAAAGACTCACAGTGCTAGGTGATACCAATGGGTCTTCCTGGTATGCAAAGGTGGGGGTCAGTGTGGTTGCAAAGCACATTTCCAGTCAGCAGAGTCTCTTCTCTCCTTCTGTAAAGAATCTGACTATCCTTCCTTACCTCCTAGAGAAATGGCAGCTACAGCCATAGATAGGTAGCGTGGCCATGCCCAACTTAAATAAAATACCCTTACTTGGACCTCAAATTAGTCATTTTCATACACTGGCTCCCAAGAGGCTTCAGGCCTGCTCCAGATGCACCTGAGGAGTGGCAGTCCTCCTGTTTGCTTAGAATGCTCATGTTCCCATTATCCAGTTACGTTTAGTTCAAAACGTGTATCTGATACCTTTATGAATTTGGACATTTGGAAACTTGAACTGGATTTTATTAACCTGAGTTTCATCAGAGCTGTGGCTATATATGGGAAGCTCTTGGGGAAAATCCCATTTGTCCTGCACAATGTTTTGCTTTTTAAATTTTAACTGAAGTATATATTACAAAAATATAAACACATTGTGATGGTATACTCAATTAATTTTCACAAACTGGACCCTGGTCAAGAAATCCCCGCATTCCCAGAGCCGTCCTCAGAATCTCTCTCTTCAGAGGCAGCTACTGCCTGATTTCAAACAGTGTAACTTATTCCTGAACTTTACATAAATGGATCAATCATACAGGGCATTCTCTTTTGTGTCTGGCTTTCTTCATTCAGTGTTATGTTTTTGAGATCTATCTAGGTCATTGTGGTTTAGCAATCATTTGTTCATTTTCATTACTGTGTGGTATTCTGTTATGTGAATATGCCACAAATTGTATATTTTATATATGATTTTGTATATAATTTTATAATATATACATAGTCAACTAGGTTAATTCCTGTTCAGAGTACAGCTCTGAATATTAAACATTCTTTTTGTCTGAGGCTCATGTGTATGAATTTTTAAGTGGAATTGCTGTATTTAAAAATTATGAGGTTCGAAGTTCTCTTGAAAAGTAAAGCTTTGCCATCCTGTTTTTACATGGTACCACTTGCCTTGGGCTGAGTGGTGGCTCCTTTTCTCAGTAAGACATGTACTTCTCACTCTCTACCTTTGCTTTTGTTCACATAGGTTATCCATGTCACCCTACACTCAGTCATGTCTTCTACACAGGCCTTCTAGGTGGGGTTCTACTTTTTTGTCTGGAGAGCTGAGAGACACTTCCTGTGAGGTTGTTTTTCTGAGGGTTTGTTACATCCTCTTTCTCTTCTCTCTACTTGTGAACCCAAACTTATCTTCTACCAATGTCTTGGCTTTGATCTTTGGTCAAAGGGCTTGAGGAAAGAAATAGGCCCTGGCGTATAATGCTGGTTTGGAGTGATGTATTTGACTTGCTCATCCTATTCTGCAGACAGCATAGCCAGGCATTGAACCCAGTATCCAGACCCCCTCCCATAGTTTTGTGACTGAAGGGTCTGAAGATCCACCTCACAACTGCAGACACACCATTTGGAAAGAAATTGAAATTTTTCCCCACACCTTTGCAGATTGTTATTCCAGACATAGCAGTGTACCTCTTCCCTAAAATAGTGTGAGGAAAAAATCTTCTGTTTTTGGTTCCCGTAGGGGTCCTGTGGAAGGGATCTAATTATTTTTATGTCTTTGTTTGTTTGTTACTTTTATTATTTGGTTTTTGTCTCATCATGCTTTGGTCTAATGTTGGAGGATTAGTTTTACTATATCAAACAATATCTTTAGGGATCATGAATAACCTGTATATTGTTACGTGGTAAACAAAAAAATTAAATTACAAAACTGTGAAAATAGTAACATTTTATGAACAGAGACATGGATTGCCATAAAAAGTACTTCAACACAAATTTCTTTCATGGCTCAATATATTCCAACCATGTAAAAATAAATTGCTTATGACCCTTCCTGACCTCCTGCTGTAGAAATGGAGCAGTTCAAAGTCCAAACAAATAAAAACTGGAAAGGGTGTTAGAAGTCATCTTATTCAAATAAAGAATATAGTGGATGAGGATTAGGGGTGACTGTGGCCATTTGTGATGCTTTCCTGAGCTCAGTTATCACTCATGTGATTGAGTTTTGTGGTGTTTACCAGCTAGTATCTGGGGTCTCCTTCCCTCTCTGTCCTCACTTTCTAAGTACAGTGAAATGGGTTGTATAACAGTCTGTTGGTCTATCTGTTCATTCAATGAATGTTGTTAAGTACTATAGAGAAAAGCAAGATCAGGGGAGTAGAGGGAGGTGGGAGGGGGTTTAGTCATCAGTGAAGCACTGAGGGATGTGAGAGAGTATGCCTTGCAAATACCTAGCTTAAGAATGTTCTAGGCCATTTAATCCCAGGATATAAATAGCATATGTTCTTTATGTATAACATAGAGGTTATATATAGTAGACTTCTAAAATGAGTGGATGGTTATGATTTCATGGGTTCTTTTTTGAATGTGTCCCTCATGGTGGACTAGATTCTGGTTTATAATGAATTGTCTTTATATTGTGGTGTACATCACAACCCACGAGCAGTATTCAGTCTGCAGATGTGTTATGTTTGGAGCATATGGTATTTTTAAAAACCAGGAAATTTTATATCAAAGTTCAAATTTACAGAATATCTTTTTAAAAATCAATCTGACAAAGCCAGCTCTTAATTCCTGTGCTGTTCCAGCAATTGGCTATGCTCATGGTAGCAACCATCTTCAGATGGGCTCCTGGTCTCTGGTTCTTGGCTGTTTTTCCCACCTCTACCTGCTGTGCTGTTGAGTACTCACTTCTGTGACTCAAAGCCTGAGGGACATTTCACTCTAAAAATGAATTAATGCCACAAATTGTCATTTAGAATGAATTAAGTTTCATTTATGAAAAGTGAAGAACTTATACAATTTATAATATTGTGCAGGCATCAAGTCTTACCTTGCAGATTATTTCTTAATTACAAAGAGAAGAAGATACCACCTGAATCAGATGTCTCAGCATCACCAGTAACAGGCCAGCACAACATTTTGTGTCTCATGATATGATGCAAAAATAAGTATGTGACATCACTTAAATGGCATTCTTACCAAAAATATTTACCTAAATCTAATTGTGAGGAAACAATCAGACAAATGCAGATTAGGGAATATTTTACAGGATAGCTAGCTTGGATCCTTCGACAAAGTAAAGCTATGAAACACTCATATAGGTGGAGAATTGCTAGCCTATATTATGGAAGACTAAAGGGTCAGGATGTGAACTCTGGTTGGATCTTGAAACATACACACACATACACAGCAATTTAGGACATCGCTGGGACAATTGGGGAAATCTGAATATGGACTCTGTGTTAGGTATTACTTAGTCTTAAATTTCTTGGATTTGATAATGTGAGAGAACGTGATCGTTGTCTCAGGGTTATATAAGAAAATATCCTTGTTCTTAAGAGATTCATACAGAAACGACATGTCATAATATCTGCAATTTACAGTCAAATGGTCCAGCCCCTGTTGTCTACACATACATGTATATGTATGTATAGATATGGATATGGAAAGAAAGAGATAAAAGAATATAACAAAACATTATTATTTGGTGAATGTAGGTGAAGAGTATACAGATGTTTATTATATTAGTCTTTCAACCCTTCTGTGGCCTTAAAAATATTGATAAATGGGGAATGAGAGCTACATAATTGTAGAAAATAAGGCAATTTGCCTTAATTTTAAGTCTTAAAATTAACTCTAGTTACATATTTATATATACAATTTATTTTAAGTAAATTAAGGCGTTACCCTGAAAGGGACTCTTCACCTAGGGTACATGACTCCCTAGAGGATTTAGGAAAGGATTTATGCATCTTTGTTACATGTAGTGTTTTGCATATATGTATTTTTCTGTATAGAGGATTTATCATAGCCTTCATAATATCCTCAAAGGGTTCCATCCTTCAAATAGTTAAGAACTACTGTCCTAGAATAGATTTTCATTTTATAATGCATTCTTTATTCTGAATATCACAATACTAGTTAAATTAGCATTTCAGACAGGTCATGTATAAATTTAAAATTGTGAATGTAATTCCCAACTTATTCAAAACAATAAACCTTCAGCAGATTCTAATTTATAAAAAGACTTGCTTGTATCAGCGGATAGTTTAGTGTAAGTTTATTCGACCACAGAGAGTTTGTTACTTAGAAACACACAATGACATTTTAATAACATGATGTATTTCTTTTCTTTTCCAAACTAATATGTGTTTAGTGCAATCACATGTTTTTTTAACACAATCTGCTTTCTCTTGTGTGGACTCACATTCTTCACATTTTGTGCAAAGGAGAAAATATGCTAGACTGTAAGTTTTTATTTTATCCATGTTCATGTTGAAAGAGAAACATAACTTCAAAGAAGAAATAGTCACGCCTTTATTTTTTAGTTGTGTGATCACTAAGCTCTATTTACTGGTCATAAGTGTTCACTTCTTTGCAAATAACTGTGTAACTGAATCTATTTCAGCATGGCTTACAGTCTCAACTGTTCCTTTTCAGCACATTGAAGCAGAGACTTGAGTAATAGGTTAGAATATGCTGAAGTGTTGTTTAAGACACATAGGATCAAATGTGCGATAACATAGGACTACACTGTTTATGATGGATTTTTAGCTTCTCTGAAAATCTTTTACAAATGCCTCTGAATCTGTTCAGTTAGGTTCAATTAGAGCTGGTGTTCACAGACAGTAATGAAATAATTACACTCCCAAGGAGAACCATCTGCCCAGAGCATGCTGCACCCAGCTATAGACAGGAAGGCCGAGGCTTTCATACAGACTCTATCCCTGTACACCTGCATGTGGGTTATGTCAGAGATAGAAATCTATCTGCAGGACAGGTTTATTGACCAGATACTCTTCCAGTTTGTTGGCCATTTTAATTATGATTTTTACCCCTTTTAGATGTTATAAATAATTACACTTATAAGTCAGACTTATTTTTCTTTTCAATAATCAAGATTTAAAAAAATCTGCTTCTGAACTACTCCCATGTCTATGACAAGAAATAGTTTAGACTCTGAGTCCCAGTTTCACTCTGCGTTTATGGGGCCACTACTCGAGCACATTCTGTTCTAAATTCACTCTGCTCTGTGCCATGGATATGAGCATGCAGTGACACAGAGGAAAGGCAGTCAAAATGAGAGGACCACTGTCATGGCTGCAGGATCCCACTGGAGCCTGGCCCTCTATGGAGAGTATTTATTGATCCCTGTCATAGTGTAATAGGCCCACTCATTTTCCCACTGTATTTCATAACCTAAGGAATTGATTTTCTTGAATAATTAATATCTACCATATTAAGAGGCTTGGCAGCCTTGAGCAAGTCACTGAACCTTCTTGCCTGTGGTTTCCCAGGGCCTGTCCATGAAGTAGTGGATAGTCACTTTATCTGACATTCACCCTGTGCATGTAATGGACATCACCTCATTTAACTGTCCCAGCAGCCCTGGGGGATAGATGTTGTTCACCCCAGTTTCATGGTTGAGAAACTAGAAATCAGAGTTTAACTTGGCCAAGTCCACAACTAAGAAGGACTCTAGTTCAGAACTACTGTACTTACTCTTGTTTAACTACAGAAGATGGGCCTCATGTTTCATAGACTTCTACGGTATAAGGACCCCTAGAGTCATTTGGTATAAGTTAGAGATGGCCAGAAATTTCTCACTATTTTCATGAGTACTTTTAATATTTTTGAACTTTAAGCTGACCAAGGATCTGAATTCACATTCAGCTATTGACAGATAAATAGTTGTCATTGTCAATCTGTAAATACTTCTATGAGGAAATATTCTGTTTTCTAAATAAGGGAAAGTGTTAGAATAAATATCATAGGTTTTACCCTGCCCTTTGAGGTTTTACTTAAACAGCAGAATTTAAGTATTTTATTCTTTTATGTCAGCATCTATGAAACTAGTAATTCATGGTATGTTTAAATGATGGTTTTGGAAAACATAGTCAGTGTTGCTATTATGCAGAACAGTCAGTTGATTCCTAAGTATTAACAGTTGTCAAAGCATGGCTTTATTGAAAAAAATGCTCTGTGCTTTCTGATGTCTATATTAGGAAATATTAATAAGAAATTTTTTCTTATTTAATTTTATGACTATATAAATGTTCTTCAGTTCAGTTTTTTACTTTTCTTATATAAATCCTTAAATTTGCAGATCCTTTTCTGTTTTGTTTAGGACTATTGTCAACATCAACTTTGGATAATTTATGAGCTGATCCAGATTAAACTAAGGGGATCAACAGTCATTTTAGCTCCTACTTTGTCCACAGAATACAGGGATCCAAGAAATGAATTGTCTCTATTTTAAATTTCACAGTCTTTGGTGGAAACAAGATACAGCAAGTATATCCCGTGCCTGTTTACCATGCAACACCCCGTATGCAAAGAAATAACTAATACAGATCTAATTCATAATACCAGATCTATCTGTTGCCAGGGTGGTGGCACACACACTGAAGAGAGGGGTGCTTTCCAAGGAACCAGGAAATAGTAATCTTTGGTTGAACATGCTGGCCGCTCTCAATTTTATAAGAAAGTTTGGTAATAATAAATATACTCATGCATACTGCATTTCCCAGTTGCTTTTTATTCTTCTCCAATTCTCATAACAGCGCTGTGAGGTAGGGCTGGAAGGTTTTGAGGGTGGTGAGAGAACTTTTAAAAGATTAAGTAACTGAACTTCAAATAATTAAAATAACCTGCCCAAGTTCCTGGTGTTTTGCAAGACACAAAACTGATAGTAACAAGAGAAGTCAAACAATTTTTATATGTGTCTTTTATAAATTATTTTAGAAATAAATACGAAAGATCGTTACATAATGAAAATTTTAATATGTGGTTTTGGTAGGGTCTACTATATATAGTCAATACTAATAACTTTATGTTAAATTGAACTGAGGAAAAGGATACACTTGAGCAAATTAGGGTAAAGAAGATAGGTGCTAAAATTTTTCAAAAATTCATTAGGTTTACATTTACAAGGGTATAGTTAAGGATAATTAACTTATATATTAAACAAGTTCCACTGCTTTCCATAAAATCTTTTGATCTTGAGTAAAGAATAACAAAGGTGATTGTAATATATTCTAACACTTTTTGGACTTACAGAAAAGTTTAAAAATAGTATGGAATTCACATGTACCCTTCCCCCAGCTTTCCCTAATGTTTATTACCATGTAAATTACCATAGAACACTTCTCAAAACCAGGAAATTAACATTACAATAGTATTTTAATTTCACAGATTTAATTAACAGAAGGAACTAAGTAACCCCAGTAATTAAGTAGCATAAGGTCTTAAAGAAAATAAATTTTTAACTGTAGAATAATAAACAGAACACTTATTCATAAATTCTACCTGTTGTTCTTTACTGCTCTTCAGTTTTTGGTCTTGAACCATAATATACATAATTTTTAAATGGACTTGGGATGTTTCCAGCTAATAGCAGTACTCACAGGCCTATATATTGTAAAAGACATGCTTATTTTGTTCCATGTTCTCCCTGTCTAGCCCAGCGGTGCATAATATCCTAGTCCCATGAGAAAAACTTTGTCAAGAGATGGCTTCTTTCTAAAGTGTGAAAATGAAACTTCATTAAAGTGCTAGAAGACGAAACCTTCTGGATATATATTTTGTTGTTCATCTGTGATTGGTGAATCAGATAAACCAGTATAATGATACTGAGTATAACATGATATGCAGTCTCTCTTATTGATGACAAATGTTACTACAACAAATATATGAGTACAGCTTATAAATGACAAAGGCAAAAGTGGAATTACTTGATACCCTGTGGTTTAAGAACAATACTTGAATATGATCTTATGCATGAAAATGCATAGGATGATATTTCTCTTGTTTTAATATAATTATTTTCAAGATGAAGGTGTTCTAGTGTTGATTCACCATCTTCTTCTGGATTGCAAATTTGTTCTGGAAGAATATTCCTAAGGAAAAATAGACATGAAAATCACAAATGTTCCAAGTGATGTTCTTACTTTATAATTTTGAAATTTTATATTTGTTTTAAAAATTCTTTTGTTCTTAAATAAAAATGGATTTATTTTTGTATTATATACCAGAAAAAGTGTCAAATACATGAAAGATCTAAATGTGAAAAAGTATTAGAAATAGAGAAAGCACGGTCATACCCTGAAAGTGGAGAAATCTTCCTATCTGTGATCCAAAAACTAGAAGCACTAAAAGAATAGATTAATAAATTGACTACAGGGTTTAAAAAATGCAAAATTAAAAGACAAATGGCAAACTAGGAGAAAGTCTGTGCAACTTATAACAAATATAGGGCTAATATATAAAGACCTCCTAAAAATCTAGGAGGAAAAGGGAAGAGAAAATAAAAAAGAATAACTGGGTAACCAGTTCACATCAGGGAGCCTAATTGTGTTTGGAATTTCAGAGATAAGGGAAAGAGTAAGGGTGTGATCCTCAGGGAAAAGTCCACAGATCTCAGTGATCTGCCTCTCTTGTTGATATGTACTAACACAGTGTTCCACATTAATTCTTGAGGCACTCATGCTCTCTGGGCCGATGGAACACATGCAGAAAAGTGTGTCTCCAGAAGTGAGGGAAGCTGAATATCAATAAATTTATTTAGAACTTGTCCTTCAGAAGACTCTAGATAGAATTAGTTTCATTTTAGCATATATTTAGATTTTATGCTCTACAGGTTAGAGTATTTATTATTATATGTGAAGGTGGGAGCAGCACCATAATCTAGCCTTGGTACCTCATTTTAACCTGTTAAGGTTCTAAGTATTATATAACAATACACTGTTTAAAAAATATTTTACTATAAAAGTTTGCAAACATGATACAAAAATAAAAAATATATAATGAATCCTTCTGTAACTATTATCATCTGGCTTCAGTAATTTTTATCATTTGCCAATCTTGTTTAGTGCAACTAAAGTGTTACTTTTTTCCTTAGGGTAAATCCCAGATATCATGTAATGGTTGTTTAATCATATATTTTGTCATTTGCAACAATTTAAATGGATATTTGAAAAAGCCAGAATTTACCGTATCTTGTTGTTGTTCAACCTCAGAAAATGTAGTGCTTTCATTTCTTGTATCCCAGGTGGTATAGATTTTAAATCATTGTGATCCAGAAACAGCTCTCTCAGAGAATGATAAGCCCCGTAGAAGGAGACTCGGTCCACACTATCATCAGAGAGTTTGTTAAATGACAGATACAGATATTCCAGTCCTGGTTTCATGTGGCCAAACACGTAGCCAGGAATGCGCTCGATCCTGTTCCCGAGGAGCACAAGGTGCAGTAGTGACTTGGGGAGGTAGGAAGGGACCTGATAGAGCTTGTTGTAGGAGAGGTCAATTGATTCTAGATTTCTGTAGCAAAGAAAAGAGTAAACAGGGTAGAAAGAACATCAGGGCAGTGACTATGAGCTCTAGGGTTTGACAAGGCCAGTTAGCATGTTTATTGGTTCTCCTGCCAGCAATCAGTGTGCAGCAATTATTCCTAGTGTGACAGTGGCTGTTTGGCAGCTGGCTATAAGGTGTGTGCTCACACCTGGGTACCACACAGCTGCTCAAGCTACATCAGAGAGGAGTACCAGAGTTCAGAGGGAGGAAAACTCATATCCCAGGGATAATGGTGAGGCCCAAAGAGGTCTCCAAATATCTCTAAGTTCAAATTTGAATCAGAAATGAAATTCAGGAGTCCTAGCCAACATCAAACTGCCTAAAATCTTCTCTGGCTCCAGCAAGGAAGTAGCAGTGTTATGGGGTTTTTGTATTCTTATTCCACATTTGATCTGACCTAACATCTGAGACTTGGAGTGAGACCAAGGGATCTAGAAAAGATTGTTCACTGGTCAGAAAATCCAGGAAATGTGAGCTACCTGGCTAGTTTCAGGATGTTTACTTGCAGCCTCTGCTTGCCTATGAAGACTTTGCACCTAATGAAGATTTAATCACCTGCCGCAGTCACATCATGCTGAGCCCATTTGGCCCTCGAGGCTTCTTTTCATCTCTCTCCACTCTGCTTCTGAAAGACACCTTTTCCTGGGTGGGCTATGCTAGTCAGATACCTTATTCCCTTGCCACATGCTGGACCTGCTGACAGGGCTCAAACCAGTGTCCCCACATGGCTCATCCTTCCCCTTATGGTGGGCAAGGCCCCCACACTGGCCCCTTCTCTGAGGACCACTGATTCTTCTCCAGGAAGATAGTCTCTGCTGTCTGCCCTGGCTATCAGGCCAAGCATTCTCCAGTCTATTTTAGAGAAATAGTTTGGAGGAATGAAGACAGTATGCTGTAGGACAGACAGAAATCTGGTGCTTCTGCCTAAGTGAGGAGACAAAAGAGGGCAGTTTCCTTCCTCACTCTGTGCAGAGAGTTATCTCAAACTTCACAACTACCTTATGAGGTCAACAGCAAGAGTGACATGGAGATCAGACCTCAGGTCCTACTGCTCAGGTTCAGTTGTGGCTGGCTCAGCACTTGTTTGTGGTAAGGTGTCCATAGCAACAATCATTGTGGTCATTCTAACACTGGTTATATCATTAGCGATTTGAACTGCATGAAAGTGACTAAGTTTTAGGGAGTGGGAGGTTCACTAAGAAAGGATGCATACACCCATGTTCATACCCTGTTTAATAATGGTAAAAGGAAGAAACTAAGAAAGTCATATTGTAGCATATTACTTACTCTTGATTTATCCAGGCTAAAGGAGCAATCCTGTGTTCTTCAATTTTGTTATAACATAGTACAATGACATTGATATTTCTGGTATGATTGAAACAAATTTCAGTTATTTCTTCAATTTGATTGTTTTCTAGGTATAATTCCTATAATTAAGAGAAAGGACTATTATTTTTTTCTTCATGTTAGTCAAATATATTCAGTTTCATAGAAATTAAAATAGTATTATAGACTCCTCATTAATATTATCTAAAGAGTCTTTTACTGCTCTTCCAAGTGAGTTCATTTTTTAAGCTGTCGAATTCTCTAATTGGAAAAAAAAATGTATCTGTTATGGTTCTGGAATTAAATGAATTTTATTTAATTATTTTTAACCATAAAATGTTGCAAGATATAGCATGCCATAAAATTGTATAAAGCTTTCTAATTTATAAAACTTAGCCTCATAAATTATCTCATTCAGGCTTTAAACCCCTAGAAAAAAGGTAAAAATTATAAGCCCCATTTAGCAGTGGAGAAATGAGGAGTTGTGCCCAAGGTTACACAGCTAACATGAGGAAAACTCATCCTAGCTGGGCCCCATCCATCCGTGTTGTCTGTAATTTTTTAGGTTCCCATTGTTTAGAAGAGCTACTATTGTAATTAATTAACTAAAAGTTAATTAAGAGCACTGATTTAACATCAGGGTAAAGTTTGCTAGAACTTGAAGTAAGTTTTCAACAGCTAGCTGCTTTCAAATTAAATTCAGTTGGTATTAGAGTTTTTCACTCAAGGATCTCGTTGGAATTCAGAAGTAGAATTGGTATATATCTTCAATGTAACTTTCTGCTCCTCTTCGTCCCTTAATTTTTGTATTTGTTAGAAATAGGTAAAGAGATTTTTAGCTTTCTTGCTTTTATTTTCATATGTACTTAGGGGTAAACTAGATCGTTGGTTCCCAAACTTGGTCATATATTAGAACCACCTGTAAGCTTTTTTAAGTGTAAATTCCAACATAGATATACCTCAATTGAAGCACACTTATCCATACATTGAAATCCTGCGGCTCTGAAACAGTGCCTTGGATAGATTCAGAGCACACACACCTGTGTGGACAGTACTTCTCACGCTCCTGACAGGTCTTTTGGAAAGAAACCAAGGACAGGAGGGTCAAATGGAAACACTGCTCTTTGTATTAAGAGAGAGAGGGGTATGTGTGTGCATGTGTTACTGTGCGCATGAATATCTATTGAAAATTTTTAGGAAAGTTATAAATTGCTGACTTCACCCTACAAAGAACCTGAGTTAGCATGTCTGGGATAGGTCTAGCAGTCTGTATTTCTTTAGAATTCAAGTGATATAAAGCCAAGTATTGGAAACTCGGTCTTTACTATTTTGGTAAATTCTAAAGTTATATCTTTTTTTGCAACTAGGAGGAGGAGGAAGGGTGGTGGATCTGGCAACAGCAGCAGATGGAGTTCAGTGGCCCCCTCTTGGTTCACTGGGTCCATAACTGTGGGAAACTTCGTTCTGCCTTCTTGCTGGTGACTGTGTGTGTGTGTGTGTTTGTGGCGGTGTTGGGGGTGGGGTGGTGGCCGGGGTTTCAGCTAGGTCTACCAGACCTCCATGTTCTTAATGCAAGAAGTTGGGGTGTGCAGCACTTGGGCAGTTGGTAGGAGCTGGTCAGAACTGGTAAGTTATGGAGAGGGAAACCTGCAGGCACAGTCAGCAGTCTTCTCTGTAGATTGCATCCGTCTGCTCAGGGTCACTGCTAGTCCATGTGGGACTCTGGTGGAGCATTTTGGGATGAATGTCACAATTCCTGTTTGGGACATTAAACTGTCTTGCAAGTCAGGGTATCTTTTGCAAGTTGTAGTTTCTGTTTACCTTTTCAGTTCATCTTCCCCAGTCTCTTCCCAAAAGCTGTCAGCAGGACCATATATTACTTTATCAAGTTATAATTTAGTTTAATAGTTATAATTTTGATTCATAATTTTATATTATTTGAAGAGAAAACTTCAAATTATGGTATATTCTATATATAGCATTAAAATTACTGAGTTTAATATGCACCACAATAATCTCTTAAAATATATTGGGGTGTTTGTTGTTTTTTTTTTTTTTGTAGCTTACTATATTTAAAATATAAAGCATTAGAAGAAAGATATTGGTACCTCAATAGAAGCAGGAAGACCCTGTGTATAATTCTAAATTTATTTCTTCCTAGACGCAGGTAAGATAGGCTCTTCAAAGGTCGAAAAGCCAGAGGATTGACATTGGTTTCACTGAGATCATTTCCTTCCAATTCTAAGGTGACTAATTGACTTAAGTCTATTAAAAAAAAAATCATCAGGATATTAGGATAATTGGAAAACCACATGATTTCTATAACCTTATAAAATGTCCTTGAAATGTTTAAGTTTATTTGGAGGGCCGGTGTTGTAGCTTCTTTTTTTGTATTTCCCTGTAGAGTCTTTACTCAAGTACTTTGTATATCCCAAATGTTCGGTTCAGCTAAGGCTGAATGCTGAGTGCTATGAGGTCCAGTGTAGAGGCAAGCCTGTAGAGAAAATATGCACTATACAGAACTGGGGGGTTGGGGGTTAAGAGAATTGGGGCACCCCATAGAGGCAGTGATGAGCAAAAAGTAAAAGGTTGTAAAAGATCATTTGTAGAATTTGCAAAGATAGGTAGGTTGAAATGGCAACATAACTGGGGATGGAGAAAGAGTGTAATGCAATGGCTGATTCCCTTTCCAGGACAAAGAAGGAGCACTCTTTGCCTGGCAAATTCTCAGTCTCTGAACACAGGAGTTGCAGCAGTGAACTCCCATCACCGTTGTTCACTTCCTGGCAGAGAATGCAGCCAAATGGACATTTTGAAAGGAAAATTTAAAAAACTTTCTATGTATTCAAATCGAGCTACCAAGAAAGGGCTTAATACAAACAAGTGTTTTTCTAAATTATTTCTACTGGCTTCAGGAATGGAATGATCCAAATTAATTGGAAGCTTAAAGAAGAATGGACAGCTCGGCAATGATGATTCCCAGAGGCTTCTGAGTCAGACATTCAGGGTGTAACTTTGGAGTTTGTTCAGTGGCCAAGATTTTTAGAATAGGGGATGTTTTCATATTCAGCTCAAGTCATGGAGAAGCATTGCTCTGAACATGCTGTGCAACTTAGTTGCTACTCTTAGGCCTATCAGAGAAGCAAAACAGTACTCTCAAGAGTACGGATCATAGACTCTAGAAGATGAAACAGAAGAGACAGCAGGGTAGACTTGAATGAAATGGAAATGTGAGCAGGGCTCAGCTGGTGGTGTTTAAGATTAGGGGAAGGGCTGAGAGATAGGAATTAGGCCAACAAGTAAACTATGATAAGTGATTGTATTTCCTCATAGTCTCTTTAATTTCCAAAACTGAATATACTGAGAATCTATTATGTTTATCTAGTACGTATTTGAGGTTCAACAATGTAATAGAAGTTTTCCAGTGAAAAACAGATACTAGAAGTAGACTAATGGTCATTACATGACCTCAGAAAGGAAACATAATACACAATGCAAACATATTATACATCACTTTATGATTGTTCTCTGGTTTATGTGTATACTGTATGTGTAGGAAACATACATGGTATGTGTGTTCCTATATGTAATAAGAAACAGGATGGAGTTAGAGAAGGTAAAAATGTTCTTGTAGACTTGAGATAGAAAGAGGATTTATTAGCAAGGAACTGATAGGAAGTCTTTCATGCTATGGGATAAGAGAACAACATGACAGGTTATGAACATGGATAAATATGCTTGAGAATAAGATCTCATAGGCTCATAGGTAGTCCAAGTGAATAGCCACGCACAATCATTGCTAGAGGGGCTGTCGTGATTGTGGGTTTTGGTTTATTTTCATAATTAATGAAGACAGGAACATTTTTAAAGCACATCTAGTTTCCTCTTGCTGTCCCTCCATTTTGTCCTTCATCCCTCCTCCTGAATTGTAAGACCCTCCTTTTCTCCCTAGTGAGTATGCAAATCTCTCGGCAGATCGTGGATGAACTCCAGGCACCTTGGCCCAGCACGTGCAGCTCTTTGTTGCCTGGTTCCTGCCCATCTCCTGCCCTTCACTCCCTACTGCTCTATCCACACCTTGTATCCCAGACTCACAGAACTGCACGAAGTTCCCGTAACATCCATATTGTCTCATTTCTCCATGCTTTTGCACATGCTACTTCTCTCCCTCAACCGCCTTTCTTCCCTTCTCTGGAACTATATATAACCAGAAAGGTCATAAGTGAAGACTTGCCATAAGAGATAATAGAAGAACAGCAGGCTACTGATGGCCAAGCCGTGGCTTCTACCCTAATGAAGCAGAATCAAAGCACTGGCGGTGGCCTTTCTCAGGCTCACCTTGCTCACTGCTGGTCAGCCTGATCATCCACAGCAACAGGACTCACAGGAACTAAGGAGTCTCAATGTCTACAATAGTCAAGAGAAAAGCCAGCACCCAAGGGGCTAGCACTGGAGCAGGACTAAGAACTCAGTCCAAACAGAAGAGGAGCCTGCCCACACAGAGTGGAGGAGGCTCTGTGGATGAAATGACAGTGGAGAGCCTCCTCACTGGCCACCTGCACAAGGCTGCTGCCTCCACAGTACTGGGACTGTGGAGGTGAGAGGGGAGAATGCAGGGAAGAGGGGAGGCCAGTTTGCCCTGGACCATAGTCGACCCTCTGGAGATATGGAAGCATTTGTGCATGAGGGAGAAGAATGTGCAGAGAAGCAATTGCAGAAATGTGTGAGAGCACCTTCTAAATACGGGCTTTTGTTTTACAATGTGTCACTTGATAACACTGCTAGGAATATGTTCTCATACATAGTTCACATACAGCCTGTTAGTATACTTCTTCTAAATTAAGTGTTCCTTTGGTCTGTTTCAATTTCTAGTAGTTAGAAATTGGATTTTCTAATATTTTTTCCATATGACAAAGCCCATCGAATTTTGTGTTTATTAATGTTTTTCTTGTGTACTCTGAAATCCATCTGGAAATAGAGTATTTCTATAACTGTGGAATCCTCAGATTTGGCAATTCACACATTGTTTGTTTGTTTGTTTGTTTTCTCATCACCAGAAGTGTTTACTTCTATGAAGTTTTTTGGGAGTGAAAGGAAATAATTCAATTATTTTGTGCCTTTAAAAGCTTAGGTTTTTATCAATGTTAATATAATAAATATATTTCAAGACAAATAAAAATTTTTGAGCACTATACCTCCAGAGCTGCATTAGACTGTTAGGAAGGTAAAATGAAAAATTAGGTAGTCTTTGTCCTTAAAAAACATATAATCTTATCAAAGACATTATCTAGAATTTATGTAAAGCTTAATGAAAAACTGCTTCTTTTATTCAGAGTTCAATATATGACAGCTTCAGTAATGCAAAACCATAACAGTCAATTCCAGGTGTATCAAATGTATGTAATGTGGGCACCTTCACTAAAGCCCATTCATAAGAAAGCCAGGCTGTCATGGCAGCCAAACACTCACATGCATTTTTTGTCTTGCCCTGTTGGGTGAGTGGACTACCTCACTGACACTAGTGGCAGAAGTGCCATGATAACCCTCTTGGGAACAAGACGGTCAAAGCCAAAGTGACTGCCATGGTGTACATGTGCTAAAGCTAATGTACTCTGTAGGATACTGTAGGATATCCCCTCAGCCTCACATATAGTGCCTACTTATTCATATTTGATACATAATTCTCATGTGCCATCAAATGACAAATTAAAGTCATAAAATGTGTGGAGGCGGCAAGAGTTGCTGCTGGGGTGTATTGAGTATCTAAGAGTGATAAAAGAGATCCAGTCTACAAACCCCAGTACAGCATTACCACCACTAACCACCACCAAAAACATCAGTACAGACACAGCACCAGAACATATGGCTGTGTGTGGAATGTTAGTGTAACTCTTAGGATTTTACGGATTTGGAGTTCAGTTATTGTATTATAGATGATGAGAACCTGACATCGTAGAGTTTTATTTCTTTTAGAGTACTTTTTAAGACAATGAGCAGTTTAAAATGCATTCTAAAAAGTTTCTAGTCAATAGTTAAAATAAGTTTATCAATTGAAATTGTAAAGTGACCTAAAAAAACCTCACTAGCAACTCTTTGGCAATACTGCAAATAAAATTCCCATGTGAATACAAAAGAAAGATTATAAGAACACATATCATTAAACCAAATGTTTAATACCTGATAAACTTTCTTCATCAATAGCTGAAGATTGTTCTCATTGATTTTAAGTTCTTCTAATGTAGATGGTAGTTCTGAAGGAATCTCTACCAAAGTGTTTCTATCCATATTCAGGTGCATTAACTTCTTCAGAAGCTTAAAAAGCAAAACTCAAAATTATTTGTTTGTCTGGTCACAGATGTAAAGTAATGTGTCTTATTTAACAATTAGTTTGCTGTAATTACTGTAGTTTTATACCTGTATTTATAAGTTTAGACAGGAATCCCCATATTCTCCCTGCCAGGTAGATGCTGATATTGTTAGTATTTATTCCCAGGCATTTTCAGCAACTACATTGGATGATTTTGTATTTCATACAACATATTTATCACCTATTACTATGGTTTTATTAAGCAAGAGAAAGCTTCTGTCACCATTGGATTGTGTCTCAGCAGTAGACACAAAGTTAATTAAATCATGCAGTATCATGAATCTGTCATGGACATTAAAATTAGGACAACAATTTGAATCCTTTCAATGTATTTGTAAACCTCAGTTTTCTATCATCATCAAGAATCATGAAATAGCACTAATTATAGTGGAAGTTCTTCCAAATGAAGTGCTACAAATATCACAAGCTGTTCCTATATGGTACCCAAACAGTTTTGACTGCCTGAGAAGTGAATCTCCATTTGTGGTTGCATGCTTGATAGCCATACTAGCCTGTACTACAAAAGGAGCGCTGCAGTTGGTCAGGTTTTAGTGAAGCCATGTGAACAATTCAGTGGTGCCCAGAGTCAAATTTCAGCAGTTTGGGAATGGGACAGAAAATCTAAAAACAAGCAAAGAAGGTAATTTCCTACAGTGTCTTGCTTTTTGATCAAATTCAGGAAATGCACGAGTCCCAGGTATTGTGTCAAAATGATGGCTAGCATGGGGCAGGCATTCTAGGCTTGTGACATAAACATGTATACCACCTGGACTGTTCTCATCTGCCAGCCCAAAATCTGAATGAGAACCAGGTACTGAGCATTTAAGAGCCAGCAATTTGTCTAAAGGGGAAAAAGTTTGACCTTGTGGGATGAAGTATGTTTTACTTGGGGTTCTTAAAGCATACATATTTTTTTAGTATTTGTTTATATACACAAACCTCTCCTTTCTTGTTTTTGCCTTTGTTTTGTTTTTCTGAAATTCCTTTCTTTTCTCCTTTTAAGAGAAAAAAATTGTCAAATCTGAGTCTTTCAGAAGTTTATTCTGTGCCGTTTCCTCCCTTCTCTCTCTCCCTTTTTGTCCCCTCCAACCTATCCCCTTGCCAATTTTCATCAGAGTCCATTTGTTTTTCCAGAACCCCTCTTATGCTTCATCAGATGTTCCCCATGGCACAAAATAGGGAAGCTCTAACTTGCTGGCCTCAAAATGTTAATAGCATTTCCAGATTAAGCTATCCTTTCTTCTCAGAAATACTTCATGTAATTTCTAAGAGCATGTTTCAATATGTTTTCAGCTACTTGGGGGAAAACTGCTCTATAAATTCACATTAGTTTTGTCATTGATGCTGTTGTTGGTACTCTAATGGTGAAGCATAGAAAAGCCAGCCAGAAACATGTGAAACAACAGACTTTTTTCATTATAAAAAATGAATACAGTTTAGGGACATCAGAGAAGAAACTTTCTTAGGCAAAAACTACCTGTTAAAACATTTAACCCTTCCTCCCTTTCCAATCTCCACCTGCTGCTGGTACATGTCATGGAAAAGCCATCTAAGTAGATTGTTACTCACAAATCAGAGTGTATATTTACCTTAAATGCTTTTGGACCTATGCCTGAAGAGGTGATATTATTGTTGCTCAGATCAAGCCTTTCCAAATTCGGTAATCCATTAAATGCTTCATCTGGAATGGAGGTGATGGAATTGCCTACGACACACAGCAGTTGTGTTTTAGGCCTGTGTGTCTATACATACATGTATATGCGTGTACATGTATCACACATGTGCATGTGCTTTATCTGGAGGAGAAAACAATACTCATAACAAGTATAGAATATATATTACGTAAACAAATGCACATTTAGGAAAATAACAAGACTGTAACTAGACTGTTTAACATAGTCAAAATTTTCACTCTAAGGACTTGTTATGTTTTAGATAAAACCGCTTTAAAATGCCAGAATATGGTTTGCTAAACAATTCTGTTAGCGTTATACATTTTATAACAAGGACATGTTTCTGGAAAGTTATATAGAAACTGATTTTTATAGTTTTTCATATTTTCCCATTGACATTTCATAGACCCTGGATCAGAAATATGATACTATTTTTAATCAATGAAATCTTGGACATATCACTCACTTTCTCTGAGCATCAGTTTCCTTAATAAGCAGCTTGGGGAAATAATCTTTCAGATCACCATCAGATTTAATGTTTTACTTTTATTATTTTAATCCACGATAGTTCCTGCATGCCTTAAATTTGTGGAGTTGTTTGGACATTTAGTTAAGTACAGTAGTCAATGATTTTAAACCCAGAAAATGAGCTTACCAGAAATATGAATACTATAAAAACCACATGGTGACCTGCTTGTAAAACCAAGATATTGTGACTGAGCACAAGTTATTTGTCTTTCATAAGACTTTAGACTTTGACAAATCGAGTTTTCTTGGCAGAGCACATCTGGCTGCAGGCTACAGGGTGATGGGGCATTAGTAGAGGAGTCTCTGTATATGAGAATTTCTTAGGAGATCATAAGTGGTGTCAGGAAGGCCACAACACTGGTGGTGTCCCATCAGACCGGCCATCCTAAACAAAGGTGTTGGACTTTTTCTAATGAGTATTTATTGATTATGGTCATTTATTACTTTGACAGTAGTTTATGATATCCCCTAAGACACATCTGAAACTATTCAGATTCTGTTACTCCTGCTTCAGTGCCAGGCATGGGCCTTGCCATGTTGACAAATGCCCAAGCTTGTCAACCAACCCAGTCTCCCTGCAACACACCACACACACACACACACACACACACACACACACACACATCTGGTCATGCCGTTCCTCCACTCAGAACCCTTCTAGGTGGCCCTGTAAAATATGATAAGTAAAAGATCTGGACCACTCTATGTTCATCTGAATAGCTAAAATGAGGGGGAAAACAGCTTACAGGACCTCTCCAACATAGCTGGCAGGAACGTGGCAGCCACTTTAGGGACTGTTTAGTTGTTTGTTATAAAGTTAAACATGCATTTACTTGTCACTCATCAGTCCTACTCCTGGGTATATACTCTAGAGAAAAGATAAATTAGACCCTCACAAACATCTATACGCAGGTGTTTAAAGCAACCGTACACATAATTGACCCAAACTGGAAATTATCCAGCTGTCTTTCAGCTGATACCTGTGGTTCATCCAAGCAGTGAAACACCACTCAGCAGTAAGAAGGAACAAGATATTGATAAATGCAACAACCTTGGTGACCCTCAAAAGCAATATGACAGCACAGTTGAAAAAGCTATGTACTGAATGGTTCAATTCCATGACATATTGGAAGAGGCAAAACTATTGAAAGAATGCATTAATGGTGGCCAGGGCTGGTGAAAGGAGAGATGTGAGGGAATTTGGGGAGGTGATGGAAATGTTCTATATCTTGATTGTGGTGGTAGTTGTGTATGTCAAAACTCAAGAACATGCTAAAAATAAATTTTTACTATATATAAATTATACCTCAGTAAAGCTAACTTTAAGAAAAAAGTCCATGGGAAATCATGATTTGATATGGAGGAATTTGCTTTCTACCTATGTAAACACCTATCTCCTCTGCAAAGTTTATATGTTTGAAGATTGTGAAATTAGGCTGTTTGGAGTCAATTTATATTATGAAATTAAAATATAGCATTCATAGGGCATTGAGAATTATTTACTTTTAAAGCACAAGGTAAAACAGACATCGACATCTCTTACCACTGAGCTCCAGACTTGTTATCTCTGGTGTTGTTAGTGGTATCTGTGCGAGGTCAGCACTGATGCAGCTGATGGTCCTGTAGGACAGAGAGCACTTGCTTGGCAGAGGAGGCATGCCTCTGGGAGGAGCCGGAACTGGGAGTTGAGAGGGCATCCTGAACATGTCTCCTCTGATGGTCTCATCCTCGTCTTTGTCTTCCTCCTCCCTTGCTGGGTTTCTGTGTTGATGAGCCTCCTCCCCAGGCCTCTGATCTTCCTCTTCTTTGCTCTGTCCCTCGCTGGGAAGTCTCCCCCCATCCCCAGGTCCATGCATCTTTTTCTTTTGCTCCCTGTCTTCATTTTCTTTAATGTCTTCATCCTCCTTAGATTGAAGTCCCTCTTTTTTCAATACTTGATCCATTTCCACCTGAGGAGGTGGCAGTTGCTTCTGAAGTAAATGAGTAGGATCTCTTTTTTCTGAAGAATCACCAGAAAATTCTGTTTTGTCATTTAATGTTGTACCACTGAGAAGTGAATAGGAGGCTGCTGACCACAAAGGAGTAGACAGCAGGGGCAAGTTGTAATATTAATAAAAGGAAGAATCATAGTGAAAATGAGGTTAGTATTAGTTCCTCCAGGTATTAGAGTACAGTTTAATCATGAAATGCATCTTGAAATTTTTGCCTGAATAATTTTAATTGTAACTTACTTCTATTTTGTAAGATCTACTATGGACAATTTTTGTTTTGCCTGTGGCCTTACTATTTATTTTTACTAAAGGGTCATACCACCTGGTGACTAAAGAGGGAATAATATTGCCATATGATGCAAAATGGTAATCAATTTTATTGTGAGATTGGAATATAGGAAGATGTGATACCTTTATAATAACTGTTCAGTTCATTTGGGTTACTAATAATGCAAGAATTTGTACACTATCAGACATACAAAAGTGAAACATGAATATATTACTTGCTTATGGTAGTAAAATTGACTTTTGTTTATAGATTTATTATTATTTTTGTCCAATTTTCTTTCAGTTCCATGGATCTAAAAGCATTCTCTGATAGAGAGTTCTCTTATTTTTTTCCACTCAGTATCCACTTAAATCATTTTTACTTCTTGAGGCTTACAGAATACATCCAGGACTTAAATGATGTTGTTTTAACCTAGACATATGCTTGAGAGTACTTTTTATTATTCCATGATGATGACAGCAGAACTATAATAGTAGAAAATTTATATACATTTGTATTTAGATGTTAATATCTTAGGCTAACGAAGGGAAGACGTGGCTAAGATCAGACTTCATACTCACCCTCTGAATGAAGAGTTCTAAGGAGGAGTGAGTTCAGCACATAGATTTTCTTCCAGCAAAATATACAAATTTACTTAATCATCTCCCTGCTTTTATTTGATACTATATATGTCACCCCCCAAAAAGTCTGTGAGTTATTTTTTTCTTATCTCTCATAGAAAATGCAAAAGGAGACTAGGAAAACAATTAGAAGGAAATTAAAGCTATCATATTGAAGCATTTAAAATCCTTCTTTTAGATCCAAGTTTATTTTTCCGAAATAATTATAGTATTTCAAGATATTCCAAGTCCTTTGAAAACTATTTGAGAATTTCTGAATCTTGCCTTTATAAACTTTGTGTTTTACCCCTAAGGAGTCAGTTAAATTAGTAAACACTTATTTTCGAACATTTTTAAAAGTCATAACACCTTAGTAAAATAATTGGTAGTAGCTACCAAAATATAATTCCTGAATATTCTGAAGTTCTTCTTAATAGGAGACATTTGTAGACACCTACTCTGTGATCATTCTGTGTGTGTAAACAACCTAATTGATCATAGATAAAACATATCCCAATCCCTTCTCATCAAATTATTTAACATGCATTTATTTCATAATTCATTGGCTAGACTTTTCTTGGGGCAGACCTGCACCTCCCTCCCGAGGATTCTGTACTCCATCAGGTATGAGCCTCATAGGATAAGGGGACAGTAAGCAACCAACGAAACCCATAACTTAACCTTCCTGTGCATAGCAGTGCCACAAAAGAAAGCACTGCTCCAAATAGACTGGAGAGTTGGGCTTTATTCTGTCTAGATACAGACTCCTCCCTTTCTTCACCATGAGTTCTTCATTTTCTTTTGGAATAATAATTGTACCCACGTTGTGTTGTGGTAAGTAAGATAATGCATGTAAAGGACTAAGCAGAGCTCTTCATACATACTAAGAACTCAGGGACTGTTGTCTGTGTAAATTCTGTCACTACATTTCTAAAGCAGAGAGTCAAATGTGGGATGTGATCTGGTCCTAGTTTACTTCTTCTGATAGAGCTAGAACTAGAAAGCCAAGATCTTTTATTTCTGACCCCTTCTATATGCTTTCCCAAGTGATTTCTCTGTTTATCATAATTGTGCCAATATTTTAAGTACTCTGATGACTAGTTTATAATAATTTAAAACTTAAGTATATGATTTCACTTATATGCGGCATCTAAGGAACAAAGAGAACAAACCAATCAAAAACAGACTCACAAATATAGTGCACAATTTGGTGAAGGCCAGAGGGGAGGGGTTTGGGGGAGGCTGGGAGAATGGGGTGAAAGGTTAAAGAAGTACAAATTAGTAGTTGATAGTTGGTCACGGGGATGGGGAGCATGGCAGAGGGAAGCGGTTAACATTAATATGATGGCTAGGTGGAGGGCCAGGGCAGCAAGGGAGCAATTGGGGTGATCGTTTTACGTACTATATAGATGTCTAACCAATGTACCATATATTTGAAACTAAATAAATTTTTTAAAAAGCTTAAGGTAAAAGGCAAAATAAAAACACATGGAAGTTAAGGACCAAATCACATGTGATATTTTGTTTTGGCTAAATATGTATACCGGTATCAGAGCAGACTGGGCAGCATTCTCCTGCAGGTATAACTGTTTGGGGGCACATCTGAGGGTGGCACATGGTTTCATCACAAAGCACTCTTCCATTTGAGCAGAGGCAGGTTGTACAGGGCTCAGGAGACCATACAGCTTTGTTGTACATAGTTATCCCATTTACCAAACAGTGTCCCTTCTTTCCTAAAAGAGAACATAAGACATTTAAATTCCTTGTGTGGTTACCAGCCCCTATGAATTGAAGTGAGTACGCTCTGAAGTCAGATAGAACCGCAGAAGAATAGCATTCTATGTGCATTCATGCTTGGCTGTAACCCTCTGAAATGCTTTTCATGTGCTCTTCTCTCAACCTCTCTCTCTCTTAGGCTCTGAGAGTGACCTCCTCATGGTAACTTGACTCTGTGAATTGTGCTTCCATCCTGTATCTGTCAGGATGGCTAAGTTATACAAGAATAGATAGGTGGATAATTATGTCAACTAAGCAGGCCATTAGACAGTAAATTTGAATACTAAAGGGAATATTTTACTTCCGACCTTAGTCATTCCTAATAACTCTTCTCCATCTGATAAGCCATTGTCCCCAAATTCCACCCCCAGATGGGCTCTCACATTTGTTCCCCCCTACCCTCACCACTGTGTCATCCCAATTCAGGCCACACCCTGTCTCTCAATTGGTTACTTAAAGTAGACTAATCCCAGTCACCCATTTCTTCTTGTGGAAAAATAGATACATGTAAGATTTTTTCTGATTATAAAAGTACTATACTCAAAATTACTATAATCAAAATTCCAACAGCCTTTTTTGCGAAAATGGAAAAGTTGAACCTCAGGTTCATACAGAATTACAACAGCCCCCAAATGGCCAAAATATCTAGGGGTGGGGGCGGGAAACATAGTTGGAGTACTCACACTTCCAGATTTCAAAACTAACTACAAAGCTGCAATAATCAGCTCATGGTGGTGTGGTACTAACATAAAAACAAACATATAGACCAAGGAATATTGAAAGTCCAGAAATAAACCTAGGAAATAAATCTATGGCCAAATGATTTTTGAAAAGAGTGCCAAGACCATTCAATAGAAAAAAATAGTGTCTTAAACAAATGGTGCTGGGGCAACTGGATATTCACATGCAAAAGAATGAAATCATCATCTACTTCACATCAAATATAAAAATTAACTCAAAATGGATCAAAAACCTAAATACAAAAGCTAAAACTGTAGTATTCATAGGAAAAAGCATAGATGTACATCTCCGTACCCTTGGATTTCCAGAAATGACTCCAAAAGCATAAACAACAAAAAAGAGATGAATTGGACTTCATTGAAATTAAGATTTTGATGCATCAATGGACATTTAGAAAGTGTAAGGATAGTTTACACAATGGGAGAAAATAGAAAATATTTTCGAATCATATTTGATAAAGGCCTAATATCCAGAGTATATGTAAAGAACTCTTAAAACTTAACAACAGAAAGACAACAACCCACTTAAAAACAAGCAAAGAACTTGAATACACATTTCTCAAAGAAGACAACAAGGACATAGAAAGGTGTTCAACATCATTAGGGAAATATAAATTAAACCACAATGAGATAACCCTTCACATCCACAAGAATGGCTATATTTTAAAAAAATGGAAAATAACAAATGTTGCCAAGGATGCAAAGGAATTGGAATCTTTGAACATTTGCTGGTTGGTATATAAAATGTGTCACCTTTATGGAAAACATTTGGTGTTTTCTTAATAAATTAAACATAGAATTATATGGCCCAGCATTTATATTCCCCATATTCTACTACTAAGTATATACTCAAGAATATTGAAAACAGGAGTTCACATAGAAACTTGTTCACAAGTGTTTATAGCTGTGCTATTTACAGTAGTCAGAAGTAGAAACAACCCAAATGTCCATCAACAGATGAATACATAAACAATATGTGGTATATCTATATAATAGAATAAGAGTGAAGTACTGACACACTGCAACATGGATGAACCTTGAAATCATTAAGTAAAAGATGCCAGACACAAAAGGCTACATATTATGACTCCTTTTATATGACATATCCAGTATAGGCAAATTTTAGATACAGAAAGGTTAGTAGTTGCCAGGAGCTGGGTTTAGGGGAAATTGGGAAGTGACTGCTATATATGGAGTTTCACTTTGGGGTGAAGAAAATGTTCAGGAACTATAGTGGTAATGGTTACATAACATTGTGAGTATACTAAGCGCTACTGAATTGTACACTTTAAAATGTTAAAATGGTAAGTTTTATGTTATGTGTATTTACCACAATTATTTTATAAAAAAGCACTATTAGACCACTGGAAAACATTTTAGGTTAATTGAGAAATGTTTAGTATACATATGTGCTTTTTTATGCACACTACCCTATATTACATATTTTAAAACAGATTTGAGATCACATTATGCATACTTTTTAACCTTTTTATTTTTTATTATAGCTTGGATAACTTTCACTTAACTAGGAAAAGTGACCTCATCATTCTTTAGTATTTGTGGGTACACTATTATTATCATGTTTTTTAGTAAGATTTCCCAGCCTCCAACTTTTTCTTCTCCCAATCATGCTGTAAATGTGACCTAAATTGTGTACTTTCATGGTGATTATATGTTATTTCTGTTAACTTTGTGGAAATAACATCATTTAGAAGCATTTGGCCAATATTATCTGGTGATTTTTTTTTTTTTTTGGTCATTTGAAAGTTTTATGTAACCTACATAAATTTTTTTGTTGTTCCAAACCTGCAAAAATGTGGACTAGTTTTTAAAACTGCTTAGTTGAAGTTTTGGCAGAATTTCTAATCTTTTCAGCCTTTAAAAATTCATTGGTTTAGTCAGTATAAAATAAAATCAGTGGCTTAACTCCATTTTTTTGTTGAAAAATTTTTATTGAAAGTATTTACTAGCCATGTATTTATAGAATCATCTGAATAATTTGTTTTATATCCTAGATGATATATCATTATAAATGAAAAAGCAGTTTATAAATGTATGTGCATATTACCTATGTTATGATAACAACTATTTAAAATACATGACATAGTTAACAGACCAGAAATAAATCAAAATAGTAACTATGGTTTCATAAGTATAGTTGTAGGATAACTGGGTTTTTTTTCTGTTTTCCAATTTTATATTCTAAGTACATTCTGTAAATGATTTTTAAAATTAAATTAAAATTTATCTTTGTAGATTAAATCAAAAGATAATATAAGTTAAAAAAAATTTTTTTTTATCTTCATGGAGATTCTTTCTCCCTCTCTTTAGTACTGTTGTCTTACCTGGCAGCACATTATAGCTTGATTCTACTCCAAGAAACCTTATAAAGGATTCAAACTTCTCCGTGCTGTAATCCAAGTTAACCATGGGAAATGCTGATGGTGTCCCCATTGTTGTCTGCTGCATTCCAGGCTGTCTACTGGATCTGTGGTTTGGTGAAGAACTTTTCTTCAATCTTCTGTAATACATCTTTCTTTTTTGCTTCCTAGGAATTGTTTCATTTTGTCCAAAGTCAGTTTGGAAAATGATAAGCAGAAAAATACAGAATAGACCTTCAAACTTCATGCTTGCCTTTTCACGAACCAGTTCCTAGAATGAGAATGAAACAGAATTTCGGAGTTAGTGCTGACTAACTTTTTATCTCTGAAATCTGGCTTATAATTGCCTGCATTCTTCAACAGCGAGTCTTTGAGAAATAATACATGATAGTGGGCTGTATGCTATAATATTACTGCCAAATCAGAATTTAAAATTTTTCTATTAGAATCAAGGAACACCTAATCTATAACAGGCATGAGCAGACTTTTATATAAAGGACCAGATAGTAAATATTTTAGGCCATATGTTCTCTTTCATAACTACTCCACTAGGCCTTTGTAGCACTAAAGCAAACAATATGTACACAGATGGATGTGGCTGTATGCTGATAAAACTATTTACAAAAATTCAGTGGGTCAGACTTGGCACCTGGGCCCTTGTTTGCCACTGTTTCTCTGGACTGTTGTGTTTTAGGTTTTTGGAGGTTACTCAAGAGATTTCTGAGTAAGTCATTTTGTGACTGACATCATATAAAACTCATTTTCCCAGCTCTTCTATTTTGTTTTTTATACTTTAGCTTTATAATTTTATTTATTGGGTGAAGGGACATGATTACACTATATAAAAATAACAGTAAACTAGCATCAGTTACAAAGAGATAAGAGACAAAGTAACTCTTAGCCAGTCTCAGGAACAGCACAGGGCCCTGCACATGGTAAAGCTGAAAAATGCATATATACTTCAGTACTCTTAATGAGAAAGACTAAGTGTGTCAGAGTCTGGTTGAAGGATCAACAGGCCATGTGCTCTGTCCTGTAGTTAGTCCTACAAGAAAAGGTTTGTACAGTGTCCATTGCCTCTCTGAGCTTAGAGCCAGTGTCCTCACCCTTGCCCCTCTATGGCAGCTCTTCCTTTGCTGTTCTTCCCTCAGGTACCTTCATTGTCAGTACCCTCGGAGATGGAGTGCCCTCTCCACACAGCCAGGATGATTGGAGGATAATCTGAAACCCTAGGGACCCTGAAGACCTAGGATCATTAGTTAATTTGGCAACCTTGCTCAGTGATAAAATTTATCCCACTCCTCACAGGCCTGTCTCGGTCATCTCCGTCAACCAGTATAAAACTGTTATATTTCAGAAAACATCCCTCTGGCTGGTGATGGGCAAGAATGATAAAGTTTTAAGGTGATATTACATACAGCTATTAAAACTCTAGTCAAGAAGGCTGAGTAAGTAGATGCCGTGCTCGCCTCCTCTCACAACCACATCAAAATTACAACTATAGAACAGCCATCATTGAGAATCACCTGCAGTCTAGTTGAACAGAAGTCTTATAACTGAAGACATACAGAAGAAGCCACATTGAGACTGGTAGGAGAGGCGGAGATGTAGGTCAGTCTGGTCCCAACACCACATGTGGTGGTTAAAAATGGAAAGGGATACCTCCGCTGTGGAAGTCCCTCTGAGGAGCGAGTGGTCCCAGCCACACACTGGGCTACCCAGCCCAGGGTCCCAGTGAAAGGAAGAGAAGTTTCCATAGCTTCTGGTGCTGAAAACCAGCAGAGATTGTGACTGAGTGAAAAGGAGGGTTGCTGGAGTCCCAGGTGTTCCTCTTAAATAGCCCTCACACAGACTCACTCATTCTGAGCCTGCAGTGCTGGGGCAGCACCTTGAAAGGCACTAGGGACATACCTACAGGGAGGAATGGAATTGTCTGGCTTCAGGGCAATGGCTGGTTGTACAGCTTTCTCCCAGACAGAAGTGCCAGCAGACGCCATTATTCCTCTGTTGAGTCCTCCCCTCACCCAGGGCGCACATGTAGGCAGTTGCCAAGTCTAATTCTCCATCAACCTGGCTAACGCCATTCATCCTGCCCTGATGATACCCTGAGATTACGCCCAACCCAAATTTTGGGTCCACCCAAGCCATATCCAGTGGCTTTTCCATACAAATGGCCTATCTAGGCTCATGCTATGGACTTTACTAAAATCTCTCAAAGGTTTACAACCTCAAATAATCAACATCTGGCCTTGGCATGCCCAATACCTCTTGGTAAGCAGCCCCAAGCCTGGCACTAGTGGCAGCCAGCATTGATTCTCAGCTTAGCCTCTCCCAGGCACTTCCAAGGCACACACAAGTGTCAACCACCTGCAGACCATTTTGTAGCTCATACCAAGTAGTGCTGGGCAGGTCATAGACAGAAGCTGACCTTGGCCTGCAACAGAGCTTCTCCCAAGAGGCCCCAGAATCAACACATTGGGTGGCTGGCTTCAGACCATAACAGAGCACTACCCAACACCTCCACAAAAGACCCAAAAGGCAGACTGGGTAGACACCAGAGCCCTGCTAAAGTGATTCCTGCTCTATAGGATCAGCTCCTGCACAGCTCCTACTGTAGTCACAGCCAGTTCTTATAGCCAATCAGCCTGAAGGTTATTCCCTCCCACTGACATGCAAACAGCAACAGAGGCTCTTCTACAACAGGAGGGCACATACAAACCACACAAGGGACACAGCTGGAGCACCTGGCTCAGTTAACCAAGGAGACAGGGCCCTATAGGTCACTTACTATATAAGACACCACACTAAGATTGGAAGACATAGCAGATGTACCTAATACATAGAAACAAACACAGGGAGACCAGGAAAAAAAAAAGTTCCAAATAAAAGAACAGAACAGAGCTCTAGAAAAAGAACTAAACAAAGTGGAGACAAGCAATTTATCAGATGTAGAGTTCGAAACACTGGTTATAAGGATATTCAGTGATCTCAGTGAACTTTAATACTGACATAGGAAACATAAAAATGGAGATAGAAAACATGAAAAAGAACTAATCAGAAATGAAGAATGCAATAATTGAAATAAAGGATATATTAAAGGGAACCAAGAGTAGATTAGATGAAGCAGAGGATCAAATCAGCAATTTGGAACATAAGGTACAAACACCAATCAGAACAACAAAAGGGAAAGATCCCCCAAAGGAGGATAGTTTTAGGGGCTTCAACATCAAGTGTACTAACATTCTTATCATAGGGATACCATAAGGAGAAGAGAGAAAGCAGAGAATTGAAAACCTATTTGAAAAACTGATGATGGAAAACTTCCCTAACCCGGCTAAGGAAATAGACATAAAATCCCAGGAAGCTCAGAGAGTCCCAAACAAGATGAACTCAGAGGCTCACACCAAGACACATCATAATTAAAATGCCAAAGGTCAGTGACAAAGAGACTCTTAAAAGCAGCAGAAGAAAAGCAGTTAGTTACTGACAAGGGCTCTCCCATAAGACTGTCAGAAGGAATTGGCACGAAATATTCAAAGTGATGAAAAGCAAGGACCCACAACCAAGATTACTCTACCCAGCAAAGCTATCATTTAGAATTGAAGGACAGATAAAGAGCTTCCCAGACAAGAAAAGGCTAAGCGAGTTTATCTCTACCAAACCAGTATTACAAGAAATATTAATGGAACTTCTTTAAGAAGAAGAAGAAAATAATAAAATGGCATTAACTATACATCTATCAACAATTATTTTAATGTAAATGGATTAAATGCTTCAATCAAAAGGCATAGGGTGGCTAAATGGATAAGAAAATAAGACCTTAACATATGCTGCCTACAAGAGATTCACTTCAGAACTGAAAGTAAAGAGATGGGAAAAAGATATTCATGATAATGGAACAAACAAAAAAATCTGGGGTAGCAATACTTATACCAGATAAGTGTAAGTACTAGAGACAAAGAAGGACCCAGTAATCCCATTTCTGGATATTTGTCTAAAGAAACCTAAAACATGACTTTGAAGGGACATGTGCATCCATACGTTCAATGCAGCATTATTTACAGCAGTCAAGATATGGAGACAGTCTGGGTGTCCTTCAGTTCATGAACGGATAAAGAAGAGATGGTACATATTTACAGTAGACTATTACTCAGCCATAAAAAGAATTAAATCTTGCTGCCTGCAACAACATGGATGGAACTAGAGTGTATTGTGCTGAGTGAAGTAAGTCAGACAGAAAGACAAATGTCATGTGATTTCACTTATGTGGAATCTAGAGTACAGTATAAATGAACAAATAAAACAAATAAGCTCATACATACAGAGAACATTTTGATGGTGTTGGATTGGGAGGGGATTAGGGGAACGAATGAAAGGAGGGTATTAAGAGTTGCAAATTGGAAGTTACAAAATAGTTATGGAGATGTACAGTATAGCATGGGGAATATAGTCAGTAGTATTGTAGCAATTATGTATGAATTTATCAGGGTGATCACTTTTTAAGATATATAAATGTCCCTAATCACTGTGTTATACATCTGAAACTAATATAATATTGTATTTCAACTGTAATTGGGGAAAAAATCCTTGGGGGGGGGGAACCCTCCAAATTGCAAAGAAGGGACTTGGAAGGCTCAAAGGGCCAAGAGTAGCTACAGACTCTGTCAACCAGCAATCTTGTTGAGATCTTAGGAAATAGCTAAGAGACCCTCTAAGCATTTGATTCAACTTTTCTGTATGAAACAAAGTGATCTGTTGACATCCAGATGCTGTTATCTTTAGGTCTGCTTCAAAACCTGTGGGTCGCCCTGGGAATCTCAAGGGCATCTGAATGGAAGACTGTATACTATGGGTAAAGCAGGCCTTCCTCATCACAGTGCCTACCGCCCACATTTGTAGGAAATGGGGTGGTCAGTATCAAGTCCAGCCAAATATTGTGATTTGCTCTCAGTAGATACCAACAATGATTGTAGCAAACACAGTGTTGACAATATGAGTCCTTTGCATAAGTACAAATGTCACTCCCTGACCTGTTTTTGACATTTTGCCATACGGTACCTCTTCACCTGGAGTTCAAGAATGAGAGCACTCTTTTGTTGGTGGTTTTCATTCCTGCATTGCCAACCTTCTTGCCAGAGTGGCCCCATAAAGTAGCGATTCTTGGAGAAGCTGGAATTTAGTTCATGGTCACCTCCTAGAGAACCTGCCAGTCATTGAACCAGTTTTGTGACAAAACTTAACAAATTTGACTGTTTCCATCCAAGATGGAGTAACACACTAGATATACCTTCCTACCTAAAACAACTTGAAATTCAGACAAAATGCATGAAATAACATTTTCAAACATTAGACACAGAATAGGCCAAGATAGATTCCTTAGAGAGGGAGCAAAATCCAAGTTGAGCCCCCAGTAATTGCCTTAAGGGAGTTCCTTCCCAGGCTGCAGCCCAGGGAGGGGACCCAGGCTGAGTCCTACAGGCTCCTTCAGTTGTAAAGACAGACCTGTTGGTCTGGTGATTCCAGTGAGGCACGAGTTTGCAGGGCAGAGTGCAGAGAGGTAAGAGCTACCCAGATAAAGTCTTCCAGAGACCTCAAGTCTTCAGCTGAGTACTGATCAGCACATTTGTGTGTGTAAACTACTTGATACTGGAGAAAAACTACCATAAAGGAAAAATCCCTGGGACTTAAAAAAGGCTGCAGAGTTTGTGTGCCCATTAGTCAGAGGGGAAAACCTGTATTTCACACAGCATCAGGCAGAGTACTCAGGACACTGGCACAACAGAGGAAACAATTCACCTTAGACTAATGGCTGCCCTAATCCCATTTAACGAAACTGAGCAACAAGCCTTTCTGAAAGGATCAAACTGTGTACAATAACTTAACCATATCCCAGAGCACCTAACAGTTCTTGAGAATCCAGCAAAAATTTACCAGGCACACAAAGAAGGAGGAAGGGTTAACCCATAATAATGAGAAAAATCAATTTCTTTAAACCAATCCAGAAATGGTAGAGCTGACATAATTATTAAGTAGGTCACTAAGTTATTATAACTATATTCCATATGTTAAAGAGGTAGAGGAAAGATATTTAAAGAGATCCAAATCAAAAATTTTAATAGATGGAAACTAGAATGTGAGAGAGAAAAACTATACTACAAGTGATGAATAACACATCAGACATCAAAGAAGAAATTAGTGAACTTGAAAGCAGTCACAGATATTATCTAAAATGAAACACAAACACACACAAAATTAATAAAAAGCATCACTGACTGAGCTGTAGGATAACTACAAAACAGTGGAATAACTATATGTCCAATTCCAGTCCCCAAAGAACTAGGAAGGCACAAAAATATTTATATATAAAGAAATAAAGACTGATCATTTTCCAAGTTTGATGAAAATGATATACCCACATATCCAAGCTCAATGAACCCCAAACATAAAAGGAATATGAAGAAAATTATACCAAATATTTATCATATTCAAACTTCTTAAAACCAATGATAAAATCTTAACAGATAAAAAGACAAAGTTATGAATAAAGGCAGACTTCTCATCAGAAACAGTGCAAGCTAGCGATAGTAGAACAACATCTTTAAGGTACTGAAAGAAAAGATAATTGAATATTTAATATACTCAACTGTTCAACAGTTGCATTAATTAATACAATAATGGTGTATTTGGGGGTGTTTATGACAGGTAGGAGTAAAATGTATGAGAACAGAAGCAAAGAGGAGGAAGTAGGACATGTAAATATGCTGTTGTAAGTTCCTATACTATAAAAAAATGGAAAAATATCACTTAAAGGTAAACTGTAATAAGTTAAAGATGCATATTATGAGCCCTAAGAGTTACCACTAATAAGCCAATAAAGGAAATAGAGTAGAATAATGAGAAATAATCCAAAACATATTACATGTAAATTATTAAATGTAAATTGATTAAATCCCACAATTAAAAGGCAGAGACTATGAGATTGAGGTTTAGAAAGCAGGACCCCAGTAGATACTACCTATAAGAAACTTACATAAAGATATAAATGTGTTAAAATTAAAAGGGTGGAAACTATATATCATGATAACACTAATCAAAAGAGCGGAATATGAGGATGTAAAGGACAGCATATGGAGTATAGTCAGCTGGATACTAAACTTACCAGTGTGATCACTTTGTAAGTTATATAAATGTCTAATCACTATGGTGTATACCTGAAACCAATATAATATTGTATGTCAACTATAATTGAAAAATAAAGAATAGTGGAACAGCTATACTAATATAAGACGAAATGGATAAGATGAAGAAGAATATTAGCAAGCATAAAGAGAGCCCTTGCATAATGACAAAGAGATTTTTTTCTTCACACAGATACAACAATCTTAAACCTTTATACACTTAACAATACAGCTTCAAAATACATGAGGAAAAAATTAATAGAACTGTAAGAAGAAATAGATAAATTTATAGTTACCATGCAAATTTTCTACTTTTCTGTCTCAAATATTGATTTTAAAAATAGTAGATTGCAAGTTAAAGCAACAAGATAGCACTATACAGTTATTAGAATGGACAAAATCAAAAACACTGACAGCACGAAATGCTGGCAAGGATGTAGAGCAACAGGAATTCTCATTCATTGGTGATGGGAATGCAAAATGGTACAGCCTCTTCGGAAGATAGTTTGGCAGTGTTTTAGAAAACTAAATATGTTCTTAAACATATAACCCAGCAGTCATGTTCTTTGGTATTTACCCAAATGAGTCAAAAACTTATGTCCACACAAAACCTATACATGGATGCTTAGCACCTTAATTCACAATTGCCAAAACTTGGAAGCAACTAATATTTTCTTCAGTATGTAACTAGATAAACTGCAGTCTATCCAGACAATGGAATATTATTCAGTGCTAAAAAGAAACAAGCTATCTATCCATATAAAGACATGGAAGAAACTTAAATGCATACTACTAAGTGAAAGAAGCCAATCTCAAAATGCTGGTAGTATATGATTACAACTATATGGCATTCTGGAAAAGAGTAAAAAAATCATTGGTTGCCAGGGTTTGGTGTTATGGGGAGGGATGAATAATTGGAACACAGAAATTTTTAGGGCAGTGAAAATTTTCTGTAATACTGTCATGATGTATACATATCATTGAACATTTATCCAAATCCATACAATATACAACACCAACTGTGAATTGTGAATTATGGATGTGGTTATAATGATGTATCAATATAGGTTCATCAGTTTTAATTTGCTGTGAACCTAAATGTGATAATTGTCATATATAAAAAAATATATTGCCAACATCGGTGCTTACCCCTTAAAATCAGGAACAATGAAAAGGTGTCTGGTCTCACCACTTCTACTCAACATTTTACTGAATGTTCTAGCCAGTATAGTAATGTAAGACCAATAAGTAAAATGCATTCAGATTAGAGAGGAAGAAGTAAAACTGGCTTGATTCACAAATGTCTTAGTCATCTATGTAAAAAATCCTATAGTGCCTACGAAGAAGCTTCTACAACTAATAAGAGCGTAGTGAGGTTTCAGGATTCAAGATCAAGATCAGGGCTAGAGGGTCTCAAATTGGTATGGCCACTATGAAAAGTGGTATTGAGGTTCTTCAGAAAACTAAGAATTTACCTACCGTATAATCCAGCAATCCCTCTAACTGTATATTTACCCCCCCCCAAATACTTGAAAACTCATATTCAAAAAGATGTTTGCACACTCATGTTCATAGCAGCATTATTCACAGTGGCCAGGACATGGAAGCAACCGAAGTGCCCTATGATAGATGATTGGCTAAAGAAGCTGTGGTACATATATACAATGGAATATTACTCAGCCATAAGAAGAGAGGAAATACTGCCATTTGCGACAATATGGATGGACCTCGAGATAATCATGCTAAGCAAAATAACCCAGACAGAAATGTTGAAAATCACCATGATAACACTTATATGTGAGATAGAAACCTAAAAGCAACAAATGAACAGGACAAGCAAACAGAGACTCATGCACATAGTTAATGGACTAGTGGTTACCAGAAGGGAGGGGGGAAATTAAAAAATTAAATGAAAAAAAATTTTAAATCAGAGATAGAAAAATTATGGTTATTTCTATAAGCTAACAACAATCAGGAAATTATGTTCAAAATATAACATCATTTATAATAGCATAAAAATGAGAAATCCTGAAAAGATAATTTTGACAAAAGATGTACAAGATCCCTGCCCTGAAAACTATAATGCATTGCTGAAATAGAGGAATGAAGATCTTAACTGTGTATATGGATCAGATGGCTTAGTTTTAAATTCTCAATTTTCCCTTAAATTATAGTTTTGTCACAAAGCCCATCAGAATTCTAGCAGACTTTTTTTTTTTAATGGACAAAGTGATTCTAAAACTTGTATGGAAATGTAAAAAGCCTAGAATAGCCAAAGCAACTTTGTAAAAAGGAAGAATAAGTTTGTAGGACTAACACTACCTGATTTCAATACTTATTGAAAGCTAGAGAAATAAAGATAGTGTGCCATTGTTATTAAGATAAACAAGTAAATCAACGGAACAGACTAGAAAGTATATAAATAGGCTAAAACATATACAGTTAATTGGGTTTCACCAGAGGCGTCAAAACAATTTTAATGGAGGAAAGATTATCTTTTAGATATAATTGTACTAGAACAATTGCATAGTCACATATAAAACAAAAATACACTATAAACAATTGATCATAGATAATATAAGAGCAAAAAGTAAAATTTGTAGAAGAAAACGGGAAAAATTTTGGTGACTTTGAGGTTAGCAGTATACTTTCTATTAGTATGTTGTTTTTTAATGCAATCTGAGAACCTTTGTCTTTTAATTGGAACATTAAGTGTATTTATATTTAATGTAACAGTTGGTATGTTTGAGTTTAATTCTATTTTCTATTTGCTTTTTATTTATCTTGCTTATTCTGTTTTTTTCTTGCTTGCTTTATTTTTAATTGCTTAGTTATTATTCCATTAGTAATAATACACTTTTTGCTGTTCTGTGTTTTGTAGAGATTACCACACACATCCTTGACTTCTCAGGTCTAATACAAATAGTAGCTTTACCTCTTCTTGGACAAGAACCAGGACAACTTTAACTTCAGTTACTTCATCTTGGCACATGTGCTGCTTTTATCATGTTTTAATTCTTTATAAATGTTAAACCCTTGAAAGGTTATTATCATTACTGTTTTGTACTCAAAGTTTATTTATATCAGGCTCTCTCAGCCTTAGCACTATTAACATTTGGGTTGGATAATTCTTTTTTGATGAGGAACTGAACTTTGAATACTTAATAGCAACCTTGGCCTCAAGCTAGTAGATACCCCTAGCACCCTCCCTGCAGTTATGACAACCAAAAAATACCTCCAGACAGTACCAAATATATTCTAAGAGATGGAGGGAATCATCGTACCCCAAGTTGAGAATCACTGATTTAGATTTACCTAAACATTTATCCTTTTTGTTTTTATTTCTTCTTGCATCTCTAGTCTTTTTTTAGGATTATTTTATTTCTGACTGAAGAACACCTTTTCGTAATTCCTTTAGTGCAGGATTCCTTGTGACCAATTTTCTTTTTCTGTATCTGAAAATGTTTATATATTATATTCATTCTGAAAGGATGTATTCTGTAGATAAGGTACTCTAGGTTGGCAAATGTTTTTGTTCAGCATTTTGAAGATCTCATTACAATGTCTTCTTGTAAAAGTAACTCTTGTTTTCTGGCTACTTTTAAGATGTTCTCTTTGACTTTGAGTTTCAGCTGTTTTACTCTTGTACATATGATTTTCTTGTTTTTATCCTTTTTGGAATTCATAGTATGTCTTGAATCTATGGCCTGATATTCATCATATCTGGAAACCTCTAAGCCCTTATCTCATCTAATAATAGTACTTTCTTGCTTCTCTCTCCTCTTTCTTTTTAGAACTATAATTAGATGTGTGCTAGCCTTATTTTGTCTTGTTTTGTTGGTTTTTTGTTTAAATTTTTTTTCAGTTCCACTGGATAATATTATATTGGTTTCAGGTGTACAACTTAGTGGTTAGACATTTACATAACTTATGAAGTGATCCCCCTGATAAATCTAGTACCCACCTGACATTGTACATAATTATTACTTATTATTGACTAAACTCCCTAGACTCCCTACTTTACATCCTCATGACTATTTTGTAACTGCCAATTTGTACTTCTTAATCCCTTCACCTTTTTAACCCAGTCGCCCAACTCCCCTTTTATCTGGCAACCATCAGTTTATTCTCTGTATCTATGAATTTGTTTCTGTTTTGTTTGTTCATTCATTCTTATGTCTTTAAGTCTCTTTCCCTCTTTTCTATTTTTCATCCTTCTCAGCCACCTCTTCTGATCTGCGGATGTCTCCAGAAGAAAAGCTCTTCCAAACCTCTTTGGATTTCAATGCTACCCCATATATTGGCCCTGTCTGGTTATTGTCAGCAGGTTGATTGGTCTGAATTGCCTAGACTGACATTTTTATTATTTATTATTTGTTTGTTTGTTTATTTAATTTTTAATTAATTTATTTTCATTATGGTGACATTGGTTAACAAAATCCAATTAAGTCAACAGTAAGGAATATATATATTGCATTGTGTGTTCACTGCCCCTTTTACCCCAACTACCTCCTCCCTCCTCACTACCCTCTTGTAACCACTAATCTATTGTCTTTGTCCATGAGTCTCTGTTTCAGACTGCTGTTTTTAGAAACAGAATTTTCTCAGATTCATTTTATTTCCTGCTGAAATATATCTTCTTTTCCAAAGAGAATGTTGTGAGTTGTAAACATTTTTAATTCTTCTATGATAGAAAATTTCTTTCTGTTTAATTGGAAATAGAATTATTTCAAAATTATTTTCCTTTGTGCTTTACAGATATTGTTCCATTAGTTTCTTATATCCAGTGTTACGATGAGAAGTTTAACTTGAATCTGATTTTCATCTCTTCCTAAGAAATCTTGTTTTCCTTCTTTCTGTAGAAGCTTTTTTTTCATATTTTCAATTCATCTTTAATGTTCAGAAGTTTTACTACAATACATGGGTTTTTTAAAAAATTTATTTGTCTTGGGATCTTTTAATCTAGTGACTTTTTTTCCCCCTACGCAAGCTCTCTTTTACGAAGGCTATGTTTTTCCTCTTTTGATTCAGCCCATCTTCTACCATCTTTGAAGGACTCCTCACAATTTCTGTCTCAGCAGGAGTTTCCTTTCTTATTTTCTAGTGAACTATATATTCATATGTGTTTTTGTTTGTAATATATCTTGTATTATTTCTAGGTATCTAGTGAGAGGAGAAGAGGGTGTGATAGCTGAATCTTAGTAGTTCTTTTTATAACTTCATCTACCAGAACGTCTTCCTCTAGTCAAGTTGCACTTGGATCATATTCTGACTTGCCACCACTTTACTTTAGCTCAGCCGTCTCTAAGGTATCTTTATGTCAGCTAGCCTCAGCGTGCAAACTTTGCTTAATATATATGTCCATTAATTACTGCAGTCATTTCAAAACCTTTGTGATAGGTCATTGAAATGAACCTATATTAGAATAACTTTTTGTAATCTACTTTTGGAAAAACATGCAAAACGTAAGGAAGGAGCATACCCTTTAGCTGATGGGCAGCTAAAATTGTAAAAGTCAATTCAGAGAGTAAGCTAATATTGGAAAGAAATAGCAGTAGCAACAGAGGAAAGCAATATGAAAAGTTGGGACTGTGAGTAGAATTTGCTGAGTGGCAGGGGAGTAGGCTCTGATGGCGGGCATAAGTGCTATGTTTTGCAGAAAAACACACACATGGAAATGTTCTTGCTTTGACAAGACTCTCCATCCTGTGGTGGGTAAGAGTTATGAGGAGCTGGGCCCTGAACGTAAGGGCTCTAGAGATAAACTCCCATTGGAGTCTCAGGTATCCTGTTGTCCCTAAGCCTCCTGTGAGCACTCACTTAGCAGAGTACCTGAGCTGACCTCCTTCTCAGTTTTCCTATCCTGGAAACTGTCTCCCTTAGTCTTTCTCTCCACCACTGCCACCCCCTTCCCCCCGCCCCACACACACATTGGCTTACTTTTACTTATCCAGAAATCTAAATAGATATGTACAGAAATAAATTTGCAGAGCTATCTTAATTTTAACAAAATCAGAATCTGAAGTTTCATTGAAATGTTTAAATAATTTTTATGAAATGGCTTCTCAATGCCAATTTTATAATTGATGGCTAGGCTTTTGTGATTTTCAGGGATTTATAGAATTTCTCATTACATTTAATATTTAATAAGCAACTTTGCAATTGGGTGAATATGCTTCTAAAGGCAACATTTTATGACACCTAATTACAATAGGTATTATTTTGATCAAGTAAATTCTTTTTAGCACTTACTGTGTTTATCACAACATTAAATATCATCTATAAACCTTGATTAACTTACTGCTTTTCTCTAAAGTTTTTCATCACTTGTCTTAAGTACGCTTTTAAAATAGTGAATTTCAAATTTTAAATTTCTACACAAAGACATGAGATGTCTGTTATCCTTTTAACTTCACTCAACAGGCTTAAAATGAAAAAGTTTTAATTTTTTATATTCTTTTAGGACTTAAAAATAGAGAGAGAATAAAAAATTCAAGCCAACTTATACTTCTACTGAACGTATAATTCTATTTAAACATATAAAAATGTATCTAATCCTAATTCCATAAAGTTTGAAATACTTGGGAAGTATTCATCCTGAAAAAAAAAGTAAACAAAATAATGCACATTTAAAACCTTAAAAATCTATTAGTAAGAGCTAATTTCCTCAAGTGTTAAACATATTTACAACACAACACACCCAAATATTAAAACCATTCCACATGCTATAGTAGAAATTTAAAATTTAAAACTTTTTTACCTGGAAATCTAAACTAAGTAGGATTTGCTTGGTGTCATTTAAGTCTCCAGCTGAAAATGAAACAAAAATCAGCTTTCTTTAAAACAAAGAACAGAAGGGAATGGTGAAAAATGATAACTGACTTCTTAGTAAAATCTAAAATAACTGCTTCTCTTGGGGATAAATGCCTTTCAGTTCTTTGTGCAGAAAATCAGCCAAGGGAGTAAACAGGGAAAATGGTTACCAAGGGAAATATTTTTTCTAAATCACAGGAAAAATGGAAAGCAGCAGCAGGCAGAAAAAAACATTAGTCTGTAGGCTGAGAAGGCAGAAGCACAGAAATGGAGCTTGATTAAGAAATCTGTGGTTTTCATAGACTATTTGCATAAAATATTCTTGATTTTTATACTACCTGTGTGATACCATTTGAGTTTCATCAGATTACAGAGATGCCATTGCTGCCAAGTTAGAACTGCATTCCTGGGATGCCTTTAGTTGGGATAATGCATCTCTCCTCATCTCAGTCTGCCCACCCCCATCTCACATGCAGTTTTGTTAACAAAATAAAAAGCTGTTACATATTAATGTCATTGAAATTATGTAACTTCCAAACTTGTAGCAATAACAAGAAAGTGATCAAGAGAGCTATTATGTTTCTGATTATGGTTACTCTGTTAAACTGATTATGTACTTTGGCCTCAGTGTCTTTTACCTGCAAGTGAGGAGGTCAGAGACAGGTCAGGGTTTCAGGCCCATAGCACTGCTTGCAGGTGACCTTGAGTGAGTTACTACTGTTTCTGACTAAAGTTTATTCTTTTGTACAGTGGAGATGGTAATAGTTACCTTATTTTCGTGTGTATAAAATGAATAACATATAAAGTGCTAGTCATAGAGTAGCTAATTACATAATACCTATTTTTTGAATTCTTATTATTCTAGTGCACGTTTTGGTAGCATATATATTAAATTCTTAATTCTTCTACCTCAGGGGCCCAAAATATTTGACAGATAAGAGCTACACATTTTTTCCCTAAATCTTAAAATGACCTGAATAGATCAAATCAAGATGATAGACTAAGTTCATGGGCCACCCAAATTTCTAAAAATAATTAAAAACTATGGAGTGAGATTGAAGTATACAGGCATACAGAATTGTCCACAATATACCAAGAAGAACTAAATTTCAAAACAGTACATGTGCTATATATTTTTAATATATACTAGAGAACATTGGAAGGAATAAAAACCAAACTGTTAATAGTGATTATCTTGCTGATGGAATTATGGGGAAAATTTACTGTGTAATTCTCTATTTTTATGTTTCAAGGTTTTTAATACGCACATCAGAAAACTGATAACTTTTTAAAGAGAATTTAAACAATTATTAAAAGAAGTAACAAGTAGCAGTATAGAGGAGTAGCATTAATTTACCATGCCAAGATTGACAAGGTGACAGAGAACTAGATTGTACAGTTTCTGAGGTCTCTGCCCTAAAATTTTGTGATTTAATGTATTGTTCTTCTGCACAAACTATTTTAACCACAGTAGTACATGGAAAATGCTGGTATTAGAGTTCTCTACCATATATTATTATAGTGATCTTTTTTATTATATTATTATTAATCTGTAATCACAGAGTAGTATACAATTAACAGAAAACAGTTATTTTGTACAATAATTGGGATAATGCATCTCAATTATTTTGAATCAAAGACAATAGAACATGGAAAAAATACCACCTCTATCTATAATTTGTTCTATGTATCGATAAAACCTGCTTTAAATTTTTGTACTAATTTAAACCACCCCATACTCTAGGTTAGTGTATATTTAAGATATCATGAAGGACAAGGCTAGCTATCTAAAAACATACTAGATATTGTGTAAATTTTACAAAAATGAAAAGCACTGTACAGTGCCCAGGATAACTGTATCTCGAAACTTGGCTCTAACAATTGCTCTGCAAAGTTTATTCACCAAACAGGATATGAGGAGGGCCCTCAGTGCCCAGGCCACAAGGGCAGCTAATGTGGGATTCCAGCTCCAGAACGTGTTTGAGTAATGTCACGTTTTCAGTATCTTCACCACCTCTGTGGTATAGAGCAACAGAGAGTTAGTTTTTCTTTTAAGGGTGTAGTTGCTTTCCATATGACAATTTTGTAGATAACACCTAAATAAAGCTAAATTTTGGAAATTTTAAGTAGGGCCCCTCTTAGAATTGGGAGTCCTACCTTGCCTCTGGCCAGTTCTGTGTCATTGCCATAGTCAAACTTTTTTTTTTTTTTTTTTTAGCTAATTCACACTGAAGTATGACAGTTGCTTCATTTGCTTTTTTTGAATTCATCCTCCCAAAGCAATATTAACATTTAAGTGGAGAACTGATGTATAAATATGCTGTGACATATTCAACCATTCCCTTATCATTGGACATTTGGGTTGTTTCCCCTTTTAGAGTTTTGATGTGTGTTCTGGGTTGCTTTCAAAAAAGATTCTAGGGATGTATACTCCCACCAGAAAACATAAAATATCCTTCTCATACCACTTTATTTTTTAAATTATTTCATATTTTTGAATAGGAAATATATGTAGGTGGCATATATTTTTAAAGCACCATTAATATTTTTGGTTTTCTATATCTAATACTGATAGATTGGGTATTTCTACCAACCTGCCCATCAAAGACAACTAAAAAAGCTGAATCACTATACACATCTTAAGATCATCAGTGTTGTCTCGCTGGGCCCAGATCTGAGAAGCCTGTGATCAGCTTTTTGCCCTGAAGGTGTTTGCCAGAAATATTAAAGAGCAAAATTATCAATAAAAACAATTATACAGCAGACAAGATCAACAGTGATAAAAGTTGTGGGTTTTTTTTAAAAAAATAAATTAAAAATAGTAAAATTGGAAGCATCAACAGGAAAAGAAGAGAAAAAGCACAGGTTACCAGGATGAGGACTAGAATAATTGCTCATTACAGATTCTGAAAACATTTAAAAGAAAATAAGAGGATATTATGAACAACTTTATGACATAATTTAGATGATAGAGACAATTTCTAGAAAAATATAACAATATAACCATCAAAAGGAGTAGAAAATCTGAATTACCTATAACTATTAAATCAAATTCATAATTTCAAACCCTCCCACAAAGAATACCATAGGCCTGTATTATTTATTAACAAATTCTATCAAACAATTTGTTACAGCCAGCATAACTTTTGTAACCTGACAAGGACATTATAAGAACAGAAAATTATAGATCAGCCTAACTAATGAGTATAGATTCAAAAGAAACTAAAATATTAGCAAATCTAACAAACCACATATAAATAGGATAAAGCGTCATGACTACATTGGGTTTATTCAAGAAACCTGGTTGGTTTAAGGATAAAATTCAAACATTATATGATTATCTTAATGTTTAAAGAAGAAAGAAGGGAAGAGGGGGAATAAAGGAAAGCGAAAAGGCAGGCAGGCTTTTATCATACTAGAAATAGATGCAAACTCCTTAATCTGACAGAGTATCTACAGAAAACGACATTCTTCCACTCTAGGTTATGTAATCAAGAGAAGTGGAAATGTATATCCACATGAAAACTTATATACAAATTTTAAATTTCACAGCTGCACTATTCATAACAGCCAAAATGTAGAAATAGCCCAAATATCCATCAGCTAATGAATGGGTAAATAAAATGTGGAATATTATTTTGCAAAAAGGAAAAAAAAAAAGGAATAAAGTGTTGACACATGCTACAGTGTGGATGAACCTCAAAATCATTATGCTCAGTGCAAGAAGCCAGGCATAAGAAGCCACATACTATATTATTCCATTTATATGAAATGTTCAGAATAGGCAAATCCACAGAGGCAAAAAATATGAGTGGTTGCTGGTGTGAGGAGGGTGGGAGTTGGAACAGCATGGGTAGTTACTGCTGATGGGTATGGGCTTTCTTTATGGGGTGATCAAAATGTTCCAAAAACAGGTAGTGCTGCTGGCTCAGAACTATGTCCATATTAAAAACCACTGAACTGTATACTTTAAAATACTTTATGGTATGTAAGTTGTACCTCAATAAAGCTGTTATTTAAAAAAATACTCAGTGGTGAAATAATGAAAATTTTCCCTTTCTGGAAATAAGATAAGCAGGCCCACTATAGCTCCTAGCCAGTGCATTAAAGAAAAAAAAGGAAAGTTATGGAAAATATTAAATAATTTTCAGATAAGTTATTAAAATCATCTGAAGAGTTTACACGTTGTGTTGTTCTATAGTTAGAGAATGAAATCAAGGAAAGGGTATACTTTAAATATCAAATATATTTAAATATATATCAAGTACATAGGAATAATCTAACCAAAGATGAGCAAATGTTGAGAGAAATTAAAGAAGACAATATGGTGGAAAGGAGATACCACCATTAGGGAAGATACCATTTCTACTTAAACTGATTCACCCTGATACATTTTCAATAAAAATCCTAACAGTTTACCTTACTGGGTTTTTGTTGTTTTTGTTTTTGTTTTTGTTTTGGTGGAACTTGACAAGTTCTAAATGTATATAGAAATACAGAGGCCAAAAAATAGCCAAGCTGTTCTTGAAGAACAAGGCTAGAGGACTTTCTGTCTTAATTATCAACTCTTATTATAAGAAACTACAGTAATTAAGATAGTTTAGTAATGACACAAGGATGAACAAGAAACCAGTAGAACAGAAAGTAGCACAAAGGACTTGTTCACATTTGGCTACTTGATTTATGAGAGAAGTGACCCTGCCAGGTGTGGGGACACCTCACCTCAACCAGGATCATTTAGAGGGACTGAGGAATAAAGACAGAAGAAACTATAGATATGAAAACAGCCCCTGGCCTTGTTCTGTTATGCTCCAGAGACTAGAACCAGCATCAGGGTACAGAGGATACAGACAGGCTGATTTGGGCGTAGTTTAGAAAAAAAACAAAAAAACTTTCTAATAGCCAGAACTACCCTGCTGAGCTGCCTGATGAGATGCTGAGTCCTTACCAATGGGAAACCAGATGACATTCTATTGGGAATGCTGCAGAAGGGACTTCTCAAAGACACTGAACTTAACAATATCATTTTAGTGATAAGATTCCATGTTTCTTTGAGTCTACCTCATTAAAATGGCGTTGTCAGGCTACAGGGATTTTGGAAGTCAATCTCTCTCTGGGACTTCCCTCACTCCCTGAACAGAGTTTGATCAAGGGACAGGCTTAGCAAAACTATCAGAGGTGAGTTCTAGGTCAGGTTCTCTGTACATGTGTTCTCTAGTTCACTGCTCTCCCTTGAAGTCCCAGGTGTCTGGAACACATCCTGAATCTCCATGCTGAGCATATCAGGCAGAGAATATATTGATGGGTTCCTTTGCCTTTACATCTAGGTATAGAGACAAACTACAGGGAGCAAGTGGTACAACTTGAGGATGTAAGGGTGCTAATGTCTTGATAAGAGGGACTAATCTAACCTGCATGGACCCTAGAAACAAAGCCACTTGGGTAGAAGGCTCTGGGGTGTCAAATGCCCAAAGCATGATCTTGAGGGTGAGACTCTTGCTGTAATGTAAGAGAGCTCGTGGGCACTTTGCTTAGTGAAGAGTGGCATGACCAGAGGAGGGCCTCTAGTTCAGAAACCCCCTCTTGCCCAAGTCTCAGTGTAAAACTAGGATTTGGAAGCCAAAAAGAATCATGAGTGGTAACTAGTTTTTAGGGGAGAAAATATTCTAGGTAGAGAAATCGGTAGGAGTATGTCAACGACTTTGGTGTGGTTTACAGAAAATAAACAAGTAGGTTCTTATATATGACTGAAGAGAGCATCTTCATGAACTTGTCCATGAATCAGGAGGAGTCCCTTAAGTTTGTCAGTCTGGTCTTGGGTATGAATCCACACCTTGCAGGTGTCCATATTTTTGGACTCATGACCTAAACCTGAATGACTCGACTATATCAAGAGTGTGACATTTGAGCCCAAGTGTTAAATGATGGCAGTCACTGCGTCTTGGAGGATCACAGTAGAGCCTGTCCACAGCATCCTTCAGTCAGGAGCATAGCAGTTTTCCATTATCTTAATCTTTGTTTCTCTTCTATTAATATACTCAAGCTTCTGTCAGCCAGAAAGAATCTTCTTATATCCTGTCTGTCTGCCTGTCTCAAACTGTCCTTCCCATTCTCTACTCGGTTTCTTGAAAAAGTAATCTACATGAAATGTCTCCACGTATTCATCTCCAATTTGTTATTCCACTGCAGTTCTGCTGCAGGATTTTTGGCTGTCATAAAAGTGCCCTCTCAAAAGTCCCAGTGGCCCCCACTGCCTTATTTTTTCTGGTCCTTCTGTCGATGGCCATATTCTTGGATTTTGGTCTGCTCTTCTTTCTCATTATCTTTTACTGCCCCTCCCCTTGTTCACATTGTAAATGTTGATGTTTTCATCCTTTTTCTCCTTCATAATCTTGTTCATTCATTAAGCAGATATAAACAAGCACTAATTACATTACTTACATATGCCAGTGAGTACAGATCTATTCTAAGTTCTAAACTGTTTCCTGAGCTTTATACTCAAATTGCCAACTTCCATTTTGTCAATTTGGCTTGAGTCGCTCCCAAACATTGCATCAGCATATCCAGAAGAATAAGATATGCCGTCTACCGTCAAACTTGTTATTTCTTCTGTATTTCTTATTTCTTATTCATGGAAATGCGACTGGTTTTACTGGCTGAAGGGATTTTCAAATTTAGTTTCATCTCTGCTTTTTATAGCTAATTATTTAAGTTTAGGCTTGGATGGAGATATGTATTCATATCATGTTTCTACAGCAAAAATATCATTTTTGCTTACCCAACCAACCTGTTTTAACACTCGTAATGTTCTGACAAAAGTTCAAGAGAGTTACTATTACAGAAAAAATTTTGCATAAAGAAAACCACATTTGGTATTTATAGTTTAGTTTTCATTCTTAAAAAATACAGTAAGTCATTTTTTGCCATAAGTACAAAGTTAAAAATGTATCTTATTCAGCACTTAGTTTTGTAGAGTTTTAAGGTAACCTAGGAATAGACATTTTCTTTATGTTTATTAACAGAATTAGGTGTTCCTACACACCCTGTACATGATGAGGATGGGACAGAAACAAGGGAACCAACATTAACAAGTTCTACCATGTACCAGATGCCTGGTTCTCTGTTAGCATAGTACTCATGTATCTCAACAACTCCTTTAACCTGATGATATGCATTGATATTCTCCAATTTACAAAGAAGGAAAGCTGAAGCATTACAGAGGCTGAGTGAAGTAACTAAAGCGTAAGGGAGTTAAGTAATTGCCTAGCTTGCTGAGAAGTGGGAGAGCTGAGAGGGACTCCAAGTTTCTTTTTTCCACAACAGTCAAGCTGGAGTCACTGATTAGCTCTCCCCTGCAGCGCTCCTTTCCCCAGCAGACATGAAAGAATGAGTAGAACTATATTCTTCAGCCTTCATCAGCAGAAACCAACTCTCATCACCATTATGCTTCCACACACCCATAAAGCCATAGGAGTCAGATGCCTTTGAGATGAGTACTTGGAGAGCAGATGCAGTAACAGTAACTGCAAAGCTGGAATTCATCTGCTGTTTGCCTCCTAGTGAGGGCTGAGTGATTCCTACCCTCCTCTGGGATTAGGTTCTTATTCTTTGAAGGAAGACCACTGTGAACTCCTCAGATGTTTCTCTCTGCCATTCTAGATGTGGCATTCCCACTTTGGAAGAGCTGCCACAGCCAAAGCTTCCAGAACTGGTCTTTTTCTGTCATTTTTCTCCTGCAAACCCTGAAACCCATGATTACCCTGAGGTTTGTGAAAAGATTACACATATGGTAGTTTTAACATTTGCGGGGAATAAGGATTCTTTTCCACTGATACACTGTCTGAAGGAGGTGGCTAAAAACCAGAGTAACCACAATATTTACAAAGGTATTTAGTGAAAAAGATGATTTTGGCAGTGTAACCGACCACTCATGGGGAATGAAGCTCACTTGAGGTTTCATAAATCAAAACATAGTGTTTGTCCACAGCTTCATTTTTTCCTCATTACTGGTAGATGATATCATCTTTTTCATTTCTATTAGAATCTTTTAGCATCCAAGAGTAGGAAAAAATAATGTTAATTTCATTTATTATGCTGTATTTCCATTTTTAAAGAGAAATTTAATTTGAATTCTACCATATATGTGAATGGAGTTTTCAAACTCTTCTCAGGGATTTATGGAACTTTTATAAAAATAATATTCTGGAGATTACTGACTTTTTTGTATGTGTTCAAGGACATTGTTTTTGAATTAATGTTTTTTTTCTTTTGCCCAAATAAAACTGATCTTTAAAAGAACATAATTAAAACTAAACCCCCACCAAATTATAGCAGAATAGAAATCGAGAAATTGGCTAGAAAATGTAAAGACTGAAGTCCATAATCATAACACTGTTGAGATTAATCATGCTAATATTTTAAAATATAATATTCATCTTTACCCTACATTTTTCTGAAAGAGTGAAGAATCTGAATGGTGCCACTTACAGGTACAAATGTGTATAACCTATCTTGCTACAGTGGGGTAAATTGACAACATTAAAGCAAACAAGTCCTATTCTTTTAAAAACTCAAATCTCCACTTTCTGATAGCCTGCTCTTTTCTTCAGTCCCTAAATTAAGATTCTTCTTTTCCAAGAAGCTTTCTCCAATTCCACAGTTCTCCCATAGCACACTGGTTCTGCTACTTCACCAGCACTGATGTCATCCCACTTTGTATTCTAAATAGTGGCTTCCATATGTTTTCCTCAAATAGTATGTATACCAGTGATTAAGTCATCCAACAAGTTTTTATTGGGTGAGTCCTGAGCTTATTTCTGAAATCGGTAACAAGAAGGTCGACATACTTCTTACGTATAGTCAATTAGAGTCAGTTCAGACAAATAGATCTGTCAGTATAAATGTGGTCATTTCTGTGGATGGGATGGGAGGTGTTATGGAAACATGCAGGAGGTACCTGTCTGGAGTTGTTAGAGCAGGGTTTAGCAACATTCAACCCAGATAATCCCCCTCCCTTCTAATACTCAGTGCTCTTGGTTTTTTTTGGCCCCCCTTTTGTGTCTCACTTCTTAATCTTCTTTGCTGGCTTCTCTTCCTCCTTGTCCTGATCTCAGGCCTGGAACCTTTTCTCTAGCTGTAATTTTTCTCTAGGTGAGTTTCATCATCTGTATACCATCTGTATACTGGTAATTTCATTTCCTTTCTTGACATATCTGTTTGAATATCTAGGAATCGTCTCAAACCTAACAGTCCAAAGTTTTTGTTAAATATGACTGCAGTCATATCTAAACTGAAACTTGAATGTTAAATACAAGTTTGGACACAGAAGGGTAAGATAAGGGATAATGTTCTAGGCAGAGAGGATGATGTGAGAGAAAGCCTGCAGTGACACTGGCACCTCGTGGGAATGGAAAGTGAAAGTGATCATGAGGCCTTAAGGGTCAAATACAGGAGAGAAGTGTTTTTGGAAAAAGGCTGCAGGGGAGGAGCATAACCAGTTTGGCATTTTAGAAAGATAACTCTATAGTTTGGCTTATGAAGCAAATGGAGAAACCACATCTAAAGGCAGAGCACCATTTAAAAGACATTGCAGTAATTCAAGAGAGGGAGATTTCTTTACGAGGTTAGGGGAGAACTCAAGAGATAACTAGATAATTGGGTAAAATCAACAAGACTTAAGATTTAGTTGGATATTGGGAAAGGAGGAGAAAGAAGAATCAAACATATGAAGCCCAGGTTTATGGCAGATGAACATCTGATGTGGGAGAGCCACTTCCTGAGGTGAACAAAGGTTGAGGGAGAAAGATAATGTAATCAGTTCTGCAGATCAAAAGAGAAACCCTAGGCTTGATATTTAAGATCCTGTAGCATGTGGATGGATGGTACTCAAGCCACAAAATTGAATAAGATCAGAAGCCATGATATATAATTAGGCCCTTGGAGAAGGTTTACAAGAGTTACAGGACTAAATTTAGAAGGGGATTTTAAAACTCTCCAAATAAGCACTTTTGCACATTGTTGATGAAATGTAAATTGTAGATTCTTTATATAGGCCATTTCATCAGCCTTTATTAAATTTTAAGCCATACTGCTTCTAAGATTCTAATAACAAAATTTCACAAATGCACAAAAATATTTACAAGGATATTCATTATAGTGTATAAAATAGTGAAAATTACAAATAATTCAAAAGATTATCAATATGAGATTGCTTAAATTATAATGTATATCTATGCAGTGGCTTAGCTTCTTGCCTTAAAAATAACAAAGTAGATTTGTACTTATTGACATGGTTGTATCTTAGGTACAGAAAATGGCAAAAGCAATCATAAGTCATATCTATGGCAAGTGTGTTTTATTGAGCATTTTATATATCCCAGGCAATATATGTGAAGAACTCCAAAATCGATAAGGAAAAGACAGACACTGAGTAGAAAAATGGGCAAGCAATTTGAGTAGACTATTCACAAAAAAAAAATTCAGATGGCCAATAAACATGTCTTAATTCCACCAGTAAAATAATGGAAAAGCTATTTTAAATCACTATGAGATAGTATTGCACATTCGCCAGAATGATTAATAGTAAAAAGACTGACAATACCAATTGTTAGAATATGGAACAATAGGTATTTTCATATACTGCTACTAAAATTGGTATAAACACTGATATTTTCTATAAAAGTTGAAGGTGCTCATATCCCTTTGATTAAATCCAAAAGAATTGTGTTTATGTATATCAAGAAACTGCACAAGAGTGTCACAGTAGCATTATATGTAATAGCCCAAACTTGAAACAACCCAATGTTCTTTAACAATAGAATGGAAAAATATAAATTATGATATTTTGTATATCATGAAGTACCATTTAGTATTAAAATGAACAAAAAACATAGAGCTGCATGCAACATTGTGGGTGAACCTCACAAAATCTTGAGCAAGGAAAATAGACAATCAATATATGGTTTATGATTCTGTATATAATGAGGTCTGAAAACAGGTAGAACTAAACTGTAGTGTTTAAGTTGCACACTTAAGTAGAAAAACTACAAAGAAAAAAGGAAGTTATTTGCATAAAAATCAAGGTAGTCATCAACTTTAGAGGGAAATGAGGAGTACATGATTGGGAAGAGGAATGTCAATGGGCTTCTGGGGTGCTGGCCAGATTCTGTTGCAGTGTACATTACATTTTATTCATTCTTAAGATACTTATGTTCTGTGCATTTTTAAAACCCACTATCAAAAAACAAATTAAAGCAGGGGGAAAAAAGGGGAAATTCACAGCTGAATACATTATAATGAAACTGCATATACCAAAGACAAGAACATTTTTAAAACAAACAGAGGGCAAATGGATTAGATCACCTTCAAAGTAGCAAACTGACTTTTCACCAATAGCAGTAGAAACCAGAAAGCAAATTGAGAGCTTCACTATGTTGAAAGAAAATATTATATGAGAGAAACACACTATACCCAGCCAAAAAAGTAAAAAATCTTTTAAAACTGAAAGTAATATCTGTGCCCTCATATTTATTGCAACATTGTTTATAATAGCTAAGACATGGAAACAACTGGTGTTTTTCCAGAGATACATGGATAAAGAAAATATGATTGATACACACACATACATACGCATGCACACAGGAATGTTATTCAGCCCTAAAAAAAAAATGAAATCCTGACATTTCAACAACATGGATGGACCTTGAGAGCATTATGCTAATCATAACTAGTAAAAGAAATCCTGTATGATCTCACTTATATAGAATCTAAAAACAAAAATAAATAATTGAACTCATAGATACATAGAACAGATTGGTGGTTGCCAGAGACAGGGGGTGAGGAGGGCTGGTGAAATGAATGAAATGAGTCAGAAGGTACAAACTTCCAGTTATAAAATAAGCAAGTCCTAGGGATGTAATGTACAGCGTGGTGACTATAGTTTATGATACTGTATTATCTATCTGAAAGTTGCTAAAAGAGTAGATTTTAAAGTTCTCATTACAAGAAAAAATTGTAACTGTGGTGATGGATATTAACTAGGCTTATCATGGCAATCATTTTACAATATATACAAATATAGTATTATGTTGTACACCTCAAACTAACATAATGTTATATGTCAATTCCATCTCAATAAAACTGGAAAAAATTATAATGGAATAAAGACAATGTCATATAAGTAGCTAATGAGAGAATAGAAATTCTAATAGACATTCATTATAGAATGAAAGGATATTCTTCAAGCAAAGAGAAAATGATCCCAGAAGGAAGATTTGAGATATGAGAAGCAATAAAGAAGAAAGAATATAATAAATACATCAAACAGTGATTGTATAATAAAATCATAATTGTGTCAAGTGAGATCTTTATTTTTATTGCTAGAATTTAAAAATACACAGCAATATAAGGGTGACTGAAATTTAAATGTTGTAAAGTCCTTTGTGAAAAGGATTGAGACATATTTTTTTAGACTTTGATGGGTATGTATAATAAGATACTTAAGGTAACCTTCTGACAAACGAAATAGAGCACATAACTTCCCAACTATATACAGAGAAAAAGGAAATAGTTTAAAAGCCAATCAAAAAGAAGGCAAAGAGGAAAAATATCTAAAAGGAAATTATGTTAAGTCAGTTGTGGTGGGACTTCCAACTATAGCAGAATGAAGAAGTCAGTGAATTTTTTCCATAGGAAAATAAGTATAAAGTTGGAAAAATTGTTTTAGAAGGACTGTTCAGGGCTCTGGAGATTGACCAAATGCAAAGAACAAATAATTTGGAGCTTGATTCTACCCTCTCTTTTAATATTTCTGTTAACACAAATGTTCTAGTCTTTCTGGAAAAAAAATAATAAATCTCACATATCCATCCTATACCCCTATTGTCATTGATGGCATTGAAAACCATTGTGTTTGTTAAGACATTTTGCTTGCAAGTAATAGAAGCCCACTTCAGATAATCCAAGGTACGAAATGGGTATATTGGAAGGATTCTGAGAATACCCTCTTCTAGAAAAGTGGAAGGGATTCCCCAGGACCTGGCACCAGGAATGGAGTCACCCTTACAGTCCAGGTGGCCCTCAGGGACCCTTACCTTGCTTCCTTTTTCTGAGTTGCTACATCCATACCACTTTCTCTAAGTTTAGTTAATTCTCTTCTCAGCAGGTCTTGCCTTCTGCAGAACAGCTCGCACTGGGTTGACAGACAATCTCAAAGAACCCAAGCTTGTTTACCTTTGGTGGCCCGTCCCTCAATTTCAGATTTCTCCAGAGAAACTGATTGGGCCAGCTTGGGTCATATATCCACCCCTAGTCTCATCAACTATGATCTCTGGAGTTCTGATCAAGAGTGGGTCAAATGAGCATGGCCAGGTGCTGGTGGTATAAGGTAGTATAGAGTTAAACACATATACAAGAGCCCTTGGACTATCCTATGTAAAGGTTATGTAACAAAGAGAAAAGTTATTACTGTTTAATGTGACTTTCTTCAATCAACATGAGTTTTATCTTCTTGAAGGAACATCTTTTTATTGTTGGAATGCTCTTTGTATAGCCTAGTACAAGTTTCGTACGTATTAAACTGTTGGTATTTATTTATTGATTGGTTATTTCCTTTTAGTTTGATTCCTTTACAACAAAATTTATAAATGATTATAGAAACCTTATACAGTTTTTAGCTCTGTCTTATGAGATTTGTCCTTTAATTATATATAAGTTTCAAAAACTATGGTTGCTTTATTTTATTCTTGGCCTTCTTTTCCAAATATGTACATAAATTACTGAGAAGTTGATTGGTTTGGTTTCCAAGGGTGGTTAAAAACCTTAGTTATAACATACAAAGAGCAAAATCCTTGCTGGTTAAGGTGGTTTTGCTTTTTAATCTGACTAATTTCAAGCAGGTTTTAGTGAAACAATATTTTCCATCTGAATTCACTGGCCAATAGCAGGAGGAGCCATACCATCATCTGTTGATGAAAGTATGCCATTTGGTGTCTGTAATTCAGAATAGCAAAAGTAAATTTTAAATGTTTTCATGTTGAAAATGGCTTGTTTACATCTTTGGAGTGGGGAATTAGCAATAATCTAGCACTTAGCAGTGACAAAACTTTCTGTCTAATTCCACGGCAAGCCCTATGCAAGCATTATGCTTTGTCAAATAGTAATCAAACCACTGTGATTAGTACCACTTCATTTTTTCTCAGGGACCCATCCTTGCCACTCCACTGCTCTCTCAGTTCCAGCCTGGCCCATTTCATGATGCCATCAACATCTGGACACAAATTTCTCTTAGACTTTCTTCCCTTTGCTTCTCAAAATTAGATGAGGATCTCCCCTAAGAATGTGTGTCACATACTTTGTATACAGGGTATGTGCTCAACAATTTATTTCTTTATTTCTTTTTGTTTTAACCAGCTAGTCATATTGTTTATTCAACAGGCACTTATGTGCCAGGAATAGCAGTAGTTGCTTCTGTCTTGGGCCAATTGTCTTTCCTAAAGTTCTAGAGATTTTATACCAAAACATTTATCTAAAAACTTCCCTATTTTTACTTTCTTGTTTAACTTTGTTTCTCAATAATTCTCCCAAATGTCTCAGTTTCACTAAATCCCATTTATTTCCTTTAGCTTTTTCATATGTAGGTCATGTCCATTCATGAATTTAACAAATGTTTTTCAAGCACCTACTATGTGCCTTGATCTTGTGCTAGCAATTCACAGTGAATAAAACATTCTTATCAAATTTCATATTATCTAGTTGCTTCAGTGCTGATTTAGTTGGAGGAACAAATATGTACATCTCTCTGTGAATAAGTGATTTCTATAATATACAAATTATATGGAGATAGGCAAGAGATTTCTTTTTTTTTTTTTAAGCCTACAGCACCCAGTATTCCTAGGTGGTCTCCCATCCAAGTACTAACTAGGCCCAACCCTGCTTAGCTTCAGAGATCAGAAGAGATTGGGCATGTTCAGGGTGGCATGGCTGTAGACAAGAGATTCCTGAAAAGATGGCATTTAAGTAGAATGACAAGAATTTTGACAAGTGCTGGAAAGCTGTTCACTGGGACTAGAATAAAGAATTAGAAGCAAAAGCTATAAGCAAATTTGGAGAAATTTCACAGAGAGCCTTGAATGTCACATTTTAGAAATTTAGCCTTTAGTCTATGGTTTCAGGCCTTACATTTAAGTCTTTAATCCATTTGAGTCTGTTCTTGTATACAGTATAAGAAGGTGGTCCAGCTTTTTTGTTTGTTTGTTTGTATGTACCTGTCCAATTTTCCCAGCACCATTTATTGAAGAGACTCTACCCAGTTGTATATTCTTATCGCCTTTGTCATATATTAAGTGAGCATACAGGCTTTATTTCTGGGCTCTATATTCTGTTCCATTGATCAGTGTATCTATTTTTATGCCAATTCTATGCTGTTTTGATTACTGTAGCCTTGTAATATAGTTTGATATCAGTTAGTATGATACCTCCAACTTTGTTCTTCTTCTCAAGATTGCTGTGGCTATTTGGGTTTTTTATGGCTCCATATAAATTTTAGGATTATTTGTTCTAGTTCTCTGAAAAATACCATTGTATTTTGATAGGGATTGCATTGAATCTATAGATTGCTTTGGTAGTATTCCATGATGTTGATTCTTCCTACCCATGAACACAATATATGCTTCCATTTATTTGTATCTTCTTCAATTTCTTTTTTCAATGACTTATAATTTTCTGAAAACAGGTCTTTTACCTCTTGGTTAATTTGATTCCCAGGTATTTTATAGTTTTCAACACAATTGTAATGATTGTTAATTTCTTTTCTGAAAGTTCATCATTGGTGTATAAAAATGCCACTGACTTCTGAATATTATTTTGTAACCTGCTACTTTACTGAATTCATTGATCAGTTCTAACAGTTTTTGGTGGAATATTTAGGATTCTCTCTATATAGTATCATGTCACCAGCAAATAATGAGAGTTTACTTCTTCCTTTCCAATTGGATGCCTTTTATTTCTCTTTCTTGTCTTATTGCTGTGGCTAAGACTTCCAATACAGTGTTGAAGAGGAATAGTAAAAGTGGGCATCCTTGTCTTGTTCCTGATCTTAAGGAAAATGCTTTTAGATTTTCCTCATTGAGTATATTAGCTGTAGGTTTGTCATATATGTTGAAGTATGTTCCTTCTATTCCCACTTTGCTGGAGTTTTTATCATAATGCATGCTGGATTTTGTTGAACTCTTTTCTGCATCTATTGATATGATCTATGGTTTTTATCTTTTGATTTGTTAATGTGGTGTGTGTATCACATTAATTGATTTTACAGATATTTTACCAATCTTGCTTCCCAGGAATAAATCCACTTGATCATGGTATATGATATTTTTAACGTATTGCTGAATTAGGTTTGCTAATATTTTTTGAAGATTTTAACATCAATGTTCCTAAGAGATATCAGCCTATAGTTTTTCCTTTTTTGTAATGTCTTTGTCTGTTTTGAATCAAGGTAATGGTGGACTCATAAAAGGAATTAGGGAGCCTTCACTTTTCTTGAACGTTCTGGAACAGTTAAGAAGAATAAGTGTTAATTTTTTCTGAATGTTTGGTAAAATTCACCTATGAAACCATCTGGTCCAGGACTTTTGTTTTGGAGGTGGTTTTTGATTACTGATTCTATTTCATTGGTAGTAATTGGTCAGTCAGATTTTCTGTTTCTTCTGACTCAGTCTTGGGAGATTGTATGTTTCTAGGAATGTGTCCATTTCTTTCAGATTGTCCAATTTGTTGGCTCATAGTATTTTCTTATATCCATTGTATTTCTGTGGAGTCCGTGGTTATTCTCCTCTTCATTTCTAATTTCGTTTATTTGAGTCCTCTTTCTTTTTCCTTGATAAGTCTGGCTAAGGGTCTGTCAATTTTTTTATCCTTTCAAAGAACTAGCTCTTGGTTTCATTAATTTTTGTATTGTTTTTCTAGACTGTATTTCATTTATTTCTGCTCTGATCTTTATTATTTCCTTCCTTTTATTCACTTTGGGCTTTGTTGATGTTCTTTTTCTAGTTCTTTTAAGTGTAAGGTTAGATTGTTTATTTGAGTTTTTCTTGTTCTTGAGGTAGGCTGTATTACTATGAATTTCCCTCTTAGGACTGCTTTTGCTGTGTCCCATAATTTTGAGTCATTGTGTTTTCATTTTCATTTATCTCTAGGTATCTTTTGATTTCTTTCTTGATCTCATTAATAATCCATTCATTGTTTAGTAGTATGTTATTTAGCCTCCAGTGTTTGTGTATTTTCCAGTTTTTTTTCTTGTAGTTATCTAGTTTCATACCATTGGTCAGAGAAAACGGTTGATATGATTTCAGTCTTCTTAAATTTATTGAGACTTGTTTTGTGTCCTAACATGTGGTGTGTTCTTGAAAATGTTCCATGTGCACTTGAGAAGAATGTATATGTTTGTTGCTTTAAAATAAAATGCTCTGAAAATATCTATTAATTCATCTGGTCTAGTGTGTCTTTTAGGCCCATTGTTTCCATGTTGATTCTTTACCTGGAAGATCTGTAGGACTTTTTTTTTTTTTTTTACTAGAGCCTATTAAAAAAATGAAACAATTTCATATTAATAAATCTTTTTCAATTTTAAATTTAATTTAAAAATTAAAAACTGGTGAATAAGCCAAACGACAGGTTAGTTATCACTAAAGGAAAATATTAGATTTAAAAAGAGCAGAAAGATGATTAGGTAGTTCAACATAATCTAATAAGAGTTCCAAAAATAGAGAATGAAAAAGTTGTTATATTTAAAGAGAAGTGTTACCTCATCTGATTCCCTCAGCTTGTCCCTCCAGCCATGCTTCCAAGAAGTTCCAGTGTCCTGGCCCAGGGTTCTAGTTACAGCAAGAGGAGAGACAGGAGCATTCACCTTGCCAGAATAGTCAGTCTCCTTTCTGAGCCCTATGAGTAATGGATGTGTGTAACATTTTAAAGAAACCCAACACCTGCATTACTGAGAAATTTAAAGGAGCAGTTATAACTCCACTTCATACATGAATGTATCATTTCAGAATTTATAAAGGACATTTTTAAAGGAGAAGAAAACTGCCAAACTGTTTTACAAAGTGGTTATACCATTTACATTCTTACCAACAATGTGGAGAGTTCCAGTTTTCCACATTCTCACCAACACTTGTTATTGTGTCTTTTTTATTATAGCTATTCTAGTGGGTGTAAAGTGATTTTGTATGCTTTTAAGGTAGATTTCAAACTGAGCATCCTGCAAATCCATTTTTTATTTTTTATTTCAAGCTGTTTATAATAGTTAAAATTGTTGCTGAATGTCTTTCTAAACTACCTTATCTTACAAAGTCTAGTTGTTGTTTAAATTGAGAATAATCTTATGTTCACATGTCCTGACTATCAGTTTTTGTTCACTTTGATTATGATGTTTTTAATGTGTTTAAAATAGTGTATGTATCTTATAAATACAAACTGCACAGTATCACTATCACCACCATTCTCCCCTAAAAAATATTTTGGTTTTTTTTTTTTTTTGGTCCCAAGAACTTAAAGTTTCAAGAGAAGCATGTTTGAGGTAATCACCTTCTTCTTGTAATTAGTTAAATGATTTCATATATACATAACTATGTTTGCATAGAGCCAGGGCCTTTAGCCCAGTCATCTAGAAGCAATTAGAACATCATGATCACTTTCACATACAAAGGTGTGAACAGAAAAGGCCCAGATATATGTCAGTGTTCTTGAAGTAATGGGAGGGCCCTGTTTGAGCAAGTTTACTACCCGTGCATAAGTTGGGGCAAAGGGTTTGTGTTAGTATAGTAAGTTGTTAAGTACTTGCTGTAAGATTTTTTCAGACTCAAACTTTAGTTTCTCCTCTGTGCATTTTCTTACTTTATAAGAGGCAGTAAAAGATATCTGGTGAGTATTCAGTGCTTATGGCACTAGTAAATTAAAAACCCTCTTTTTGTTACAAATGTATAACTGCTGTGCTTACAGCTATTTGATTTTAAAAATAGTGTGCAATTTGTATTTGTCCAAGGCTGAAGTTTGACTTTTAGAAAATTGGAATCTGTCCTGTGGCTGTTTTCTTTCCTTTTTTTTTTTTTTTTTTTTTTTTCAAATAGACAGCTTGACTTTGTTGGCCCACACCCTCTGTTTCCATTTCTTCCTGTTGCTGGGCTGCATAATCCACACTGGGCAGTCATTGAGCAAGCCTCTGGGGTCCTGGGGCCCACGTTCCCCTCCAGTGCTCAACAACATCTCTGTTTCCAAATAAAGATAAGAATTGTGCAGGCCTTTTTCATTACTTTGGTCAGCTTTGGCCTCTGGAAAACAGTCTATTTCTTCCAATATTATTTAAACTTACAGGTTCAGCTAAATTATTAATAGAAGGAGATTATGAAAGATAAGTAGCAAGCACAAAATTCAAACAAATGTCTTAACAACTAAAATTTTCATGTACAGGGATCAGTAAGCTGTAGCTTTTGGCCCACTTATTTCAAACATGATGCAACTAATTCTAGTTGTACAAAATCATGTGTATCATATTTTAGGATAGAGCAGTATTAAGTAATTGAACTTTTGTGTAAATGAGCCAAGAGGGAGTCAACAGTAAAATCTTCATATTTTCAGACAACTTTAAGCCCTTCCACACATTGAAATACCAAGAGGATGGGAATGCACTGAAAACATAATTGGAACGTGCAGAAAATAAATCAAAAATCATTGTGCATCAAATAAGACCTTCAGGGAAAAAAATCCAAAACCACCCATTGACAAATGTGCCCTTCTCTATTAATCATGACCCCCAAAAAAAGCATAGTGACTGCTTCCAAAAACAGTATTTCAGATGCCTCCACATCAAGAAGGACTTGCAGATTGCTCGTCTTATCCAGGAAGATTGGAAAACAAAATAGATTTTATGTTCTTTGTACCAAAATCTAGAGAATCTGTACGCAATATTCCGTGCATTTATGGTCACTGCAGGATGGATATGACAGAATTGGAAGAGACTTAAAGAGAGACAATGAAGTAATCAAGATGGCTACAGGGCTTCCAGATGGAAAAAGAATAAATCCTTCTCCACCCTAGATAGTAACAGCAGAATGGAGGCATTTGTGTATTTACTTATTTATTTTCTGTCTTTTCTGCTACATCCTATGCTTCATGGGCTCAGGGATGCTGTCTTTTGTGTTTTAATTTTTTGTTTAAATATATACATACAGAAAAGGGCAAACATCACAAATATGTAGTTGGATCATTTTCACAGTTCTCTGTTTCTGGGCCTTTCCAGGTTCTGATGATTATACATAGTGCTGCAGTGGCCATTCATATGTGTATGTTGTCATATTCCATTGTGGTTTTTATTTGCATGTCCCTGATGCTCAGTGTTACTTTGTTCACAAGGGTGTACCCAGCATTTAACAAAATGCCTGGAGTCTTCATTAGAGCTCTTTTAATACAAGTGACAGAAGACATTCTGAAAATAACCATTTTGAGTGAATGAATGAGTCAATCCAAGTTCATAGTGTGTAGACCCCATCGTGTGTTAGAGGATGAGCTTGAAATACTTTTAGTAAGGGGTCCTCTAGGAAAATAAAGCAGTTTCAGGGCAGCAAATAAAAGCCGTCTGCACACAATTCCCCTAATTCGAGAGATTCCGCGCTAAAATATGAGTCATTATAAGATCCAATTATGGATGGTCTGTAAGGAAATGAATAAATTAAAGCTTTTTCAGTGTTTGCTACTGCTCTGTTATGTTTTCAGTCTGAAGTCAAGCCAAGTATCAGCTGGCTCCTCCCTCCTGCCCAGGCCAGCAGTGGAAGCCTGTAGTGATGGTGGTGGGCGGGGGTTCGGGGTGCTAGTTATGTGGTTTGTGGCCAGACAACAAGGCGTGTGTTATTCTAGGATCCAAAGAACAACTATGTATTTTCTCCTAAGATTCTTTAAGTAGAAAATGGGAGCCTGTTATTAAAATAACTAAGCATAATTCTTAAACCTGTGGCAGGTTTAAGGAAGGTATAGAATAAGCATCTAGGTCAGTTTCTTACCTCTCATTAATCTCAATGTCATCTGGGATCCTGGATGAGAATCCGGAAACAGAAAAAGGACATTAAATAAAAACTAAGGAAAGCTGAATAAAGTATTTGATTTAATTATAAAAGTGATGCACTGATATTGGTTCATTAATTACAACAAATATACCACATCAGTGGTAGATGTTAATAATATGAGAACTCTGTTCTATCTTCCCAATTTTTCTGTCCATCTAAAACTTCTAAAAAGTACAGTTTATCTTTTAAAAAAATTGATATAGGTTCCTTGGAAGGAGCCCATGCACAGAGCGTCCCTGGAAGTGTAAACTTTCTTAGTTCAGGGTGAATTCACTCCAACTTCCCTCCATTCTAACACTGAGCTGGACCACAGGTCACCTGAAATTTGCTTCAAAAAAGGCATTAGGATCAGGAGGCCAGCTCAACTTGGCTTCTTTACTTTGGGCTCTGGGTCACTGGAGCAGCCTTGTGTATCTCTGACCCTTATTTATCTTACTTTTAAAATGGGCATAATTTTATATTCCCACCTCATAAAAGTGTCCTGTGATTCACTATGTAAAGATCTGGCAAAGCTAGAACTATTTTGCAAATAGAATAAATCATTGTCCTTTGAACTATTTCACTAAGGCTTGTTATCCCGCCTCATGTTTTAATTTTCTTGTCCAATATTTATTTTATTTTATTCATTTTATTTCATTTTATTTTATTTTATTTTTTCCTTAACCATCAGCTTTTGATGTAATATCACATTTTAACCATTTTAAATTTCATTTACATAAATTATGCCCTATTTTATTTTGCCCCAAAGGTTTGCCGGTGTTGACTTCATGGTTCATATATTTTCTTCCCATTTTAAAAAACTGAAGCCATTTAACATACGGCTCAAGTACAAATTTGACCATATATCATCAGCTCTATAAATAAAATGTAATTTAAATATTATTTAAACCTTAACTTCCATACCCAAACTATTCATCAAGTATGAGGGACAATTAAAAATATTATTAAACACGAAAGCCCTCAAAAATGGAAGATTGAAGCACACAGCCATTATCAGGCACCCTGCCAAAACTCTTCTGAAATAACAGTAGAGAGGGTTTTAAAAGGCATCATGCATAAGGCTGAAGAATGGGTGGAAGGAAGGCAACACTAACATACTGGAAGCCAGGAAGCAGATGAAAGTATAGTGACCCAAGCCTTGAAGGCAGCTGATTTGTTCTGTGGAACCTATGAAAATAAGCCTGTGGATAGGAGAAGAATTAATGTAAAGCTTGTGTAAGAGTCCATCTATCCCCACTCCACACCCTCAACCCCAATAGAAGAAGACCTGTCTGAAAAAGATAGGAACCACCAGAAAGGGCCTGGACTCTGGTCTGTGCCTCCTATGGAGAGAAACGGAAGACTTTTAATAAAAAATAGACACAGCAAGTTTCCTTTACTATATCAGGAGCACTTTGCACTTGGGGACTTAGGTCTTATTCGTATCTAGTACACTATGTAGAATATATGAACAAACTTATAGGGGTAATTATGTTTCCCAACAAAATTTTTTTGTTGCTACCATCAAAGTCAGTTGCCAGCATGAATTATGTTATAAGTTAATTGTAGTAACATTTGACCTGTGTATTACAACTGTATTTGAATTTAGAAATGTTATATGGTAGAATGTCCACAAGCTCAGGTTTTGGAACATGATTGCCAATCAATTTACCTGTGTGATCTTGAGCAAGTATCTTAATTTTTTGAGCCTCAGTTTCATTTAAATGGGCATTATACCGATGATTTCATATGACTGTTATCAGGGTTAAATGAGCATGTCAAGAGCATGGGGCCTGCAGAGATTGAGGAGTCGATAAATTGTGTGTGGTGGTGTGTTTATGTTGTCTTTTGAAAAAGAAACATAAGACCTTAAAAATTAAAGTGTGATTCTATGAAAAAATTTTAAATGAGACCATAATAACTATGTTATAGCAGTTTCAGTTTTCAGTTACTTTGAGATTTATGAAATAATGAGAGAGTTTAAACCTTAGTAATGATAAAATTGTCAGTGAATATCTGGAATATTACTTTCATTATCTATTGTTTTGCTTGCCTAATTCTATATTAATAACCATATGAAGTTGTGAATTTACCTCTAAAGAGTTTCTAACATTGATTATTATGTTTATGTGTGTGTGTGTGTGTGTGTGTTGTGTGTGTGTGTGAGCTCAGCTTCTTAATTATTATTTCTGACTATTTTAAAAGAACCAGTTTGGCATACCTTTTTAATTATTAGTGTAGGAGGAAACAGAACTATTTTTCAAAACATACAGTTGCTACCCAGTTAGCTTAGAACAACACCCTTAACAAAACTACTGCTAGGACTTACATCCCCACCTGAAGTCACGTTCATTATCTCGTCATCTGAATGGGGTTTATTTTTAAGGGTACATTTGCCTTCAGATTGATTGCAGAAAATGCATTTCTTAGCTGTACATTTGACTAAATTCGTTTGCCTAATTTTCCCCTTTTCATTCTAAAATGTCTCTAGCAATGGTAGAGGGATTATATATATATGTATAAATGTATGCACACACACACACGCACACATACACACACACCCCTGCTATACTTCTGTCTCCTAGGGTCACTTCCCAAAAGGAAACACCATTAAACATGTGGTGTAGTTCCCTTCTCATCTCTGGCTTGAGCTCTCACCTCAGACCCTGCTCTCTCCACTACTGGGGTTTCCTTCTCTCTCAGGAACATTTGGGCTGCCTGAGACTCCACGTGCCCCTCTGGACGACCTGGTCTGCCAGACTTCTTCTGCAGGACAGCCAGACAGTACCTGTTGGCCTTTGGCCATGAGTTTTCTCATTGTAGCACAAAAGCAGTCACAGATTGTGCCCAAGTGGGTGAACGTGCCTGTATTCCAACAGGACTTTATTATGGACGTTGAAGTTTGAATTTCATATGATTTTCACATGGTACACTCTTTGATTTTTTTAGATTATTTACAAATGTAAAAACCACTTTAAGCTGGCCAGTCATGCAGATACGGGGGCCACAGTAGTTGAAATTTGCCGCCCTCACTCCAGTGCCTCCCTCTTCCTGGTGGCACAGCGACCATTCATATGGGACGTTCTGTTAATAAAACCCCCAAGTCTTTACTTTAAAAAATGCTATTGGAATATATTTCTACAAATTGGGTCACTGAAATCCCCTGGTTCTTCCCCAGTCTCACAAAACAAAACGGGGTGAAGAGAAGTTGAGGCAAAGGAACAGGTGTGTTCTGGAGTGGCCCGGGCTGAGCAGGCACCAGAGCGGGCTGTACTTGGGGCTGAGGCCACGCAGGATATTTGGACAGGCCCTTGGGGGTCCTGGGGTGTTGGTGCCGGAAGGCACCCATGAGTCATGCCCAGAGATTTGTGTGTGATCTACAGTGTATGCTGCAATGACATTCTTTGGCTTTCTCGGGTTTGTGAGCCACCATGGGCTTGGAATAGAGGTTTCCTGGTTGTTTTGTTTCAATAAGCAACATTTTTTTTATCTCCTTTCAGACCAGTGATACCCTAACAAAGCTACTGAGCATTTCTCAATAATTTTTTGGGTGGTTCCTGTGGTACAGGGCCCCCAGGAACCTGCATCTGAGAGAACTTGGGGACACTGTTAACCCAGCCATAGGTCTGATCTCTGCCCCCCATTCTGGTGAGCTGCTGTGCCCCTTATTTTTACACCAACCAGGGCCTCTCTTGTGCAGACACGTGTGGAGCTGAGTCTGTGTCTCATCCTTGGGACCATGTCCAGGAAAATTGGGCAATGTGGTTTATAAGAGGTAATTCAGCAACATCATCTTACCTCATGGGATGTTTACTTTAACTATATAAATAGTCTAGAAAACCTTGTCAAAATTAAGTTTGCACCATTAGACTTGGAAATGCAGTCTTTCCATCTTCTGAGTAATCAAAATATTTAAAAGTAGGACTCCTTTCATCCAGTCTTGTACCTTGAAGGGCTTTGTTAACATTTCACTTGGATAGTTGTCATGATTGCACTTTGTTGAAATGAGAAGCTTTCATCTCTTCTGGTTGTTGTGCTAATCAGGAAATTTCCAGATTTTCTGGGACATCAAATGCTGCAGCCGTTGATTCTGTTACTTCAGACATATGTGATGATGTGAAGGATTTCCTTTCCAGAATTGCCCTAGAGTAGTCATTTCTTCCCTGCAATAACTTGTCACAGTCTGAGACCCCTCCTCACAACCACAGCCCTTCCTCTGACCAAGAGGACAGAGCAGCTGGCCAGCACTTGCCCAGAAAACTTTCTCAGTAAATGCCAAATGAATGCCAGCTGTGTTGTAGTTGTGCACATCATTAGATTGTTCACAGATAATGTGCTTTCTTGCCCTCTGTTTTCTCTTCCCTCACAGAGGTGCCAGTGTGCTGTGGGGGTCAGGGTGGAGGCTTCTGGAAGACTAGAGTGGCTGACCCAGTAAATGAATTGAGGGTAAAGAGGGCAGCGATTTGCAGCCAGGGAAGGAAGAAGGATTAGAGGGCCTTGAGAGTGATCTTGCGCTTGTTTTTTAAGTGCTTGATATCCTTTATTTATCTACTGAATGATAGATAATATAAATAAATCTACATTTTCTTTCTGAACTCTTTTCCTTGCTATTACTGAGAATTATCTTCAACATTTATTGCTACTCCAAAAATAGGAATGTTCCATGCAACAGCAGCACTTTGCTTTTTTAGTTGATCATTTGTAGTAGTCACACTCCTTTGCCTATGCTTGCCATAAAGTGAAATTACTGCCTGGGACATCTCATAATTGATAAAGTTGGAAAGTGAAACCATTTACATAACTCCTAGTTATATTTTTTTAAGACTCTCCAAGAGCAAATTAACTAATATATAATGCTATTTACTGAAATGAAAAAAACCTGAAGAAAAAGAAACATCCTTCACTGTCTTTCATTCATGTCATTAATTAGAACACATGAGGCAGCATAATTTGGTTTCTCCAATGACCTAAATTTTCTCTTTGTTGTTCATTCTGTTCAGTACAACGGTTGCTATCATCAGCATCCATTGGTTCAGTTTTTACTCTTATCATCAGGCAAAGAAGCCAACCAATTTGAATCATCTTAATGACTCATTCCAGATGCTTTTGAAACCTCTCAGCTGTTTCAAGGCGTCAACATTTCTGTACCTCCATCATGACTCTCACGGTCTCTCTTGCTTGATGGGGTTGGCATTCGCTTATGAGATGATGCACATGTAGAAAGATCAGCTCAAGATCTAGTTCCTCTTGTCATTTTATAGTCTCAGGGCTCCTTACCAAGATATCTAAGACATTAATAAGGATAGGCATATTGAGTTATCTCAGTTCATTCTTGTGATCCAATTGCATAGGACGAAGCCATTAAATGTCCTAATTTTCCAAAGGTGGATGATAAGGTCTTCATATTGGAACTGGTTGTCAAACATCATATAACTGTCTTGTTGAAAGTGGAGGCTTAAGAGCTAGGCCTTCCTGGATATTTTCATCTGTGTGCTCCCTGTTGTACTGCATTGGAAGTGGTGGAAGGGCACTCACTTGCTGTGGCTCACCCATTGTGGAAGATCAAGAACCTCAGCCCTGGGTTTACTCTGGTCACACTTGTTTTGTTTTTTTGTTTGTTTTTTTTTTTAGTATGTGTGCTCAAGAGGATGAGGAAGGGGCCATGGTGGCATGCTGGTACATGTGTCACACCACCTTGTCTTTCTGAACTCTTTTCCTTGAGAGGGCCTGGGAGCACAAAAGCCCTAGTTGCTAGGAGTCCCAGTCTTGGTTTCTAAATACCCTTGGCTCCTTGAAGAAATGCTGATTTCCATTGAATAAATTAGTAACCTGTAAGTCAGTGTTGATATACTGTTTAGGGGTAAAGGAAAACTCATTCTTCTGGTGGAAAGTCACTAACTGATGTAGAAGGAATGAGGGAAACAGTCACCCTTTGGTAGCCCTCATGTGGTAAGTAGCCATCCAATGAAGAGCCAGACAGTGGCCTGGTCTCAGGATGTCCCCTCAGAAAACACCAATTACAGACAGAAAAGAGTGGCTTGGGGCATCAAAATAGCATCATTTATTTCCATGGCACTCCTGGCATGGCATCATGGGGAGATGTCAGAAGCGGTCTGAGGCCCTACTGCAACCTGAGAGGCCTGCACTTTTCCAAACTACAGACTAGGGGCCAGGGTGCCTGCAGTGGGCACAGGTGGGAGGATGGCCCCATTTGAGGCAACGCCTAGTGAGTGTCTGCAGCTTGAACTAGAAACAGCAAGTGACCATGGGTGTCCTGGGTGTGGGCAGGCTTGCAGGGAGTTGACAGAAGGTCCCACCCAGGCAGAGTGGCTGCACCTTTGGAGCACCCCCGGAACCATACATAAGAGCATGATTTTTATATAGCATCTGTGATCATAGAGACATAAAACGGTGTAAGGAAGCTATACACATGTCTGGTACAGAGGAAACAGTTAATATTTGTTAGTTTCTTTTTCAAAATGAGAGCAAATTGCACTTCCAAGTGTGGATGTCATAGGCATTTGTAAGCCTTCTGACTTTGGGAAGGATTGAAACACTTGTCTTAGAACGTTTAGGTGCAGGTATAGTGCAGATGCCCAACATGGCTCTGACAGCCTGCCTTCTGAGCTGCACATGCCCCACTCCTAGAACCCAGGACATCATTAGCTTGCTGTTAAGCAGTGCCCCTCCAGGGCCCCCACCTAGAGCTGCTGTGCGCGATGCCTATGGCTGCAGGCGGGCAGGCTTCTCCTCCTCTTTCTGTGCCCAGGTCCTTGGAGTCTGTGTGTTGTGTCAAATGACAAAAATAATAAAATATAATAATGAGTTTGATGCTCTTGTTCAAGGGAAACTATCCAGTGCCTCGCAAGCAGGGAACACTCTTCCTGAGGGGGAGTGTTCTAGAACATTAAAGAGGCCGTGGGGAGACAAGCCAGAATTGGCCCTCAGGTCCTGTTTTCTTGGGGGGAGGTGAGCTTGCTCAGCTGAGTTGGAGAATTATGATTGGCATCAGGTGTCATCTGTAAGTGAGCGTGAGCTAACTTAGGTTTAAATCTGTGCCCTGAGCTGGGCCTTGGGGGTGGCCTCCATTTTGTGGATCTTGATCTACAACATAACTTATTAGTTGCCCCTGCCTCAGCCCACTCACGTCTGTCTCTGTGCTGTGATGATATGAGGGTTGGCCTCCTCCTCCTCCGTCCTCTTTCGTGGATCATTCCAGTCAGCACATACACCGTGCAAGCACCTCACATCCCTCACTGCCAGCTCCTGCCAGTTCCCTGATTCCTCTGGCAACACAGCCTCCTGGCAGAGTTGCCTGTACATGGGTCTCACCTCCTCACCTTGGATTCTTCTTTACCCCCAGAATCCTACACCCCACTGATATCCTTGTCTCAGTACCACCGACAGAGCCACAGGGTCACTCACTCCCTCTTGGAGCCTTGCCTATCCTACCAGCCCTGAGCTGAGCAATTCTTCCACAGACTGACCTGATGCTGGGAGCCAGGTGTCTTCCTGTCACGCCACCTCTTCCCCACCAGCATAATCACCTACACCCCTGCTCTCCCTGATTCTTCCACATCTCTACATCCAGCAAGCCCTGTCCATTCTTCCTTAGGAACACATCCCGTTGTTGCCACCAGGCAAACCATCTGTCACTCCTGGCCACAGGCCTCCCTGCTTCCTCCCTTGCCTTGCCCACCTTACCTCATCCCCTCTCTACATGCCAGTCAGCATGATCTTGTCAGAATTGGAGTGAGACCACATGCCGTGTGCTGGGGTGCGAGCCTTTTATGTCCTGGCCCCGACCACCTCTCACCTTCATCTGTACCTTTCTCCATATCACCACTTGCCCTGCTGCTTTGTGGGACCTCAATAAGCCAGCTCGTTCCTGCTGTGGGCTGGCTCTGTGCTGTCCATTCTCCACCTAGAGTCCCCTCCTCCTTGTCTTTCCAACATTCAGGTCTGAACCCAAGTGTCACTTGCTCAAGGATGCTCTCGAATGGCCTTCCACCACTAGATGTATATATACGTGTTCCTCACTCCTGAATCCCCGCTTCCAGAACAATGCTTGGCACTACCTAGGCCTGTACAAAGACTGCTGTTCACCTGTAGGGAGCAAGGCTACTCTAGTTCCCTAGAGTGGAGGAACATTCCTTTACAAATTATGAGTCTGGGGTGTGGTCTCTCTAAAGCCAGCTTTATTGAGATCTAATTATACATACAGAAAATGTACCTCTTTAACTGTAGAGTTTGCTGAGTTTCTGACAAGATTGTCTTTTGCAGTCATTCTTTTCCCCCTGGTGACTCCTGCTCTGTTCTTTTCTAACCCAGGATGACGAAGATTTTTCTCCTATGTTCCTTTCAGTTTTATAATTCTAGCTCTTACATTTATATTTATGATCCATCTGGAGTAAAGTTTTGGGTATATGAGGTAAGCACTGAGGTTCATTTTTCTGTATATAAATATCCAATTGTCCTAGCACCATTTGTTGAGAAGTCAGGGATGAATTTTGTCCCACAGTGTGACCTCACTGATCTCACATAGCTCTTGACCAGGCTGTCTTCAAAATACAAAATGTTACTAAAATGAGACTAGAGCCAAGACAAAGGGGGAAGAAATAGTCTTTCAACAAATAATTGGTGCTTAAATAATTGGATATTCACAGGAATAAGAATGAAATTGGACCTCTACTTCATACCATGCACAAAAATGAACTCAAAATGGATCAAATGCCCAATTTTAAGATCTAAAATTACAGAACTTTTTGAAGAAAATAGGTTTAATCTCTGTGACTTTGGATTACCTTTTTTAGCTATGACAACAAAAGCACAAGCAAAAAAAGAACAAGAATATATAAATTGTTCTTCACTAAAAACTTTATTGAGTGACACCATTAAGAAGTAAAAAGACAATTCACAGAATGGAAGAACATTTTAGAAAACTATATATCTGATGAGTGATTTGTATCTGGAATATATAAAGAACGATTACAACTCAATAATAAACAGGAAAATAACTCATTTAAAAAATAGGCAAAGGATCTGAATAGTTGTTTATCCAAAGGTGTACAATGGTCAATAAGCACATGTAAAGATGTTCTACATCATTGACCATCAGGGAAGTGCAAATCAGAACCACAATGAGATACCACCTCACACTCACTTAGAATGGCTAGAATTTTTTTAAAAAAGAGGAAAATAATGTGTTGGCAAGGAGATGGATAAATCAGAACCCCATATACTACTGATGGAATTTAAAAATTGTACAGACACTGTGGAAAACAGTTTAGCAGTTCCTCAAGTGGTTATATACAGTTTCATATGACTAGCAATTCCACTCCTAGATATATAACCAAGAGAAATGAATACATGTCCATGTAAAAACTCATATAAAAATATTCATCTCAGTATTATTTCCAGTAGTCAAGAAGTAAAAACCACCCAAGTGTTCATCAGCTGATGAATGGATAAACAAAATTAGCATATGCATACAGTAGAACAGTCTTCAGCAAAGTAAGAGAATGATACATGCTGTAACGTGGACGAGCCTTGAAAACATTGTAAGGGAAAGAAGCCAGTCACAAAAGACCACATATTGTATGACTGATTCCATTTGGAAAACATGTCTAGAATAGGGCCATTTATAGAGACAGGAGATTACTGGTTGCTAATGGCTATGTGGGGGTGAGGGGGTTCTGAGGGGATTAAGGGAGGTTAGCTTAAGGGGATGATGAAAATGTTCTGGATTTAGAAAGTAGTAATGATTATATAACCTTGTGAATATACTAAAACCCACTGAATTATACACTGTAAAAAAGTGAATTTTGTTATGTGAATTATATCTCAATTAAAAAAATCATTGAATCAGCCAGACATAATCTTTGGGAACATATTGAAGTCGAGATGAATTGACATATCGACACCCAAGAGAACATTTATACTCAGAATTCAAGATTTCACATTTGTTTAAGGGGGAGGCAGGTTGCGGGGCGATCTGGTAGTTCCTCCTCGGCAGTGGGCTGGTATGACTAATAATGCACACAAGGCTGGTTTTCTTTAATGTTCTGTTAAAAAAAATTGTTTCCTTTGGACCAGCATCTAGCAGCCATTCCAACAACAAAATAGGTCTCACGTAAAACCGGGGTAGATAGCAAATTGTCAACATTCTCACAGCCACCATTTTTCTATCATAAGCACCAGGAGAATTCTTGAATGCAAACTCCAGGCATATGGCAAACAGCTGAATAAACAAGCATTTTGAATCACTGCTTATGACAAGCTTCCTGTGGAAGCCTGATGGGTTCAGTGTGTAGTTCTAATTATTAGTGATCATGTCTAGGCTCTGCTCTTTATGTTGTCTCTGGGCTGCTCATCAGCTTTCTTCCTATGTGTTATACTCCGAACATATCTGAGGTCACCAGGCAAGTGAACGAAGTCAGACAAACAGCAATATTATTAACTTGTATAAAAGAAAATTTTCTACACATCCCCCCTCCCTACCGCCGCCTTCCCCCACAACACAAGCTGAATGCCTGACCTCTCCCTAATGTCAGTATTTCTACTTTTAGTGGTTTAAAAAAAGAATAAAAGGAGTACAATTTATTTTTTAGTGAAAGCTTCTAAATCTATAAACTCTTTTTGTTCATGAAGAGAAGGCCTGGCGAGGCTGTGAGGTTTGCCGGGAGGCTGATCCTGCAGCCAGTTTATACCGCCTTTGGGCCCCATGCTGGAGCCAGCCCAGGCCACATGCTGCATTCGCTCAGCCTGGAAGTTACACTGCCACATTCACATGTTCTCCTCTACATTCCTCAGACAGTTGTTATTAATTTAGAAGAGCTTGAGGTTTAAAAATCAACAAGCAGTTTCCATTTAAAACACTTAGGTGTACATTTCAAGTAAAAACTGTTTCAGTGAAATTAGCTTAAACCAGGCCCACCCCAGTATTTGGTTAGGACAGCTTGGTGTTTGGATGTGTTCTTGCTCTGTCGGCATCTTGCACTCACGGATCTGGGAACACTGGACTTACACTCTAGGCTTATCCTTTAAAAGCTGTGACCCATCTTTGTCCGCACAAAACCTCTTTTGATGGAGCTTGATTAAGTTCGGTTCACCAAATACCTGTGGTCTCCAAAAGGCCCTATCCTCTGAAGCCTACAGATTCTGCCCATCCACAGTCGTTGCCCTGCCCCTTGTCTTCAGGGGTTCTCTGACTAGTTTGTAGACCAACAATTTCTCAGGTGAAGCTGCACCTCACTGCCCTTCCATGAGGCTCGGAGTGCCCACATGGCTGGATTTGGGTTTGGAACATGGAGGGGCTTGCATCTGACTTCAGCATCAGCCCAGGTGTGCATTTCTGCAGCAGGCACTGTGAGGGGGGGGGGAAATGTGTCCTAGGAACTTGAAATCTCACTGTGGAGCCTAGTTTAATAGTCTCTCTCATATCGCCCCAACCCTGCAATCTATTCCCACAAGAGCAAACAAAGTTTCCAAGAACTAAGACAACGGGACCACTTGTATCTATATCTGTTGTGAACATTCTGTTGTTGTTCTAATGACCTGAAAGCCAAGTCTAAATTAAGGTGTCAGTTCTGATATACTAAAGATTCCCTGGGCCTACTGCACAGATAATAACAGACATTTCCAGAATTTATGTGGGGGAAAGAAACCCCCTGCTTAGAGTTTGCAAGCCTAGACATTTTTGAAATTCCACTTCATTTCTTTAAAAGAGAGTATTTTTGACTCTAAAATGGTACACTGCCTCATCATGAAGCTTACTTTTTGCAGGGCATGCTCCCCAAAATCCCATAACACAGAATAGCTGGGCACTTTGCCTGTGGGAGATGAACAACAGTTCAATGGGAGAGTGGGCAGCTCCATGCTGTGCGGGAGCTGTCTGGTTACTGATGTGCAGGCTGGGGCTGTTCGGTGGCAAGTGTGAGGATAGAGAAGTGGGAGCATCCACTGTGGTGGAGGCCAGCCCGCAGACCTGTTTGAAAGACTTGTAAAGCCAAATGCCAAAGCTATAGGGCAAAACAGTTGCTGAAACCTGGCAGACAACAAAACAGCTCATTCCCGTCATCAGGGTCAGCCATCACCTTGGTGAGTTGGCTGGACCCTACTGACTGGCCACCTCCGGACCGATGGAGGGGCTGCCTTCGATTGAAGAGGACTCAGGAAGCAGGACGGCCAAATCCTACAGGACCTTGGGTGAATAAACCGGTGAAACTAGAACAGTTGTTCTGTGACATATTAACACTGGGGAGTTGATAGGGTGGCAGCTTAGAGGCCATGTAGCAATGGAAAGATCTAGGACCACAGCACAGGTGAGCACAGGAGGCAGAAATGTGGATGATCATGGCCAGGGCGCCATGATGCCACATGCTATACAGGTGATTGGCACATTGGAAACTTAAAAGACTTTCAGGGAATGAGAGACACCTCAAAAGGGTTTCTCACTTCTTTTTAGTCATCTGGAACAGCATCCCTGTGCCCACAGATTTCTCTGTTAACTTTTTTCTCCCCGTAGGAAAAGTACCCAGCAGCTGTGCACCTCTCTGAGGGAGCCTCCTCTAGCTACATGAAGGTCCAGAGCACCAGCAAGCCAGGGTGAGTGCAGATGCCCCATGGCACACTGGGCCAGCCTCACTAGCCAAGTCCTTCCCCAGCAATCCGATGGCTGTTTCCTGTTAAAAACAAGGATAAAAATAGTAGAAGACAAATATACACCACCTGACATCTTGAGAGATGTCTGTGGGGTCATAACAGCTATGCAGCTGGGTTGGGGACCTCACTGAGTGAGAGAGAAAGGGAACAGAAGGACAGAATGTCTGCGTAGTTGGTGTGGGGAGTAAAACGTCAGTGGGTGGGTTCACTGCCAGGGTTCTTAGGGGACCACGGAAGGGAGGCCAGGAAGAGGTGGAGCTGTTTTTATCAACTTATTTCAAAAAAGTTCAGGAGGCTATAAGCGCTGAGCGAGAAGACTCATCTGGGTCCTTCAGGTGCCATGGACGCCCTTGTGTGTGCATGCGGAGAGGTCTGACCTGCATATGAGCGCCTAAAGATGTTTTGATTTCAAGCCTTAAAATGGTGTTGTAGTATTGTAGGCTTCTGGGACTTGGGTTTTAATAATAAAATATTATTTCTAAATTTAATCCAGTGGCACATGTAGCTGTAATCATTTTCAGTGCTTATACTCCATTGGTCGAATGAAGATACGTATTTTTGCATTCTTCAGGTCTTGAGCATTTGGGTTGTTTTTCCACTATTCCTAACCTTCCTGTTCATGTCCCCTGGCACATGAGTACACAAGCTCCTCTTGGGTGTATACCTAGAAGTGCAGTCCCTGAGTCATGCAGTAGATTCAGCTGTCACTGCAAAATTCTTTTCCAAGTAGTTTATCAATTTATATTTCCCACTGGTAATTGGAAGTTTTTGTTGCTCTACGTCCTGCTGTACTTGTACTGTCACACAAATATCAGTGGTACAAAACAGTGTCTGTGATGATCTTCGTTTCCATTTTCCTGTTTGTCTGTGTTATTCATGTTTGACTGACCATACTTCCTCTTCATCTGCGGGTAGATGTCTTTAGAAGCAGGGCCAGCTGAGCAGGGCTTCCGGGAAGGTTGGGAGGAGGGCAACACTCCTGCCTGTGAGTGCCCTCTTCCTGCTGCATAGTTTACTCTTTTAACCAGGTTTCAAAAGCACTTAGTGATGGATCTTACCTCTTTCAGATTTGAATTAGTAATTGTTTGGAGGATACAAATAGATGAAGAAGGGAAAGTTTTGCCAAAGCTGGATCTTCTCACCAACGTGCCACAGCAAGGTAGAGAGGGGCTCCGTGTGGGTGTTCTAGTGACTTTCTCATGTGCCTGACAGAGACATCTATTTATTTCATCTGGTTTTACATGGCAAGAATCAAGTTGAAAATCTCATTATTGTACTTTTTACCTCAGTTTTTAAAATATTTTTAAAATAATCTGTCAAAAAGCACATGCAGGGGTTGCTCCCCCATGGCCTCCAGGGCTGAATGCATGGGGGGAATGTTCTGCCTCTGCCTCTAGCACACAGGTAAGTAAGTGGGGTGTTCACAGTCATGACACTGTCATCCTGGCTCCCACTCAGGGTGGCCAGTTGGGGAGGAAGGAACGGTCTGGGTGAAGTTTCTTACCCAGTGTGTTTTCTTTACAGCCCTGAAGTTGGACAAGAACGGAGTCATAGAAACTGCTCATCTCAGCTTCCGAAGCCTGCTAGGAGTGCTGGGCATTGAAGCGGCTCTAGAAAGCCTAATAAAGTCACTTTGCACAGAGAAAAACGACTAGTTCCCAAATAGTGAACACACAGGAGTCAGATGCTGCACCAGAAGGGCATGTAATTTTATTGAATATAAACATGTTATTTTCCACTGGGAAACCATACCTTTAGAACATGTTGTCTAAGCAGTTGTGGCACATTACATATAAACTGTCAGGGCACAAAAAATAAATACAGCTATTTAAATGCAAAATGCCAAACAAGTGATATGTATATTTTTAAAAGTAAGGTTAACATTTGAGAAAGTACAAGAGTGGGTGTCTGTCCTTGGATGCGGCAGGCCGTGTCATCATCCCACCCCACCCCATCCCTGCCCGGCACCCAGTCTAAGGGCAGAGGCAGCTGCCCACCACCTGGGGGCTCATGGAGCCTTATTCCTTAGACATTCCTCAGATGCATCTCCCTCCTCACCTCCCTGCTCTGGAAAAGCAGCCATTGGAGGCGTTCACAGCACCTCTCCAGAAGTCTTCTGATGGTCACTCTTCTTGGTCTTCCACAAAAAAAGTGAAGCATGAGCTTTAAAAACGCAGTAAGACCGCAAAGATTGCATTGTTCACTCACACAGGGCCTTCATACCCCCTCTACCATCCCTCTGCACAGAAGAAACAAGCTCATTGTGTAAGTACCCCAGAGCCTAAGTGCTACCCTGACCTCAGTCACCCATTTAAAATGTTAGAACTGGTGAAAAGCATTGTTTCAATCAAGTGAACACCGCAGTCAGGGTAGAGGCTGCGGTGAAGTGAGCGTAGCAATGTTGGACTAAAGCCAGCCTAGCAGGGGGCACTCATCTAGCTGCTCTTACTCCACGTTTCAGACTATCTAGTCTGGCCGGGATGGCCCAGCCAGCCTCCTCAAGGGGCTAGGATTCCAGAGCTCTGTGCGCAGGGACCCAGGGTCCTCTGTGGACGACGGTGCCAGGCAAGACCATGTCTGTGTGTCAGTGTTTTGTCCCATCCACTCCATCCCCTGTCCCAGGACAGCACCAAGGAATAACTTCCAGTCAAAACAACACTGACAGCTGCTTCCCTCCCCACACTCTGGAGCCTGTGACTTGCCCATGAGAATGCAGATCCACAAGTCCCTAGAGATGGAGTCTCCAAAGCCCCCAAATCTCATGACGAGAGATGTGTGTCATTTGAGTATCTTTTTGACTTTCTGAGTATAGAAGAAGTAAATGTTAGTGCAGAATTGAAGAATAAATTCTAGAAGAGCTAGCTTGATTCAAACAAGTGTAATTCTCAAGTTATCGCAAAATTCCCCACAAAAATTTATAATCAGCAAAATATTCTTATTTTTCATGTAGCATTTTCATATAATTCCATGTTTTCACTAATATTATGTTACAGTAAGCCTTCATTTGTCCCTCAATATGATATAAATAATCAAATCTGTACAACCTACCATAGAATAAAAAACTGAAGCTAAGATTCCCAACAGTTTCCTTAGCAGCCAGGCACACTTTGAGTGATTCCCAACAAGAGCCCTCTTGGTACCAGCCAGGAGTTGCTCATCTTGCAGAAGGGAGGTGGGCCAGCACCACTTGAGGCTGCAAACACCATGCATCTTAGTGAAACCCGAGAGCAACAAGTTCCGAGAGGAGAGAAAACGCAGTGCTGGCTCTGGAGAGCTGGCTAAGATTCCCCAAACACCCCAAAATGCCAAGAACACAGAGCTGGAAGGAACACTGCTGCCCCATGACACCCACCCTGGGCACAGCAGCTCAGTGGTACAGCTCTGCTTCCAGCTTCCACAGCAGCAATTTTAAGTGGGAAAGAATCCCTTGTCTCCCCTAAAGTTAAAATCATTCTGTAAAACAAAACAAAACAAAAAAGAATGCATATCAATGCTCGAATGAGTGGTGTTCACCCCTGACCTGAGTCCTACGATCCCTGCCAACCCTGTGCAGAATGGCGGCCACGGCACCTCCACAGGGACCCCAAGTCCACAGTGCTCAGAATGGACGTCTGCCCAACAACCCATCACTCTCTGCAGCAGGGAACCACTTAACTGTGCTGACATGTGGCTTGTGTTTAAAAAGTGACCAAGTTACTCAGCTGGGCAAGTTCCAGTAGTATCAATGTTTCCTTAAAAGTCCAAATTTTAAGATGTACATGACAATTCAAGTTTTTTATGTCAGGAGTCTGGTGGTAGGAGATCCAAACCGTGTGTCTTATAATAAGGCTTTCTGTATTAGAGATAAGACATGAGCCCAGGGTGGGAAGGAAGAACTGCCCAGAGGGGCCTCCTGGGACACAGCATACCACAGGGCACACGTCTCACATTCTTTGTCCATTTCTAGTACTCTTTCATTCCACATCTCCCAGAAGCAGTTCCACCTCAACAGTGGTTAAAAAGCAAAAACATTCACAGCCAAAAGTCACCCAACACAAGAGAAAATAGCTCTATCATTCAACCTTCACATTCTATGTTCAAGTTTCAAAGACACCACAGGAAGGAAGTTAGACCTTATGGAGAACTAATGTGCAATCTTCGCTTTCCTTGAACCTAGTCGACATCATAGTGGCATCTTTGGTATGTACAGTCTTTGAATAGTAGTTGACTATCTTGCCATCCAGTTTGTACTGATGAGGGATGCTCTCGTAGGGCTTAAGGTCAAGGTCCAGCACAGACACAGAGAAGGCAAACCTGGATCTTGACGAAGGGACGATGGGCCTTTGATCAGAGCTGGAAGTAAAAAAGCAATTTCAGACCTCCCAAATCCTCTTATGCCAGCTCACCAAGAGCTTTTATATGCATTCCATCTCTGTGCCAGCTGGATGCACTAGTGCTGGAAGCTTGCTTCTACAAGAGAGGCACCTACTGTGACACCTGCCACCACACCAGATGAGAAAGGGTTAAAGTGCAAAAGATGGGAAAGCAATTATGTAGAATACATGATTGATATTTCCCATATCCCAGTGGTATAAATGAATGCTGAAAAACTTACTTTATTGTGGGCCAAGAATTACAAAACCTAAGAAAAAGTAGAAAGTAGATCTGGCCATTCAATACCCAAATGGATAAAATGTTGAGAACAGAATTCTCCTCATATGTCTTTCCCATTTCTGGTGAAAGCTGATGCTCCTTTCTGCTTTCTCATTTGGAGACAGAGCTGGTTTCATGTTTTATTCTCAGATTGTATTTGCACTGTTTTGTATTTTGTTCCCTAGGGCTTAGTTTTGTGGGTTTTTTAAACATCAGAATAGTCCTATGCTTAAAAAATATGAACAATTACTTAAAAACACTCAGACTAATTCTGAATTTTGTCCTAAGACTGTTACGCTTCCCATGCTCAGTGCGCATCTGCATCAGGGTGACTAGTTATCTGGTGTTGGATAAGTTCAGTAGGGCTGAAGGGAATTAGAAGTCCTGGTTGCCCAATGCTTACTACTATTTAAAGAATAAGTAATAAGAAATCATTCAAAAAAATGAAACAAAACCCTAATTTCAAAAGCTTCTGCCTGGGAGAGGGGAGGCTGATGAACACATTCCTGTTCTGGTGAAGCTAATCAGGGCCTAGACTCTGACTCAGTTACTACTCCAAAATACAGCTGATTGGAAAAACGAATCTGGGGTTCAGTTGCTGGGTTCTTAAACTACTCCCTCCTGAACAGCAGAGGACACACTTGCAAATTCAGGTCTTACTTTGGAGTCTCCTCTCAGGGTCTAAAACCCAAGATCCATGCAGCTAGGCTTGGCATAGCACACATTTCTAGCCCTCGACAGACACCTCAATCTCTCACTTCAAAACTAGCACCCAACAAAATGATGTCAACCTATCACACAGAGGCTGGTGGGAGGATGCTCCAAGGGCTATCCCTACGGGAAATCTGACCGTTTGTCGACCACAAGAGCCCCCTTGTGAGCCCAAAGTATGGCTCCTGACATCTAAACACTTTGCCACCCTGGATCTGAGACTGGTGCCTATGTGGCTCAAAACTTTCTGGATACGTGTCCCAGCTCCTCTCCCAATTGTCAGTTTTTATTAAAGGTACCAGGGCCCCAGGCCTTCAGCAGGCCTCTCACATTTCTGCATCCTGACTGCGTCCCCACCTCAGGCAGAGCAACTGGATTAATTAACATTCTCATTCAAACTAGCTTAATCCAACTAATGGATGCCTCATAGCTAAACGCTGGGGGCATTTTCTTTGGTAATAACAGTAGTTTTCAACTAAACAGAACAACCTTTTTTTAATATTTTAGTTTACCCCATAAATGTGCCTCCAAGTTTCCTATCAGAAAATGGGTAATTCTATACCTGCCAAAGAGCAGGAATCCTGGGAATATTTAGTTCAAAAGCACCAGAAAAATGGGTGGCTGGCAGCCAGTAATGGACATCTTGACCCTGGAACATTTGTCAGAAGCATGCAGAACATTCCACAAATACTGTGCGTGGGGTTTTGCTCCCTGCAGATCAATGCTGAAAATGCCACCTAATTACTAAGAGCTTATCAGGTTTATCCCAAGTTCCTAAAAAAAGGCGGGGGAGGAGACTGGATGACAACAGTGATGTCCAGGAAGAGACACTACAAGAAGGCAGAACAATGCACGTATTGCTTTAAAGGCTTCAAAATGACCATGAAGGTCGGCATAGTGGGCCTGGTAGAGGACAGAGGAACAGGCCCACGAGAACTTAGTCTCTTGGTCCTCAGAACCTTGACAGAAGACGAGGGCTTTCTTTGAGAGAGAGGAATTTGCACCACAGTATCCAAACTGCTTAAGTCCTTAGGGTGTTTTCTTAGTAAACGACAGTAATCTTCAACTTAATAGAACAATCTTTTAAAACTATTCTCATAAATGTCCTTTTGATGGAATTACAAGCTTCTAGAGAGCAAGAGTTAGCAAGCGGAACAATATTTAGTAGGCCTCAGAGATGAGCCTCTGCTCAAAAATGTGGGTCCTGCCTGGGGCCTAAAGAGGGGGAAACTGACTCTACTCAATTCACAAAACCCACAGCAGGGGCACCTCACCTTGCATCCTGCAGACAAGGGGACAGCGCGATCATGATGGAGCAGTCCTTCGCAGTCATGGCAACCCGGTACTGCTGAACCTGTGGGGGAAGAAAACGTCAGCTCCAGGGCACCACGCCAGTGCCACAAGTACCCTTCCTCTCAGCAAGGTCTGGCCAGGTACAGAACCTGGAGGTAGGTTACGAAGCTATCAGCCCAAAGGGCTCCTCAGAGGCCAACCTTGCCCTCTGACTTCTCACTGAAAGCAGCATGTGGACCCTGATTCAAAACTTTGGGACTTGGAACTTGACTTCAGCAAGGCAACCACAGTCCACCTTAGAATAAAAAGCAGTAAGTTGCCTCAGAGCCCACTGTGCAGCACTGAGCGAACATTACTCCACACCTCAAGATGGCAGTACACAGATGTCCACCAAGGCCCTGCTTAGGGCAACAGAAAGTACCTCAGGTCACATGACATGCTAAGATGTAATGCAGCCACTTAGAATGACACTGCAGACAGAGGAGTCACTGAGCTGGTGTTAAGTCACTTCATCCCCACGGTGCTAGTATCCTAGCTTATGGACAAGGAAACACACAGAACAACCTGTCTACTTCACACTGCTAGGTGACAACAAGGCTGGACTCAAACCAGGTGTTCTGGCTCAGAAGTTTGTGCTCTTAACGCCGGGCTATAAGAATATGTGGATCTGTATATACTGGCCTGGAATGACATCCACCAGGGCTGCCAACTTAAACACACAGCAGAGTTTGCTGGAGCTAACTTGTAAAGCCATGTGTGTGCTCACATGTGTGTCACAGACAGAGGGAGAGATCCAAAAATGGTCACCTCTGGGGAATTTGGGGCACTTTTTCCCCCTTTCTTCTTTGAACTTTCATTTATCATTTGATTTTTTTTTTTAGATTGAAATAGTTCTTACAAAAATAAACTATTTACACAAAAAGGACGTGGGCCTTACATGTTATCACTGGCTTCAACATTTGTGTGATGACAGATCATAACCTCCTGTCTCCCTTTTAGTCATTCTCCTCCAACATTACTCAGCCAGGAAGACCTGCCCTGAGAAAACATCCAAGCTTTATCTTCCACAAGGCAGGACTGTGTGGGAAGGATTTGGGGAAACCCCAAGTGTGCATTACCTCGGGCCTACTGGCTGCTCTTCTCAGGGCATGCAAAATCCTTTACAGTAGAGGAGGAAAAAGTAGCTCCTCTCCTTACACTTATTCATTCTCCTTATTCATTTAGCTAAGAGGTCAAATATTTCACAAAAAAACCACAAACTCAATCCAAAAGAATTCAAAAGATAAATATTAAAGCATAAAATATTTATGTTGTCCTAATTTGCAAGACATAAAACCCAAAAGCCATAAAAGATGAAACATTTGAATACCTAAACATTAAATTTTTGCATGATATAGTCATAATTAAAATGTCAAAGACCTATGAAAGAATAGGAAAAAATGTTTACAACAAGTAAGAGATAATCAACATAAAGAATATATAAAGTGCTAGAGCAATATGGAAAAAGAAAAGTACCCAGAAAAGATATGGTCCAACAGAGAAAAGAAAAGAAAAATAGCCAATAAATATATGAAAAGATGTTCAAACTTAGTAGTAATCAAAAAAATGCAAATTATAAGTGAAATATTTTTTACTCATCAGGTGGACAAAACTATAAACGTATATGTATAGCAGACATAGAATGAAAGGGTCAGACTTACACTTCAACTAATACTGAACTATGGAATTGGGGCCAACCCAAAGGCTCAGGCCAACTAGAAAAAGGTGGACAAAATATCAAAAACATCTGCTTGAAGGCAGAGCTCACAAGACCAGGAAGAATTTGCTGGACCACAGGGAAGACAAAGACATTTGGGTCTTTTTTGCCCAGGAAGAGGGGTGATTATTTTAGAAGGCTGGCCAAGGGGCACTTTTAACCAACCTCCAGGGCTATGGGGACAGTAACCAGGATGAACCCTTCTTTGGGTTAGTACCCAAAATGCTGTACCTTAAGACTGAATGAACCAGGAGTTGACAGGCCTTACCAGGAACTCCAGCTCTGTTCAAAGACATCAGTCACCAAACTGGATTAAGATAACCCAGCTTGCTAGTGCTTCCTAGGTCCCTGGCAGAAGCAAACCTAAAATTCTCTCTGGAAGAAGATATCATTCTAGGCATCAAATTATTTCTAAAATAATTGTAGTTAATGCAATTTCTGACACACAAGCAAAAATATCCAAGCACAAAACAAGATGACATGAATGAAAACCAGAAAAAAAAAAAGAGAGAAAGAAAACAAGTCACGACAGTAGAAAGAGATGCACATGGGCTCCAGCTATTGGTAGTACCAGACACACATGCTGCTCTGCTCAAAGAATAAAAGACAAAATGGAGAACTTCAAAATAAAACTGGAGACTAGAAAAATGAACCAACTGGAAACTCTAGAACTAAAAACTATAAAAAAGACATCATGCCACAGATTCAAGATATGATACCACACCAGAACTAAGTACGAATCACCAGCAGGCCTACACTAAGGGAATGGGAAATGGTGTTCTTCATTCTTTAGACAAAAACAAAATGATCCCAGATAAAAGTTCAGAGATGCAGGGCAGAATGAAGGGCAATGCAAGGGATAAATATGTGGGGAAATGGACATTGACTATATAAAACAATAACAGTAATGTCTTCTTGAATTTAAAATGGAATGCAAAAATACAACAACAATGTAAGTTAGGAGTAATCGTAAATTGTACTTTAAGAACTTTGCATTGTCCGAGAAGAGAGGAAAGGTACTAAACAATAAAAGTCAACTGCTTGCTGGAACCACTAGGACAAGCCACTAAAAGTAAAAGACTCTAACTTCCAAGCTAACAGAGTGGGGAAATGAAATAATTTTTAAAAAATAATAAAAAGAGTAAAAGAAACCTAAAGCAGGTGGAAGAGTTAAATGGTTTAGGCCCAAGTATGAGTCCAATTGAATGACAAAGACACAATGTCAGAATGGATAGAAAACTAAACCATACCTTAAATACAAAGACACAGAGAGATTAAAAAGACTGAAAAAGAGAAACAGTGCAAGTTTAAACCAAAAGACTCTAGAGAAGTTACGCTAATATCAGACAAAGGAAACTTTAAGGTAAAAAGTCTTACCAGAGATTAAGACACTGAAATAAATGAAAGTTAAGTTTTATAAAACAAAATTGATAAACTCTTGGTGGGAGAGATTAAGAGAGAAACAAATACATTTGTCAGGATTAAAAAGGCATTCTTCAGATCTTATAAAGCATTAAAAGATAAAAGAATATTACAAAAGTCAAAATTTTGAAAATTTTAGAAAAACAAAAATTTTACAAAAATACGACCTACCAAAAAAATCGAAAATTTTGAAAATTTTAAAAAAAAATTTCTAAAAAAAACCTACCAAAAAAAAAAAAAGGCCCAGGTGGTTTCACCTGTGATTCCAGAAAATATTTATGGATGAAATAATACTTCTTACTTCACCTCTTCCAGAGAAAAGAAAATGAGGAAACATTCTTCAAATATTTTATGACAGGCATACTTTTGATATCAAGACCTAACAAAGATATTACAAAATATTCCTATCACTCACAAATATCTATGCAAAAAACCCAAAGCAAAATATTAGCAGCCAAATATGTAAAAAGAAAAATACATCACTACAAATTATACAATTAGCCACATTAACAGAAAATAGGAGAAAAGTCATTTGTTCATCGCAATAGAAAAAGAAAAGGCATTGATAAAACTCAATAATCACTTCTGATCAGAACTCTTAAAAAATCAGGAATACAAGAGAACTTCCTAATCTGATAACGGTTATTTTGTTTAAAAAAAAAAAAAAAACAAATGAACCCCCCTGCCCCTGCCAAAATCCTACAGCAAACAATGGTAAAATGCTCTCTCTTCGAAAATGGGAATAAGACCATAATTCCAACTATTACATATTAACTATATGCAGTTAAGCAAAACAAAATAAGTAAAAGGTATAAGGATTGGATAGAGGTAAAAGTTAAATTCACAGACAGTATGATTACAAATAATGAAAATCCAAAAGAATATATAGATTGTTATAATTAGTGAGTTTAGCAAGGTTGACAGAACAATCAATTGCCACCCACAATAAACACTTTAAAAATGAATTATTTTAAATGATACCATTTATATCTAAAACCATCAAATATGTGAGAATAAATAAAATATAAGATCTCTCCAAAGACAATCATAAAATGTTTTTATCAGATTTTAAATAACACCTAAAAAACCAGAAAATGTCAATGGTGTTAAGACTCAATGTTGTATCGATGTCCACTCATGCATCATTTTAATGCCAAACCAAACAAAAGCCCAATAGTTTTTGTGTTGCTTTTCCTTGTGGAACTGAACAAGTTGATTCAAAAGGTCGAGAAGAGCCAAGGCACTTATTAAAGGAGAGACATTCTTGAAGAAGGTAGAAGGATGTGCTCTACTTGGTGTCAAGACTTATTATGACTCTATAGTGATCAGGGCAATTCCATATGAAAAAATAAAATCCTACCTCATGCCACATCAAAAATCAATCACAGGGTTACCAACCAAATATGAGGCAAAAAAATAAGGTTTCTAAAATATCTGTAGGTCTTTAAGGTAAATAAAAGGTAGAGAAAGACTTAAAAAGAAAAAAGATGTAAATTAAACTACCTTAAAATTACGAACTTCCCTTCTTAAAAGTGCTCCATCATAAGAGTCTCTAGACAGCAAGCTACAGGCTACTTGTAGCACATATATCTGACAATGGGCCTCTATCTGAATATATAAAGAACTACTTCAAATCAATAAGAAAATAAAATACAACCCTACAAAAAACTGCACAAGAGACTCAAACAGGTATATTACATAAAGGAAAATACAAATGGACAACAGACATATGAAAAAGTGGTTAATCTCATTACCACAACAAGCCACCACTATACATTCACCAGAATGGCTAAAATTAAAAACCCACAACCAAGTGAACTACCCTGGCCAATTGTAAGGAATGGAAACAGTAAACCTGTTTTGTAATATCTACTAAAGCTAAATATGTTCATACCTCTGGCCTAGCAATTCCACTCCTAGGAATATGTCCAAGAGAAATGTGTGCACATGTACACCAAGAAATCTGTATAAGAATGTTTATAGAAGCTTTATTCATAACAGCCAAAAACTGGAAACAACCCAAATGTCCACCAATAGTAGAATGGATAAATTGTAGTATATTCATTCAATGGATCACTATAAAGCAATGCAAACATAGAAATGCATACAGTAACATGAGTGAATCTCATTAAGTGTTATACAACAACAACAACAACAACAACAAAAAAAAGACGAGCTATATACATGATCCCATTGATAAAGTTCAAAGACAGAACACACTAGATTATAGGGCTACTAGTCAATACAAAGCTAATCCTGGGGAGAAAGAAAAGAGGCATAACTGGACAGGAAACCAACAGGAAACCAACAGGGATTCTGCTCAGTAGTCTGTGTTCTGTAATGGCACCCCTGTAGGTAATTCCACAAGGGATTGTTCTGTGACAAATCAATGGACTGTACATTTTTTTCCTGTGAACTTTGCTGTTTGCTATATTTCACAATGCAAATGGTTAATGAAAACAAAAGCTTAGAAAATTCAAAATGTTAAATACTAGTGATATTAGTGTTTCTGAAGGCATGGGGGAAATAAGGGCCCTCAATTTTTTCAGGAAGTAACATAAATTGGCAAAATCTTTTTGGGAGGACAATATGACAGAATCTATCAAAAAATAAATTTAGAAATTTTACTTCTAAGAATCTATCTTACAGATGTGCTGTGTACATAAGGGTTAGAGTACAAAAGTTGTAAATGTCAATATTATCTTTAACAGTAACAAATTAAAACAACATCCAAATAAATGACAATGCTATGACATACTAAAGGGAAAAACATAAATCCACAAAGAGAGGAAGTACAACATACACCAAGCAGAATAAATAAAAAGTACACCATACCTAATCACATTGCACTAAAATGTCAAATAACAAGAGAAAGAGAAGACCTTAAAAAGCAGTCATAGCGACAACCACCAGAGGAGCTAAAACCCTAACTAACCCGCTGACACCATCATGTGGCCCTGGGTAGCCTTCACAAACCTCATAATACTTTGGACAGATGCTGTAGTTTCTCAGGTACAAGTGAGTGGAGTAGTGGTGGGTCAGCCTGTCATGTGACCCTGTACCTACTCAACAGCTAATGAAGTCATAACCAAGTGCTGGGGCCAAGGGAAATGTCCTTGGTTTCTATGCTCAAATCATCTCATTGGAACTGATGGAAACCATTTCACCTTGCAGAGGAATGAGTGTTATGACCTAAAAATGGAATCATTTTGAAAAGGAATGTGTCTTTAACCATAAGGAATACAGCCCAGTCCAACAGCAGCATGTACTATTGCAGTGTCATGTGCTCAGGGTGGTATAATGATTTGAAAACCAACATATTACTGGAGATAAAGCCAGTCCATCTAAGGTCACAAGTGTTTCAACGTCACATAGGGTCTTCATGACTGCTCCTACAATGCCAGCACCCATGCAGAACCTCAAGACAGCTACTTCATCTTCCCCAATGCAGACAACAGAAACCCAGTGTACCACAGTGCAGGAAACAAATATGACCAGCTTACCATTGAATTTTTGCCCAACAGATGGGGATGGCACTATGGCACAGCCTTCAGATGGCATTTATTAATACAATGAAATTCACACATACCTGGAACAAAATCCATGGATGATCACCACTGAGGCACTTTACATTGGACTCTCCATTACTGGTGTGATATTACTCACTGTTTTGGCTGCCATAATTACCAAAAGTGAATGAGAAGAAAGGTGTTGCAAATAAGCAAGGTTTCATTGAATGACTCTAAGAATGGAACTTTGCAAAATGCAGCTGCAGTGTGCTACACAAAGCAGATGAGAATATCTACATTGAGAACAATCTTTACAGCATGCATTAAGACTCAGTGGCCCTCTAAGACTTATGCCATTGGCTGCACAATACAATAACCATATATCACCATGTCAGAGTCCTTTTAATATCCAGGATGATTTTTCTGTCAACTTCCCATGGCATTCCAACATGTCAGTGATGTTGGGTAGAGTGTCTAGCTAGAGAAAAAAAAATCACCTCCTAAGAAAGGATAGTTTGACTGACAGAAGACATCTCAGTAGCAACATTCAATCAGATGACGTTGCATAAAATGGTTAAATGCTAGAAGAAAAGCAATTGACCCTTTGTTTGCACCTAGAAAAAACTATTTTAAGACTATGGACAAATTATAAACATATCTAGATAAACAGAGAATTTACCAAAAACCTTCAATAATGTAACTTCTACAGGTTATATATCAATAGAGGAAGAAAAAGAAAACTAGAAACAATTGTAGGCCAATAAATTAGACAACTTAAATGAAATGGACAAATCCCTAAACTGACACAAACTACCAAAACTAACTGAAGAAGAAGAAACAGACAATATGATAGATCTACAAGTAAAGAGACCAAGTTTGGTATCAAAATATTACCTACAAAGAAAAGCCCAAACTCAGATTGGCATCACTAGTGAATTTTAATATTTAAAGAATTAATATCACTCCTTTTTAAACCCTTCCAAAAATAAAAGGCCGGATTAATTCCCAACTCATTCAATGAGGCCAGTATTACCTGATACTAAAAACAAAAAGACATCATAAAAAAAGAAACTATAGACAATATCTCTTATGAATATAGACCCAAAAATCCTCAAAAGAATAATAGCAAATTTAATATGACCACATATAGGAAGGATTATATGCCTGACCAAGTGGGATTTATACCAGGAATAAATGGTTTTAACATCCAAAAATAAATTAACATAATACCTAAAGAACAAAAAACAAAAAAAAACAATTGATGCAGAAAAGACACTTGACAAAATTTAATATCCTCTTATGATAAAAAAAAACACTCAACAAATTAGGAAGAGAAGGGAACTTCTTCAATCTGATAAAGGATATCTACATAAAACACAAAGCTAACACCATACATAATGATGAAAGACTGAATGCTGTCCCCAAAAAGACCAGGAACAAATCAGGGATGTCTGCTTTTGCCACTTCTATGTAACACTGTACTAAAGGTTCTAGCCAAGGCACTTATGCAAGAAAAAGACAAAAAAGGCATGCAAATTGGAAAGGAAGACTATCTCTACTGACAGATGATCTTATACAGAAAGAGTCCTAAAGAATCCACTAAAAAACTATTAGAACTAATAAACAAATTCAGTAAGGTTACAAGCAACAAGATCAATATACAAAAACAAATTGTATTTCTATACACTTGCAATAATCAATCTGAAAACAGAATTCAGAAAACAACTCCATTTACAACAGCATCAAAAAAATTAAAACATTCAGGAATAAACTTAAAATACAAAATGTATGCTCTGAAAACTATGAAAAATTGTTGAAAGAAAAACACACATCTAAATAAATGGAAAAGCATCTCGTGTTAATGGTCACACTACCCAAAACAATCTGCAGATTCAGAACAATCCCTATCACAATCTCAGCTGGCTTCTTTATAAAAATTGTCAAGCTGGTTCTAAACTTTGCATGGAATTATAAAGGGCTCCAAATAGCCAAAACAATCTTGAAAAAGAAGACCAAAGAAAGAGAACTTATACTTTCCAATTTCAAAACTTATTAAAAAGCAACAATAATCAAGACAGGGTATGGGCATAAATACAGACATAAAGATCAATGGAACTCAAGGGTGGCAAGACTATTCAATGAGGAAAAAAATAATCTCTTCAACAAATAATACTGGGAAAACTGGATATCCACAAGCAAAGAATGATGTTGGATGTCCATCTCAAATCGTATACAAAAATTAACTAAAAATGGGTCAAAGAACTAAATGTAAGAGCTAAAACTATAAAACTGTTCAAAAAAAAAAACAGGGAAAAATATTCATGACCTTAGATTTAGCAATGGATTCTTAGATATGACAACCAAAAGCATGAAAAATGAAAGAAAAAAATAAATTGGATATCATCAAAACTAAAAACATTTAGGTTTGAAGAAACCTTGAAACAACGCTAAGCCGAACATCTAACACTCAACAAAAAAACACCCAAACTGCACGCCAGCACATCTGGGCATGGGATCTGCACATAGATACCTCCGGTTAGAACCCCAACTGTCGGGCAGTGGACTAGGAGAAATAAAAAAGCTGCCTCTCGTAGCCGCTGGAGTCACCTGTAGAAGGAAGAGGGAGGGAAGAAGGTGTAGCAAGTTCTCTGAACAGCCCTGCCTGGAGAGCTGTGAGTTCCATGCAGCTGGCAGTAGGGCCCAGTCATCAGGACAGAAAGCAGAGATGTGGTACAGCAGAGAAAGAACAGTTGATGTTTACCAGCCATGGCTGCAAAACCAAGGCTGAGCCACAGGCCCCAAACCCCAACCCAGAGGGCCCCTCCCCCTCACACCCTCTAAGACCGAACACCATGGAGCTCCAAGGGAAACTAAGCAAATGTTACTGAAACTTTTGCTAACACTGACAGGGACTTCGACTGAGGATAGTGAGCGTGATTAAATATCGACAAGAAAATTAAAAGGCATTATTAAGGCTTTATATAAAGCAGGGATTCAAGAGGTTTAGATGTCACCTACTGAAAACCAAAAGAAAAGTGCCTTCTTTGCAGCAGGCTAAAGAGAGACCTTTATATAATAAATCTTCTTTCTGGAAAACAACAGAATACACTTCCACTAATGCCCAGGTAGAGAAATAGTCCATTAAACACCATGAACAACAAAAGTGACAAGTCATCTCTGAAAGAAAGAGACAAATCTCCAGAAAATAAGCTTACAGACATAGAAATACGTGACTTAAATGACAGAGAATTCAGGATAGTATTTCTGAAAAAACTCAGTGAATTCTGAAATGAGTCATATCAACAATTTCAGAAACTGAAAAAACTACTAGATGAGCAGAATGAGGAGATTGAAACCTTCAAAAAGAACAGAATACATCTTCCGGAGATAAAACACACAAACACACACACACACTGTAAGAGTTGAAAATGAAAATAGCAAACTTGCAAAATAGAGTTGCCAAATGGAGGAAAGGACATGTAAGACAGAAATCTAGAAATAAATCAGAAGAAAGAAGAGAGAAACAGAAGAATAAAAAAGAGAGAGAAATACAAGAACTATCTGGTAACATCGAGGGAGAAAAAATAAGAATAATGGGTATTATCAAAGACAAGGAAAAGGAACAGGGACTAGAAAGCATTATCTGACAAATAGTGGATGAGAATTTCCCAAATCTAAGGAAGGAAATAGAGTTTGGAATTCAAGAAGTCAACAGAACACCCAATTATCTCAATCCAAAAAGGCCTTCACCAAGATACATTGTATTAAAATTATCAAAAATCAATGACAAAGAATTCTCGGTCAGCCAAGGAGAAGAAAATGGTAGCTTATAAAAGAAAATCCATTAGATTATCATCGGACTTCTCAGCACATACCTTGCAAGACAGAAAAGAGTGGAATCACATATCAAAATATTAAGAGAAAGGAACTACCAGCCTAGAATAATATATTCAGCTAAGCTCTCCTTTAGATAGAAAGGAGAAGTTAAGACCTTTTCAGAATACAAAAATTGAGGGAGTTCTCCATTATAAGGCCTGCACTACCAGAAATATTGAAAGGGGTCAGCTCACCTAAAACAAAATGACAAAAAAAAATTACATTAGTAGGAGGATGGTGACTTATCAGGCAAATAAAAGCAGAGGGGTGCGACCTTTATTAATAACAAGGCATTATAAGCTTAAATAATAGGAAAATTGACATAGCGAGATAGTAACGAACATTCAGCATACACAGGGAAAAAATGAGACAACAATAACTGAAAAGGGAAGTATTCAAAGATACAAATTCACAGAGGAATGGAGATAAGGCACACAAAGAAGAAAACGGACGATTGTATATAAATATATAGAACATTCCTTTAAATATTTGTAATGGAAAGATTCAGAACTGACTATATAACATAAAGATTCGGAACTGGATTATATATCATAAAACAAGGACAAGTGGCAAAATCCACAAAAGCCAACCAAAATAAAGATGACAAAAAAACAAAGACAAAGAAACAACGCAAACACCAAGCTACCAGAAAGCAAAAGATAAAATGGTGATAAGATCTCACATTTCATTAATCACCCTAAATGTAAAAGGACTGAACTCACCAATAAAAAGGCACAGATTTGCAGAATGGATCAAAAAAACAAAACAAAACACAATATGCTGACTCCAGGAGGCACATCTCAGGTCCAAAAACAAATATAGATTCAAAGTGAAAGGGTGGAAAATGATATTTCAAGCAAATGGCATTCAGAGAAAAGTGAGAGTAGTGGTGCTAATATTAGACGAAATAGACTTCGAAATAAATAAGGTAAAGGAAGATTGTGAGGGACACTGAATAGTGATAAAGGGAATCAGGCACCAAGAGGACAAAACATTTTTTAATATCTATGCTCCCAATCAGGGAGCCCTGAAATATGTAAAGCAATTACTAACAGAACTAAAGAGAAAACCAAAACACAGCCAAGAGTAGGAGACCTAAATACCCCACTGTCACATATGGATAGATCATCCAAACAGAAAATCAATAGGGAAATAACATCCTTAAATAACACATTAGACCAACTGGACATAATTGACATTTACAGAGCCTTCCATCAAAAACAGCTACTTATACTTCTTCTCTAGTGCACATGGAACATTCTCAAGGATTGGCCACATACTAGGACACAGAGATAGCCTCAACAAATACAAGAGGGATGAAATCATACCAAAATATTCTCTGATCATAATGCTTTAAAGCTGGATATCAACTGTAAAAAGAAAGCGGAAGAACCACAAATACATGGAGAATAAACAACATGCTACTGAAGAATAACTGGGTCAGAGAAGAAATAAAAAGAGAGATCAAGAGATACATAGAAATGAATGATAATGATAGTACAACATATCAAAACTTTTGGGACACGGCAAAATACTAGTGAACTGAATACAGCAACATATTAAAAAGATTATACACCACAATCAAGTGGGCTTCATTCCAAAGGAACAAGGATGATTCAACATATGCAAATCGATTAATGTGATAAACCACATATACAAATCATAGAATAAGAATCAAATGATCATACCAATAGATGCAGAAAAGCCTTTGACAAGATACAGCAACCATTTATGATCGGAACACTTAACAAAATTGGTATAGAAGGAAACTACCTTAACATAATAAAGGCCTTATACGACAGACCCTCAGCCAACATCATACTTAATGGTGAAAAACTAAAAACCTTCCCTCTAAGATGAGGAACAAAGCCATGCTGTCTACTATTGCCACTGTTATTCAATATAACATTGGAGGTCCTAGCGAGTGCAATCAGGCAAGAGAAAGATGTAAAAAAACATCCAATAGGAAACGAAGAAGTCAAACTGTCACTATTTGCAGATGACATGATTCTCTATATAGAAAACCCCAAAGAATCCACAAGAACACTACTAGAAACAATAAGCAAATACAGTAAAGTCGCTGGATACAAAATCAACGTTCAAAAATCTATAGCGTCCTATACTCTAATAATGAAGTGTCAGAAAATGAAGTGGAAAAAATAATTCCTTTTGCAAATGCAACAAAAAGAGAGAATATCCAGGAATAAATCTAACTAAACATGTCAAGGACCTGTATGATGACAACTACAAGACCCTATTAAAAGAAATCAAAGAAGAATACAAGGAAGTGGAAAGATATTCCGTGTTCTCGATTGGAAGAATCAACATCGTTAAAATGACCACATTACCTAAAGCATTATACAGATTTAATGCAATTCACCATCAAAATCCCACGGGCCTTCTTTAAAGAAATAGAACAAAAAATCATCAGGTTTGTACAGAAGCACAAAAGACCCAATTCCCAAAGCTATCCTGAGACAAAAAGAATGAAGCTAGAGGCATCACTCTGCCCAACTTCAAATTATACTACAAAGTAACAGTAATCAAAAAGGCATAGTACTGGCATAAAAACAGACACACAGACCAGCAGAACAGAATCAAGAGTCCAGAATTAAACCCATGTTTACATGGGTAAATAATTTTCAACAAAAAAGTGAAAAACATACAGTGGAGAAAGGAAAGCCTCTTCAATAGATGGTGCTGAGAAAACTGGAAAGCCACCTGCAAAAGAATGAAACTAGACTATTTCTATCACCACACACCAAAATTAAATCAAAATGAATTAAGGATCTGAATATAAGACCTGAAACAATAAAATGCATAGAAGAAAACATAGGAACTAAACTCAAGGACCTTGGACTTAAAGGGGACTTTATGAATTTGACCTCAAAAGGAAGGGAAATAAAAGCTAAAGTAAATGAATGGGACTACATCAAACTAAAATGCTTCTACTCAGCAAAAGAAATCGTCAACAGGTAAAGAGATAAATATCCGAATGGGAAAATATATTTGTAAGCAAAGCCTCTGACAGCGCCTAATATCCAAAATATATAAAGAACTCGTACAACTCAGTAATAGCAAAAAAACAAATGATCCAATCAAGCAATGGGCACAGGACCTGAACAGACACTTCTCCCTAGAGGACATATAAATGGCCAACAAATATATGAAAAGATGTTCAACATCGCTAGCTATTAGGGAAAATGCAATCAAAACCACAAATGAGATACCACCTACACCTGTTAGAAATAGCTATTATAAACAGGAAAGTAATATACAAATGTTGGAGGTAATGCAGAGAAAAAGGAACCTGACTCATACACTGCTGGTGGGACTGCAAATTGGTACAGCCACTATGGAAAACTATGGAGGTTCCTCAGAAAACTAAGAATTGATCTACCATATGATCCAGCCATTCCTCTACTGGATATTACCCTAAAGCCTTGAAAACCCATATCTATAAAAGATATCTGCACATTGATGTTCATAGCAGCATTATGCATGTAGCCAGGGCATGGAAGCAACTGAAGTGTCCTACAATAGATGATTAGATAAAGAAGCTGTAGTACATATATACAATGGAATATTCTTCAGCCATAAAGAAGATGAAATACTGCCATTTGAGACATGGATGGACCCCATAATAATCCTGGTAAGTGAAGTAAGCCAGACAGAAAAAGTTGAAAATCACACATGATATCACTTATATGTGAGATATAAACCTAAAAGCAACAAATGAACAGGACAAACAGAGACTCATGGAGGTGGACTACAGACGAGTGGTTACCAGAGAGTAGGTGGTGGGGGAGGAGGGAGGAGTTTAGATGAGGTAAAGAGGGTCAAATATGTGTTGATAGAAAGAAATCTAATTATGGGAGGTTAACACAGTGTAAATATAAATGCCTTACTGTTAAAGTGTATAGCTGAAACTTATTGGATTCTGTTAACCAATGTCACCATAAAAAATAAATAAATTTTAAAAAATTAAAAACATTTTTACATCAAAGAACATTATCAAAAAAGTAAAAAGACAACTCACAGATGGAAGAAAATATTTGCAAATCATATATCTACAACATACAGAATTCTTAACGACTTAACAATAAGACAAATAACATATTAAAAAGTAAAGCAAAAGATCTGAAAAGTCTTCTCCAAAGATATAAAAATGGGCAGCCAGCACATGAAAAAATGTTCTTAGTCTTCAGAGAAATGCAAATCAAAACTACAATGAGATACCACTTACATACCCACTATGATGGCTAAAATCAGAAGGACAGATAAAGATATGGAAAAAATTGGAATTGTCGTACACGTGTGGTGGGAATGCAGGTAAACCATTTGGACCCAGCAATTTCACTCGTACGTATGTGCCCATGAGAAGTAAAAACATATGTCCTGTATACAAATATTTATACCACCATTATTCACAGTAGTCAAGAAGTTGAAATAACCCAGATGTCCAACTGATGAACAAAATGTTATTCACCCATAAAAGGAATAAAGTTTTGATATATGCTACAATATAGATGAACCTTGAAAACATTATGCTAAGTGAAAAAAGCCAGTCATAAAAGATCATATATTGAATCATTCCATTTATATGTAATATCTGGAATAGGCAATAGAGATAGAGATTAGTGGTTGCTTAGGGCTTAGGGATAAAGGGATGATAGCTAAAAGAGTATAGGACTCCTTGTAGAGTTGATGAAATGTTCTAAAAACTATGGTAATGACTGCATATGCCTGTGAAACTAGAAATACCACTGAATTGTATACTTTAAGCAGGTAAATTGTATGGTATGTAAGTTATACCTCAATAAAGCTGTTACCAAAAAAAGGGAAAAGAGGAAGATCTTGTATGTTAGAATGTTGGATAAAGATATGGGCAAACATGCAACAGCTCTGAAGACACATCTATATAAAATAATACTATAATTACGATTTTAAAAAAGAATAAGACAAATAGAATTGTGGACAATAACTACATGTGTGGGAGAGAGAACTGTAATGAAAGTATCCTAATATCTTATATGGTGTGTTTGTGTGGCCAGGCTTGTGTGATGGGGACAGGGTGGTTAAGTTATTAACTTTAGACTTTAAATATGCATGTTCAAATTGGAAGAAATAGAAACACTGTGCAACCTCCAAACTAATAGAGGAGGGAAAATGGAATATAAAGCAAGCTACAGGCTGAGATCGAAATCCAGCCTGCCACTTGTTTTTGTGAATAAAGTTTTACTAGAACACAGCTGTGCTCGTTTATATTGGTCTATGGTTCTGAGTTACAATGGCAGAATGGAGTCCCTGCAACAGAGACCAGCTGGCCTACAAAGTCTAAAGCAGAGTCTGCTTGATTCCTGCTACAGAATGCTACACAACAGACAGAAAGCAAGAGTCACTCTGGGCTACAGTTTCCTGAGCCTGGAAATAAATACAATGTCCCCTCCACTTTCATTTCATCAGAGGAACATTAGATAAACAGCCTTCAAAGAGAGAACTTTAACAGTATGTGGCTGAGGAATGTTCTCAACCTGCTTCCTAGCTTATCCTTCACAACACCCCTGTTCTGATTCCAAACACCAGATACTAACTCCTTCAGACAAAAAGAGAGACACACCCTTACATTCCAACAGAGAGACCTTATGCCGCATTATATTAAATGTAAGCTGGCAAACAATGCAAATAATATGGACAATCCTCTGAATGGTTTGAGAGAGAGAGCGAGCGCGTGCGCGTGCATGCACACGCGCACATGTGTACATGAATGTTTGTGTAAGTGTGTGAAGTTCTGAAAAGACACATACTGTTAGCCATGGATATCTATTGCTTGGCAGGAATACAGTCACATTTCATACAATATTCTGCTTATTTAGAGTTAATTACAGGTTTACATGCAGGTGTTACAAATAATGCAGGAATCCCGAGTACCTTTTACCCAATCTCCCCCAATAGTGACATCTTGCAGAACACTCCACGATCTTACACCGATCTCCCAAGTTTTACATGTACCTGTGTGTGTGTGTGGTGTATTTTATCACATGTGTAAGTTTGTACATCTACTTGCCACAGTCAAGACACAGAGCAGTTCCATCACCACACTTGGCACCTACCTTCCTTCTACCTCTTCCCCAACCCATGGCCACAACACAACTCTGTCACTTTAAGAATGACATCTAAACAGAATCATAGTGTATAACCTTTTGGGATTGGTTTTCATCACTCAGCACAATTTCCTGGAGATTCAATCAGGGTTCTGTGTGTATCCAGAGTTCATTCCTTTTCATTGCTCAGCAGTGCTAGTTTGTACAACCTGTTGTAGGTCACCTGCTGACAGACACTTGGGTTGTGTCCAGGTTCTAGCTATTCTATTTAAGGCTGCTATGAACACTCCTGCACAGGATTTTGGGCAAGGATAAGTTTTCCTTTCTCTGTGACAAGTGATCAGGAGTGCTGGGTTATAGGCTACTTGCAATGTTTAGTTTCATATGAAGCTGTTATACTGTTTGCCAGGGTGGCTAGTGCCACTTTACATCCCACCAGCAGTATCTGAGTGATCCAGTTTCTCTGTACCAGCATTCAGTGTTCTCCCAATGTACTTATTTCAGCCATTCTGATAGTTGTGTAATGGTGGCTTGAATCTCTTACAAGATTATGTTTACATATGAAGTTTAAAAAACTGAAATAAATTAAAAAGTAATCCATTCTTATTTAGTAGAAATTTTTAAAAAATATATAAATTTATTTTAAAAAGTCCTATATTTCTGTTCTTCAAAAAGAAGCAAGCTATAATTTATTCCTAAATCAATGTACCCAGTTCCAGACAAATAGGGCAGATACTGTCTCTTTATTCTGAAGCAGAGGCCCCACTTTTGGATCTCTCCCCACCTTGAAGACAGCTCTGCCTTCAGAAGGGAGGTCCTCAGTCCTTATCCTTGAAACCCAACAGGTACAGAAGAGGGAGCAGCCAGCCTCGGCCAGAGACATCAGTGGGAACCACAGACATGCCATCAGTACCAGAACAGAGGAGCTGAGGGCTCCAGGGCAGCTGTCCATGTGCACACAGAGGAGGTTTTGTTCTTGCCTTTTGTCACCTTGTTCCCACAACAAAAGAGTTCCTTAATTGTTTTAGCATCTAGCAACACCTTTGAAAGCCCAGTGCAGCCTACAGATCCCTCCAAACATTTTTAAATGTAGAAAATAAGAAACAGAAGGTGAGCATATCAGATACCAAATTTTTTAAAGACAAATGTGTTATGTAGAACTACGTAACCAAACCTCAAGAGTGATGAATACAAAGTTATCGTGAAAGAGCTGTAGCAACTGTATGTGAAATGAAAGGTCTGATTTCTCGCAGTGTAGTCAGGAGTTCTGCTAACCCTATCGTGGTTGTTGCCATATTCATAATGGAAGGAAATGCTAAATTTCAGTTAGAGGTTAGTAAAAGGTATAATTTTTTTCTACCCAAGTTCATGGTGCCTCTTAATTCTTTCATTTGACAGAACCCAAAAGAACAGAACTGGAACTCTTCCCTAAGAGATTCTCCAAGCTGCCCTTGGCCGGAACTCTGGGGGAAGAAAGCCATACCCTAGCCATGGGTGGGTGGTCCAGGCACCCAGTGATGGCTACAAGGAGACAGATGGTTGGCACCAGTCGGTTCTAAGGCTGCTGAGAAGGAAGCAGAGAGAGGTGCCCCTGGGTTCTGGACCCCAGGATGGGGGTACAAAGAGTTCTGGGCCCGGAGGTGGACTGGAGCCAAGCGAACAAATCCTTACGCAGCCCAGTCCATCTGGAGGGAACTTTAGCCATTTATTTTAATACTCAAGTTTTCTGTCTTAACCATCAGGGATAGGTAGTGGGAAACCTGTCTCAGGAAAACTCCGAGGTAGTGTTGTTAAGGGCCTAAGGAGCACACGGTGTGTTTCCAAAAAGGTCTACCCACCTTTGTCAGCGCAAAGGCCACTGTCCCATCATCCTCAGTGGAAAGATCAAGCAGCTTCTGGTAGAATGCTTCATCATAAGGCCCATCTATTTGCAATGTTTTTCTGAAGGAAAAGGCACAGAAAGCAAGATGACAACGCTGACTGGAAATTGTTTCTCAAACTGCTAACAATTTAACAATCACACATCTGGTATTAAAGAACATCTAACCAATCCTCCTCTTCCTAATACTATATTTTGTCCCAGGGCATCAAAGTTTTAAAGAGGACTTGCAAGACCAGAACCCAGGGAGCTGAGGCTGAACAGGTTCTTTTATGACAAACAGCTTCTGGGTCAGAGATCCCAGTGAAGGTGCAGTGGGAAAGAAGGGAGTCCCAGCCCCTACCACATGCTGCAAGTGTGGACTCCAGCAATCCCATCAGGAGGGCCAGGGGAGGAACTGTTGCACAGGAAGGCCTCAGACAGGAAGCCAGGGCTTGGGCAAAGAGGCTGCTAGCTGTGGAGCAGCACTGCCCCCTGCAGGCTTGGCCCTGACTCAGGACATAGAACTGCCTGATGCAGATTGTTACATTCACAGGATGTGCTTGCTTTTCCAGAAATGCACCAGTGACCACAGTTCCTCCTGCAAGCAGCACTGAATCCCTCTGGCTGGGCCTGGTACCTGGGAGCAAGAAAGGAAGGTAGCTGGGGTGGGTCATCTTCCTGGGAGATCTGTACTGTCTTTCTGTTGGGGTATCCCCTCTCCCCATTCCCCTCTTACCCTCAGGGCTGCTTATGACCCCATATGGGCCTGGACGGGGCAGAGGCACCACAGGCCCAAACCTCACCTCTGCTCAGGAAACTCCTCCAGGTACTGCTCAACTCGTCGGTACAGAGGGTAGAGACCTTCGATGTCCAGCAGATCCAACATCTGCACCTGGAGGGTTTTGTACAGAAGACAACCCTTCGGTAACCCCGAGCACTCCAGGCTGCTTTTTCCTACCAAGAACATCAGGGGAAAATGAGAGGCTTACTGTCAAGAACTGAAGAAGTTGGTGGCACAGGCTGCACCCTGTCTCATGGGGTGGCTGGGACTGTTAGCACATGCATGGCATCAAGCACCAAAATAAAGGAGGAGATAACCCACATTTTGCTCTGTGCCTCTCTTGCCTCTAGCATCATTCAAGTCCATCACAAAGCGCAGATCTAAGTTTAGGGAGATAACCCTCAGTCTAAATAAGGCAAGGCACAAAATTGACAACAACCATGCCGACATTTCCAAATCTGCGAGGCCATGTCTGTGGAGTCCAGAGCCATCACCCACACAGAAAGGTGGGTGGCCACACTGAGAACAGTGGCAGTCCGTTATGCCTGGGCAGCTGCATGCAAAAACAACACCTAAAAGCCAAACGGGGCAGGGCTGCCATCTTCCTACACCACGACCCCACAGCCTTCCTCAAAGGGCTCTTAGCACAAAAACTGAAGACTCAGTTTTCCTAGTTGGCCCCCCAAAATAAGTTCCTGGCTGTGGCTCTGCATGCACAGACCTGAGCATATTGGAGAGCTACGAGCAGATGACAAAGGGGCAAATGAGGAACCCATAAAGACTCATGACAAAAACCACAGGCCACCTTGAAGTTGGAACATCACTGAGTCACAACTTGCCACTGTGAGTCTGTGAGCAACATGGGCCTCTAGCAGGAGGTGCTCAGAGCCAGAGGCCCTGCATGCTGTGTTCACACCTAACTGCAAATTGCTGCCAGCAGGGGACCCCCTATCTCGAAGGTCTGGACTGTGGGACTCCAACTTCTGTGCCTCAGATCTCTGCATTTTAAAAAACAGGCCAAGAAAATGTACTCACAGGGTTGCAAAGATGATGAACCAATGTAATGTAGAGAAAGCACTCAGAAAACCACACAGGGAATGCACAGACATGAGGGACAATGTTTTAGGGAAAACCCTACAACCTAAATGTGTGCAATTATAAACAATTTATAAACCCAGATTGAAGATGAGAAAGGTTGTCTCCCCACCTGGGGCTGAGAAGCAGGAGGGGCTTGGGAACTTTGTCAGGGCCTGGCTGCTCCTACAGAAGCTCCATGAAGCCAGCAGGACACATGCAGGTCTCACCACAGGTTCTGCCCACTCACCCACCTGCCCCAACCCGGCCTACCTTGGTGACGCAGGCTCCTGCCGAAAGGGCTGGCTCGCAGACACATGGGCCCCGTGACCCGGGCCCCAGCCTTAGGCACCCGCCCGGCCCTTGTCCGAGCCACTGAGCAGCACCCGAGTGATGACACGCACCAGCTCTCGGATCACAGCCCTCGTGCAGTGAGGCCCGCTGGCCAAGCCATTGGATGGGAAGAAGAAGGGCTTTAGGTGATGCGCCAGCTCACTCCAGTCAGCCGCGGGGCTGCGGGCATCTTTGCAGCCATAAATCAACTCCCCGTTCTTCAGAAGGGAAAAGGGACAGGGAAGTGTCACTTCTAACAGGTAGGTAGGGAAGTACCTCTGTTCTCCACCCCACTGGGCAGGCAAAGGACCTAACATCATATATGTGCCATCTGGGGTCCCTGCACACTGTAGCCTGTGAGAAAACCCACCTTCATACCCTGAGACAAGTCCCACTAGGACATGAAAAAGAAGAAAAGTTCTCAAAAACTGAAGACCAGAGTGCTGGCCTAGAATACGACAGAATGCAGCACTTTGGCAGCAAACCAACCCAAAGCTCACACTCCCACAGACCCAACCAGTTACTCAAGAGGTTGTGTGGCACTCATGCTCCTGAAAGACATGTGGTGTCAGCTGGAGCTAAGCAGGGAAACTTCTCAGTTGGTGTGGAGGTCTGTGGGTGGCCAGCCCTCTAGAGGGCTTCTGTCCCCTGTGACAAGTTGGGCCAAGCACCCACCAGCAACACTAACATGGAAATCTTCATCTTGAGGCCATCCTGCCTTCTAAGACCACGTTCAGCAAAGGAATCCTTATGACCAATGTTCCCAGGCAAGGCACACCCAGTGGGCCCAACACTATGACTTGGGGTGGGGAGTCGTGTTGTCTGATAAAAAACCCTTAAGAGAACCCTGGTCCCCATCACCTGAGCAGCAGCTGACACTGGGGGAGTGGCAAACCCCTACCCCTAGTTTCTCCATCTGTGAGACGGGGTGGTCAGCTGCTCAGCACAGACCTCAATGGCCCCATCCCATGATACACTTATAGCCCTCTCCAATTGGAGGTGGTCTGTGTGACCAACAGAATATGGGCAGAACGACAGCACATTCTTGGAAAGATTAAGTTACAAAAATGTCATGGCTTTCAATTGGCTCTCTTCTCAGATCACAGCAGCCATGTTGAGTAGCCCTGTGGAGCCCCTTGTGGCCAGAAAAAGAAACCTCCTGCCCCGGCTGGGGCAAGAGTGCCATCCTGGGAGCAGAGACCTCTGGCCCAAGCCCAGCCTTCAGATGGGAGGCAGCCTCTAAAGAGACCCTGAGTCAGAATCAACTAAATACCTGGAACTTCACAATGACAGAAGGCATGGGCTTCATTGGAAGTGACAGCACTTGAGAAAATGTGCTGCATTGCTCAATTCCTGGCCACAGAAACTGAGACAGTTAAATGGCTATGATACAGCAGCAGATAACGTTGATGAGGACGATCTTTGCTCTGCAGCCAGGTGCAGATGGGAGTCAACTCAATCCAATAAGAAGTGTGGACAGGGCAGTCCTCACTTTGCAAGGTCCTGGGATCCAGCAGCATGATGCCTCCCCTAGGAGGCCCCTATGGCAGTGAAAGCTAACCATATGGGTGTCCAGGCAATGGGCGCACAGGTTAGGCCACTGCTAGGCACAGGACCAGGGGAAATCATTAAGAGACACTGACCCTTGAGATGGGCTGTACAGTGAGGAGGGTGTGTCAGGCAAAGGGAAGGCGGAGCTCCCAGGAGGAAAAGCAGGTAAATAAGAAGTAGTGAGCCAAAACCAGGCACCATGGGCTGCAGCCAGGAGGTGGGCCACAATTCAGCCCGCAGTCTAGTGCAGTTTGGCTCACTGTAAAGTTGGTCCTTCTCCCAGCCCATGAGTGGTTGAGTGACCCTAGAAGTGAAAGGCCTCTTTTCCCCAGTGTCTGGAATCTGGATAGATGGGAGTTTTACACATACAAATACAGTGGCTCAAGGACCTCATTGACATTTGGTAAAGAACCACCATCCCAGGCTCCATGACTATTCCATGTGTTCCCTAGAAAGCCTCACAAGTGACCAGTGCTGGGGTAGACAGAGCTCAGCCATGGAGACTGTGAACAAAATTTGGACACACAGTTGATTGACAGCACTGACCAAGACCCAGGAAATTTCTCCACACCTGGAACTTCACAACAGAAGACGTGAGCTTCAGAACCAAGAATTGGCTCGTTAGAAGTGATGGCACTTGCAAAAATGTACTAAATTCTCCAGGAGTTATTTTTAAAAGCTATTCTGTTTCCTTTCCCTTTATCCATCTCTTTGGAACTATTATCTCAACCTCTGGATTGTTTTCCATGCTGATTTCAACATAAGCAGCAGACAGCCCGACTCAGGCCCCAAGCCTAGGACAGGGCGTCCATCCAGGGGCCAGACCAGACCTAGCACTCAGCTTAAGTGTGGCTCAACAAGCAGCCCAAGGGCAGTCAAAAAATGGTCCACCTGGGACACAAATGCAAGCCTTACTCTAGGTTTCCAAATTAATCTCCAGATGAAAGGAAATTTATCTTTAGAATTTAAAACATAAAATTCATGAAGTCTTTATATGAATTAAAATATAAATACTTACTTTAAAATATGTCCTCACTTTCTAGATTTGGGAAGGCGGAGGCAGACGTGGTAAAGTCAATTCACTCTGACCAGATTTCGAGCCAGATGAGGGGAAGCAAACAAGAATAGGCTCCCCAGCACCTCTTTCCCCCACACCACGCTCCCTCTCTGAGGGCTGTGTGTAGAACAGCGCTATCCACTCAGTGCAGCACAATAGGGCACAAGGTTGTCCAGATCCAACAGCCCTGCTTTTCTACACAGAACCGATGGCTACAAGCCTAGGGCCTGTCACAAACTCTCACTTGATATCACAGTTCATTAGGACATAAAGACTGAAGACAGAGTCAGTGGTAAGGAGAAAAACAGATGATAAGGGGGAACCCAGGGGACACATTTTAACAAAGGCCACAACTAGCTCTCCTCCACATCTGGGCCAGCCTTGTTCCCTCTCCCTGCACCCCGTCCAATGCCCTGACTTCTGCTAGCACCAGGCCAGCCAACCACAAGGCTTCAGTGAGCCTGGGTCAGGGCGGCAGCCTATGGCAGATGGTGAATGTTCCATATGCAGAACCCTCCTTGAACAGCCAAAACACAGGACGATCAGAGTTGCAGGACTTGGAGAATTCACTAATTGACAAGGGGTATACAGATTACAATTCCCTAAGTTAACCAGGAACAAACACACAGGTGTGGCTACCCTCCAGGTTGTGCCACTCTAGTTCCTGTTCCTACCTCAACCACACAGCCCTCACAGATGCACAGAACCATGTCAGGGCTATCCTCATCCAAGGCCAAGATCAGCATCTGGATGTCAAAGGAGCCTGATGCCACCGTGGTCAAGGAGTCAATATCACATTCCTAAGGGATCATAGGATGTTATGCCCGTGGAACAGGCCTTGGAAAAGTGATCCAAAAGACTATGCTAAGGCTAACCAGCCCAGATGCCCCTCATATGTAAGCTGACAGAGACCTATCAGGGACCAGAATGCCAGTTCACTGGCTCAGGCAGGCACCCCTGATTCCACCCCAAAAGGACCATAAAATAGAAGCAACTCTTACCTTAAATATCTTTAAGTTGTTCTGTGCCTCCCGCAACAAGCTTTTCAAGGCAAAGTACATTCTCTGTTTATTTCTAAAAGTAAGGATTACCAATAGAATTACAAGCAGTCTTTGCATTCACCTGCCTGTGTTCAGGAGATGTGGTTCAGGGGACATGCCTGGAGTGGCTACTCCAGGTGTCTGAGTTTTGCAGGTTAAGGAGCCACATTCCCCAACCCTCCTCACAGAGGCACCCCCATCATTGCCCCTTAATCCCCATCCTGCTCTCAGCTCCTTCTTTGTGGCAACATCTCCCCAGCTGCTGGCTCCCACAGGTAGCTTGCAGGAACCTATGGAGGAACCCGATCCCAGGGAAGAAACTAAGCCCTGCCCAGGGTCCTGGCTATACTCAGGCCAGTAGCTCCACCTCACAGAATGCCAGCTCTACCCTCACACCTGTACCACCCCACTCACAGAACTCCCCACAGAATGACCTCCCACCCCCACCTCACAGAACACCCCACCATCCCCACCTCCAAGAAAGGTGGCACTGGGGACAAAGTAGAAGTGTTCTCTTACCCTGAGTAGAGATCAAGTGGACAGTATTTACTTATCTGTTTCCACTTCCAGTTGCCACCTGTTAAGAAACCACAACATTGTGTCAAGTTATTGGATTGGGGGCAACACTGGGCTAACTTTAACACAGAACAGCTGAAGTGACTGAGATGACGAAGGTCCCAGCAGACGCCACCACTTTGGGTGCACATCACTAGCTGGGGTGGTCTTGGCTCTAAACCAGAAACCTCGGCTCTCCTCTGAAGCCTCATGTGTAAGCAGCTTTCTATGTAAGCAGGGAAGCAACAGCAACCACCTTTTTCAAATGACATGGCTAAACTTTGGTAAACAGATGAACAAGTCTTTAAAATTATAATATCCAAGAAGGGAAGGGTGTGGCTAATAAGTAATTTCATGTTGTCAATGAGAAGGAAAATTGGCACAATCTTTTGAAAGGCAACTTGCTGGTTCCCACCAAAATTTAAAATGTGGGTGTCTCTTGACTCGGCAAATCTACAAGGAATATGAGGTCAAGAATGTTCACTGCCACCTAACTGTAATAGCAAGACCTGGCAACAACTAAGTAAAAAATAGTACATCTGCTCTCATGGGCCAGGGCACAGGCGCCACATGTGGGATGTAGGAAAAAATAAATGATATGCAGCCACTAACAGAAAGGCAGAGGTAAAAATCATCAAGAAAAAAGCAACTGCCAAACAAAGCATTGATGTTCACTTTTGCTAAAAATAAATAGATGGTAGATGATAGATAGAAAGATAGATAGATAGATAGATAGATAGATAGATAGATAGATAGATAGACAGATAGATAGATAGGCAGGCAGGCAGGCAGGTACATAGATAGATTAGATAGATATACAGACAGAAACAATAGTGCATCTATATATGCATATATCCAAATATGTAATGAAGAAACCTTGAAAGATACATAAAACAAATGATCCTCAAGGATTATTTAAGTGAAAAGTAATTAGCAGAACAATTATTTGCTTTAGAAATGTGTGTATGTACACACACTGCATATTTGGATATATGCATGTATAGATGCACATGCAAGCGCACATTAGAATATGTGTAGAGACAGGCATCACTTCATTTCCACTTGAATAACATGTATATTTTTGTTGACACAGGAAAGAAGTCTGGAAGGATGTGCAAAATGACAACATGAGTTACTTCTGGGAAGGCAGGTGACTTAATTTACAGAATTCTCTATTTTATCAGTTAAATGAGAAGGTATTTTTTCATAATTAAAAACAGTTCTTAAAAATCCACCATATAAACTGAAAATGAATGGTGACAATGAAAACTATCTCCTAGAAGGAATGGCTCATATACTTTCTTTTCCTAAGGGCCTAGAGAGTTATAACACCAAGAAGAGATGGGGTGAGTCAGCAAAAATGGTGGAGTAAAGACCTCTGGAAAATTCTTTCCTCCATACAGGCAATGAGAAAACTGGCAAAAAAACTGTCAAAATCAAAATTTTCATAACTCTGAAAATTAACCAAAGGTTTGCAACAATCTAGGGAGCATTTATTCAGAAAACGGCCAAATTTAAGTAAGAATGGTGAGTTTCATGGCACTTTAATATCCTATTTCCCCTCCTCTCTCTCTTGTTCCAAAGGAACCCTGAAACCAATGGCCCTATCATGCTGAAAACAGATGCTTGGCAGCCTCCAGAGAGTGCTGAACAAGACGGGAGCTTCTCCAAAGCCTCAATCCCAAAGAATGATCGATATTTGACCAGTTTCTTGGTTTCTTGTCTTCAGTCTCAGAGCTTACCAGGTATAAGAGGGGCATTTCACTCCAGGGAATTTATAAAAAATACTATTTAACTTCATGACTTCCTGAGATATGTATAACAGTTGTGGCAAACAGTAGGCTAAACTGAAAGCTAAAAAGAAAAAGCTGAGGAGTTATGACATACACAGGGCTTTGAAAAACTCCAGCCTATCTTGGACACCATGCGCAACCTCCAGAAAAGACTGGGAAAAACCCTCAACCCTGCTAATCTGAGGCTTTGTACAAGTGAGGCTAAGGCAGAGTTGCCAATTATACCACTGACGGTTGATGGCAGGCCTCAGCACACACACAGAGTCTCCCTGACAAAGACTAAGAGTCTTATTGTTCTAGGTATTTAAGAAAATCTCTGTCAAACCATTAGCTGCTTACTAAACGAACCGAGATTAACAAATAACATTGACAAATAACAATTATAACAAGCAGCAACAACAAATCCTAGAGAGGAGTAGAATCTGATTTCCAGAGTGGCTACACTATATTACTTAAGGTACCCATTTTCAACAAATCATTTCACTATATGCAAAGAAACAAGGAAGTATGATCCATACTTGGGAAAAAAGGCAAACAACAGGCTGTCCCTGAGGAAGCTCAGACACTGGACTTACTAAATAAAGATTTTAAATCAACTACTTTAAATATGCTTAAAGCTAAAGGAAACCAAGGATAAAGGCCTAAGGGAAACAAGGAATAATGTCTTTACAAGAGAATATCAATCAAGATAGAATTTGTAAAAAGGAACCAAACAGAAATTTTGTAGTTGAAAGTACAATAACTAAAATGAAAAAGTCACCATATGGACTTAACAAACAGATCTGAGTAGGCAGAAGAAACAATCAAATTTTAAGATAAAACCCAAGAGATGCACATCTACACACATCATTTTTTAAAAACTGTCCAAAGACTGGTAACAAAAGACTGAATCAATAACAAAAATCTTCCCAACGAAGGAAATCTCAGGACCAGATGTTTTACTAGTGAATTCTTCCAAATGCTTATAGAAGAATCAACATCAATACTCAAACTCATCCAAAAAACTGAAAAGTGAAGAGAAGGAAACACTCCTTAACACATTCTATAAAGCTAGGTGTAACACAACCAGACAAAAACATTTCTTTAAAAAAAAAACAAAAACAAAAAACACAAAAACCTACAGCCCAATATTCCTTAAGAAAAAATCCTCAACAAAAAATAACAAACCAGAGTGACATCAGAAGCATGGAGTGAGAGATGTCCCCAGATCTCTCCCTTTGAAATGACAATAAGCTGAACATCTAAAACTCAAACAACAACAAAAAACAACCAATGTGCACACAATCATGTCTGAGTGAGGATCTGTGAATAAGAGCTACCATAGGTCAGAACCACAGGAGTCAGGGCAGTAGACTGGGAGAAACAAAGAAGCTGCCTCTTCACAGCCAGAGCTCCCGGCAGGAGGGACGGGAGGAGAGAAGGTGTGTGGGGGGTTCCCTGAACAGCCCTGCCTCAGAGAGCTGCAAGCACTATTGCAGCGACAGTGACTAGGGTCAGGGCAGAAAGCAAAACAAACTGGGGACAGCAGAGAAGAACAGCTGCGTTATTACCAGTCACAGTTACAAAATCTGAGGTTGAGCCACAACCCCCATTCTCCAAACCAGAGGGAACTCCACGGATATCCTCCAAGATGGAACACCACAGAGCCCCAGGGAATCTGAGCAAACACTATCAGAAACTGTCACTAATACTGACAGGGGGCGATTGAGGGTAGCAATCGTAATTGAGTATTTATAAGAAAAAAGGCATTATTAAGGTTTTATATAAAACAGAGATCCAAGAGGCTTAGACACCACCTACTGGAAACCAAAAAAAAACCACTTTTTAACAATAAGCTAAAGAGAGGCCTTTATATAATAAATTTCCTTTCTGGAAAAAAATAAAAGAAAAAGGCAGAATACACTTCTACTAATGCCCAGGTGAAGAAATAGTCCATTAAACACCATAAACAACCAAGGTGACAAGGCAGTTCAGAAAGAAAGAGAAAAAATCCCAAGAAAATGAGCTTAACGACACAGAAAGAAGCAACTTAAATGAAAGAGAATTCAGGATGGTACGTCTGAAAAAAACTCAACGAAATTCAAAATAATTCATATCGACAATTCCAGGAATTGAAAAGTAACTAAGTGAGCACAATGAGTTTATTAGCAAGGGGACTGAAATCCTCAAAAATAACCAAATAGAACTTCTGGAGATGAACACACTGAAAGAGCTGAAAAATGAAATATCAAGCTTGGGAAATAGAGCCAACCAAACAAAGGAAAGGATCAGCAATATCTGAAGACATATCCATAAATAAATCAGAAGGAAGAAGAGAGAAACTGAAGAATAAAAAATAATGAAACAGAAATGGGCATTCTCTAAGGGGAGGAAAGGAGCAGGGATTAGAAAGCATTTTCAGACAAATAGTGGATGAGAATTTCCCAAATCTAAGGAATGAAATAGAGCTTGGAATTCAAGAAGTCAACAGAACACCCATTATCTCAATCCAAGAAGGCTTTACCAAGACACATTGTATTAAAATGATCAAGAATCAATGAGAAAGACAGAATTCTCAGGGCAGTCAGGGAAGAGAAGATGGAAACTTGTAAAGGAAAATCGATTAGATTATTGTGGGACTTCTCAGCACAAACTTTGCAAGCCAGAAAGGAATGCAATCAAATATTCAAACCATTAAAGAAAGTAACCATCAGCCAAAGAATAATGTATCCAGCAAAGCTCTCCTTTAGATATGAAGGAGAAACAAAGTCCTTTCCAGACATACAAAAATTGAGGGAATTCTCCACTACAAAGCCTGCAGTACAGGAAACATTGAAAGGCGTCAGTTCACCTAAAACAAAATGACAAAAAATATTAACTGCGAGTGAGAGAGACTAGTAGAAGACAGGAGGAGAAACAGTACTGCCCTTATAAAGAACAAGGTATTAAAACTTTAAACAATACGAAGAGATTTGCTATTGCAAGATAGTAATGAACATTCAGCATACATAGTGACAAATTGAGACAACAATAAAAGAAAAGGGGAGGATTCAAAGATCCAAACTCGCAAAGGGGAATGGAGATAAGGCACACGCAGAAGAAAAAATGGACGACTATATATATATAACTATCCCTCACATATTTGTAATGTTAACCACACACCAAAGATTGAGAACTGAAGTATCATAAACAAAAAGGACCAGATGGAAACCCCACAAAACCAACCAAAATTAAAAACAACAAACAAAAAACCCAGAAACCCAAGGACAAAGAATGGAAACACCAAACTACCAGAAAGCAAAGATAAAATGATTATAGAAAACTCCATTATTTCAATGATCACCCTAAATATAAACGGACTGAACATACCAATAAAAAGGCAGAGTTGCAGATGGGATAAAAAAACAAACCCAACCATATGCTGCTTCCAGGAGACACACCTCACTCAATTCCAGAGACAAATATAGATACAAAGTGAAAGGGTAGAAAATAATAATTCAAGTAAATTGTATTCAGAGAAAAGTGGGAGTAGCGGTACTAATATCGGATGAAATAGGCTTCAAAATAAAAAATGTAAAGAAAGATACTGAGGGATACTTCATAGTGATAAAGAGAATCATACACCAAGAAGACATATTAATATCTATGCTCCCAATCAGGGAACCCTGAAACATATAAAACAATTACTAACAGAACTAAAGAGAGAAACAGACCAAAACACTACCGTAGTAGGGGACCTAAACACACCACTGTCAGATATGGACAGATTATTCAAACAGAAAATCAATAAGGAAATAACATCCTTAAATGACACATTAGACCAACTGACATAATAGACATTTATAGAGCCTTCAATCTCCAAACAGCTGCTTATACTTTCTTCTCTGGTGCGCATGGAAAATTCTCAAGGATTGACCACATACTGGGACACAGAGATAACCTTAACAAATATAAGAGGGCTAAAATCATACCAACCATATTCCCTGATCATAACGCTTTGAAACTAGAGACCGGCTGTAGAAAGAAAGTAGGAAGAACCAAAATACATGGAGAGTGAAAAACATGCTACTGAAGAATAACTGGGTCAGAGAAGAAACAAAAAGAGAGATCAAGAGATATATAGAAACGAATGATAATGATAGTACAACATATCAAAACTTTCAGGACACAGCAAAAGAGGTCATAAGAGGAAAGTTCATATCATTATGGGCTCATCTCCAAACACTACAATGAGATCAAATAACCTAATGCTTCATCTTAAAAAACTAGAAAAGGAAGAACAAATGAAGCCTAAAGTCAGCAGAAGGAAAAAATAATCAAAACAGAGCAGAAATCAATAAAATTGAAAAAAAAAACATAGAAAAAATAAATGCAACAAAGAGCTGGTTCTTTGAGAAGGTTAATAAAATTGGCAAACCCGGCTAGACTCACTAAAGAAAAAAAGAGAAAGGACACAAATAAACAAAATCAGGGATGAAAGAGGGGAAATTACGACTGACATCCCAGAATACAAGGATCATATAAGAATGAAAAAGTATAAAAAAAAATTTAATAACCTAGAAGAAATGGACCAGTATTAGAAAAATACAATCTTCCTAGACTGAATCAAGAAGAACTGGAAAATCTAAATAGACCAATCAGCAGTATGGAAATTGAAACAATCATCAAAAACCTACCAAAAAAGTAAAAGTCCAGGACCAGATGGCTTCACCAGTGAATTCTACCAAACATTCAAAGAAGATTTAATACCTATTCTCCAAACTCTTCCAAAAAATTGAGAAGAGGCAATACTTCCAACTCATTTTACGAGGCCAAATTACCCTGATACCAAAATCTGCTAAAGATAACACAAAAAAGAAAACTACAGACCAATATCTCTCATGAAGACAAATGCAAAATCCTAAAATGAGATATACTACAGAACCGAATACAGCAACATATTAAAAGATTATACACATGATCAAGTGGGCTTCATCCCAGGCACAGGATGGTTCAACATTCACAAATCATTAATGTGATAACCACATATACAAATCATAGAATAAGAATCAATGATCATACCAAGATGCAGAAAAGCCTTTGACAAGATACAGCAACCATTTATGATCGGAACACTTAACAAAATTGGTATAGAAGGAAACTACCTTAACATAATAAAGGCCTTATACGACAGCCCTCAGCCAACATCATACTTAATGGTGAAAAACTAAAAACCTTCCCTCTAAGATGAGGAACAAAGCCATGCTGTCTACTATTGCCACTATTATTCAATATAACATTGGAGGTCTAGCGAGTGCAATCAGGCAAGAGAAAGATGTAAAAAACATCCAAATAGGAAATGAAGAAGTCAAACTGTCACTATTTGCAGATGACATGATTCTCTATATAGAAAACCCCAAAGAATCCACAAGAACACTACTAGAAACAATAAGCAAATACAGTAAAGTCGCTGGATACAAAATCAACGTTCAAAAATCCATAATGAAGTGTCAGAAAATGAAGTGGAAAAAATAATTCCTTTTGCAAATGCAACAAAAAGAATAGAATATCCAGGAATAAATCTAACGAAACATGTCAAGGACCTGTATGATGACAACTACAAGACCCTATTAAGAGAAATCGAAGACGATACAAAGAAATGGAAAGATATTCCATGTTCTTGGATTGGAAGAATCGACATCATTAAAATGACCATATTACCTAAAGCATTACACAGATTTAATGCAATCCCCCTTCAAAATCCACAGCGCCTTCTTTAAAGAAATAGAAAAAAAAAAAGTCATCAGATTTGTATGGAAGCACAAAAGTCCCCGAAAGGACAAACCCATTCTGAGAAAAAAGAACAAGGCTAGAGGCATCACTCTGCCCAAGTTCAAATTATACTACAAAGCGATTTCTGGGTATATATTCAAAGAACTGAAATAAGCATCTCAAAGAGTTATCTATATTTCCCTGTTCATAGGAGCATTATTCACAATATCCAAAAGGTAGAAGCTACCAAAGTTCAATGGACGAATGGATAAACAAAATGTGGTATATATATTCAGTGGAATATTATTCAGCCTTAAAAAGGAAAGAAATTCTTTCTGATATGCGCCAAAGCAAGGATGAACCTTGAAGACATTACGCTAAGTTAAAATGAGTCAGTCACAAAAGGACAAATACTGTAAACTTGCATATATATGAAGTAACTAATAGCAGCCAAATTCAAAGAGTCAGAAACTATCATGGTGGTTCCCAGAGGCTGAAGAAAGGAAGAAATGTGGATCTGTTTAATGGGTAAAGAGTTTCAATTTTGCAAGATGAAAAAAGTTCTAGAGATGGACAGTGCGCAATGGTTGCAAAACAATGTAAATGTACTTAATGTCAGTGACTGTAATGGTTAAGATGGTAAATTTTTGTTATGTATATTTGACATTTAAAAAAAAAACATAGTTTTAGAAATCAATTGTATTGCTATGAAATAAGCAACCTGAAAATGAAATAAAAGAAAATTCCATTTACATAGCATCCAAAAAAATAAAATGCTTACAAATAATTTAACAAAAGAAAGTATAAGACTTATACACTGAAAACTAAAAACATCACTGAAAGAAATTAAAGACCTAAGTAAATAAAAAAGCATTTTTTGTTCACAGACTATTAATACTATTAAGGTGGCAGTACTTCCCAAACTGATCTGCAATTCAATGGAATCTCTATCAAAAAATCCAGCTGGATCCAAATAGGAAACAAAGAAGTCAAACTGTCACTATTTGCAGATGACATGATCTTCTATATAGAAAACTCTAAAGAATCCAAGAGAAGAGAACACTACTAGAACAATAAGCAAATACAGTAGTGTTTAGATACAAAATCAATGTTCAAAAAATCCATAGCTTTCCTATATTTTAATAATAAAGTGTCAGAATATGAAGTAGACAAAATAATTACTTTAGCAATTGCAACAGAAAATAAAATACCCAGGAATAAATTTAATGAAACGTGAAGGACCTAATATATGAAACTACAGGACCCTATTAAAAGAAATCAAAGAAGAATACAAAGAAATGGAAAGATATTCCATAGGGGGAGGGTAAAGTGGATGGGAAGAATCGACATCATTAAATGACCAATATTACCTAAAGCATTATACAGATTTAATGCAATCTCCATCAAAATCCCACGGGCCTTCTTTAAAGAAATAGAACAAAAAATCATCAGATTTGTATAGAAGCACAAAAGACCCCTACTTGCCAAAGCCATCCTGAGAAAAAAGAATGAGGCAGGGAGGCGTCACTCTGCCCGACTTCAAATTATACCACAAAGCGACGGTAAATCAAAAAGGCATGGTACTGGCAGAAAAAACAGACACACGGACCAGTGAAACAGAATCGAGACTCTAGAAGTAAACCCATATTTTATGGGCTAATAATTTTTTGACATAAAAGCCAGAACCATACAGTGGAGAAAGGAAAGCCTCTTCAATAAATGGTGCTGGGAAAAGTGGAAAGCCACCTGCAAAAAGAATGAAATTAGACTGTTGTCTGTCACCACACACCAAAATTAACTCAAAAGCGGTTTAAGGACTTGAATGTAAGATCTGAAACAATAAAATGCATAGAAGAAACACAGAAACTAAACTGAAGGACCTTAGTTGTAAAAAGGATTTTATGAATTTGATCTCAAAGGCAAGGGATGTAAAAGCAAAAATAAATGACTGGGACTACATCAAACTAAAATGCTTCTGCTCAGCAAAAGAAATCGTCAACAAGGTAAAGAGACAAACATCCAAATGGGAAAATATATTTGCAAGCAACGCCTCCGACAGTGCCTAATATCCAAAATATACAAAGAACTCATACAACTCAGCAACAACAAATAAACAAACGATCCAATCAAACACATGGGCACAGGACCTGAACAGACACTTCCCCTAGAGGACATATAAATGGCCAACAAATATATGAAAAGATGTTCAACATCGCTAGCTATTAGGGAAATGCAATCAAAACCACAATGAGATATCCATTCTCACACCTGTTAGAATAGCTTATTATAAAAACAGGACAACTAAACAAATGTTGGAGGTGATACAGAGAAAAAGGAACCTGACTCACACTGCTGGTGGGATGCAAATTGGTACAGCACTATGGAAAACTATGGAGGTTCCTCAGAAAAACTAAGAATTGATCTACCATATGATCCAGGAATCCCTTTAGTGGGTATTTACCCCAAAGACCTAAAAACCGATATCCAAAAAGATATTTGCACACCGAGTTTATAGAAGTATTATTCATGGTGGGCCAAGATATAGAAATAACCGATTTGTCGCATGATAGATGATTAGATAAAGAAGCTGTGGTACATATATACAATGGAATATTACTCAGCCATAAAAAGAGATGAAATACTGCCATTGTGACAACATGAAATGAACCTTGAGATAATCATCTAAGCAAAAATAAGCCAGACAGAAAATTGTTGAAAATCACTGGTATCACTTATATGTGGGATATAAACTTAAAAGTAACAAATGAACAGGACAAAGAGAAACTCATGGACGTGGACTATAGACTAGTGATTACCAGAGTGTAGGGGGGAGGGGCGAAGAGGGGGAGGTAGATTGGTTAAAGGGGGTTAAATATAGGGAGATAGGGGAGGGTAAAGTGGGTAAGGGGATAAAATATATGGTAGCTGAAAAAAAAACAGGACTTTGGGTGGTAATCACACAATAGAATATACAGATTTTCAAATTATAATGCACACCTAAAAATTATATAATTTTTTAACCAATATTACCCCAATAAACTTGATTTAAAAAGAAAAAAAACAATCCCAGCTGGTTTCTTTGAGAAAATGAAAAAGCTAAAGGCATCTAAATTGGAAAAGAGGAAGTAAAACTCTCTATTCACAAATGACATTATCCTATACAAAGAAAATTTCAAAAAATCTAAAAGAAAAATACTACAGCTATTAAGAAAACACAGCAAGATTGCAGCATACAACATCAAACACACAAAAATGAATTTTTTCTATACACCAGCAATGAACACTCCAAAACAGAAATAAAGTAAGCAATTCATATGTAATCACATTTACACTATTCCAAAAGAAAAAAATACCTAGAAATAAACTTAACCAAAGTGGTGGAAGACTTGTACACTGAAAACTACAGAACATTGCTAAAAAAAATTAAAGAAAATCTCAATAAGTGGAAAAACAATCTGCGTTCATTGGATTATAAGACTTAATATTGTTAAAATGGTGATATTACCCAAAGTGATCTACAGGTTCCTGAAATTTCTGTCAAATTCCAAGGCTTGTTTTGCAAAAATAAAAAAAATCCAATCCTCATTTTCATATGTAATGTTAAGGGGCCCCAAATATTCAAAACAATATTGAAAAGAAGAAGATAAGCTAGAAAGCTAACACCTCTTGATTTCCAAACTTACTACAAAGCTACAGCAATCAAAAGAGTGTACTAGTGGTTATCAGAGGGAAAGAGGTGGGAGAGAAGGGGAGAGGTAGACAGGGTAACGGGTCAAATATAGGCAGTAGGGGAAGGGTGGTGTAGGTAAAGGGATCAAATATATGGTAACTGAAAAAACTGGACTTTGGGTGATACTCACACAATAGAATATATAGATGTCAAATTATAATTACACCTGAAAATTATATAATTGTATTAACCAATGTTACTCCAATAAACTTCATAAAAAAATCAAAAAGCAAAAAAAAAAAAAGAGTGTGTACTGGCATAAGGACAGACATATATATAGACCAATAAAATAGAAAAGAGAGCCCAGAAATAATCCATCACATATACGGGCAAGAGATCTTCAATATAATGGTGCCAAGTCTATTTGATGGAGATAGAACATTCTGTTCAACAAATGGTGCTGGGAAAAATAAATATCCACATGCAAAAGAACAAAGTTTGGACCCTTACCTAGGACCACATACAAAAATTAACTCAAAAATGGATAAAAGACCTAAAACCTAAGAGCTAAAACTATAAAACTCTTAGAAGAAAACATAGAGGAAAAGCTTCACGACGTTGGATTAGGCAAAGATTATTGGATATGATACCAAAAGCACAGACAAGAAAAGAAAAAGTTGACAAACTGGACTTTATCAAAATTAAAAACTTTGAGCATCAATGGCCACTATCAACAGAGTAATAAGGCAAACTGATAGAATGGGAGAGAATATTTGCAAATCACGTATGTGATGAGATTAATATCCAGAATATAATAAAGAACCCCTAAAACTACAACTGAAAAACTACCCAATCAAAAAATGGGCAAAGGACTTAAATAGATATCTCTCCAAAAAATCTACAAATGGCACAATAAGCACAGGAAAAGATGCTCAGCATCACTGTTAAGAAAATGCAAAAAGAAAACCACAATGAGAATACACCTGACACTCATTAGGATGGCTATACCCACAAAACAGGGACAACAAACAAGGGTTAGCAAAGGGGTGGAGAAATTTGAATCTTCATACGTTTGCCAGTGGGAATGCAAAATGGTGCAACAGCTAGAGAAAACAGTGTAATGTTTTCTTAAAAAGTTAAACAGAATTTCCCTAAGACCCAGCAATTCCATTCCTAGGAATCTACCCAAGAGGACTGAAAACAGGGATTCAAACAAGTACAATACACATATGCTCATAGCAACATTATTCACAGTAACCAAAAGGTTAGAAACAAACCACAGCATCGAGAGATGAATGGATGAACAAAATGTTCCCATACAATGGAAATGTTATTCAGCTATAAAAAGAATGAAGTACTGATATTGCTACAACACAATGAACTTCAAAAGCATTATACTATGTGAAAGAATACGGTCACAAAAGGCCACATACTGTATGATTCCACTTATATGAAATGTCCAGAACAGGAAAATCCACAGAGACATGTGGTTGCCAGGGATTAGCAGGACAGGAGATTGGAGAGTGGCTGCTCTCCTGGGAAAGGATTTCTTTTCAAGGTGATGAAAATGTTCTGGAATTAGATAGCATGACGGTTGCCCAACTTTGTGAATACACTAAAATACACTAAATTATACACTTTAAAAGGGTAAATCTTAGGGTAAGTACATATCTCAACTTAAAACAACAACAAAGAAAAGGAGAACATGAAGTACTTGTGAAATAAAAAGTGAATAATAAATATCTACATTTCCTTTTACTCTTCTGAAAACTCTAAGTGGTCACATCTTAGGCCCAACCACCCACCATACAGCTCTGGCACAAAGGTACCCAGGCTGATAGGTTCTTCTCACCTTGAGGTGCTGGTGCATGCAGTAACGGCACACTTTATGTTTCATCTCATGCGTAACATCACTGGAGAAAGGAATAAATCCACATTTGGGCTGCAAAATAAACAAGTAAGGAAGAAAAACTGCTTAGGGAGAAATCACATACCTTTATAGTAGACATATAACTAACTACATGATAATCAAGGATGACACCAAAGAGCAGCAGCAGAGTAAGACAGAAACATCCCCCAAGTTGCTTTTCTCTTAGCCTTCTGTGGGAACTGATGATTCCCTCATCACATCAAATAAACATTTCTTTACTGCTACAGACTCTCAGGTCAGAACTCTCACTGGGGAGAAACAGTCGCATCTCAATTGCTGGCTAAAAAAAGTATAACACAGAGTACCTTTGTGTTTTCATTATAGACATGATTGGAAAGACTCTAGGAGTGCAGATCTGACCTAGGCTCCCAAGTCCAAGAAGCAGAAAACCTTGTTTCCCCTCTGATGAGAATTCATGACCATGAAGGTGCCCATCTGATGGTTGTTAGGCTCCTAGAACATCTGGAACCCAGCTGCCTTTTAAAAGCCATGGATTAGGTGCACGTACAAAATGCAAGGCTTATGCTTAGTCTTGGGGCATTGAAGACCATGCCACCATTATTTGCGACACTCACCCTCCGGTTGGGGAAGCAGAATCATCAGTCCCACTGAACACCCAGGGCTGTGAGTGTTCAGGACCAAGGGTGTGACTCAAATTTACCACCACAGAGGTTTGGAGGTAAAAGACAAACAATGGCCTGGGATGTCTGGAAGCTTCCGCCCTGGACACTGGCAGCAGAGCTCAAGCCTTATCCTGCAATCATTGCTCTCCACTAGATGAGTGATGCCCTATGTCGCTCCCTCAGGACTCCTGGCCACGACAAACCACGGCCTTAAGAGTCCATAGGCTTCTGTGCCTCTGGGGCAAAGGAATGAGTGCCACCCATTCTAACGGGAAACTCTCAAAACTGATCTCCTAGAGCATAGCATGTAGTGTCACCAAGTGGCCAAAGGGGCATGACAGGAAAGGAGGTCAGGAGGAGGCCCAATAAGCTTCATTTTCCAAGAAAACAGGGAGGGCATAACCCAGAGGGTTATGGTGGCCATCTGCAGAGCTTATCCTGACTGGTCGCCATCATAGTGCCTGGGAATGGACCTAAACTGGGAACCTGGGAAATCATGCCCCTCAGGTCTGGCTGGTGGGAGGAACCAGAACAACAAGGTGTAGGTGACATGCACAGAAGGAGGAAGAAGCAGCCTCATCTCTAGGAGTTGGGGGTCCCTGAGAAGGGGCTGTGGGGCCTTTAAAAAGTTAAACATAGAATTTCCCTAAGACCACAGCAATTCCACTCCTGGGAATCTACCCAAGAGGATTGTGGGGGAATACAGGAGCTTCTGAGGAAAGTGTGCTCCAGGCAGTTAACATGATGATTGCAACCAGGATCCACCTTTCCTTTTCCCCCACACTCCATTTTCCCTTGACAAAAACTTCACCTTGATCTCTACACACAAGAATTGGCCGGTGCTCAGCAAAATGATAGGTCTGAAGTCTGGCTAAATTGGGAAGGCACAGAGCATAACCACTGAGAGTGTCCAGGTCCTTGTCACAGCGAGATTCTAGAAAACAGAGCAAAAAAAAATACCTGAAGATCAGAGCAAGAGATATGAGATGATCCCATGACAACTTGGTGGATTCCTGTTGGAGAGGGGCCTTGCCTAAGAGAGGGCTGGACTTGGCCTCCAGCTCCTGGGAGATCACCTCTAAGCCTTGCAACATCCTACCTGAGGAATGCCTGTGTTTACCTGGGGACTTCAAGCCATATGAATGTAACACTTTATGTGATGATGGTGGCAGTTTGGGTTGCATAGTATCAGCTTGACCTCCAGAGGGGCTCAAGACTAAGGGTAGCCAGTTAGCTCTGTCTACATGCCCAAGCCCTAACAATAACCTTGACACCAAGGCTCAGGAAGCCCACTGCTTGGCATTCCACCATGTGGTCATACATCACTGCTGGAAAAAGTAAGCACTAGCTGCATGACTCCAGTGGGAAAGGACAGCTGGAAGCTGGTCTCCTTGGACCTGCCCCAGGGCCTCTTAATCTGTTGTCCTTAGTTGTGATAAGCCATAACCATGAGGGTAACAGTGAGTACTATGGGTCCTTCTAGCAAATTATATCAGAACTGAGGTTGGTCATATGGGACCCAAAAGTATGCAGCTGTCATCAGAAATAAGGGTGTCATAGGGACTGCCCCCCAGTTCCATGAGTCCTTTAACCCAGGAGCTCAGAGAGAATGGAGGCAGCAGCCTCAACCCTTCCTCTTAAAACTAGTCTCCTCGGAATACTCAAACACCACTGTTTCTTTAGCACTGAGACTGCTAAAGCCATAGTGTGGACCAATTACAGAAGCATGTGGACTCCAGACCCAGGAGAAATCAGCTTTTCTCCTTTCACATAGCAAGGCTAACAATAAGTCAGTGTTACAATGGGGGTACAGTCTGATTAATGTTAATATAAATTTAATTGTTAATTACAAAATAGGTGATGATAATGACAGCATTAGCAGCTGGATGGTACAAAACCTGGAGCATACCTCAGTCTTAGGAAAACAGTGTGAGGAAAACAAAGCTGAGACATAATCCTGGCTCTAACGTGGCTATTACCTCCTTCGCCTTCATCATCCATTTCCACGCACAGAGCCCTGCTCCTCTGTGCTCCCCAAAACCAGAGGCTTGCACAGTGTTCTGTTTGCTTTAATGTTCTTAATCAAATAAGAAAAGATTTTTCCATCGGCTGTGCTTCAGGAGGAAGCATTTCCATTCTCAAAAACATGGACTTTACATCTTTCTCTAACTATGAAAGAAAGGCTTTGATATGGTTTCTGTCACTACTGCCAGGACCAAGTTCAGGGAAGGTATGTGAGGTGATGGCAGGAGTTTGCCACAAGATGATGGGATGAAGGTATGTGAGGTAAGAGGGGCGGGTACGAAGGTGATAAGGGAAAGACAACATAAGGTGATGGGGGAGACACGTGTGGTGATGGGGTGAGGGTATGCAAGGTAAAGGGGTGAAGGCACTCCAAGTAACAGGAGGAGGTATGGAAGATGATAAAGAAGAAGTAGGGAAGGCATGGAAGCATATGTGAAGTGATGCAGGGAAGGTACATGAAGTGATGAGGGAAAGTACCACCCACAGAACCTCACATCTCCTGCCTTTCGCCAGGAAGATAGCAGCTAAGTGGATTCCAGCTCTGGAGAGGTCATCAGGCCACAGACCTTCTAGGACCTGGCCCATTCTCTGTAGTTTAGGTCTAGCTGGTTTCCCTTTTGACTCCTCCAGGCCTTCCTATAGCCCACCTTCCCTTCCTAAGTCTCCCCTAACTCCTTCAGCTCCTTCTCTCTCCCAAATGCATATTTATTTTTATTAATCAGTTCTTGGTCATATAGCCTCTGCAGCGACCTGGGTATCTGATGCCCAGAATTGTATTCATGAGCTCTTGGATTTCTACCCAGATAATCAGGTTGTTGCAAAAAAATTGCTGAAAACTGCACCTACCTGAGTAATAATGTCAAACACTTTTTCGAACAAGATATGATAAAATTACAAAAAAAAATTTGTTAAGTTAGAAAACCCTTACCTGGTCTTTCAGACTGTACCTTTAAACAAAGCTGTTTCACAAAGTCTAAAGGCAGCTGAACAACTTCCTGTAAGAACAAATACAAAATACAATACTCAGATGGGTTGCACAACAATGTGAACATACCACATGCCACAGAACTGCAAATTTAAAAAGTGGTTAAAATGAAAAAACTTATTTTGTATTTTAGCACACTAAAAAAATACTTAGTATGTGGGCCTTAGGAATAAAGCTGCTCTTTTATTTTAAGTTAAGATCATGTCCAGATTAAACAGAGACACTAATGTTTCTATGCACAGAGTGACAGGCCCTCCTCAGTCAGCTGGTGTCAATGTTGGTGGCAATCAGCAGCATGTCCCAAGTCACCCACAGTCAGTCTCCACAGAGCACCCCTGATATGGCACCTCTTCTGTACCCACAGTGTCTGGGGACAGCAAAGCAGGGCCTGAAGCAGTTCTGCCACCATAACGTCCTCACCAGCTTTCTCCACAATCTGAGGCTTCTCACACTCCCACCTGAGAAACAGCTTGAGAAAGGCTCTAATTGAATATTAATTTCTGGATGAGACATCCTCTGTGTCCATTAGCCTCAGGACTCAGGTGGCTAATAGTCAGTGCATTTGGGCAAAAAACAAAGCATTTTCTCTATACTTTGATGTTTCTTTGCACTTTCTCGAAGTAACAGATTTATTTAATCCACATTGCTCACCATCTTCCTTGTCTTTCCAGGATGGCAGAATTCTGACTTCTGAAGAAGTCCCAAGAGGAAGCAAGAGACCAGCCTAGAATGAGAATGCCAGGACTCTGTCTGCTTACAACTCCATGCCTTTGCCATACCCCCCGTCCCACCTATGTGTCAGTACCAGCCTGTGACTGTCCTATCACATGGTGCACCTATGCCAGCCCATGGCTGCACTGCCACATGTCTGCAGGCCAGGAGCCATCCCATCACACAGACGTGCTTCTGCAATTCGCCCTGTCCAATCGATCATTTGCTTCCCAGGCTGCTGTGGCAACTTAACTAAACATGTTATAAACTGATAAAAGATGAGTTGCTAAAAAAATGTAGTTCTGAATTAGGCAAGGTGAAATGATGGAAGAATGGGAATTTTAAAAAATCAAAATTCAAAAATTAAATATCACAAAACCCAAGCTCTCACTATACTTTAAAGAAAGCAAAAGCACAAAGTGTGCAGATATCAGATTTATGAACCTTTTTTACTCTTTTTATTTTTTTAAGTTATTGGGGTAACATTGGTTAATACAATTATAATTTTCAGGTGGATAATATAATATTACATCTATGTATTCTAGTTGTTATCCACCCAGAGTACAATTTCCTACAGCTGCGATGTTGAACATCTTTTCATATATTTGTTGGCCATTTATATGTCCTCTAGGGAAGAAGTGTCTTTCAGTCCTGTGCCCATTTTGATTGATCGTTGTTTATGTTGATGTTGCTGAGTTGTATGAGTTCTTTGTATATTTTGGATATAGGCACTGTCGGAGGCGTTGCTTGCAAATATATTTTCCCATTTGGATGTTTGTCCTTTACCTTGTTGGACGATTTCTTTTGCTGAGCAGAAGCATTTTAGTTTGATTGTAGTCCCAGTCATTTATTTTTTGCTTTTACATCCCTTGCCTTTGAGTCAAAATTCATAAAATCCTTTTAACAACTAAGGTCCTTCAGTTTAGTTTCTGTGTTTCTTCTATGCCAATTTTATTGTTTCAGATCTTACATTCAAGTCCTTAAACCGTTTTGAAGTAATTTTGTGTGTGGTGACAGACAACAGTCTTAATTTTCATTCTTTTTGCAGGTGGCTTTTCACTTTTCCCAGCACCATTTATTGAAGAGGCTTTCCTTTCTCCACTGTATGTTCTGGCTTTATGTCAAAAATATATTAGCCCATAAAATATGGTTTACTTCTAGAGTCTCGATTCTGTTTCACTGGTCCGTGTTCTGTTTTTCTGCCAGTACCAGCCTTTTTGATTACCGTCGCTTTGTGGATAATTTGAAGTCGGGCAGAGTGACGCCTCCAGCCTCATTTCTTTTTTCTCAGGATGGCTTTGGCAAGTAGGGGTCTTTTGTGCTTCTATACAAATCTGATGATTTTTTGTTCTATTTCTTTAAAGAAGGCCCGTGGGATTTGATGGAGTTGCATTAAATCTGTATAATGCTTTAGGTATATGGTCATTTTAATGAGTCGATTCTTCCCATCCACTTTACCCTCCCCCTATGGAATATCTTTCCATTTTTTGTATCTTCTTTGATTTCTTTTAATAGGGTCCTGTAGTTTTCATTAATAGGTTCCTTCACGTTTCATTAAATTTATTCCTGGGTATTTTATTTTTCTGTTGCAATTGCTAAAGTAATTATTTTGTCTACTTCATATTGACACTTTTTATTAAAATATAGGAAACTATGGATTTTAACATGATTTTGTATCTAAACACTACTGTATTGCTTATTTTTTAGTAGTGTTCTCATTCTCTTGGATTCTTTAGAGTTTTCTATATAGAAGATCATGTCATCTGCAAATAGTGACAGTTTGACTTCTTCGTTCCTATTGGATGCGTTTTATATCTTTCTCTTGCCTGATTGCACTCGCCAGGACGTCTAATGTGTATATTGAACAACAGTGGCGACAGTGGACAGCCTTACTTGTTGCTATCTTAGAAGGCACACGTTTTAGTTTTTCACCATTAAGTATAATGTTGGCTAAGGTTTTATCATGGATGGCCTTTTATGTTAAGGTACTTTCCTTCTTACCATTTTTGTTAGGTTTTGACCATAAATGAATGCTGTATCTTTGTCAAAGGCTTTTTCTGCATCTATTGATATGACTGATCATGTGATTTATTTCTTAATTATTTTATGTGGTATAATATAATCTTTGTGTATGTTCAACCATCCCTGTGCCCCTGGGATAAAGCCCACTTATCGTCGTGTATAATCTTTATAATACGTTGCTGTCTTATTTGGGATTTTTGCATTTGTCTTCATGAGAGATTATTGTTGTAGTTTTCTTTTTTGTGTTATCCTTACCAGGTTTTGGTATCAAGTTAATACTGGCCTCATAAATGTTTGAGAGTATTGCTCCTCTTCAATTTTTTGGAAAAAGTTTGAGAGCAATGTATTAAATCTTTGAATGTTTGGTAGAATCACTGGTGAGCCATCTAGTCCTGCATTTTTACTTTTGAGTAAGATTTTAATGATTGTTTCAATTTCCATACTGCTGATTGGTCTATTCAGATTTTCCAGTTTTCTGATTCAGTCTAGGAAGACTGCATTTTTCTAAGTACTGGTCCATTTCTTCCTAGGTTATTAAATTGGTGTTTATATACTTTTTCATTCTTGTACGACCCTTGTATTTTTGAGATGTCAGTCATAATTTTCCCCTCTTTCATCCCTGATTTTATTTATTTGTGTCCTTTCTCTTTTTCTTTACTGAGATGTAGACAAGGTTTTATTTTATTAACCTTCTCAAAAAAACAGCTCTTTGTTGCATTTATTTATTCTATTGTTTTTTATTTTCAATTTCATTGATTTCTGCTCTGCTTTTGATTATTTCTTTCCTTATGCTGACTTTAGGCCTAATTTGTTCTTCCTTTTCTAATTTTTAAAGATGAAGCGTTAGGTTCTTTATTTGGGCTCATTCTTGTTTTAGGGGTAGGCCTGTAAATGATATGAACTTTCCTTCTTATGACCTCTTTTGCCATGTCCCAAAAGTTTTGATATGTTGTACTATCATTATCATTCGTTTCTATGTATCTCTTGATCTCTCTTTTTGTTTCTTCTCTGACCAAGTTATTCTTCAGTAGCATGGTGTTTAATCTCCATGTATTTGTGTTCTTCCCGCTTCTTTTTACATAGATCTCTAGTTTCAAAGCATTATGATCAGAGAATATGGTTGGTACAATTCAGCCCTCTTGTATTTGAGGCTATTTCTGTGCCCCAGTATGTAGCCAATTTTGAGAATGTTCCATGCTCACTAGAGAAAAAACATAAGGCAGCTCTTTTGGATGGAAGGCTCTGTATATGTCAGATTGTGTCCTTGTTGGTCTAAATGTGTCATTTAAGGATGTATATTCCTTATTGATTTTCTTTTGGATGATCTGTCCATATCTGACAGTGGGGGTAATTTAGTTAGTCCCCTACTATGATAGTGTTTTGGTCTGTTTCTCTCTTTAGTTCTGTTAGTAATGCTTTACATATTTCGGGGGCCCTGATTGGGAGCAAAGAAATTAATAAATGTTATGTCTTCTTGGATCCTGATTCCCTTTATCATTATAAAGTGTACCTCAGTATATTTCTTTACATTTTTTATTTTGAAGTCTATTTTCGTTCCAATATTAGTACCACTACTCCCACTTTTCTCTGAATGCCATTAGCTTGAAATTCATTTTCCAACCTTTCACTCTGAGTCTATATTTGTCTGTGAAGCTGAAGATTATCTCCTGGAGGCAGCATATGGTTGGGTTTTGTGTTTTGATCCATTCTGCAACTCTGTGCCTTTTTATTGGTGAGTTCAGTCCATTTACATTTAGGGTGACTATTAAAATATGAAGTCTTCTTATAGACACTTTATCTTTTGCTTTATGGTAGCTTGGTGTTTCCATTGCTTCCTTGTCCTTGGACTTCTATTTTCTTTACTTTGGTTGGCTTTTGTGAGTTTTGCCTCTGGTTCTTCTTGTTTTATGTTCTGAATCTTTGTGTGTGTGGTTACCACCATAAATATAAAAGGATAGTTACATACATTACAGTTGTTCATTTTTCTTCTGCATGTGCCTTATCTTCTTTTCCCTTTGCAAATTTGGATCTTTGAATCCTCCCTTTTCAGTCATTGTTATCTCAATTTGTCCCTATGGATACTAAATGTTCATTACTATCTTGCTATAGCAATTCTCTTCTTATTATTTAAGCTTATAATGCTGTGTTTTAGCAAGGATAGCCCTCTTCTGTTTCTATTTCCCTACAGTCACCTTATTCCTAATTCTGTATTTTTGTTTTTTTCTTATTTTGTTTTAGATGAGCTGATACAGTATTTTCTGTAGTGCAGGCCTCATAGTGGAGAATTCCCTCAATTTTTGTATGTCTGGAAAGGTCTTAATTTCTCCTTCATATCTAAAGGAGAGCTCAGCTGGATACATTATTCTAGGTGGTAGTTCCTTTCACTTAATAGTTTAAATATTTGGTTCCATTCCTTTCTGGCTTGTAAGGTTTGTGCTAAGAAGTCCAAAGATAATCCAATGGGTTTTCCTTTACAAGTTTCCATCTTCTCTTCCCTGGCTGCCCTGAGAATTCTGTCTTTTTTCGTTGATTTTGATCATTTTATAATACAATGTGTCTTGGTAAGGCCTTTTTGGATTGAGATAATTGGGTGTTCTGTTGACTTCTTGAATTCCAAGCTCTATTTCATTCCTTAGATTTGGGAAATTCTCATCAACTATTTGTCTGAAAATGCTTTCCAGTCCCTGCTCCTTTTCCTCACCTTTGGTAATGCCCATTATTCTTATATTTCCTCTCCTGATGGTATCAAGTAGCTCTTTATTTCTTTTTCATTATTTTTACCCTTCAGTTTCTTTCTTCTTCCTTCTGATTTATTTCCAGATTTCCATATTTGATATCACTCATCTTTCCTCCATTTGGTCGACTCTATTTCCCAAGCCTGTTATTTCATTTTTCACTCTTGCAGTGTGTTCTTCATCTCCAGAAGTTCTATTTGCTTCCTTTTGAGGGTTTCAATCTCCTTTTCTGCTCATCTATTTGTATCAATTCCTGAAATTGTTGATCTGAACTATTTTCGATCTCAAGTTTTTTAGATGTATCATTCTGAAGTCTCTGTCATTTAAGTCACATATTTCTATGTCTTATTTTCTGGAGATTTTTCTCTTTCTTTCTGAGATGCCTTGTCACCTTGGTTGTTCATAGTGTTTAATTGACTATTCTCTGCCTAGGCATTAATGGAAGTGTATTCTGTTGTTTTTCCAGAAAGATGATTTATTATATAAAGGTCTCTCTTTAGCTTGCTGCAAAGAAAGCATTTTCCTTGTGGTTTTCAGTAGGTGGCATCTAAGCCTCTTGGATCCCAGCTTTATATAAAGCCTAAATGTCTTTTTTATTTTCTTGTAGATATTTAATCACACCTGCTACTCTCAGTTTCAGTCCCTGTCAGTGTTAGCAAGTTTCAGCAGCGTTTACTCAGATTCCCCTGGGGCTCATTGGGGATAGGTCTTGGAGGGCTTTGGGGGAGGGACCCTCTGGGTTGGGGGTTGGGGACTGCGGCTCAGCCACGGTTTTGCAACCGGGGTGGGTAAAAATCAACGGTTGTTTCTCTGCAGTTCAGTCCGTATCTCTGCTTTCTGCCCTGATGACAGGGCCCTGCTGCTGGTTGCTAGAAGTTCCAGCACTTCCAGGCAGGCTGATGAGGGAAATCACCACACCTTCTCCTCTCCCCCTCCTCCTGCAGGGAGCTCCAGTGGCTATGAGAGACAGCTTCTTTATTTCTCCGAGTCCACTGACTACACCCGGGATTCTGACCTGTGGTAGCTCCTAATGTGCAAATCCCACACTCAGACATGCTGCCGTGAAGTCTGGGTGTTTTTTTGTTGAGTTTTAGATGTTCAGCTTATTGTTGTTTCAAGGGGAAGAGATCTGAAGACGTCTCTCACTCTGCCATGTTTCCCAGAATCCCTCCAGATTATGACTCTTGTGTAAGAGATAAAGAGTTGCATCCAAATCTTCTCTCAAAGAAACACCTTGGCCCTGCATACCATGAGAGCAAGGGTGAGAGGTCATGGCAACCACACACCTTTCAGGTCCATGCACAGCGGGGGCCTTCATGTTCCCAGCTGGAAAAAGAAGTCATGGCTGATGCTGGTCATCGATGCCGTGACAGAAATGTGAAGAAGAACAGACAGGATCGAGTCCAGAACCAAAGAGGCTCAACTACTCTCGACACAGCATCTATAAACTGCCCAGCCAAAGTCCACAGTCACCACGATAAAAAGTACAACTGCATTACTTTGAACAACTTGAAATTCCTGATTTTATAATGAGTTCTATTTGTGTCTTAAGTCAAAATAAAATGTTTACAGTAGACATCCTTTTTAACATTGGCTACATTTACCAACCCTTGATTCAGATTCATGAACCACGTGAACCATGCCAACCCCCTGACAGATGGATGGGCAGACAACTCCTACGGAACTCTGGGAGAACAGTGATCATTGCGGGGCGTGGGGGGAGGGGCGGGGGGCGAGGAATCGGCCAGCACCTGCACAAAATATTAACTTAGGACAAAGTACAGCTGAGACCACAGAATTCCTCTTATGGAAGTACATCTTGGAAGGTGTGACCACACCAGGCTCCCTGCTGACAAGCATTTGCCCTCAAAGGAATGAGGGAGGGCTGCAGAGAAGGACAAAGGGCTGCCGAGACTGGTGGGGGCCTGGCAGGTGAGCAGTATGTCTACAGTTTTCTAAAAGCTCCCTCAGGAGAAGAGCATCCCTCACTCATCACGTGCAGTGGCCTAGCCAATGCTTTCATCATGTCAAGTTAGAATGTAAAGTTGAGGCCATTCCAGCAGCACTGAACCTCGGGAAGATTGGGTCCACAAAACCGAGGCAAAACTTTTAAAATTTCATCAGTGTCTTAACTAGCCCCAGTATTTAAGATGCAAACACCTGCAGGCACGAGGGAAACAGACTCTTCCCATTTTTCACCCTCTAGCTCACATGGGGACTGGCCCAGACTAGTCCTCAAAACCAGCTGGGCAGGCCCAGAGACAACGTGGGCACAAGGGGTGTGTCTGTCGCTTTGTCTGGGCCTTGCGCTCTCACCACTGGGCTGGTTGTATCTTGTCCTAGGATACAGAGGAAGGAAATGCTCTCACCAGGGCTCCACTTTGCCCTAATTCATGTCAGTAGTCAGAGAAAACAGTGGTGTTTACACATGTTGGTTTTGCCTGAACGTGGTCTTGTATGGGCTCTGTATCTCATATTTCAACTGTGCCAGGGCCTGAGTGGCTGTCCTCTTGGACATCATGTCCACCTGGAGGAAAAGCAGGTTGTGTTCACTTTGGTGTTGTCTTCATGCGGAGGAGGTATGTCAGTTGGGACAGATATTCCCAGAATATGATTTTGTAGCTTCGCCTCATATGTCCAAAGCCCCATCCACTGTGGACAAACAAAATGCTGGGGCCTGGGCATATGTGCTCTGGGCCCTAAGGGAACATCTTGACACTGTTCCTACTTGCCAGGCCATCCTCAGCAGGAACTCCGAGCTCCCCACCACCCTCTTCACTGCTGACCCCTCCCAGGAAAAGGATCTTGAGACCCCAAGCACTATAAGACAGAGAAATGCTCCCACTCAGTCAGACAAGCACACTCACTCCTCAGGGAGGAAGCTGGTAGTCAGCACACCCATATTCACCCGGAACACTGTCCCACCAAAAAGTAGGCAGCCCCAGCACAGGCCAGTCAGACTTAGGGGCTCTCTTAATTCAACTAGATAGCGGAGATCTCACTGGAGTAGTGGTGCCAACCTCCAGGGTGGCCCCAATGACTCTTGCTCCTGTGTAGTACCTCCCACACTACCTAAAGCTGACATGTGAAGCTACTGGGATGCTGTGGAAATGACAGACACGACTCTGGACCAGGTCACCTCTTAGATCGCGTGCTGGGGGAGCCACAGCCAAGTCACAAGAATACACAGAGCCCAGAGATGAGCCCATGTTGGGAGGTGCTGAGGCTCCCAGCCAACAGCCAGCACCACCCTGCCAGCTCCACAGCTGGGCCACCCTGGGAAAAGGGTCTGATGCATTCAGATGTAACCACAGTCCTGAGGGACCCTATCAGCACCACTCACAGTATATCCTAAGCTTGTCAAAGGACCCTCCTTGGAGGATGTTTTGCTGTCAAAGCCATTTAAATTCTACTTTGTGAAGCTAAGGATTGCTTCAAAGGAACTTTCCTCAACTCCTTATATCATTTTTCTCAGGATGGAAACAAGGTACAGTATTTGGAAAATAGAGGCAGTGCTCTCTGTATTCAAAATGACAACCTGCTAGTTTGTTCAGGGTTCTGCTCTAATACAAGAGCAGCACGGCCAGCAAAAACCAAAACATAAGAAGAGCTGTCCCAGGAGTGGACTTGAGGTTACCAGGATTTAGGGTCACTGTGCTTTCCCATGCTGCTCATTCCCTGTGTGTCCAAACAGCAGACCTCACCTGTAATAGGCACTCCTCATGGTTACTAAGACCAGAAAGAGCCAGCAATACAGACCACCCACAGGCAGGGGAGGCTATCATTCCCCCAGAGGGAGAAGTCTCAGTGATGATGTCTGCACCTCAGTTGAGAGCTCTAACCAAGATGGATGCTTCCATGAAGGCAAGGTGATAGAGACCAGGGCCCCAGCAAGTGTGGGTCCCACATGATCTCCACGAACCTCATGCTTTTCAGCTAGAAAATGGGAATAATCCTACCTTCTCTGCTACCTCACAATGCAACAAATGAGAAAAGCACTTGCAAACTCTGTAACTAACACGAGGAATTATTGAGAAGTTGGTATTACTGATAAAGATCTTACCCATGAACTTCGCCTACTTAAATACAAATTACTTACCCACAATGAACATAGTTTTCCCCCAAAACTCTCTCATTACATTTTTGCCAAAGTCCACTATGTTCTGCAGGTGCTGAAATATTTCTTCCGAGGTCTGTAAAAGAGAAGCACAGGAAGTCCTCAATGACCAGGACCTGGAAGGAGTAGACTCTGACACCAGCACAAGCCCAAGTCACACATAAGGTTGCCACATCTGCAGCCACAGATAGAAGATGATAGCCCTGGACTTGGAGGAAGGTGAGCCTCACCACAGAGACCACCAGACCCACTGGAGCTTCTGTACCTTCGGCCTCCCAAACCATCTCTGCATTCTACCCAGAGCCCCATCTGTGTCCACACTCCTCCCCGACCAGGAACGTTTGTGGATTCCACTAGCAGCCCATGCACACCTTTTAAGGAATTCAACTTTGAAAATCTCTCCCATCCAAAAATCACGAGGTATTTAGATTTTATTCTGCAGCCTCTAATATAGAATAAAATATTTTCTCCCAAATCAGATGTTCTTAAAGAGCAAATAAGCTGTGAGATTTGGGTGAGACAGGAAAATCAGCCTTGCGTCCCTCCCTCTGACCTAAGGTGAGAGGTCTGAAGGGTCCATTTGTAGGTCTTTCTCAGGAGCAAGAGGACCACTCATCGGGGGCAAGCCAGGAGGTGCCTAACACATGGCTCAGGCTCTGGGAAGGTCCTGGACTGAGCTGCCACCTGCACCTGTAACACATGAAGACCATTGCCTGCATCCTGGGGCACATGCAGCATGAATGCATTAGAAAGAAGCTTGACAGAAAAGCTCGGAACATATCCAGTGGCTCCATACAACTGTGGCTGCAGAGTTTGTGACAAAAAGCTCTTCTTATTGACAGAATTACCACACATGATTTCCCACCAATAATGCAACTTGTGTCATACCACGCCATTTATAAAGAAACAAATGCAAGTTGTTGCCCTGGAAGGCATTGACTCAATCAACCGAAACGGGAAAAGTTGACAGAGACATCTAGGGAGCCCTGGCCTTCACTGAGTGTCAGCTCTGCAGATGCTGAGTAGGAACAGAAGGGACTGGAGGCAGTCTCCAGATGGTTCTAGTTTCCACGTGGATTCCACAGAAACACAACACCCTGCATGGTTCTCTTCAGCAGCTAAGCGGGGGGCATCCCTCTACCTATGCCCTCCAGCCCTATGCCATCCTTCTCACCACTGACCACACGGTCCCCAGATCTCATGGCAGCTCCTCCTGCCGTATTGTCCCACAGGCCCCTCTTCTCTATGTGGCTGACCTTCATTTTCATGTGTTGGCCACCACTGGTGCCCATCGGCTTTCTGGCTGTCTCTCCATAACTCGGTGACTCATCTCTCCTACAATCCTGAATTTGTGCCCAATTTCCACTCACCACCCAACTATCACTGCCCTACCCCCACTGTGTATGGTGTGCCCCCAACTCCTGCCCTTGCTCCCCTTTTAAGATAAGAGCCTATGCTTGGAGTGGGGCTCACCAGCTTCTGTGCCTCCCTCCTATGAAAGAGGAAGGGCTGTGTGGGGCTCTTCATATTGACCATTGCAACCACTGAGATTTAAATAAATACTACCATGAAATCTCACTTCCAAGAAGACAGATATTATAACTCAGTGGTCAGCGAGCATGCAAGAGAACAGCAACAGCTTTCCGAGGGCGTTCACAGTACTTTGCTTGGATGACTCAGCAAATGGAAACCAATGCTCATTTGAGCTGCCTGTTGTAACCTGTATCACTGTCTACCACAGTGTTATAGACTTTATTTTCATAGATACAATTCTACAGATTCAGAAACTGAGGCTGCAGGGTATAAGGAAATTGCCACAGCAAAGCTGAGACCTTGCACTGGGTGTCCTGGCTACCAGCAGGGCTCTCTGAACTCGACAAGGTGACACACAGCTCAGACCCAGGGATTCACCAACCAAACCCACTGTGACCCCAGCAAGTCAAAGCACTGGGTCCTGCAGGAATCAGAAACACAGCATTTTCTGCATTGAATGCTTGTGTCATATTTAAATTTCCACAATTAACATCAATTCTTCTACATCAAAAATAAAATCAAAGCTTTCTTAAGTAATTGGTTCAATAACTGGGTCCAGGGCAAACCCACCAATCTTACCTTCTTCCTATTTGGAGGAAACTTCAGAAAACGCAGTACCACACAACGCTATTGGAAAATAAAACAAAGTCTGATATAGTACCTGCCCAAAGCCCAGGAATAAGAGTAGGTGGCTGTGGAGAGGGCCAGGGTAGCTTGGGGGCTGTCCTCAGCAGTATGGAGGCTGGAACCCCCATAGACAGCCCACTGGCCTGGAACACCTAGTGCCCCTGGGAAGGTAGGCCAGCACTGTGTCACATTCCTGAGGATACTCTGGGGCCACAGGACAACCAGGAAAACCTGTGTCCTCTGAACTAGCCAGCCCTGGAAGCTGGGATTCCTAGAGTACCCAGGAATTTATCTGAAGAAAATAATTCAAGATCTGCAAAAGGTTTTAGCTACTGCATAGAAAAGTACTGTTTATAATTTTTAAATAAAATGGAAACAACCTAAATGTCCAACAGTATTGAGATGGTTAAACACAGTGGGACACATTCCATGGAATACCATGCCATCACTGACAAGGATATAGGAGGAAGATCTGTATTTATAGACACAGATGTACAGCCATCATCTACTAATAAATGAAAAAAGTTACAGAATAGGGTTTACAGAATGAACCTATTTTTATAAATATATAATTACACATGTGTTTATATGTGTATACATGCGTATATTTCTAAATATATGTGTGTGTGTATATATATATGCATATATGTGTAATACATATTTATATATGTGTGTGTGTCTGTGAATGATGTACAGATACAGTTCTATTACGTCACATTCAAAAAACAGGTAAGACTAAGATTCTGGTGATCGCCCCTCAGGCAGGTGGGAAGGTCCCTGACAAAGGTTCCAGAAGGGGCTGGCTTTGGATTATGGGACCAAGTATTTTGTAATAATTAAACTATAGATACACTTATGATCTCAGCACTTTTCTGTAGGTTGTTACACTTAATTTTTTTTAATTTGTAGAATAAAAATGTTTAAATAAAGTATGTGCACAATCCATTTGTATGAAACGTCTGAAAGAACTTTAGCACAGTTAACAGCATCTCCAGGTAGCAACAATTAAGATGACTAATTTTTTTAAGCTGTGCTTGTTTGAGTTTTCCAATTTCTTATAATGTTGACATAATACATAAAACTGTAAAAAAAAAATAACTTTTTAAACAAGACAGCTTTGGGGGCAGCCATTCTCTAAGGAAATGACCTTGGAGACACCGTGGAGCCTCAGTAACCAGACTCACTCCATTGGGACAACTTCGGACACCCTTCCGCAGACACAAGAATGCCAGACAGAGCGCAGAAGTCAAGGAGCTGGGCTATGCCCAGAGAGAAGCCATGATTAGGAGGAGAGGGTGTGGAGTCCAGGAAGGTATGGAAGCCCCGGGACCTGGGCAGGAAATTAAAGAGGCTCAGAAAGTGTAGCTTTCTGAACCAAAATGTGCCTGGGAGCAAGGAAGTCCCCATGGAGACCAGATCCTTATCCCAAACCAGAGCCCCTCTGGTATCTCCTGCTCCACTCAGAGACAATGCAGTATCCTCTCAAAACCTGGGACACTTGCCACCTAATTGGGTCCCAAGCCTAGACCTGAAGAAGCCAAGGTCAACAGCATGGCTGTGTTACCAACTCCTCCCAAGTCCAGGTACACATCCAATACTCGACCAGCCAAGGATCGTTTTGATAGAACTACAATTCCATCAGAATTAAAGGAAAAACATAAGATGATATGCAGAAGCTCTAATTTGAGGCAACTTCACAGAAACTCAGCCCCCAAAAGTATACTAAACTCCTCACCTAGACTTTACTGTTCTGTGTTCAAGACATGCCAAGAAATTCTGTGTGTCATATTTTGTCTGCTTCTAGGACAACTGCTTTCTCTCCTCATCCATTTATCATCCAAAAAATGTCACCAGAGAGATCACCAGCCTATCCCAGGGAGCTGCAGTTTCAGCATGAAGGCCAGTTCCCACAAATGCGTGCACTTATGGAGCACTTAGTTGGCCCACATTCTGGAAGGTGAGCACCACCTTCACCTAATGAGGGCCTGACTGAACTGGGCTGGGCTGGTGGCCCCGGGAAATGCCAAGAGGCCAGCTCTGGGGCCCAGCAACATCCATTCAGGTGGAAACCAAAGAAAATGTTGGAAATCAACCTTATCAGCCTTTGTTGGCAAAAAGATGCCGTTAGTCCAAGGGCCACCCACAGTAGATGAGCAGGACTGCAAGGCCACCCACGGGGAGATGCCCACAAAGGAGTTGGCACCACCGCCCAACCCAGTGTCAGGGCTCTGCCAGGTCCCCAGGTCTTAACCGGCTGTGAAGGAAATGACTCTTTTCCTTCTAAAATGAGTATCTGAAACTAGATGTTTAAAACGTACCTTCTTAATGTCTAGGATAAAATGCTAAGAAAGTGAAGAGAAAGTGGTAAGATTAAGAAGACGGGGTCTCAGTGAGGGTTTCTGTTACAGTCCGGGCCAAAGCAGCTCTTCACCACACAGCAGGACAGGAAACTGAGGTGAGGGCCACACCTTTAATGTTCTTGAGGATAGAAAAACATGGTACTCTCATTCATATCAGGAATACTAGATGAGAATCAATGACTTTAACAAGCTTAAAAACCCACTCATTCAAGGAATGACACATAAAAACTTACATGCACATTAAACAACCTCAAAACATACAAAGATAAGGGGACAATTTGTCACTTATAAAAGAAGCAGAAAGTATTCAGTGCTGCAAAGGTCCCACTCTGGTGGAGTAGGAGGTGGACTAGCACATCATGTGCTGAGGGGCCCAGGAAATGCACCTTTGATCCACACTGAAAAACCTATCCAAGCTGTCAGAACACTAAGATGTTTGGCAAAGCCCAGCTAGTAACAGCTCTAGAAGTACAACCATGCAAATGTTTGACAGCACAGGAGTGGGACATGGGCTGCCCAAGTGCCCTGAAGACATGTGAGAATAATTTTCTACATATTTAGGCTGTAGGCTGAGGGGAAAAGCAGAAAAAAAACAAACACATAATGGAAGAACGAATACCAGAGTGTTAACAAAAATTATTTTCTTAGTGTGAAAATATTGGGTGCTTTTTATTTTCTTCCTTCTAATATTTTATATTTTCTGGAACAGAGAAGGGAAGCAATTAATATTAAATAAAAATAAAAGACCACAAAAAACAATATATTAAAAGGGAAACCTGCCCACCTGAAGCCAGAAGGAGGGGAACCTGTGGGTGGAATGAAAGACTCCAGGGTCTCCTAGCAAAGATCATGGGGAAGGCCACCATGGCACATGGGCACTCCTGGATGGGTTGTCTTGGGCCACAGCCTTGCTACCACAGAACAGGCCCAAGTCCGATCTTCAACTGGGATGATGAGATGACCCAGGACAGGGCCTCAAGTAGACCCCAAGGTAAGAGATTAGGCAGCTTTTAAGGGAAAGGGAGACAGACAAACACAGCAAAAGAAATGGCCCCTTGGAGTACTGCCCAGGACATCCAAAACGGCTCAGGGAGCTTCTCGGTGAGGCTACCTTCTGAAGCCACCCCACCGACTCCAGCCTGGGTCATCAGAACACCTGTGACACAACCTCTCTCACCTCTGGTAATACAATTGGAAATATGCCCCAAGGCCTGCAGTGGGATTATGGGGACAAGGGAGTGGGATAAAGGGTGGGACACAGTGCTAGCAGGACAGCCTCAAAACACACGAGAGGACATCTCACAGAGGGAGCCCAGGACCCCATAGAGGCCAGATGGGAAGACACTTTTCTTCACAATCTCTGGTGGCCCCATCTGGACCCATAGCTGCTGAACTGCAGCAGACACAGATGAAAGCCATGAGGTGGGGAATGGGACAGTGGCAGTGTGAGCCCAGGTGATGTGGGGGCAGGACACTCAGGGGCTAAAGGGATGGACAATGTGACAACCAGATGAGAAGCAGAATGATTAGCAAAGACAAACCAAACTGCATAAAATGCAAAGCGAGTCTGTGAGGAGCCATCAAGGCCCCAGACACTCCCAGGCCACATGAGGGCCATGGAGCAGGTTCATAAACACATACCATGCAGTGGCTAGGGACCTGGCACTGTGTTCTTATTCCTCTGCAGCAGACACAGAAAACTTCCTTACCTTTCTGATAAACAGGGTCATTGCTTCTGAATTTTGACCAAGGAGGGGGAAGGAGAGCAACCATGCCACCTTGGGAGACCAGGCCCACCCCACAGAATACCCGCAACTCTGCATGTACTAGGAAGGCTTGCCAAGGCCAGGGCTGGAAACCACCAAGGAAACACAATTGGGAAATAACAAAGCCTAACCATTTAACTGCAGATGATCCCAGGGCTACGTGTGGAGCTCTCAAATGAGACCTCGCCAAGAAAGAAGTCACATCAACTGTATTGACCTCTATTAACTAATAAAAATCTCGAATACAGAATAAATTACTTGTTAAAAAAAATACTAGAGGTAACATAAAGTTAAGACTCTCAACTAGATTCAGGAGAAAATTAAAGAAGGTAGTGGCCCAGGACTTGGGAAAAGCTGCACTCAAAAAAAGAAAAGGATCAGAACAGAACTCCTATTTGCTCCCAACATGTCCACTAAGAAATATGATCTATGAATCACAAATCCTAAAACACAAGACAAGAAGAAAACAATTAGATGGCCTCTGACTGCTGGAACCTCACACATTCAGGACCCAGATAAAAACCTCAGGGCATCAAAACAACTGCCCCTGCAGAATCTTAGAAAGGCTGTCAAACCTGAAAAATCAGACAGCTGAAAGAGCAGCTTCCTTCGTGCTTTTGCTTTTGATGATGAATGATCGTTGCTGACAGGTCTTTCACGTTACCTTTGTCATAACAGCTTAGTGTGATGAAGGGAATGAGGTACTGTTTGCCCTGCACCCCACAGGTAAGGGCAGCTGGAGGGCAGCTCCAGGCCGGTGATGGCTCTCTGCCTGGCCTGCCCTGGCCAACTCTCACCATTGGAGACACTTAAGAGATCAAATGTCAAACCAGACTTACAGTGACCTTCACAGGACAGGACACTGAGCCAAAGCCAACAAGACAAAGGTGAAGAAGGGTAAGTGCAGATGTGAAAGTAGCAACACCATACAGAGAGAGAAAGACAGCAACACACAAGAATGCAGCCCCAGACCTCACTAATCACAGCTCAGAGTGAGCACAAGTGTCACATGGCTGCTAGAATAAGTGACAGCGCCCTTGCTTGCCCACAGGAAAAAAAAAAAAAAAAAAAAAAAAAAAAAAGCTCATGCCCTAGACCCCCATGGGGCAGTGCCTAGGCCTCCAGGCATACACTGGGGCACAGTGCCAAGCTGGCCACAGCCTTGGAGCACCTCAAAGGGTCGGTGCCAGAGCCAAGGACCAGTGCCTGGGAAAGGGTTAAACTGCACAGCTGGACCCAAGGGTGCTGAGCACCAGGTTGAGGGTGACAGACACATGATGCCTAAAGGAGCCACTGACAGGAATTTGCCAGGAAGTGGCCTGTTATTAGAGTCTTATACTGTCCTTTCTTACTGCCTAGGCCTGAACACACATACCCCCAACATCATGGACCTCCCGAGGCCTGCACTTAGCTCCTCCATCCCCAGGCCCCATTTTACAAGTCCTATGCTCCTTGAAGCTCCCAACCCACCAGCCCAGAAGGCTGTCTGTCTCTCCTCTCATGTTCCTTCAGTTCAGATGCTGGGCCCCAGTAGTAGCTGCCTAAAGGCACTGTGTTCTGAAGCTGGAGAGGAGAGAGTATAGACTCATCACTTTTTAAGGACCTTTTAATTCTGAAAGTAAATGATGCCCTGAGAAAGGGACTATCATCGATCTGGAAAAAATATGGTAAAGGCTGCTCTCTATCTTGGAATAAATAAAATGGGTCCGGGGCGTCCACCAGTGGAAGAGATAATCTTTGTGCTCACTTGTCCACCTTTTATCTATCCCACTAGCCCACACACCCTCTTCTTGGGCACAGCACAAATCTGAAAGGCTGCTTTCCAGGACTCTCTCCTTCTCCCTAGTTCTCAAGGCCCAGGCAAAGCACAGAGGCTTTTCCACACCCAAAGAGCACAGTCCTCCCTTCACTTGGTGAAAACAATTTCTTACAAGATTATTTGCGATGATAATCTTCATGTTCAAATGATGAGCTAAAAAACAACCAAGTAAGAATGAACATACTAGAGAAAATATGATTTAAAATAAAGAACGAAGAACACAGGTCCCGGTATTTGCTTCTTCATCCAACACCACTTTGGAAACTCAGTACATTAGCCTCCACTGAAAGAAGACTTAGCTTTACACAAAATGAAGATATACCATCTAATCTTACTAAGGAATTAGAAGATGAGTATTTGTTTTGTGAAAGGGTTCAGGGGTAACCACAATAACTCAACAACAAAAGTGATTCTTGCTGGAATAGCTTGTGCTTCACCTGACCTTGAAACACAATGGGGCCCAGCATAATGCACAGAGAAGAACAGCTTCAGGTTAAGCTTTGGCCATTATTAATTCATATAAAGATCTTGAGCAAAGCCTGTAGTTTCAGTTCTTAGTTTCCCGACTGTGTTGATGGATATCAAAATGTAAAGGCAGAACACAGGGGCCACCTGGGTGACTGCAGTTCACCCTACAGCTGACCCAGCATGTCCAGCACTGGAATGGCAGAGCACCACCCAGCGCCTGCACCATCCAGTAGGACTGGGTCAAGGCTCTTAACCTCACTTGCCAGGCATAACTTGTCCAGCTCCCGCTCACTTCATTTTTCTGGCAACTCCACAAAATGGGTTCTGTTACCAGCTCACTCTGCAAATGCAGAAATGTGAGCCAAGCAGTGGTAGAACTGGGATTCTGCCCAGCAATGTGTGACTGCAACCCCCGAGCTCTTAACCCCTGCCCCTGTCCACCACATTCCTGCCGGGTTGTATCAGACAGCAGGATGTCAGAGATCTGGGCCTTCACGCAAATCCACAATCTTCTCTTCCTGGAATTCACCTCCCTGGAAGTCCTTATTACACTTTCTGAAACTCTCACCCTCCCTTAAAAAAGGGAAACTCTTTCAAATCTAAAAGATTCTGCAGAAGAACCTGTGGGCAATGCTCCATTATTAACAGCGGCCACAGAGGCTGAACTCCCTCGGTGCTGAGAGGTAAACGGCATCCCGAGCACTTACTTCACTTCTTCCTCCAGAGCTGCCCAGACTCTCCGTACCCGCCGGCGGCATTCTGGAGTAGCCTCTGCCCACAGCGGCTGAGCAGTCCGATGGGGCACCCACACCGCAAGAGGTCGGAGCGTGGTGCTAGGGAAACTCAAAACTGACCCAAGGGGAGGAGGTAACACTGGGGTAACACGGAACTCACTTCAGTGGAGGGGACGACACTGGGGATACCCGCAACCAGCCTGGCGGGGATGAAATTCGGGGGACGTGTCACCGACCTGCGGGAGGAGGTGACAACGTGGGGATGTAGAACTGACCCCTGGGGGTTGTTTCGTGACACTCTGGGGGTACGCGGAACTGACCCGGTGGAGTAACACTAGAGGGTTACGAAACCAACTCGGGAGCGAGGAGCGGGGAGCGGGTGCTGGGAGGACAGAGGGGATACAGGAGAGACGTGAAAACGACAGGGGGGAGGGTAAGGGTCCCAGATTGCGCTGACTGTCTGCCACTCACCTGCGCGTGGGCCACAACCAGGCTCTTTGTTGCCTTCGCCGTGATCCCCCATTCATTCTCGTCCATCTTCCCCTTGTCCATCCCCTGGTGGGGCTCTGGAGCCTCGTGGGACCGCGAGCTGGGGGCTGCCAGTACACCTAAGCACCAGCCGCCGCCACCACTGCTTCCAGGGGAGGAGCGCCTGTCAGCCGCCGCCTGCGCTCAACCTGTTGGCCAGGACTCGCAGGCGCGGGCAGCCGGAAGCCACGCCCCCGATGGCTGCCATGGCGGAGCCGGGCAACTTCTGGGTTCCTGTTTACTTCTTCTCCATTGACCACAGCTGGCAGATGGGCCAGTGGCCATCTTAGGTGCTGGCATCGTGACTCACTTCCGAAGCGCGGTCTTGACGACCGGAAGCGAGTTTTTGAGCCTGCGCACCGGAAATGAGGCAAGGGAGGCGGAACCAGGGGCTGATGGGGTGGGGCGGGAGTGTAGATCCTGGTGGGGACAGGAGCTGGGATCCAGGTGTACCTGGGGTTGAGTGCTTCCCCTCAAACCGGGACATGCGGAGCAGGGCTTCGGGTGGGATTGGTGGTCTGGTGGTCCAGAGATAGGACGTAAGGTCTGTGTCTGGATTCACTTTTTTGCATGTAGATGTCCACTTGTTCCAGAACCAGTCTCTAATCTGTTCCATTGATTTGTCTATTTCTTTTCCCCAACCCCACCATCTTGATTACTCTAGCTTTATAGTAAGTCTTTAAGTCAGTATTCCGTTGGCCTTTTTTGCCTTCTGGAAGAGATTGTAGAAAATTGGTATAATTTCCTTAAATGTTTGGTGTAATTCACCAGTGAACCCATCTGGGCCCAGTGCTTTCTGTTTTGGAAGGTTATTAATTATTGATTCAAATGCTTTACTAGATCTAGGTCTATTTAGATTGCTCTATTTTCTTCTTGTGAGTTCTGGTAGATTGTGTCTTTCAAGGAGTTGGTCTATTTTGTTTAGCTTATCGAATTTGTGGGCTTATGTGTTTATAGTAGTCCCCTGTTGTCTCTGGGATCTGTATTGCTTCATTTCATTCCATATATTAGTAACTTGTCTTCCTGTTTTTCTTAACCTAGTTAGAAGCTTAGCAATTTTATTGATCTTTTTGAAGAACCAGCTTTTGTTTTAATTTTCTCTATTGATTGCTTGTTTCCAATTTCATTGATTATACTCTAATTTTTATTATTTCTTCTACTTTGGATTTAATGTGCTTTTTTCTAGTTTCCTAAAGTGAAATCTTCAATCACTGGTTTTAGATCTTTTTTTCTAATATGTATTCAATGCTATCAATTTCCCTCTAAACACTGCTTTAATATATACCATTAATTTTGGTAAGTTGTACTTCAATTTTCATTTAGTTCAAATTATTTTTAATTTTCTGTTGAGAATTATTCTTCGACCCATGTGTTATTCAAAAGTGTATTATTTAATCTAGAAGTATTTGGGGATTTTCTGTCTTTGTTACTGATTTCTAGTTAAATTTCATTGTCATCTGAAAACATACATTCTATGATTTCTGTTCTTTTAAATTTGTTAATGTCTAATTATATCGAATTGATTGTTCATGCTGTTGAGTCCAGCTATGTCCTTACTCATTTTCTGTCTGCTGGATCTGTCCATTTCTTATAGAGGGGTGTTCAAGACTCCCAACCAAAATAGTGGATTCATCTATTCCTCCTTGTAGTTCTGTCAGCTTTTGCCTCACAACATGATGCTTTGCTGTTAGATGCATATATATTGAGGACTGTTATGTGTTCTTGGAGAATTGACCCTTTATCATTATGTAATTCCCCTCTTTATCCCTGATAACTTTCCTTGCTCTGAAGTCTTCCCTGTTTGAAATTAATATAGTTACATTTACTTTCTTTCGATTAGTGTTAGCATGGTATATCTTTCTCTGTTCCTTTGCTTTTAATTTCTATGTCTTTATATAGTTGGGTCTTGTTTATTTGTCCACCATGACAGTCTCTATCTTCTAATTGATATATGTAAATCATGATGTTTACAATGATTATTGCCCTTGTTCTTTCTTCCTGTTTTGGTCTTCTCTTTCTTAGCATTGCCAATTGCACCTTTTTAAAAAAATTCTTTTTAGTGGTTGCCTTAGAGTTTGTAAAATACAGTTACAACTAACCAAGTCCACTTTCAAATAACACTATACCACTTCACAGGTAGTGCAAGTACATTACTACAAAATATTCATAATTCTTCCCTCCTGTTCCTTGTATAAATTGCTGTCATTTGTGTCATTTATACATAATATATAGTTATCAAATATGCTATAGTTATTATTTTTAACGAACTTTATCTATTAGGTCAATTAACAAGAATTTTAAAAAATTATTTTATCTTTATTTTTCTCTAATGTTCTTCCTTTATGTTGATCTGAGCTTCTTACCTATATTATTTTCCTTCTTCCTGAAAACTTTCTAACACTTGTTGCAAGGAAGGTCTACTGACAAATTAACTCAATTTTTGTCTAAGCAAGTCTTTATTCCTTCTTTGTTTTTCAAGAATAATTTCACAGGATACAGAATTCCAGGTTTTTTGTTATTTTTTCCACTCACCAGTTTTAATATTTCACTCCACTTTCTTGCTTGCCTGGTTTCTGAGAAGTCAGACATAATTCTTATCTCGCTTTGCTGTAGGTAAGCGTTTTCCACCCTCTTCTGGCTTCAATATTCATTTTCTGCAGTTTGAAAATCATATGCCTATGTGTAGTTTTATTTTGGCCTTTATCCTGCTTGGTGTTTTCTGAGCTTCATGGACCTATGGTTTGGTGTCTGACATTTTGGGGAGATTCTCAGTCATTGTTGCTCAAATATTCTTTCTTTTGCTTTCTCCTTTTTCTGGTATTCCCATTATGTGTCAGTTACATCTTCTGTAGTTGTCCCACATTTCTTGGAAAGTCTCTTCCATTTTTTCGGTCTTTTTTTTTTTTTTCAGTTTTATAAGTTTCTATTGACATCCCTCAAGCTCATAGTGTTTTTCCTCAGCTATGTCCAATCTTCTAGCCCATCAAAGGCATTCCTTGTTGGTTTTAAAATTTCCAGTTTTAAATTATTTTTTAGATTATTCCATCTCTGTTTATATTGCCCATATGTTCTCACATGTCATCTATCTTTTCCTTTATGCCCTCAGTATATTAAAGTTATTTTAAATTCCTGGTCTGATACTTCCAACATTCTTGCCATATTTAAGCCTGGTTCTAATATTTGCTATCTTTTCAAAGTATGTTTGGTTTTTGTCTGTTTTTATTATACCTGTTTTTTCTGGAAAGCCAGACATGATGTATGGGGGGAAGGAAACTGCAGAAAATAGGCATTTAATAATATAATGGTAAGGTTTCAGGGGGAGGGGAAGCATTCTATAGGACCATGCTTAATCTTTTATTAGTGCCCCTGCACTTTTTTTTTTTCTTTTTGCCCCTTTAGGTGGTAAAGTATGGCCAGAGGGGACTGGAGTTGGGTATTTCCCTTCCCCCATTAGTTAGGCTGTGGTTAAATAGTTTTCCTTGAGGGTAGACCTGGTTAAGAACAGAATGCTGTAGGGCATTTCAAAATGGCTACTTTCCCTTCTGTTGCTGTAAGACTGAGGGGATTTTTCTCCGGTATTCACTGTGAGAACCTGATTGAGCTCCTGGAGGTAAAGCTCACATAAATGTGAGGGTCCCCCTATGCCTGGGTCCTCCTGGCACTTTTCTCTCTCAGATTGGTCCACACTAAGCCTCCAGCAATTTGTCAGTTATAGTTCAGGTTTTCCTACCCAGGTACTGCTTACAACTACTCTGGTGAGTTGTGATTCTCTGTACTTGTCTGTCTCTACAATATTGGGGGCAATGGCATATGGGGTGACCTTCTATAATGGATCTAAAAGAGTTGTTGATTTTTCAGTTTGTTCAGCTTTTTATTTATTGTTAGGACAAAGTGATGATTTCTAAGTTCCTTACATGTTGGACCAGAAACTAGTTGTAAGATTTTTGGTTACTGATTCAATTTCTTGTTATAGGTCTGTTATTTCCTCTGGAGTCAGTTTTGATAGTTGGTATGACTGTAGTGATTTGCCACTTCATTAAAGTTATCTAATTTGTTGGCAGTTATATTGTTTTATAATAATTTATGTAATGTCATTAGCAATGTCCCCATTCTCATTACTGGTTTCAGTAATTTGAGTCATCTGTCTAGCTAAAGGTTTGTTGATTTCTTGACCTTTTCTAGGAAACTACTTTTGGTTTTATTGATTTTCTCTATTGAGTTTTCTATTTTATTCATCTCTGCTCTAGTCTTTATTGTAATTTTTTTTCTGCTTGGTTTGGGTTTAGGTTATTCAATTTTTTGGGTGTAGTTATTCACAGAACTCTCTTATAATACTTTGTTTCTGTAAAGTCAGTAATAATTTCTTCATTTTCATTTCTAATTTTAGTAGCTTTTTATCTAAAGGGTTTGTCATTTTGCTCATCTTTTAAAATAAATAACTTTTGGTTTTGTGGATTTTCTCCATTCCCTATTTCATTATCCCCACTCTAATCTTTCCTTCCTTTCCTCTGCTTGCTTGGGGCTTTTTTCTAGTTTCTTTCAGTTGAGGTTACATTATTGATTTGAGAGCTTCCTTTCTTTTCTCTTGATACCTTCTTTGACACTGATTATTAAGAAGTATGTTTCATTTACACATTTGTAAATTTCCCACCTTTCATTATTTCTGATTTTATTCCCTTGTCACTGGACAAGAGAGTTAGTATAAATTCAATCTTCAGGTTATTAAGACTTGTTTTTTTTGGTTTAACATATGGTCTATCCTGGAGAATGTTCTATATGCACTTAAGAATATGTATTCTATTGTTGGAATGTTCTATAGATGTATTAGGCTTAGCTTACAGTTCTGTTCAAGTAATCTTGGCTTATAGTCCTGTTGATATATACTATTTCATTTTTGATATTGTCTTGTTTTTGTGTATTATTGAAAGTGGGGTATTGAAGTTTCCAACTATAGTTGAACCACTCCCTTCAGTTCTGGCAGTTTTCGCTTACTATTGGACTCTATTGTTTGGTGCATATGTCTATAATTGTTAAATCTTCTGGGTGAATTGACTCTTATCATTACATAGTGTCCTTTGTCTCATAACAATTTTTGTTTTAAAGTCTATTTTGTCTCTGACAAAATGACAATACATACTCCTTACAGCTTTGCTGTTTGGACACAGCTGAAAGGTGAGTACACACAAAAACAAACCTGACAGAGCCTAGCCTATCCTGCCAAAATCCCATGCCAGGTTGATGTCAGAACATAGGCACGTCTGTCTCTCAGGAGGTTCCCATGGCAGGAGGGCAGTCCAGCACAACAGAGGCATCCATCCCATTAATGTGTGTCCCAAGAAGCATTCCTAGGGTGGCCCAGGGAACTCTGTGACTATTGATCATACAATTGTGGTTCCTGTGTGCAAATCTAGACAGTACATTAGGATGTGCATGCTTTCCTGAATGCAAATTATAATTTGGCAAAAAGTGAACTTGAAAATCACACTCCCACAGGACAAAGGCCCAGCTCTGTGGCCTGGTATCCCAGATCTTGATTATAATGATCGCAGCAAGAACCATGTTAGCAACACTCATCCACTGAGCATTTGCTGCATGCTGGATACCTAGGGCCTGATGAAGCTTCACAACACCCTCTGAGCAAAGAACTATTGTTCCCAACCTATACCGGAGAAACTGAGGCTCAGAGAGGATAAGTTAACCAGGGTAAGTCAGCTACCAGAAGGGGATGATTCAACCAAATGTCTGTTGCCAAGCTGTAGCTGTTGTTTCCAGTTCTGGTAACCTGCTGAAGGGGAATGGGGGTGAAAAACTGCTAGAGGGAGATGGAGGTGGTAGGAGGGGAGACATTCCCTCTTAGAAGAGAAGGCTGAGCAGGAGGCCTTTCAGCGCCAAATACCCCTCCCACAGGCTCCCGGGATGCCGCCTACCTGGAATACTGTCACTCAACCCCTGAAATGAAAAATAGTATGTGCAAGAACCCAGGGCACACAGGGAGGCAAGGAAGGCCTCAGCCTCTGCACTTGTGCAAATCAAACGCTTGCCAACACATGAGACGGCCAAGGCCACAATATGCCCCACACATGGCAGGAACCAAGGGAAAGGTGGCATCCCCACCTGGAAAGGGCCTGCCCTGCAAAGCCCACTACCAGTGTCCCCTCCTCCTAGGGTTTTCCTCCAGATCTAATGCAGACTCTTCTTCTCAACCTCTTCCAGGGACCTGTTGGGGCAACACGGGCCAGCAGAGGAGGAAGAATCTTTTTAGCCATGGAGTTAGAAAACAAGTCTTGAAAGAAAGTTTCAAGCTGAAGACAGGTTCAAGTCAGGACAGTGTGAAGGCAGTGTGCTCTCATTGCCACGGTGCTAGTTGTTCACAACACATGACGCCCATCTGTCTTCTCCCCACACCTCCCAATTTGGACCCAAGGTTGCTTCCAGCTCCCACCACCAGGGTTTCTGATAGGCTGGTTTTGTTTTAGGTGCTGGAAATACAGTGCATAGCAGGATGCACAGTCACCTGGGGCAGCAAGTCAGAGCAGCCACAGATAATGAGCCTTGTGATTTGTCTTTGTATTATTCTTTATTTATTGGTCCTAACAATGTGACCCTTCACCCAGGCCCACTGTTCCTATGTGCACTGGCTTTACAGACTGTCACGCCATGTCTGTCCCAAGTCCCAACAGATTTCTCCTTCCTATTCCTTTTCCATCCTCTGCCTCATTTTCTCAGAATCTGAAGGCATTTTTGTTTGGGTCTGTGTAAAGGGTCTTTGGCAGGAGAACATGCATATGATCTTAAAATAAAGACAACATTCTGACACTAAGGCAATGCACAGGGGGAAAAATACAGTACTCAGACATCATTGCAAATAAATACCCCATACAGATGAAGTTATCATAAATGTAACATTATTTCTTATGAATCAACACTGTAATAGAAAGTAAAAATACAGGTCCTTACAACTAGGAATAAATGCTCGTTCCAGGAAACAGAACTTTTATTCTTGCTACTTATAATAATTTGTCCTTTATTTTGGAGGAGGAAGGACACTTTCTTCTTCCTCTTCAAGTACCAATTTGATCATACAGCCTCACTCAGCAAATTGGACAGGACACAGACCTGGTTTGCTAAGGAGCTTTAGCCAGTTCTGTTTCCTGAAATTAACAGTGATTAGTTACACCAAGCATGAGAATATATAATGTCTTTTTCTCACATTTGCAAAGAATACTATGGCTAGCCCTCGCCCTCACCCCCACTGCATGAGGCCGACAACACTGGCTCCCCTGCCGCCTGGCGGCTCTTCACAAATGTGGCATGTTATTCACACCACTTGCTTAGCTTGTCCATAAAGCCCATTTGGTTCCAGAGCACACTCAAGGTTTATGTTCACTTTCGTTTTTCAGCCCCTGAATTTGCAAGGATCTGCACAGTAAAGAATCACTGACTAACAGAATTTTGCACAGTTGTTTTCTTTCCCTCAATGAAGTGCCCAGGTTCAGGCCCATTCACACCTATTAGTCCACACTGGCCTTCAACGTTCCCAACTGGCTCTTCTCTGTCCATTTGAGAGCATAAACTATGCTGGGACACCTCCCTTAGCTGATGAAGGCACTACTGGCAATGATTACTAGCAAAAAGGTGTTGAAACAGAACACCTTAAAAATTGACTGCAGAATTTTCTATGTGTACCACAATTTGGCACAACCAGAATAACAAAACAATTCCAATTTGGAATTTCACCGGTATGGTTGTATAAAATTCTGTTAATCAGTCATGCTTCACAAAGTCCTAAAGCCAGAAAATTCTGGAATTTGTAGGTAATACTACTCACTCAATAATTTATCTTTTTGTTTTCAAGTGCCTATAACTGTTTAACCAGAGTAAAGGTCAAGGTTTCTTCTTGTTACATTGAACTATTCCTAAGAATAATAAATACATATGAAAAACCCCAGAATCAGAATACCCTGGATTTCTTAATGAACATGGCATTTAAAACCTGTAATTTCAAACATGAACCACAATGCCGTATAAAAGGCTACAGAACCACAGCGTGGATATGTTTAGTTGAGCTCCTTGCTGGGTTGAAGCCTTCACCTAAACAGTCTAGAGCTACACACCAGGACACATCTGCGCACGTGCTGATGTCAGATCAACACGTCGGGAGCTAAGACGGAGCACTATAGGACCATGAGATGGACCACAGCATTTGAAACTGTCTCTATGTGAGGGATTAAGGAAGCAAATATAATATCAAAATGTCAAAAGTGCACAGGTTGATCAAATGAAAAAGCAGTATCTGTAACAGGGAGACCCCAGTGGTAAATGTTTCTAGCGGGTTCCTAAGCAAGCCTAGTAGTCGCTGTCCAGCAAGTTCTTCAGCGCTTGTACAAGGCCTTCCAAGTAGCAGTTGGCGGCTTTCTGAACATTAAAAACTTTTTTCCTCTGCATTAAAAACTTGGGAATGCTATTTTGAAAAGAACTGCAGTGGCATATCCAAAAACGTTTCTAAGTGGACTTTTAGGCTGCCCTTCCTTCCTCTGCGCGGGCCCATGGGAGGGGAGGGAGGGGCTGCAGTGTGACAGGGCCAGCAGCCAAGTTCTCCCGGCAGCTAATCTACAGCTGAAAATGGGAGAAAACAAGACAGTGTTAGAACCAGTCACCTGTCAGACAAGTAAAGTTCTCACCGAGCTGTGAGGTTGTGGGTGCATTAGTAGCAACAAACTAGACCTGCATGTGTTAGGGGCGCCTCCAGCCCCGAGTGCCTAATGAAGATACTTTAAAAATACAAAGAGAAGCTGTGTGCCAGGCTCAGCAACGGGGGGTTCAGAAGCAGTGTGCACGGCCAGCAGACAGCCATGCCCCTGGAAGACCTGAATGCACAGGAGGGACAGCCTGATCCTTCTCAAGAGGGAGGAGAATCCAAGACCCAACATCCCAACAGCAAAGCAGCCCAGAGTGGGGGACAGGCATGCCCAACCAGTATCTCTCTATTCCAGCAGTTTGCAAAACTCAAGGTGGTATGTGTAGCACCTGGAGTCTGGTGAGAACTGAGACACACTTGGGAACCAAGGGGAAAAGGAGAGTGGGGACAGACAGCTGGGGACAGACAGCTATGTGAAGTGGCAACGCAAATTCCCCCTCTGGGAACATGGGAGATGAGGCAAGGAGCCTTCAGGGAGAGGACCACAGCCTCATGGTCAGTGCCCCCCCCCACCCACCCCCACTGGGTGACAAGGAGAAAAATACTATGAGGTTCTGCTTCCAAATGTGTCAACTCAGATGGCCTGATGTCAAAGCTCTGATGTGGATGCAGCCTCTGGGAATGGGAGAACCCCACAGCTGCATCTTCTGCCTGTCAGCATCCTGCAACTACAGAGATGAAGGAAACCATATTCCACTTCAGTGAATCCTTGAACTAGCCCTGACCCATTCAAGGCTCCTTTCCCACAGGCTGGGTTCAGGCTGGGGGTTTCCAGAGCCTTGTGTCTTAGGATCTAACATCTCCTGGAAGGAAGGCCTGATAATGGAACAGGGACTGGAGAAATTTGCTCTGAAAGCTGGGGACATTCTAAGGACAAAAGGACAGGCTTCCTCCAAGGACAAGAGTCTGGTCAGGCACTTGGGAAGTTTTTTTCACTGAAAAAACCCCAGGCCTTGGGCCTACCAATTTGTCACCTTGCAGCCCACTAAACCAGTGTGCAGTTCTCAGAAAGAGAAGTTGAGGCTGTGAGTTCTGGTCTTGGGGTATGGCCAGGAGTGTTTGTGCCATATGAGTATGACTGCTGCCCGGTACACATGTATGCCTGGGCTGGAGGACTCAGGGCTTAGGACTGCTCTTTCTCTAGGTTTAGAGGAAGGAATTCTGTACTTCTGTATCAAATAGGACTTGCAGTGAAATGCTCCATGAACTACAAAGTAATTCTCTCCATCATCTGAGGCTGTAGGTAGAACCCCGGCAGGAACTTTTAACACTGCTTCATGAGTGCCAGAACAGCACAACTGCACACAGATACATGTGGAGGACATGCAAGTTTCAATTCAGGGTCTGCCCCTTCCTGCAGGAGCCGATGACACCCAGACCCTGGGAAACCACATTTTTGTAAGGACTCATGGCTCCAACCCCACCATGACCCCTACCCCGACCCTGCCAAAGTGCTGTGAAGGGTGGTCCTGAAGGATGAGAAGCAGACACAAAGCTTGCAGTGTCCAGGTGGAGCAGTACGCCACGTCGGCTAAATCCTTCCCTCTGTGCGTTAGTCATGGTTAAGATCAGCCTAGCACCGCGGTCCCGCTGCTGCCAGGTTAGTTGAGGTGAAGCAGACAGGTGACATGTGACAGGTTAGCTGTAGTGTGCGGCTCTCTGGCCCTAATCACAGCAAATGTTATACTTCTCGCCACAGAGCACCTGAGTAGTGAGCCCAGCGCCCTCGGTCCTGTCGCTGGCACAGGCGCAGGTGTGACTTACGCTTGGGGTGCTGGGCTTGGCCTTGGAGGTCGCCTTGCCGCGGCCCCGCCGGGTCTGCTCATGGTCCAACTCAAGCAGCTCTAGTCGCTGGGTCAGTGCGAGCTTCTGCTGGATAGCCATGCGCAGCAATGAGTTGAGTGTCTTCTTCTCATCCTCGGCGGCTGCCAGCTGCCTCTGCATCTCATCCAGCTGCGTGATGTACTCGTCACACCTGTGGGGACATGAGAAATGAAAGCATGATTGAAGGACCCAGACAGAGGACATGGGCTGAAGATGGGAGGACTTCATTGGGGTCCCTCTGCTTATTGGGTCAGAAGAGATCCTGTCCCTCAGCAGTTTGGCTTTCTCTGGGAGAGGCTCTATGAAGCCGATTTTCACTAAAGAAAGTGGAGGTTGCCCTTCAAGTCCTCAGGTAACCCAGGGGAAAGACTCAGATTGTTTCTAAATCAGTGCTTACACACAGGAGGTACTCAGTAAATCTGCACTGAATGGCCAACCAGAGCCTGAGAAGGGCAAATGTGGACACTGTGAACAACCCATTTTGGCATCTGCTTAACTGTGACATGTGCCCTTACCACCACCACTGGGGTATGGAGCTGGGAGAGAAAAATGCCCAGTCAGGGTCTGTCCCTGAGGAAGGTAGTAGGGCCTGGGTGGAGGGGGCTGTGGGCACACCCACCCGCAGCCCAGCTACAACCCTTCCTTCTCCAGCGATCAAGGGCTTACAGCGAGTTTTAACCCTTACCCAGCCAGTCATGAGCAGGTTTACAATCTCAGATCCATCTGAGAAGTCAGGTTTTTTAAACAAGTTGAAGTGAAACAACATACCTAGTGCTGAGGGACTGAGATCTTTCCCAAGACTCTGCCCAAGAGCCTGAAACTTTCCTTTTCTTCCAACTCTCCCATACCACATGCTTGGACTACCTAAGGGCCTGGACACTGGCCAGCAGATGGCAATATGCCCCTCCGGACTGCAGAAACACCAGGAAGCTGTGAACTTCCCAGGGCTCTGTCCCTACTGTGCTTCCCCACTCCCAACCCTCCTCCCCATGTCTGACCAGCAGGGTCAGACAAGGGAACACTGGGACCCCTCATGTGGGGAGAGGGGAACAGACAATGAGATGGCCTTCTTTCTTAACTTACAAATTTCTTGCCTATTTCTCAGAGGCAAACTCATCATTTGTCAGTTATTGACCTCAAATCTAACTTGTGTTAACTGCACACATGCAACCCAACCTCTGGGAACCTGTCCTCTTAGCCTTTTGCCTTCAGCTCCCTCATCTTACGTGTAAAGTGGAGATAAAACTGGGCCCTCTGGGTTTTTACAAATTTCAGGAATGACGCTTTTCCCAGGGTCAACCTCCTGGGCCCCGGCCAAGCAGTGAAAGGAACAATAAAGGTTACCTGGTGGCAAACATGGCACGCAGGGAGGAAAAGGTGGCTGCGTCCTCCTTGAGGGCTTTGAGCTCATTGCGCAACTTCATCATGGTCTCAGTCACCATCGCTTTTTCATTCTCATACTTGCTCTTCAGGTTGGCGAGGGCCACTTCTGCCGTCTGGGGTCAGAGACACACAGGGTAGGTGGGTGAGAGGCACAGGAGGAGTCCTTCTGTTTCAGTAAGTGCCACAGGCCAAGACCCTAGCATGCCTCTGGCCCCTCAGTGTGCCAGCCTCTCCCAGGGCACCAAGTTGAGGCTCTCTCACATCTTTCCTTCAGTAGCATGACCACTACAGGCTGTAGCCTGAGGCTTGGGCTACTTAGTGGTGACAAAGGCCCTGGGAAGGACACTAGAGAGGGTGAGGACCCCTGTCCACCCTGCCACCCAAGTACAGTGCGCACCTGTTTGTTGGCCTTGAGCACCGTGCGCAGTGTGGTGATCTGCTCCCGCTTGGTGCTGAGCAGTGACTTGAGTTTGAGGATCTCTTCCATGAGTGCCTCTCGGTCCTTGTCCACAGCAGGGCCCAGCTCTTGAGAGGCCAGGCGTTGCCGCGACAATTCCGTGGTACGGTCCACAGCTGCCTGCAGGTGCCTGATTTGGTCACGGATGATGGCAATCAGGTTGTAGATATTCATGGGTTCCCGGCGTGGGTCACTCAGAGGTGAGGGCAGGGAGGAGCTAGGCAAAGGGTTGCTGTCCCCAGCCCCACCCTCAGCAGCTGCCGGTGCCTTGGGCAAGACAGGTGAGTGGCGCCCACGGGCCTCAGGGCTGCAGCGACCCGCACTAGCCGGGCCCTCTCGGTAGTAGTCCAGCACAACACGGGTGGGAGTCTCATTGTTGCACATGCACACATGGTGGTAGAGACTGGCTAGCTCTTCGCTGAAGGTCACAAGCTCATCCTGGGCCACGGTCAGGCTGCCCTGTGTCTCACCTGCGACATCACTGACTTTCTTCAGCTCTGTCTGCAGCCGGGCCAGCAGCTCACGGTCCTGGCAGCTGGCCTTCTCCAGCAGGGATACCTTCTCAGTGAGCGCCTGACTCTCAGCCTCACGTCGACCCTTCTCCTCAGCGTGCCAAGCCTCACTGGCCTCATGTGCACTGCAAAGAGCCTTCAGCTGCTCCCGGAGCTCGCCAGCCTCTGCCAGGGCCACACGGTACTTACAGGCAAGGATCTCAGGCCCATTGATGTCTACCTCATAGTAGTCACCATCCTCATGGCTGTCACGCTCTTTCTCACTATCCAGGGCTGTGCGTCGCTCCTTGCCAGCCTGCAGGCGCTGCAGAGCACTCAGGTTCTCTGTGAGGCGGTTCACTTCCTCTTGCTGCTCTGACAGGGCCCCCCTCGCCTGCTCCAGCTGTTTCTGTGTATCCTGCAGTGTTGCCAACAGGCCCACCTTCTCCCGCTCCATCTGCAAAGGCACAGAAGGGCCTGTCAACAGCTTGCAGGGGTCCACACAATTGGTGAACCCAAGACAAACCCAAGAGTGACCCCATCTGTCATTTTGCTGGCCTGTCTGTGACACTGTTAGACAGAACAAGGGTCTCAAGGTCTGGGTGATTCTTACTATATACTATTCTTGCTAAATGTTAAAATATAGTGCAGTGTTTTATAGATACAGCTGTAACCAGATGAGCTTGACCATGACCCAATGAGATAAATTTAGCCAACTGCAAAATAAGAAAAAATATTAACATGTTATTAACCAAACAGCATATATAAGCATGGCTAAGCCTCCTTCTGGGAGAGAGAGCTTTGGATATGAATCTTGTCTCCCTGACTTGCAAAATATAAAGCTACCTAATGGCAGCCATGTATTTTTCTTAAATAGACCACCCCAAGTGACAAAGCCCTTGAGTTTGGTAACATGTCTGAGTGGGAGTACTATGTGTGGGGTTACCGTCAGTCTTCTACCACCCAGAAGTTTGGGGGCCACAGGGGCCCCTTCCTCAGATATGTGCAGCAAACTGAGGACCTGGGTACAGACTCTGAGGTTCTGTTCCATTCAGGACAGGAAATCCTGATGTGGCATGTCTGTAAGACATAGCAAGGAAGACTACATGTGGGCACTGCACAGGGACAGCAGTGTCAAAACCTTGGGTGGTGTCAAACTTCAATGTCATAACCAGAAACCCACTTCTCGGGGCATCTTCCACCTGTAATGCTAAAGGCCCATTGATGTAGCAATAGCAGTTTCAGATAAATGTGAGATAAGGTTCGTGAGCTCGACAAAGTGTTGAGGGTGGGTGATGGGGGTGTGCTAGGAGTGAAAGTAGACCTTCCACTCACTTGCATCAGCTGCTGCTTCAGCTTCTGGATTTCAGAAAGGTTGAGCTCGCTGAGGAGGTCAGACACAAGGCTGGGGCAAGGCGGGGCCAGGCCATCCTTGGTGGGCATGGAGGTCTTATTTTCCAGTGGCAGCTTGGCCAAGCTGCTGTGCTCAAAGCCATTGGCCAGGGCCTCAGCATCATCATTGAGCTTGAGGCCATCCAGAGAGACATGCAGGTGGCTGGTGTAGAGAGAGTCATTGATGCTCATGTAGTGTGACAGCTCCTTGCGCAGGCTGTTCTTCTGCTCCCGCTCTGTCTTCAGGGTCTCCAACGCCTCCTCCAACTGCCGCTCTGAGATTTCCTTAAGCCGGATGGCATCCTCCAGCTGGCTGTTGAGGTACTCAGTCTCCTCCTCCAGACGCTTAATCTCATGCTTGAGGCCCTCAAACTCCACCTGAGAAAAAAAGGTCAATACCCTTTTAAGCCTGAACCATCAAGAGGAAGCACCCGTGTGCTAACTCCATGGCTGCTCAGAGGGTTCCAGGCATGGGGTGTAAACACAAAGGACAAGTGTGCATAGCACAATAGCTGGACTCGAGCTGGAGACTCTGTCGAAATCAAAACAAACACATCCACATTGCAAATTTGTTAAAAGATGGCTTAGTATGTCACCAAGTGTATTTTAAGTTCTATAAAACAACTTTATAGTTGCCTAGATATTCTAAGATAAAATAAGTATCTAGACCATTACTTCTAATGACATTTCAAAACCAAGGAACTAAAGTTCTCAGTGAGGTGGGATGTGCTACAACCCCTCAGCACCCACATCCAGAGACACCTGAGTGAGTGGGAGAGGCAGAACACAAAGCCATGCCTGCTGAAACTGTATTTGCAGATGGACAAAGAAAGAGCAGGCAGAAACCTGTGCTGGTTGTGGGGGCTCAAGGTCTATGGCAATTTTGAAAAATGTTTATTATTCTGTAATATTTATGCAAAAAAAATAAGGAACAAATGATTCATAGGCAGGACTAAGCAGACTTCTGTGAGTTGCAGCCCAGAGGAGAACTCCAGGAAGGGGGTTGGACTCCACCATATGCCACCCAGAGCCCAGAGGTAAGGTTTCCCTCTCCTCAGGACCCTTGTGTGTATAAGAGCTGACCAGCAGAGCATCACAGAAGGCCTCCGGTGTGGCCAGATGCAAAGCTCCTGTGCCTGCATTCTCAGGGAGCAATGAGTCCTCTCTGCTGGTTTTTATAAACACAGATTCTGTGTTGGGATAAACACATGGGCCCACACTTTCCTATAAAGAATTTAAAGTGGGTAAAAGGCCCCTGTAGGGCTATGGCTCTTGGAGAGGTATGTGTCAAGGGCAAGCACTGAGGGACCTGAGTGCCCTGGGTATCATGTCACAGGAGATGACCCTCCTCATCCCATCCACTGCTGAGATTACTCGAGGGCAGAAGATGAGAACTTTGACATCACCACACTGCTCCTCAAGAAAGGCCCACTGGCTTCACCCAGAGGCTCCCCCAAGGCAGGAAGGATGGGAAGGCTGACAGCTCCAGGGTACCACAGGACATGAGGACGTCTTGGGCCTCCTGTCAGCACCTGAAAGGGAACTGAGCTGGACTCCCAGCCTCTGGAGTTTTCTGGTGTCACCTCTTTAATGGCTTCTCTATTTTTCCCCATTTTTGCTGGCCAGGACACCAGGCCAGGCCAAATTGGGTCAGCAAACACTACAGCCAGAGGATTTGCTCTCATGGTCATGGAGGAGCTGGACCCTACCACCACATCCTGATCCACAGTGGTGTGCAGCCTTGGGCTCAAGTGTGTGGAAAGAGGCAGAGAACGCCTGCTGACCATAGAAATGGCAAAGTAAGGGAGTACATGAGCCATGGTCCAAAGCCAACCCACCCGCCCAGGCCAGTCACTCACCTGGTTTTGCCTGAGCACAGACACCTGCTTCTGCAGACTGATGTTCTCCTCCTCCAGCTCCGAGTAGTCTTGCAGCAGGCGGGCCTCCCGAAATTTGTATTCCTTGATGTCATCCCGAAGGCGGCCCCGCTGGAGCTCCACATTCTGGTTGATCTGCCAGGAGGAAGGCAGATGTGACCAGCCTGCCCCAGTTGGCCCCACCACCCCTGAAGCACAGGAGGCTCAGCACACTCAGGTCAAACGCAGCTGCCTAGAGGGGAGCTGGGGCCCTAGGCGGTGTTAGGTGAGGGTGACCAGCGAAGGGTCTCAACTCACTCTGACCCTCAACTCCTTCATGCTATAACATGAATGAACCTTGAAAACAGAGTGAAAGAAGCCAGACACAAGAGGTACCATACTGTATGACTGCACACGTATGAAATGTCCAGAACAAGCAAACCCAGAGACAAAAAGCAGGTAGATCAGTGGTTGCAGAGAGGATTGAGAGTGACTGCTAAGCTAACAGGGTTTCTTTTCTGGAGTGATGAAATGTTCTAAAACTGGTTTGGGATGGTGCATAAATCTGTGACTATACTAAAACCCACTCTTTAAGTGGGTGAGTTATAAGGATGTGAATTATCTTGATAAAGCTGTTAAAAAAAAATAGTTCCTGCCTCCAAGTTGCCTTGGAGAAGTCTGACATCCTGCAAGGAGTGATGAGAGCAGACTTACCTGTGGATTTCTCAACCTGATGTTGCTACACATCACGAGCAAGAACCTGGGTCCCTTGGCCCCAGACCCTGTGACATTCTGGGGTCATCTTGGCTGCTGAAAGATGTTTAGCAGTTCCCTGACCCCTGCCAACCAAATACAGCCCCTCTCCCTGTTATGACAACTAAAACTGTCTCCAGATAGGGCCAATATCCCTGTGGGCAGAAGTATCCCCTAGACAAACTATCTCCCCTCACTTCCCCTGCTACTCCAAGTGGTCTCTTCGAATATCTGCAAAGATCTGGTGCCCTCAGACCACCACCACCCAACCATGGCCCCGGGCTAGAAATGCCTCACCTAGTGGGCCCCACAGCTCGCTCTGTTTTCTCCAATGGTGTTGGGGGTTCTCGTGATCATATCCATGCATACACTTTGCAGACAAGATTCTAAGATTCCACACAGGCACATACAAAATAGCGATGTTGCACTGGTACAATGAAATAGAACCAAAAAGAAAAAAGAAAAGCAAGAGAGAAGGGAGAGTCATCACGTACAGCTAGCACTCCGACAAAGGCTTACTACCATGATCTCCAGCAAATGGAAGGACATGGCCTCCTCAGTAAGTGACCCAAAGAAGCACCCGAGAGCTGACACCAGAGGAAACAGACACTGAGTTACCTACTAGAGAAAAGATCCCCTACCCAAGAAAGTAAAACTCTTGGTAAATAGGGAAAAATAAGCACAATGAAACAATGTAAGCAGCAATATGAAACACTCACTGACTTGCTTTCATTTATCTGGAAAGGCAGCTAGAAATCCATAACAAAGTTCTCTGACAACTTTGACACAGGTCAACACACATTTATAGCCTGACTGTGAAAGTTAATTTTAGTGTCAACTTAGCTAAGTCCCAGCAACCAGATATTTCATCAAACATCATTCTACATGTCACCTGTAGATGAGAATAACACTTAAAATAGCTGACTTTAAATACAGCAAGATGACCCTTCATAGTGCGGATGGGCCTCATCCGATCAGACGAAGGCCTTAAAAAAAAAAAAAAAAAAAAAACTAGAATTCTCAGGAAGAGAAATTCTGCCTCCAGGCAGCCTTTGGACTTGAGCTACAACATGGACTCTTCCCTGGGTTTCCAGCCAGCTGTCCCACCATGCAGATTTGGGGCCTGCCAGACTTCACAATCTTTGAGCTGATTCCTTAAAATAAATCTCCCTCTCTATACACATATACAACCCCTCCATCACACACATACCCTCCAGCATATATACGAACACACCCTCCACCTCCATCACATATACCATCACACCCTCATTTTCCATCTCTCACATATACACCCTCCTCACACGGTCTATAACACACACACGCTCTCCATCACACACACATATACCCCTATTGGTCTGCTTCTCCAGTGAGCCTTCATTACTAACACAATGACTGATATAGCAGAACCATGACCGTGTGCTTATCGCATGCACTTTGGTAAGGCAGGCCAGGTCCTCCTCACCTGTGGTTCAGCCTATTCTGGCTAGACACACCTGGTGGAAGCACTTGCCCACTCTCAGCATGGGAGGACACAGGAGATGAGATGAGACTGGGGAGGCCATGAGCAAATTCCATTTCTGTCCCTGCAAATAGGCTTTATTTAAGACTCAACAACTCCCCTCAAAAAAGCAAGTGACTCTGAGGTAGTCGAAAAGAAAACAGAGATAAGACTAGGTTCCAGCTTGACTGCACAGGTCACACCTGGAAACCTGTGCTGAGCTGAATCCATGCACAGCCTTCCTGCACAGGGGTCACCTTTGTTCTTTATTGATATTCTCCACACACCAAAGGTTCACCCACTGAAAGTATACAAATATAGTTTTAATTTATTTAGAGTTATGCACCATTATCTAGCTCCAGAACATTTTCAGCCTCTAAAATGAAACTGCATGCAAAGTAGCAACCACCAATCTGTTTTGAGTCTCCATGGATTTGCCTTTTTGGGATGTTCACAGAAATGGATCTGGATGTATGGCATCCGCCTGGCTCAGGGCATCTTCATTGGCACTGTCTCTATGGGTAATGCACCTGGTGCTTGACTACCCCAAGGGGATTCCGCCATTCCTTCTCTGCTGAGCACCGACTATGCTAAGGAGTTCACTGAGGTTTCCTAAAATTGCCCATGGATGACACACCAAAGAAGGCTCTGAGCAGATGAGGAAGGTACTGTGCTGCAGTCAGGCTGGGAGTCTGCACTGCAGAGGAGCCAGGGCCCCGTGTCATAGAAGCCCCATCCCTGCAGTACGGGGAGGGTACACCGCCTGTGCAGGAGCACCCCACAGTTGGTCTGTGCTTTCCAGAGAGAAGCCACCACCCAGCCCTGCCAGAGCCATAGAGTCTACACAGGAAGGTGGCCACCAAGGCAGAGACTTGAGCGATGAAGCCACAAGACAAGGAAAAGCAAGGGTTGCCAACCACCAGAAGCTAGAGAGGCTCCACGGGGAGCACACAGGGAGCACAGCCCTGCCAATACCTTCAATTTAGATGTAAGAAATCTAACAGAATAAATTTCTGTTTTCTAAGCCAATGGTCTGTGGCAATTTGTTATGGTGGCTCAAGAAGACAAATACAGGTTTGTATCAGGAAAGAGGTGCTGCTGTAACAGATACTTGAAAATGCAGAAGTGGCCATTGGAGTTAGATAGCCAGAAGCTGGGAGAGTTTTGAGGAGCATGACAGAATAAGGCCAGAATGCCCTGAGACTCAGCAGAAACAAGAAACAATTATTTCGTGTGATCCTTGTAAAGTGAAAAAAGAGAGGCACAGAGAAAGCTTCCGTTGTCTTAGGAAGTACATGTGCATCATGAGATAACACTGGGAGAGGAGTGAACATCAGGTAAAGATGCTCCTTAGCTGAGGAAAGGCTGTCGTCATTGTAAAGCAGCAGAAAACCTGGTTGAATTGTGTGCTTGCGCTGGGTGGAGAGCAGAACTAATAAACAAGGAACATGGACACTTTGCCAAGGAGATTTTAATTAAAGTGTTGAAAGTGCAGCCTGGTTTCTCCTTGCTGCTTATAGTAAAATGTGAAAGAAGAAAGAAAATGAGGAAAGAACTTGTAAACAAAACAACAACAAAAAAACCCCATAACTTGAAGATTTAGAAAATTCTCAGCTTGTCCATACTGCAAAAGATGAGAAAAGAGTGTTCTGGAGACAGCACCAAGCGTGTTGCTCCCAGTCAACCAGGTGGCTCGGAGGCCAGCAGGCCCATGGCATCCTGGGTTCCTGAGGTCAGAACACCAAGCCACAACGATTATTCTCAGACCTTGAAATCCAGTGTGACTTCCTCCATTGGGATAGCACTTTCTGGAACCTGCAGGCCCTTTATTCCTTCTCTTCTGCCTGTCCCATCACTGTTTTCTGGAAGCAGATATTCTGCACAAGGAGCAATTATGTCCCAGGATGGACCATCCCTAGAGTCTCACCATCCCTGATTTAGAGGATTTAGATGAGATCTTAGAGTTGATGCTGGAACAGGTTAGGGCTTTGAGAGATGTTAGGATGGGGTATATTTTGCAGATGGGAAGGATATGAATTGTTGAGGCCAAGGGATAGACTGTTTACAGATTTAACTGTGTTCCCCCAAAAGATAAACTAATCGCCAGAATCTGTGAATATTACAGATATAATCAAGTTAAGATGAGGTCATAGGGGATTAGGACAAGCCAATGACTGGTGTCCTTATAAGGGAGAGTTGGAAATACAGACACCCAGGGAGAAGGCCAGCAGCGGTCCCCAACCTTTCTGGCACCAGGGACCGGTGCTTCTATTAGATTCTATGAGACTCTAATGCCTGATGATCTGAGATGGAGCTGAGGTGGTGATGCTAGCACCAGGGAGAAGCTGAAAATGCAGATGAAGCTTCACTCACTTGCCTGCCACTCACCTCCTGTTGTGTGGTCCAGTTCCTAACAGGCCACGGATTGGTACCAGTCTGTGGACCAAGGGTTAGAGACTCCTGATCCAGAACACAAGGAGAAATGGCAGGAGCTGGCAGAAGCATGGGATGGACTCTCCCACGAACCCTGCCGACACCTTGATATGGGGCTCCTGATCTCCTGAACTGTGAGAGAATAAATTTGTTGTCTTAAGCCCCCAGTCTGTGGTAATTTGTTCTAGCAGCGACAGGAAATGAACATGAATTTTTGTTCCTGCCACCCTGGAAACTGGAATCAGAGCACTTGAATGGGGAGTGTGGGCCGTTACACTAGGGTAAGTGATCAGAGAGACCCCAGCACCATCAGCACCATGCCAGGCACCCCACCTCTCAGAGATAGGGTGGTGTGGCTGCCCCAATGAAAGCTGCCAAGGAGCAGAGGATGTGACCCCAGAGAGTCATGCTTGGTGCCTCTTGCCCTCAAAGGGTGACTTCACCCACTTGGCCTGTGCATTCTCAATGAGCCATCAGCCATTTTTTCTTGCCAACACACTGTCACCAAATGGACCCACATCTGGAGGGGCAGGAGGAACCAGCTGTGATGACTGGAACCAGACTGAATCAGGCAGGTGTGGCACTGAGGGGACAAGTGAGCTGCTGAGAGAACACTAAAGACAGAGAGGGGCCCACATAGTTGCCAAACCTCAGCATACCTCTCAGGGCTTCTTCTCTATTCTGAAGATGGTAATGAAGAAACCTACTAGGGAAACTGTGGCCACATCATGCATCCATCCAATGCACCATCCTAACCTGCTGCAGGCCACACAGCTGGCCATAACTAGCTAATCTGCCTAACTAGTTTTCTCACCTCTAGTCAACTGAGGCATACTCACACAATTGGCTTTGTTCTCTCTTCTCATATTATTTCTCCCCTGCTTAAATGCTGCTGGAACTGTTCACTGGCTCCCACTGCTGTAGACTGGCCATGAGCCCCTCACATGACCAAGCCCTTGCTCTGCCACTTCCTGTCACCCTGAACAGAGAGCCTCCCTACTTTCTGTGAATGCACAAGTGAGCACTTACTCAACCCTCTGCCAAAAAGGTATACCTAAGTACTCCCTCCTTCCTAGCTAAGTCATAGCACTTGGCATTCAAGAGGTGCCCGAAGATGGGCAGTGTGATCTGACATGACCAACTGGCAGAGTAGAAGCCAAGGGGAAGGTCTGAAACCCACCAGCTCTCCACAGGTCTCTGCGTCAGGATTGACAGACCTAGAAGGCCCTCTAGGTTGTGAGTAGAGAAAGTTGGGACAGCTTTGCCTGTGGCCAGGGCAGACAGACTCAACTTTCCCAACTCAGGAGTTGGGCAAACACACCTGTGGCAGGGCCTGTACAAGTCCCCAGGACCCCAAAAGTCCTATCCCACCTTGGTTTATCGCCAGGCCCAAGGGTAGGCACTATAGACAGTGAGGTGAGGCACATCCAAGTCACAAGCTGACCCAGGACACAACGAAGCAAGGGAGTGCACTGTCTACTGACACTGCAGGACACACAGGACACACAGGCAACCGAGCTTCCATCCCATACCACAGGTATGGGCATCTCTGCCCAACACATGGCCCAAATCCGTGGGCTCAAACTAGCTCCAATTGGCCACCATGGGGGTGTGGTTTTCTCCCAGGGAAGCACTTTCTTGCAACTGAGCCTGTGGATATCAGCCTTGATGGAGAAAGAAGGTAGGTGAGTAGGGTCCCATCTAAGCACCCCCTTCCAAAGGACCCCCTGACCTCAGCTTACTTGTTGGTAAAAAGGGTGTGGGTACAATGGGTTCAGAGTTCCAGCAGACACTTGATGGAGTCAGCCACTCTTTCCTGTGACCCTCAGAGCCCCTACTCTATCTACCCAGCACACTCATACCTCTTTCAGGTAAACACACCCCTTCAATAAAGTAACCATGCGGGGGCGGGGGGGGGGGCGGTTGGCGGGGGGAGGGAGGGAGAGGGAGGGGGGAGAGAGAGAGAGAGAGAGAGAGAGAGAGAGGAGGAGGAGGGAGGAGGGAGGGAGGGAGGGAGGGAGGGAGAGAGGGAGAAGGAAGGAGAGAGGGAGAGATGCCAATGGAGAAACACGCAGAAAAAACAGCCATCCTCGGACCAGCGGAGAAGCAGCTTTAGGGTGGGAGGCACCAGAAGATCATGAGGGCAGGACCTGGGCCAAACCAGTCCTTTGGCACCTGGTCAGGCCTCTACTCACTCTGCTTGGAGGGACCAAGGTCCATGGTGGGGTGCCAGGCCCCAGAAGAGACATGGCAGGGGGTTGAGGGGAAGCAAAAAGACAAGTACGGGAGGGAACATCAGGCGAAGGAATCCAGGGACCAGCCTCACGTAGATACCTGTGATGACCATGAGAGCCAGAGAAATAAACTAAAGCAGGGCTGGGGCAATGATCCCACAGGCAGGGTTGGCTCTCTCCTCCTAGCCCCATGGGCCTGGGCCCCAAGCCACACTTCCTACTGCCTTTCTTCTTCTGAGGTAATGAGTGACCACTCAGGCTGGACATGTGGTCCAGAGGAAGACACTGAGTCTGGTCCAACCAGAGTCCCAGAGTAGGCTAGACAACATAGTTCTACAGGAATACAGAAGGTTCCAGAGTACTGCTGTGCATAGTGCAGCCATGAGGCACATGGGATTGATCGTACTTCACTGAAATTAAGTAAATGTAATAAACTAGAATTCAACTCCTCTGAAGTCCCAGTACCCACAATTGTAGCTGCCTGGCAAAGGCCTGGCTCTGAGGGGGTAGGTAGCAGGATAAGGGCAGCAGATGCACCTGCCTGGGATCAGGGGCACCTTCTCCTAGGTGTCCTGGGGTCTGGAAAACCACAAGGTATATGGGCAGGTGAGTAGTTTTTCATGTATAATTTCAGAGGCTGGGAGTGGAGTGAGCTTACTCTATGCAGGCTGCCCAGGCAGAGACATCCACCCTGGCCCTGTGGACCCTCCCTCACTACTTCTCCTTATCTCCTGGGGGCTGCTGGATGTCACACCTAAGCAGCTTGGGCCTAGCCCTGCTCCCTGGTGGACGTGTTTCCTCACGAGGTCCACTCTCTCAGGAACCATCTCCTCTTCCCTTATCAGTCTGAATGTGAATGAGGCAGGATCAGGCACTGGGACACAGACACCCTCGTGAAGATATGTGAGGCCAGGTCATCCTGAGACAGCGGTGAATTGGTGTTTATCAGAGACAGTATTTAGCATTATGTCTCCACAGTCCAGGCTCCTCAGCCAAGCCTGAGCCTTGGGCACGAGCCTCATGAAGAAGAGGGGACAGCTATGCCAGAAGCCACAGAGGAGCTTGGCACAGCAGCTCGGGTGGAAGCAGCAGGGCCAGGACTGGTGGACGAGCCATGGGAAAGGAGAGGGACAAGAGTGGGAGAAGGAATGGAGTGGGGTACGGACTGAGCTAGCAATGGAGAGGACACTAATTACGACTCTAGTCCAAGCTGATGGCAGTAGAGAGCCTCCACCCCAACCAGGAACCCAGGAAGGCTCCACGTTGGCCTGTCCTGCAGGCACTTTAGGGGTACAGGCTGGACCTTGGGAGAGAGATAGCTGAGGATGCATGAGGAGTGGCAGGCTTCCTCCTGAAGCATTAACAGGAACAGCAGGAATCCCAACCCCACCAGACCTGTTCTTCTTTAACAACCTGTGGAACTGGCTGAGCTTACTTCCTGGCACCTAAAGCCAGGAGTCAGCAAGTCCCAGCACTCTCCTCTCAGCCCAGGACAGGCCCTTCTGGAAGCGGGAAGGGGCTGAATGTGCCTGGGCTAGGCAGCAACGAGGTCAAATCCTCAGCCCTGACAACTCTTCCTCCCCACCCAACCAGGGTGATCCCATGGGTAGAAATGAGATCATACGCTCCTGCTCTAGGCCTCTGAGGGTTATCCACTCCTAAGATATAAGTCAATCTCCTCCCAGGCCTACAAGCCTCAACGACCTCTGACCCAAACAAACCAGGGTGTGTGACTGCTCCCAACTGCTGCTGGCTCCTGGGCTCTGCCCCAAACCTCACTGGTGTCCCCAGCCCCATGAGACCCTCATGTCTGTGGTGTGTACCTCAGAGCTGGCCACCATTCAGAACCATCTGCCTGTGTGGTCACCTGTCTCTGCCCTCCCAGGAGAAGAGAGGGCAGAGGGTGAGTCTTTCTGTGGCCCAGAACAAGGTCACTCTCCCTTGATGAGAAACCTAGGGCTCTGAGAACCAGGGGCCCCAATGCCACAGCTAGGAGAGCAGCTCACGCAGATTCCCAGCTGCTCCTGGTGTGTCCCATCCCATTGGGGAGGTGGTGGCCCACCTTCCCACTTCCCTCAGAAATCACTAGCTGATTGCCCTCTGCTTTCAACTTGGCCAGGCCTCCCATGTCAAGGACACCGTCAGGGGCCAGAACTCCAAGCTGGTCCCAGACACTATCTGCAACAGCTCCTTCTGAGTTCGTCATCACGAGCCAGCAGATGGAAGCTACAGTCCTACTTCCCACCTAAGGAAAAGGCTGCCCCTGGGACCCAGAATTCACACCAGTTCAGGCATAGAGCCAGTACTTGTACCGGACCCAGACCACGTGAGGCTGGGGCTGGGCAGGTGGGATGACTGTCAGTGTGTCCTCCCTTCACCGGCACATGGGGCTGTCTCCTCACCCACATGGGCAGCCCACCCAGCCCCACAGTACCTCCTTCAGCTCCTGTGCCACTGAGGCCAGGCGCTCACTCTCCGACTGTGCATTGGCGAGCACGTTGCGCAACTGCTTCAGCTCAGTCTGCAGCTCCAGCACCTTGCGCACATAGTACTGCTCCTTGGAGGCTGACTCCTGGATCAGACTCTCCTCCCGGCTCTCACCATCTGCAGCCACTTTCCTGTGGTTTGTGTGTACCTGTCCAAATGCCTGTGTAGAGAAGAGACTCCATGAGAGTGAACCAGGCCAGCCAGTCCTGCAAGCAGGCATGTAGCCTAACACAGGGAGAAAGAGGCTCAGGGAAGTACCCTTCTGCTGCCTGATCTTGACCCATCTGTTCACTCATCTTGAGTGATGCCTATGCCCAAGGAAGCCTAGGCCCACGTGAGGGGACTGGAGAACTCAGAACCAGCCGACAGGCCACCACGTGTGCCTGATTCAGGAGGCCCTACTCACCTGCCCAGGACCTAGGTATGGAGCTGAAATTGCCAGACACAGGAAAGAGGATGCTGCCACTCCCATATCCAATCAGGGCTTTGCCTGAGAGAGGTGAAGGGGCATGGTAGGGGGAACGGGGTCTCAGGGAGGAGTCCCCATGGGCAAGGGAAACTGGACTAGAGTCCTGGGCCAGCTGGGGCCTCCCATCATGTCATGCCCCTTCTCAAGCAAGGGGCCTGGCCCACAGGAATTATCTTTGATTCTCTTTCCTTCCCACTCTGCACATCCCAGGATGGCTATTGGGGATGTGCAGGGTGGGAAGGAAGGAGAAGCAAAGATAGGAACATTTTCATTCATTTGCTATGAGTGTCTAGGCAAATATGCTGATATGACTAGACTAATATAATAAACTAATATGAAGTCCATAAATTTAGTCCAAGAAAACAATTGGGAAAATGTGTAAAGCTATATACAAAGATGTTACTAGGCAGGATTCTTTCTAATGTAAAAAATCGAAATATAGAAAGTAACTCCCTTCTCTGCAGTGGGAGACTAGCTAAATGAAGTATGGTCTGGTCAGAATAACTGCTCACCCTTTCAAGGGCGTGTCTTGCTCATCTGCCCAGCCAACCAACATAGTCATTCTATGAAGACACTGGTTTCTTTCCAAAGCAAGACAGTTCAGCCTTGTGATTTCTGTTTGCTGACCCCAGGAAAAGCCCAAAGCACAAACCATGTCTATGCAAGGCCTGCCCCTTCATGAGTAGCAGCTCTGACTCCCAGCTGCACACCAGCCCTGGGCCTCCCAGAACCTGCCAGGTGCCCAGAAGCTCAGGAAAGCATTGGCCAGCGTGTGGTTTATCTCCAAACCTCCAGACAAGCGAACTGGGTGAAAAGAGCAGAACACACTCATGAACCTCAAGCTGTAATGCAGACATCTCACAAGGCATCACATCACCTTCAGAGGCTGTCCAGAGGTGGGACAGCTAAACAGCACAACATGCAAGGACACACAGGTATAGGCCTGCCAGCTTCAGCCTAAATCTTGCCTAGGCCCACCTCCCATCAGGGGGCCCCCTGAGCACCCAAGCAGCTTTTCAAAGACAATGGAGATGGAGACTTGCAATCTCCGCCAGACAAGGCTGTTACAAGAGACTGAATCTAACCCCCATGTGGAAAAACTAAAAATAACTGGAAAGTTGATGTGATTGAGCAATGGTTTTCAAATCAATAGACACAAGGTAGTGAGAGACAGGTATAGGCAAGCTCCACGACAATCTCCATTCCTCTGGCCACAGAGCAGAAAGAGTGTGAAGCAGTTTGTAGGCCTGAGCAGAGGAAGAGGTGCTGGAAGATAGTGGATAGGTGGCAATGACGGCAGACCTGCAGACAGAGGGACTCTGATTCCTCACAGTGGACAGTCGGTGCAAGCCTGTGAGTGAGCAGACTGAGGCTGGAAAAGGACCACCAGCAGGACAGAGGGAACCATCCCATCATTTGCAAAGTCCTTAGCTAAAGTGGAGTTAGATAAATGCTCTCTGGCCCTGACCAATAGTTTAAGGGCAAAACCGGAAAGGATCCAACTACATCCCAGAACAAAATACAAGAACACACACAGGAAAACAGTACCATCTTCCAATATGTAAAATCCAGAGCCCAGCATCCTATCACAGGTGATACTGCCCACAAATGGGCAGAACAGCCCCGCAAGGATTTGGGGATTTAAGAATGACATAGTGACAGAGCCAGGAGACAGGGCAGGACTGATTCCACAGGCTCAGGATGCCAAAGGTACAGAAAGTGGAGAGACAACATGTGAGATGAAAGGGGCACTGAATGGGATTAACAGATTACACGACACAGAAGAAAATATGAGTAAATGTGAAGAAACAGCAATAAGACTACCCAAAATGAAAGGCACAAAGAGGAAAAAAAAGAAACTAAAACACGAAACAGCGCGACTGAGCTTGTGGAACTTCAAGGAGCCTAATAATACCTAGAGTCTGCGGGTTTGAGAGAGAGAAGAAATGAGGATAGAAAAAATACTTTAAAACTAGTAATATATAGCAAATACTAAAATCAGCGAAGAAAAAGAATACAATACTACAGAGAAGCAAACATAAGAACGACAGTGGATTTCTCTGACAAGCATGGCCAGTGTAGAGATTTCTTGAAAAAAACAAAAACAAAACAAAAAAACTATTAACCAGAGTGCTATACCCAGTGAAAACTGTTTACAAATAGAGGTGAAATAAAGACTTCGGACATACAAAAGCTGAAAAGATTTTCTCACCAGCAGACCTGCATTACAAGATGTTAAATAAAATCCTTCAGACGGAAAAAAACAATACCAGATGTAAATCTAGATTTACAAGGAGGAGTGAAACTATGCTGATAAATATAAAAGACATTTTTCTTATTATTTAAATCCCTGTAAAAAATAATTAGCTGGAGATTCAATGCAACCCCTATCAAAATTCCAATGGATTTTTTTGTAGAAATGGAACTTCATATGGAGTTTCAAGGGGCCCAGAATGCCTAAAACAATATTGAAAAAGAACAAAAGTGGGAAGCCTAAATTCTCGATTTCGAAACTTAGTATGAGGCTCCGGTGATCACAATAGAGTAGTACTGGCATAAGAATGGGTGATATAGACCAATTGAACAGAAGAGTCCAGAAATAAACCCTCATATATGTGATCAATTTATTTTTGACAAGGGCACAAAGATAATTCAATAATGAAAGAATAGTTTTTTAACAAATGGTGCTAGGACAAAGGGAAATCCACATGCAAAAAAATGAAGATGGATCATATACATCACATAAAAAAGTAACTTAAAATGGATCGGAGATCTAAATATAAGAACTAAAACTATAATGCTCAGACAAAAAAACAGGGATAAAGCTTCATGAACTTGTTGGTGCTAAATGTGTTATACTAAAAGCATGATCAACGAAAGGAAAAAATAAGAGAAACTGGACTTCATCAAAATTTAAAACTTTGTGTATCAAAGGACACTATCAAGTGAAAAGCAAACCTACACAACAAAATATTTCAAATCTTATATTTAATAAGGGTCTAGTATCCAGAGCATATTTAAAAAAACCTCTGTAACTCAACAACAATAAAAAGATAAATGACTCAATTAAAAATGTACGAAGATCTTGAACAGAAATTTCGCCAAAAAAGATAAACAGCCAACAAGCACATGCAAAGATGCTCAACATCAGGAGACATTACAGAAATGCAAAATAAAACCACAATGAGATAGTACCTCACGCCAACTAAGTGAAGATACGGAAAAACACTGGTTTAGTTCTGGTGGAAAACAGCTTGGTAGAGCCTCCAAAAGTTAAAGAATTATCATATGATCCTGCAATTTCAATCCTAGGTATAGATCCAAGAGAAATAAAAATATACATCAACAGAAAAACATGTACACAAATGTTCATAATAGCCAAAACGTGGAAACCCAAATGTCCACAAACTGATGAATGGACAAATAAAATGGAGTACTACCTGGTAATAAAAAGAAATGAATTACTGACATGGCATAACATATATGAATCCTGAAAATATTCTAAGTGAAAAAAGCTAGTCACAAAGGACCACATATTGTATGATTCCATTTACATAAAATGTCCAAAACAAGCAAACCTATAAAGACAAAGTGATTTAATGGTTGCCCTGGGTTGGGGGTGGAGTTGGGAAGTTGGAGAGGATGATAACGAAGGAGTGTGGGGTATCTTTGGGAGTTAATGAAAATGTTCTAAAATTGGTTGTGGTGACAGATACACAACTCTGTGAATATACTAAAAGCTACTGAATTATACATTTGAAATGAGTGAATTATATGGTATGTAAATTATATAAATAAATAAAACTGTTAAAATGCAGTTTTTTAAAAAGTTAAAGGCTGGGAAAGGATTAACCATGCTAACACTCATCAAAAGAAAGCTGGAATGGCTCTATTAATACTGGATAAAGTAGATTTCACAGCAAAGAATATTACCAGAGATAGAGGATCATTTCATAATAAGGAGGTTAATTCACAAAGAGAACATAATAATTCTAAATGTTTACACATCTAATAACAGAGCTTCAAAATACACGAAGCAAAAACTGATATAACTGTAAAAATAGACAAATCTAATACTAAAGTTGGAAGAGTTCAACAGCTATCTCAACAATTCATAGAACAAGTAAATAGGGTATCAATAAGGATATAGAAGACACAAACAACACTACTAATTTGACCTAAATGTCGACAGCAGCAGCAGCACATAAATTCTTTTCATGCACTTATACCCAGACAGACCAAATTCATGTCTCAAATTTAAAGGGATTCAAGCCATAATAAGTATGTGTTCTGACCAAAGGGAACTAAATGAGAAATCAACAACCAAAAGACATCTAGAAAATCCCCAAATGTTTGGCAACTAAATAACAGACTTCTAAGTAATTCGGGGGTCAGAAAAGAATTCAAAATGGAAACTAGAAAGTATTTTTAACTGAATGAAAATGAAATGAATATAGGAATCTGTGGGATGCCACAAAAGCAAGTAGGTACTCGGATATTTACAACACTTGCTCAAGGCACAGCTACAGCCCTGAGGAGTTGAACCCTTTCAAAAGATGAGCAGACTAAAGCTCATAAGGCCAAGAGCCTGGGTGCCCTGGTGCACAAAGCTGGTAAGAGCCTGGTGTTCACCCTAGCTCACCACACTTGATTTTGCCAGATAAGACTCTTCCAGGCCTTTACCCAAATGGTTCATGGGGCTCCTCCAGGACGAGGGATGAAGGCCTTCAAGTCTGCCTGACGGCTACCATGTTCCTCACCTCCATGTCCCAGACACCACAAGTTCCCTAGTAGTGAATAAAGAACCTCAAAACCCCACTGGAGCAGTTTTAAACCCTCTGTACAGGCTGTGCATTCCTTAGGGGAGGTCCTTCCTTGTTTTGGTGAGTCTTTGGGACAAGATGCTCTCTGATGAGAGTTCAGCCAGCCCCAATTCAGTTCAGTTCAGCCAGTGTCTTGCATTTCACTCAGTCACTCAACAGACACTGGACAGCATCAATGGTAGACCAGAACACAGATTGTCAAGCCCTGCCTAAAACCCTTAAGAACTTTCATCCTCATGGTAGTGGAAGTATAACTGGTACAACCACTTAGGAAAACAGTATCTATTAAAACTAAGCACAGACCTGTTCTACCATTCAGCATTCCCACCCCTACTGGAGAGGAATGCTTACACGTGGTTACATGGTAAGACATATTTATAGGAGCATCATTTACAAAAACCCAAACCACAAAGTTCCCAAGTATCTGTCAACAGAAGGAAAAACTGTGATACAGTCACATGACAGAATACACAAAAATAAAAATGAGTAAATTAGTTATACAGACAACAGAAAAGAATCTTATACAATGTTGAGCGAAAGAAGCCAAGCACAAAAGAGCATATACTATGTGATTCCTTTTTATGTATACAGTTGCAAGAATAAGTAAAACTAACCTATGCTGGTAGAAGTCAGGGCAGTGGTGGCGACCCTCAGGCTGGGAGAGGGTCAATTACTGAGAGGGCCCTCAAGAGGGGCTTCTCTGATTCCTGACCTGGGTGTTTGATGTTATGAGTGTGTTTGGTTAACAAAAATTCACACTTATGATTTGTGCTTTATATGTTTTTCCTCAATAAAAATTTTTAAAAAATAGAAAAAGAAAGGAAGGAAGGAAAGAAGGAACGAAGGAAGCAGGGAAGGAAGGAAGGAAGGAAGGAAGGAAGGAAGGAAGGAAGGAAGGAAGGAAGGAAGGAAGGAAGGAAGGAAACTAGAATAAAAAATGAAACCCAAAGAAAAAGAAATAATAATGATCTGAGAAGTAATCAATGAAATAGAAAAAATAGAGAAAAATTAAACCAAAAGCAAGTTCTCTAGAAAAAAAAAATCAATCAAATTGATAAACCTCTAGCCAGACTAAACAGTGTGTGGTGGGGGGTAGGGGAGGCAGTTTACAAACTACTAAAACCAAGAATGAGAAGTGACAGCAGTACAGGTATTAAAAAGAATAATGAAACATCAGGTACAGCTCTACGCCAATAAATTTGGTAACTTAGATAAAAAGAACAAATTCCTTGAAAGACATAAACTACCAAAATCTACCCAAGAAGAAATAGATAACCTGGATTATCTATTAAAGTAACTGAATGTGAAGTTGTTAAAAACCCACACAGAATAAACTGGGCTCAGATGGCTTCACTGGTGAACTCTACCAAACATTTAAGAAAGAAATATATCCAATTATACACAAACTATTCCAGAAAACTGAAAAGAAACAGTTTACAACTAATTTTATGAGGCCAGCATCACTCTGTAACCAAAACCAAAAGCAGTATTAAAAAAACTACAGCCCAATATCCCAGATGAACACAGATGCAAAAAACTCTTCACAAAATTTTGTCAAATAAAATCCACTAATCTATAAAAAGGATAAGGAATCCTGATACAGTGGAGCTAATCCAAAGAATGCAGAATTGATTAACATTAGGAAAGAAAAAAAAACTGTAATTTAGCATATCAACAGACAAAAAGGAAAATCCATATGATCATCTCAAAAGATGGGGGAGGGGGCGGGCGATCTGACAAAATTCAGCACCCATCCCTGATAAATACTCTGAGCAAACAAAAGAGAGCTTCCTCAACCTGATAGAGGGCATCTTCCAAATATCTTATAGCTAGTACTATATAATGGTGAAAACTGAGCTTCCCCACTTTTGTTCAACATTGTCCTGGAATTCGCAGCCTATAGTACGATGAAGCAAGAAAAACCAAGGCATCCAGATTGAAAAGGAAGAAGTAAAACTATTTTTAATCATACAATACACAAGTCTGTGTATAGAAAATCCAAAGAAATCTACAAAGAAGCCACTGGAACTAATAAATGAGTTTTGCTAGGTTGCAAGATATAAGATCAATATACAAAAATCAAACTTATTTCAATATATTAGGAATGAACAATCAGAAAGTGAAAAATTTTATATGCTATTTACAATAGCATCAAAAATATTAAATGTTTATGTTTAAATTTGACAGATGTACAAGACCTATACACTAAAAGCCACAAAATACTCCTGATAGAAATGAAATAAATGAAGAGATACACCTTATACCTTGTTCATAGGCCAGAAGACTCAATATTCTTGATGCCGATTCTTCACAAATTGATCTTTCAATCTATCATAGTGCCAATCAGCATCCCGGCATTTTTTGGTAGAAATGACCATCTGATTCTAAAATTCACATGCAAATTCAAAGGACCTAGAATAATCAAAATGACTCAAACGAAAACAAAGTAGAAAGACTAACACTCCCCGATTTCAATATTTATAAGGCTTTAGAAATTAAGACTGTATAGTATTAGCATAAAGAAGACAAATAGATCTGAACAGAATAGAAAATCCAGAAAAAGACCTGCACATATGACCAACTGATTTGACAAAGGTACAAAGGCAATTTGGGAAAGAGATACCTAACCATACCTTATAGCATATATAAAAATTAATTAAAAATGAATCACAGACTTAAACATTGAGTATAAAATAAGAGAAAATGTTCATGACTTTGGACATGATCCATAAAAGGAAAACTAGTAATTCGGACTTTAAAACTAAGAACGTAAGCTATTTGAAAGACAAAAGAATGAAAAGACAAGTTACAGACTGAGAGAAAATCTTTGTAAATCATATATCTGATTTAAAAACAAAAACAAAAAAATTTGTATCTAGAAAATAAGAACTCTTAAAACTCAGTGAGAAAAACAACCCAATAAAAAATTGGCAAACCAACTGGATACTTCACCAAAGAAGATATAGGTATGAGAAAGAGTGACATGAAAAGATGCTCAACATTGAGAAAAGACAACTACAATGAGATACTACTACATATCTACTACAATATGTAGATTTTAGCATTTTGAAGATTAAAATGCTTGACGCTAACTCCCCAGCGCTGTTGGGGTAGAGAAGGATGTAAAGTAGTACAATCACTTGGGAAAAGAATTTGGCAGATTCTTCAAATTTAAGCAGGTATCTGATATATGGCAATAGCCATCCATCTCTAGGTTATTTACCCAAGAGAAATGAAAGCATATGCCCATACAAAACTCATGTAGGAACACATGTAACAGCCAAAACAAAACAAACTAAATGACCATCAACAGGAAAGTAGATTTTTTTAAAAAACTGTAGTGCAGCCATACAAAAAACTACTACAAACATACCTCATTTTATTGAGCTTCACAGATGTTGCGGGGTTTTTTTTTACAAATTGAAGGCAACATCCTCCACTAGCAAAAAGATCGTGACTCGCTTTATATACTTATTTTATTTCAGTGGTCTAGAACTGAACCTGCAACATCTCTGAGGTATGCCTGTACTCAGCAATCAAAAGGAAGCAGCTACTGATACACACATCAACACAGATTTATGTCAAAAATATGTTTAGTAGAAAGCCAGACAAAAAACACAATATATGCTATATAATTTCATTTACATAAAACATTAGAAAATGTAAACAAATGTATATTGAGGTCACCTGGGGAGGAAGTGGGGCGAGATTAAAAATGGGTCCAGGAAACACATAGGGTGATGGATGCCTTCATTATCTCAATTATGCTGTCAATCTCATGAGTATACACCCATATAAAAACTTATCAAACTGAATACTTTAAGTAAATACAATTTACTATATGTCAACTATAGCTCAATAAAGCTATTTAAGACAACAACTGAGATGTTTTTCAAGGATCTTACCTCCAACCTGGAGAATGTAAATGTAGGAGCCCCCATCACTGCCTCAGTCACAGGCCAGGATGAGGGTCAGAGAGGTGAAGACCCTGTCCCTGGTCACTCAGCCCACCTGTCTGAACTTCTTTCTGACCAAAGCATCCTCACTCTTGCCTCACACCATCCTGTGCAACCCTAAGTCTGTCTTGGAACATGCCTCCCCATCCCGGGAAGCGCTTAGAGCAGTGACATTAACCAAATAACTGGAGAGTCCAGCTGTGGGTGTGCTTCTCCTTGCAGCTTTCCCTGCCTCACCACACACCTTCCATCCACAGGCATCCAGGAGGGGATCCAGCCTGGGCTTCCACCCCAACCCTGCCCACAAACTTCCCCAGCTGACTAAAGGACACTTGTCTGGGCTTCCAGGAGGCAGTGGCAGTGTTTCTGTGATATCCCTCCAGGGGCTGCCTTGGTGTGGGCAGGATGACTGACTGCTTGCTGTTCCTGATGAAGACTCCCAGCCCACGCCCTGCCTACTGCCCTGAAGCTGCCTGGACGAGGCAGGCCCCAACACAGCCTGGTGAGCTCAGGCATGAGTCCACAATCAGCCTCCTTGCAAGTTCACCCACACGGATGTGGACCCTGCACAAACACCCGGGCCCAGGACAAGCTTCAGGCCAGGAGGGAGAGTCACAGAGGATTTCAAAGCCCGGCATTATAGAAAGTGGGGGGGGGATAGATAGACAGCAGATGGAGCAGGAAGAGGAGGAGCAGGAGGAGCAGGAGGAGCAGGAGGAGCAGGAGGAGCAGGAGGAGCAGAGGAGCAGGAGGAGCAGAGCAGCAGCATGAGCGCAAGGCCAGGCAGGAGGTTTTGGCTCTTTAGAAACATCGGAAGCCTGGTGGGTAGTTGGAGACCTGGAGACAGTGGGAAGGGCCCAGAGGCGAAGGCCCATGGAGAAAGCAGAAGACTGGTTAAGGAGGAAGTCAGGCCTGGGGTCTTTCTCCAATGATGGCCTAAGGTCCTGGTGAGGGCTCTGGGCCCAGGGCACCAGCACATAGCAAACAAGACCAAATAACCCTGACCCTCCCTCACTCTGTGAGAACCCTCGGAGACAGGATACATTGAGTTCCCATCATGAGGTTCAGGCTCTGTGCAGCCATCCACCATGGCACGCATTAATTTCTTCCTCTGTAACCTGGGTGTGTGGTAAGAATTTAATCAGTTATAATTCAGTAACCAGAGCCCATGCAGTTCTCACCCCATGTATGCCACCTCCCTATAAGAGAGCTCCCACTATCCTCTCTAGGGCTCCCCACACTCTGGCCACACGGTCTTGCCCTCACACACACAACCTCTGCTTCACACAGGTACCCTTGGACCACCCATACACACACCCTTAGTCTCTATCACACATACACACCCTCGCTCACACACAGGCATATATATGTGTACACACACACGCACGCCCTGTACAGTATGCTCCTTGCTCCCACCCAGCCTATTCCCTCTCCTCTCATCCCCACTCAACCTCGGCCTTCCCCCTAGGAGTCCCTCTCCAAGCTCCCCCATACCAACCCCAGACTCAGCACTGGAAGTGAACACTGTTCTCATCATGCCCAGCCCATCTCTGGATAAGGACTGTCTGAATCCAAGAATCCAGAATCCAGTCCTCCAGGCATGGGGAGAAAGGGGTGTGGGAGTTGTGGGTAGGAGGGGTATGGAGGCTGGGTCTGAACCACCACAACAAGAGCAAGGAGGTGGTCAGGAGGACCCAGAGGTCCAGGCTGAGTGAGCCCCAAATCCAGGAAGGGCACCAGTGATACGGTGTGGTGAGGCAGTAGCAACTGCCCCCAAGAAGTGGATGATGCAGCCTGAACAAGGTGACAAGAGGTGGGGCCTAGGGCTCACGGTACCCATGGAATGGTACACAGAGGGAGCTGAGTGAGCATGAAGCTAGAGCTGCAATTCCAACCAGGGGAGTGCTGCACTAGAGAAAATAGTTAGCAACCACTGGTGAGGATGGGGCTTGGTGAAGAAGGGGCTCTCATGAGGACATTCTTGCAACACACCAAACCTCTGCTACCGCAGGGGCTGGGCAGCCCTCCTCCTGCCTTCAGTGGAACCAGCACCTCCAGAGCCAGCATTTCCAACCACCATCAACATGCTAAGACCCCTGAAGGTCCCCAGAGAAGAAAGCAGCACATGGGAAATGCTGTGCTGTCCAGGATCAAGCCCAGGCCCCCACCAGATGCTTGGGCCTCCACCACACCAAAGAGGCTAGATCCAGAGACAGAAGCAGACACAGAAGCAAAGATTACAATTACAGAAAACAGGCTTCCACTGACCACCTGAGGAGAAGCGCTCCTAGAACAGAGGCTGGCACACTGCAGCCCCACGGGAATATCTGGCTCAAATGTGGTTCTGCAGGTAAAATTTGCTGGAACACAAACAGGAAAGCGGACTGGTGTGATGCTGGGGCCATAGCCTAGGGTCCATGGGTGTGAGACTTGGGGCTCAGAGAGAGTCGCTGGGTGCTAGGACTATACAGGAGTCAGTCAGCATCCTGATGAGACCAAGAGCCTGGTGTCCATGGGGAGTGTGGACTTTCCAGGCAAAAGGCCCCATCTGCCTCTTCCTGTCTTGCCCAGCTCAGGGCATAGGCAGAGAAGGTCCCTTTGAAGAGGTCCTGGCCCTAGACCTCAACCCATCCCTAAGGCAGAAGCCAAGCAACCCCTCTGGGTGGGGGGCCCAGGGCAGAGACAAGGATGGGAGAGGATGGGAACAGGAAGCCAAACAGGAAGAGACTCCCAAGTATCTCCACACTCTTGGTACCGAAATCTGTATTAGTCATAGTTTCCCAGAGGAACAGAACCAAGAGGATATGGACAGACTGGAGTGTGGGGCAGGGCGGGGGGGGGGGGGGGCGGGGAGGAGGCAGTGAGGAGATGATAGATAGACAGACAGACAGCAGGGAGGTGGGGAAGGGGAGGGAATGGTAGGAAAGGGAGAGAGAGATTTATTATAGGGATTGGCTCAGCTGGTTAGGGAGGCTAGGTCACACCCACCATCTGCTGCATGCAAGCTAGAGACTCAAGAAAGCCAGTGGTGTAATTCAGTCTGAGTTCAAAGGCCCGAGAACCACAAGCTCTGGTATCTAAGGGCAGGAGACAGACATTCCAGCTCGAGAAAGAGAATTTGCCCTTCCTCTGCCTTTTGTTCCATTTGAGCCCCAACGAACTGGAGGATGCTGCCCACAGTGGGGAGGCATCCACTGAATCAAATGCTGGTGTCTTCAAGAAACATCCTCTACAGACACACCCAGAAACGATGTTTCACCGGCTATCTGGGCATCCCTCAGCCCAGCCGAGGTGACAGAAAATTAACCATCACACAGGCACAGAGTCTGTCGCAACAACTCTCAACAGCATTGCTGTGGTTTGAAAGCACCGTAGACATCTACAAGACTGAGTAAAACATTCTTTACAAGACCAGGCTGAGGGCCACGTGTGACCTGTAAGGGGCCAGCACCTCGTCATTACCTGGCACCCACCGTCTGTGACTCATTATAGGTAAACTGTAAGCATATGCTGGAAAGGCCCGTACCTGAGCCAAGTAGAGGCAGAAACATGCATCAGGTCAGAGCATGAAAGAATGGAGGGGTGGGGGGGGAGGGGCGGGGTTCTCTAGGTGCAAGAACAAGAGTGGCCAAAGCCCAGAGACCTGGGTCCTTCCTTACACCATGCCTGAGCCCTGGACAAGAAGCCCCCTTTGTCCTTGGCCGTGGAAGTCCCCCCAGAACCCACAGGGCAGAAGAGCAGGTATGAGCACCATGGAGCCTGCTACCTGGGTGCGTGTCCTGGCTGATTCCCAGCAGGTCCTTCCCTCTCACCAAGCCTGGCTGTAAACTGGGCCATGTGTGTGGAATACCCAGCCCAGTGCTAAGGCAGGTGACGAAACCCAAGCCCATAGGCGAAACAGGCCGCACACATCAAGCTCATTTATGAGGAGTGCTAGGGCTTGAAAAGCAACCCACGTGGGCCAGACCCTTCAGCCCCAACAGGGCAAAATGTCTGTTCTGCAATGGTCTCGCTGTCCATCCCCATCAAGAAAACTGTGTGGGCATCTCTACAATGGGCACAGGTCATCTGTCTCAGGTTGCAGAGGCTAATCCTTAGTCTGACATACCTATGCTGGGCCTAGAAAGTTCTGCATGGGGATACTGAGAGCAAGCCCCAATCCTGACACCTGCAATGTGGCATCTGAAGCAGTAAGCACAACACAGGCCAAGCTAGGAGTGCTGGCTTCAGCATTCCCATGAGGTACGAAGCTAGGATTTGAGATTCCCAACTCCTTTGTTGCAATTCTTGAGCTGATCCAGCCCCACTCACCCAGGTCCCACCAGGCCCTTGAAGGGACCACCAGCCTGCACTGGGGAGAGGCAGCCCAGGAATTCCAGAACTGCCAGCTGCCTGTCCTACAATTCTGCCGGGCTCCTTGCCTGATCTGCGAGCAGGGTCTGGGAGGTCCTAATGTACTACCCCACACCTATCTTCCTGTGCAGGCTTGGCGAAACTCCACCAGCTAGTTTCACCAGGACCTTACTGGGTGGCTTTCATGGTCCTCAGCCCTTACCAGTACATACTGTATGCCTGGCCTTGGATGGGTGCCATTGGTGCAAGGACAGCAGACACTGTCAGGCCCTAGGACCCAATTCTGTCCCAGCTGGAACCCCGAAGTCTGGCATCCTGGAGAACCACCAAATGACCAGAATCACTGACCCCTCAGCTCAGTCATTAGTGACCATCAGCACCACAGCCTCTCTATCCCCCAATCAGAGCTAAGAAGCCCTTGAAGGATCCAGTGCCACTTTCACAGTTCAAAGTGGTGTCCCTACCAGAACCCTGCCCTAGGGAGCTGCTCCTAAAAACAAATGTGCACCAGGAACCCCACAGGGCAGGGCACCAGCCTGGAACAGAGCGCCAGCCTTGGGCAGACCTGCACCACAGGGCAGTTAGTGCTTAGGGAGGGAGGGCTCCTCCCAGCCCTCACTTCCCATAGTTACCATCTGCTGGTACATTTGTGCCCACTGGACCTATTGCCAGCCCCACCTAACAGGCTGCAGCTGTAACTGACTGCTTCTGTCCTGAGGGTGGAGAAAGCAGCCTTGGGTGCCCACCTTCCTACCCTCCTTTGCATGGTGATGAATAGGGAGACAGGCAGGCAAGAGTAAAGAGCAACTCAAGCCCCACGCTGACCTGCCACAGTGTGTGCTCAATAGACAGTGATCGACTGATGGATTCCCCTCCCAAAACTGGTACAGAGAAGCCACAGGGCTTCACCACTCACTATCATCAAAGGCAGACCTAGCAACTCTGAGGACTAGAAAGAAGAGAGGGGGCACCTGTGACACACACATGTGTTTGTGTGGCCAGCTCCCTCTGCAAAAGCCTGTCAGCCCTGTTAAACCCCATTTCCACAGAAGACTCATCAAACTTAAGAGGGGGCTCAGGCCTGTGAAGTGAATACAGCTATAAACTCAATAATATTACTTTGAGATAGAGATTTTATAGCATTAAATTAAAGTCACTGCCAAAGGTTGATTAAACCTATCAACACGAATTCACTGGCCCAAACAGCATAGCAGAAAATACTTAACAATGGCAGACATGCAAGAATGTATCAACTAAAGATCTGGCATTTAGCAATCACAATCATTTAACAATGTACAAACAAATCAGAATTAGCATCAACATAAAGAAGGGCACAACCTTCTTTTCAAGACAGTGTTTCCCTAAGGAAATGGTATCACAGTCCAACGGACTGACATCACAATACTATAAAAAAGGAAGAAATTTCAACCACGTTGTACACGCCCCCCCAGAACAAAATTTTTAAAATGTGTTTAAAAGTTTTCTGTACATCTAAAACTCCTTCAAAAAAAAAAAAAAGCTACTGAAAAATACGTATGCATCCAAACACATGGAAATTGAAATATTCAATAATGTATCAGAGAGGGCATACAAGACAAAACAGCAGAATCGAATAAACAAAAAATAAAAACACCTCGTATCAGAACCTGGGATTCGCTGCCAAAAGGGTACTCTGCTGAGGGTGGGGCTATACTAAAAACACACATTAACGATAAAAAGAAACTGTTCATTAAGGCTGACAGACAGTCTGTGCTATGCGCATGTCACTAAACCAGGGATCCAGAGGCCAGTGCCCCCACACCCTGCCCCGACATCCTGGGCAGGCAGGCTCTCGCTGTGGCAGGACCAGGGCTGGAACCCAGAGCTTCTCTGTCTACTGCCACATCCACTCACAGCAGAAGACAGTGGAAGGGGAGAGACGGCAGTCACCATAGGCTCAATGGACATACCAGAATTCCTAGAGAAGCTCCAAAAATCCTCCCTTCAAAGGGCACTTAGACGCCCAAGACGACTGCATGAAAAGCCCTCAGCAAACAGAAGCAATAGTCCACCTTAAAAATCATTCACATGCCCCAGGAACACAAAACCAGAGGCACCCATTCATTTCAATTTTAAAAACACTGATCAGGCTCCTGCCGGGGATCAGGATAGATAAGCACAATGAGTAAACCATACAGTATAGTGAGTGTGTCAGAAGTTGAACCACAAAATAACGTTTAAAAAGTAAGAATGCCATCTGTACTAAAATGCATTCACTACGATCTGGCCTCACTTCTCAAATGAGGCTTCAGAAAAATGGATGTGGTCATTTTCTTTCTTAGTGCTATAAAAAGAGCATCTATAGCTATAGTAAATCCACCTATGCAGATTTTAAATGACAGCAAACATTAACAAAGAATAGAATCTATTAATAAATAATGGGCAAGCACTGGTGTTACTCCACTTAAAAGGACAAGGCAAGAGAACCTCCTACCACACTTCACAGAGACCAGAGGAAACAGAAGAAAGTTTAAATTAATTCCATATTGTTTGCAGGTGACGATTTTTCTCTAAAAAATGCACTAAGAGACACCTCAAAAAAGATCATTTATAGATCTCCAATTCCCCCAAACTGTTAGGTTAGGAATGCATAATAAAAAAAAAACCCAGCAATTATATTTATAATCATAACATCAGAAAACCTTAACCCTTGAATACTACTTTAACTAGAAACACGAACTTACTCAAGAAAATGATCATTACACTAACAAGAAAGGCTGAACCTAAGGAGGAGGATAAGGTACCTAAGTTGTCCCGTGGAGCTCACACATAGGCACCACAGCTGTAAGGTTTAAAGAAGCTGCCCAATTCCTCTTTAGCAAGCAAAAAGACTCTCCCCTGACAAAATTTAAAGACATAATTCATGTACTGTAACATTCACCCTTTTAATGTACACAGTTCAGTGTTTTTTAGTATATTTAGTGTTCTGCAACCTTCCACATTTTCATCATCCCAGAAAAAATACCCTTTCTCCCGTTACCAGTCACTCCCCAGTTCCCCTGCCCCAGACCATAAAAATCACCAATGTATTTTCAGGCTCTATGGATTTGCCTATTCAGGACATTTCATATAAAGGGAACCTCACAATACATGATCATCTCTGGCTTCTTTCACTGAATATAACGATTTCAAAGTTCATCTACATTGTAGCATGTACCAGCACTTTACCCTTATTACCAAACACTATCCTGTTTTATGAATAGACATTTTATTTATCCATCCATTAGTGGACATGTGGGTGGTTTCCACTTTGGAGCTGTTACATAATTAATATTTTATGTATAAGTTTTTGTGTGAACATTCTTTTCAATTCCCTTGGGTATATACACAAAAGCAAACAGTTGAGTCTCATGGTAACTCTATGTTTAACACTTTGAGGAACCACCAGACTATTTGCCAAAGCAGCTATACCATTTTCCATTCTACCAACAAAGTGTGAGTTTTGATTTCTCCACATTCTAGCCAAGACTTGTCTTTTGTCTCTCTTTTAATTTTAGCCATCCTAGTGGGTGAGAGGTCTCCCATTTAAAAAAATATTAGTAACAATAGCTACCGCTCTTATAATTCTCCGTAATTATATATAATTTCACTTGATACCTGTTTCAAAGTTCTTGGAATTCATTCCCATTTTATGGACAAAGAAACTAAGGCTCCAAAAGGCCAACCTATTTTGGACAGAGGCACATCTGGAATTCTAGACTGTCCAGACCCCTCATGCTGGCTCCCTTTACTGCACCAGTGTCAGAGGGAGGGCAGGAAGATATTTAGAGTACACAAAGAACTCTAACAGGTCAGTAAGGAAAAGGTAGACACCCCGCAGAAAAGCTGGCTAATAGGCTCTTCACAAGAAGGTCTCTAAATGGGGAAATGCAAATCATCTCCAGGATAGCAAGGACTCACAGATCAGAAAGACCTTAATCTAACAAGGAAAATGCCAGTGTAGGTGGGGAGGAAGCTGAGAGCCAGAAACATCCACACTGCTGGTACAACTACCCTGGAAACTGCCTACCCTCCACCCACCCAACGGCCCCACTCCAGGTACCATCCACATGCATGTTCACAGTGGTATGGATTCTGACAGCCCAAACCTGGGTAAGGAAGCATGATGAGTCCACAAGAACCCTACCAATGACAAATGCCAACAATCTGCAAATCCAAGCAACAGCGGCCTCACAACACAAAACGCTTAGTTAACACAAGAAACACAAATACCATGGGACTGCCTACAATAAGTCAAAAATGGGAAAAATCAATCTGTGAGGCAAAGCCAGAACCAATACCCCTGGACAGAGTCAGGAACCAGCTGCTGGAATGCTAACAATCTATAGGGCTGTGTGGGGCCATCAAGCTACACAATTATAATTTGTGTAGTTTCTGTATCTTATCATCCAAAAATAGCTCATTTTAATTAAAAAAAATGCAATATGAAATTTTTCAAAACTATTAAAAAGTTTAAAAAACAGTAAATTATATCTCAGTGAAAAGTAAATAAAATGATTTCTGAAACAATACTGAAACAGACACAAACCATTAAAAAGGATGCAGTATTTGAAATGTTATCCAAATGCAGAACACTAGGAGATGAGATGCTCAGAACCTGGCAATAAGCAGCAGCAGCAGAATGGCACATGTGCTCAGGAATGGTGCGCACATACACTCAAAGTCTATGTTTTCCTGCATGTAATTATAGCTAAAAGGTCAATGAAACCCAAACCAATGTACCCCTGGTCTCAATATACAACAGGGAGCTGAATCAATCTGTACTGTAGAAACAGAAGGCATCAAAGACAAGATGAAAGATCAACTTCCCATAAATGCACTTCAACAAAAGCCTGATATAAGAATGCAAAGTCCCGTCAAAATGGAGGACAAGAGATGGACTGCAGGTCCACTCTAGACCATATGCTTCCCATCACCCAGCCTTGCTGGCAGCTAGAGAAAAACAAACTCCTCCATGGCACCTGCTCGGACAGGTCAGGGGAGAGGGGCATGAGAATGGCTGGAGCCAACAATCAAAAGGGATGCACCCAAGGCAGCCGTCCTGAGGAAGGCACCACAGAAGGCCCAAGGCACCCAGAAACAGAGCGGCTCCAAGGCCCAGCCTACAGCCTCAGCAGGTTCAGCTCTGCTTCCTGTCCCCAGGCCGCTGCCAGGCTCTCTGTATCCTCCCAGGCTGGATGGAGTCCAGGGAGAAATGAAACAGCTGGGAGAGGCCTGAAAGGGCAGGCCATAACCCAGGACTGTGCACTTCACAGTCGGTACCAACATGAGCCCATTAGCTTCTCCCCCGGGAGGGATCTCCTTTCGCAGGTAAGAAATTGAACTCCGTATCATTTCTTGGTGGGACCATAAGAAAAGACAAGAAAGAGGCAGAGGAAAGAGGCAGAAGAGGTTGAAAGGCAGAACCAGGACTGGACCCACAGCCCCACTGCTCAACTGCCTGAGCCTCAGAACCATATCAGAAGCCAGAAATGTCTATTCTCGGGTGCTGGCACACATGCCAGTCAGCCCTACCTGGTCATGGGGCGTGGGACCTGAAAATTGGAATGGTCTTGCTTACTGGGGCAGTGCCTGTTAATCCTCAGACCTGGCTGAGGCCAGTCATGCTGGCCCCCAGCCCTAGTTCACACAATTTATGGAAAATATCTCCCTCTAGGCACTAAGCCAAACCACGTCCAGAAAACAGGTAACTAAAGGGGCAGAGCCCAAGGAGGGGCTGGCCTTTTTGCCAGGTGACCAGAGTGGCTGACTGTATGTCCATCTTGGACAAGGAGTGATGGGCTCACCTCATGGGAATCACCGAAAAAGGTGAGAGTGCAGGTCCGCAGAGCCTCACACATGGCTGTTCACAGTGCTGTGCTACCAAGGGCCAGACACAGGTGACCCTGAGGTCCACCAAAGGGAGGAGATGTTGGCAACTCAGACATCACCACAAAGGCATGGTGTTCAGAGAAAAACCGCCAGCACACAAAACTCCAAAGCCTGTCAGGGGAGCCAGACACAAAGTCACCCTGGGCAAAGCCATCAACATGGACGTCTAGAACAGAACCTGATCACTGCAGTGAGGCCTCAGGGCTGCCTGGGGGTAGAAGTTGAAGCTGGAAGTCAAGGTGACCCTTGGTGAGGGTCACCTATAGGAGCGCAACTCTGCATCTTCCTATAAGTAAATTATGCCCCAGTTTTAAAATGAGTGCTGCTTACAAGACCGAATCATCTGGGCAGCAGCCAAAGTCACTCTAAAAGCATCCATACCTCAAGATCAGAGGCAGCCATGAACAATGTAGCCTGATGCTAAAAGAGGAAAACAGCTCGTTCTCACATTGAATCCCACAAATCCTGACAGGTGGGCAGCTGGGGTCTCCTAGGTGAGCCTAGGACTGGCCATCAAAAGCTGCAGGAGCAGCTTCCTGGAGCCTCTGGGAAGGACACCACTGTGGCAGGAGGGTGATGGGGCAGAACTCAAGCTCCCACATAAAATAACTTTCTGGTGGGCTGCCAGACCCTGTGACATCCCCACTGGGTCCCCATCAGGCCACATCTCAGAGCCACGGTGTCACCAGGGGTTAAGGGGTCTGCCATGGAAACAGCAAGGGCAGGCAAGCAAAGTGCCAGCGGCTACCCCCAGGACTTTTTCTGTAGAATTCCCTCAGTCCAACACCACCCTAGGGCAAGCGCTCTACCATTTCAGTTCACAGACACAGAGAGTGGAGCTAGGGGGGAGGCAAGGCACAGATACACAGTGTGGGCCAGGATGGCTCCTCACATGGTGAGTACTCTCATTACATGAGAGTACTGGTGGCTTCTCACCAGTACACTCGGGCATCCCATGCCTGGCACCAAGTCTGTGCCACCTCAGTAGAGTGCCTACTGAAGTGGCAAGCCCATACCTGGCTAGTGAGAAGTGTTTGGAAAATAATTGTGAGCAAACTAGAGGACAGGGAGAATGTGGAGACACTGCAGGGGGTGGTGATAGGCCCACACCACAACTGGGTGGATGGAGAGAGCAGGTCCAGTAAATGGAAAGCTGTCTCTCCAAATCTGCTGGGGAGGCTGGGGGGCTACAGGTTCTGGGGGCTAGGTGCTACAGGCATCTCTTCTTTACTGTTCCCTTCAGCCAGCAGGAGACATATCCCCAGGAATCCAGAGGCACAATGGCCTCAGCCTCACCCCTCTACCTGGGTCTGCCCTTGCCTCACGCACACCTCCAGAAAGAGGTTCTCTCCAGGCCCAGCCCAGGGCAGCTTGTGGCCCCGACCTGGCCAGGAGGGAGATGCAAGCACAGAAGCCGGCGCTATCACCAGCATATGGACAGGGCCTGGGGGCATTCCTGGACCCCAGTGTGGACCCAGGCAAAGAGATGCAGATAAATACTGTAACTGTGGAGACAGATGCAGAGTGACAGTCCACCTATGTGGGCAGGGGAGGGTTCAGATCCCAAGCTGCAGGGACAAGATGGGGCCTCCAAACTTGTCTTTCCATTGGGGTCTTTCCAGAAACACAAAAACTCCAGCCTCGGAGTCCCATCCTGAGAGTGATTTGATCTGTCTGAGTGTGGCCGGTGTTTTGAAAGTCCTGAAAGCTCACCAGGTGATCCTGGCCTACAGGAAATTTGATCATCACACTGGCTCTTGCAGGTGCTTGCAGTGGAACCCACGTCAGCTGAGAAACCAGAGACCTGTTCCCTGCCAGGTTCTCTGGGTAGGGATCCGCAAATAGCCCAAAAGGACCCCCGTAAGCACTACATGAGAGACCTCAGCTTACCATCCTCTACCAGCCCTTCCCAACCACTCCCAACTGGGTGGAGGTCTTTAAGAAAGACCCCAGACCCCTCCTTGATTGTTCAGAGGGTGTTTCTTGAGCACAAAGGTGGTCATGTTTGAAGGCAGCCTGGGAAGAGCTTGGCTACTACTCCAAGGAAACAGGTGAGTGTGATCTCATTTGATCTTCACAACAGCCCTGCAAAATAGAAACGTTCACTACACCCATTTCACAGGTGAGCAAACAGGCTCAGTGAGGTCAGATGATTTGCACTATAGGCACCATATGGCTTCTCACCCCCAAAACCACTTTTTTTCCTTATAACAAAGTGGTACCCAGATCTGAGGTGTCCTGGGAGAGGTGGTGTATGCTGGGGAAACAGTGGGGCAGAACAGAAGCCGTGGGCACATCTGCACACACCCTGCTTGGCAAACAACCTTATCCATCAGACCACCATGCTAAGGGCCCATATCAATCCCAGGCCCAAAAGGAGCACAAGTGTGACATGTGCCATCCACCAGCCCACCCTTCCCACTGTTATTTCTGGCCTCAGTTTTTCTTCAGAATACCTATGCACTGGTTGTGGGGATCAGAAGACCAGGCTGTGGTAGTTGTCAACACCCCAGCGCACCCCCACCCACGTTCATCCCATCACCAACTGCTCACCCCAGCTGCCTTGGGCAGCGTCCAAACACTAAGCTACTTTTAGAAAACCGGGATCTACTCTTGGGCAGGAGGGATTTAGCCAGAATCGAGCACCATTTAGAAAAGATTACACCCTAATTGCCTCAGCGTCAGTAGACAGGCTTTTGGCCAGCTGAGCCCTGTAGCTGGCGGCGGTCTCCACAGACTCTGGCTCTGCTGCTCAAAGACACAGAGGCCAATCCTGGGGCCTGGGGACAAGCCATCTTCCGCAGCAGTTGACTGCCTTACACAACCCTCCATTCAATGGCCTGTAGTCAGGGCAGGAGGGGCAGCTGTCCAGCTCCCATCTGTCCCAAGCCTCAGAGGATGGTACTAGATTAGGTTGGAAACACCAGAAGAGCAGCCAGGTTGGAGTAGCCAGGTTTTCTCACTTCATCTCTAATCTCAGCACGTTTCCTCAAGTTATTACACCCATTTTAGGAAGGGACACCCAACAAGCGTCACAGTCAACAAGTGCCCAGAGACTCTTAACACAGGCTGTGACCCCTTCAAGTACCCAGAACTCTGCAGCCTCGAAGACAATAATGGAGCAAGAGAGTGGAGCCCGTGCAGAGGCAGGCATGGCTACTCACACGTGCTCAGAGAAGGGCTAGAGGGTGGAAAGGACTGTCAACAGCTACAGCCAGGGTAGGGGAAAAGGTCTCAGGGAACGAGTGTACCCCACATGGACATTAGGCTCATACATCCTGGCAGGATCAGTCCTGGGTGCCCTGAGGGACTGATTACCACATGCCATGAGGAGCTCCTACACCTTAAGTAACCTATAACACTGACTATGAAAGGAGGTGTGAAGCTGAGGCTCAGGAAGGGACAGCCAGGACCCTGAACTAAAGCCAGATGTCTGGTCTCCCAGCCTCAACTCTCCACCCAGCACACCTGGAAGATGCCTAGAGGGGTGAGGCCTATGGGATATTTCCTGTGCTATCTGTGACACACAGAAACATACACACGCGGTCCAATCCATCACAGCAAGGGCACAAGGGCCCAGGACCCACCACTCCTGACTCATCCAGGATGCCATCTGTAGAGACTGCCTGGTGCCATTTCGCAGCCTAATCACAAGAGCACCAACACTGTTTCACGCTGCAGCAGCCACCATGCAAACCACAACCAAGGAAAAGGGCAACCTCAGGACCTGACCCGCCACCCTGCACCATTGGCCAAGGTGCACTTTCTCTCTGAGCCTCGCTGCCCCATCTGGGTACTGAAAACAGAGGCATTCCAGATTTCAGTCAGCATGAGGATGCCACTGTGGAGGTGAGGCAATAATACTAAGAAAGTATGGGAGGAAAGAGGTATGTACCACAAGGAGCAACCATTAATCCAGTGGGCTCCTGCAGAGCTTTCCTGAAGCTGGGGAACAAGAGGAGCAGGTGTGAGGAATCAGGCAGGCATCTTGGATGGAATCTGGCCCTAGCACCCAAGAAAGGACCAGACTTGGGGGTGGTAGCAGGCAGGAAAGGCACTCCTGGAGGGTGGTGGGCACCTGAAATGATAGCGGAAGCATCTGAAACCCTAGCAGCCAGTCCCTGCCCATCGAGCAAGCAGCTGGTGAACACCTGAGAGGAACTCCATCCCAGCTCTGACCAGTAGCTGCCACTGCACCCCTCCACTAACTGTTCCCAGGGTCAAATGCACAAGGTAGTAAGTTAACAGACTGCAGGTGGTTAACCAGGAATTAAGTCAACCCTAACTGAGCTGAACCCAAATGGAAAGTCCTGTGGACCACCTTAATAGATAAGGACACAAAGACATGGCTAGAGACAGAGAGAAGCCTCACAACTCATCCTCTATCAAAGAATCAGACCAACTATATTAGTGATTTTTCTTTTTAACCACGTGCATTCTATTACTTTTTCTCAAGATTAAAAAAAAGGGGGGACCATCATTGATTGATGGAGACCAGGACCAACTCCGCAGTTGCTGACCCCACTCAAGTATACAGTCACAGAAAAAAACCACAGGGCTCAAGAGAAAGATTCGTTGGTGACACATAAACACACAATCAAGACAGCAGGGTACTGGCAAAAGGATAATTGCATAGATCAGTGAGACAGAAAATGGAGTTAGAGGGCTAGTGGCAGACCCACACACACACAGCCAACTGATCTTTGACAAAGGAGCAAAAGCAATTTCATAAAGTATACTCCCTACAATAAATGGTTCTGGAACAACTAGGTATCTAAACTTCTAAATAAAAACATAGAAAAAGAATCTATGCAAACTTGGGTTTGGTGCTGATCTAAACTAGAAGCATGCCCATAAAAGCATAATGTCATTAAAATTAAAAACTCTGCTCTGTGAAAGACACTGTTAAAACAATAAAAAGAAAAGCCACAGACCAAGAGAAATTATTTGCAAAGAAAGACTTGTATCCAAAATAAAGAACTCTTAAAACTCATAATAAAAAAAACAACTCAACTTTAAAATGAGCGAAAAATCAGGACACTTCACCAAAGATGATATACGGATGGCAAATAAACATATGAAAAGATACTCACCATTATAAGATGAGGTGAATGCAAATTAAAACAACGATGAGATACCACTACACACTTATTAGAATGACTAAAACCCAAAACACTGACAATGCCAAATGATGACAAAGATGTGGAGCAACAGGAACTCTCATTCACTGAGGCTAGGAATGCAAAATGGTGCAGCCTCTCTGGAAAGCAGCTGGCAGTTTCTTACAAACTAAACATACTCTTAAGCCTACAATCCAGCAATCACACTCCTTGGTATTTGCCCAAATGGAATGAAAACTTATGACCACTCAAACACTTGCAGCAGTTTTATTAATAATGCCCCAAACTGGAAGCGACCAAGATCCCCAGTTTAAAGAAATAAACCTGTGGTACAACCAGAAAAAAAATATTATTCTGTGATTTAAAAACGAAAAAAGGGCTATCCAAACACATAAAAACACAGATAAATCTTAAACACATACTGCTAAGTCAAAGAAGCCAGTGTGAAATGGCTACATATTGTATGAGTCCAGTTATGTGACATTCTGGAAAAGGGAAAAACTATGGAGAAGGTAAAAGATCAGTAGTTGTCAGGGGTTCATGGCAAGAGAGTGTTGGATAGGTAAAGCACATCTTTTTTAGTAAAACAATTCCATATAATACTTTAATGGCAGATAAATGACTGTGCATGTCAAAACCAGATAACTTTGTATCTCAAAGAATGACAATTGATACAAATTTTTAAAAATCATTTAGGAGATCAATAGATCCTAGGATGGAATGTAGACTGTGGTCAATCTAATTGTATTACAAATAAATGAAACTACCTCACTGAAGGGGATGAGTCATAAGGTGCTTATTTAAATAACTTATTTGGAAATAAGGAAAGCATATAAGACCAAAGCAAAAAGAACTGCACATAAAGACTATACTCTAGTTGATAAACTGTTTTCCAAGGGGGTTCAGGTCAACAGTGCAGATACTACTGTGATGAGTGCTGAAACAGAGCAATCATGGAACAGTGGCTGATGGGGAAGCCAGGTGTCACTGCTAGAGAGACAATGTTACAGATAGCAAGGGAAGGTGGTAGGAACGATCCACACGGTAATGGATCAGAGCTGGGAACTCAAGTTCCCCTTAATATACATATGGGTGGCTACACCTAGAAATGTTTAGATCTGTGTGTGTACATGGGCTAGATACACACATCTACCTCCTGGCTCTATTGCCTGAGAGGGCCTTAGAAGCAGTGACACTCCATGGCTCCTTGGAGAAATGGGTGATTCCAGGACTGTTTTGACAGGACAGGCCTGGAGCATCCTATAGTACTGGAAAGTAAATAAATGCTAGGGAAGGGTAGGGAGGAGAGGGGAGGAAAGTAAATCACAATGACAGGTAGCTCAAAGGTACACAGGAGCCAAATGAAAGAGCTTCCAGGGACCTAATCTGCAACAAGTTGAGCAACAAAATAAAGCGGTATTAAATCACAACCTAAATATAAAAATCACCCATGAGTTCATACCAATATAAATGAATTAATTAATTGATTGATTAATTAATTAATAGGGAAAAGACAAGTCTTCCTTGCAGAAAAATTCCAAATAATGTATGTAGATGCTCCCCGCTTAAGAACGGGAGCATGACCCTTAGGTAGGGCCACACAGTTTGAAAAGGGGGAAAGAGCATCTTTACTGTAGAGACACTAACAAGCACTTCAGTCAGGGATCAAGGGCAATATCAACAGGGAAAGTTACTGACTCCTGAGAGGATATGAGGAGAACAGTACTTCACCTCTGCGGTTCCTCCCCAAAACAATTACCCCACCCTGCGAGAAAAATATCAGACAAATCCCAAATGAAGGACATTCAACACAATACCCAACAAGAACTCCTCAAAGCTGTCAAAGTCACCAAAAACAATGGAAGTCTGAGAAATTGTTACAACTAAGAGCCTGAGATGTGACTAATTGTCATGCGGGATCCTGGATGGGGTTCCAGAACAGAAAAAAAGACAGCAGGTAAAACTAAGAAAATCTGAATGAAGTATGGGCTTAGTTAATAAAGACGCATCAACACTGGCTCATCAACTGTTACAAAATGTGCCACACTAACCTGTTAGTGACAGGAGAAAACAATGCAGGGGGTACACAGGAACTCTGTTTCACAATTTCTCTGTAAATCTAAAACTTTTCTAAAGCAGCTTATTTTTTAAAATTAAAATAAGTAGCACAGTATTACACGTTAAGTAATTTAAAAAGACATAAATGCTCTAACACATGGCACTCTAACTTTGCAAAGCCCTGAGGTTTGCTGATGGGCGAGGTGTCCCTGGTGGGAAAGTGGGCCTTCTTAAACAGAATGGAAAGTGGCACCAGATACAGGTGGATGGGTCAATGGGGGCAGGTTCTGTGTTCATCTGTATTCTGGAGACAAACATTGCACATAAACAAATGGTAAAATCTCATTATGCTCCACTGTTCCCTCAAATATCATCCACTCTGGAATAAATCCACAGTTCCAAAACAAGTACTATAGCAGAACTGACTGCTTCACAGAAGAAATAAAATCAAATCTGATAAAACACCATTTCTCCCTGACCATACTGGCCACATTGACAAAGTCAACAATACTAGGTGCTGGTAAGAATGCAGAGTTCCTCAAATGCTGCAGTAGTAGTCTGCCCTCCCTGACTGGGGTGAATATCCACAATCCCAGAATCTGTACCAGGTGATGAGGTGACAGGAGGGGCTTTGGGTTCATGACTGCAGACAGCCCGACTGGCGCACTCCCTTCCAGGGGCCAGTGTCCACTCTAACCACCCTAGGTCACAGTTCTACAATACCCAGTGAATCCCCTCAGGCTGGTGAGAAAACTTGGACCCCTACAGTATGTGCAGGATGGTATGAGGGGGAAGAAGAGAAGCTAGCACCTAGGGAATCCTAGGCAGCAAACATTAAGAGGCTGTAGATTGGGGTCCCAGTCCACCCTGACACCATCGCTGAGGGAAAAGCTAGTCCACTCACTGCCAGAGCTTCAGGGATGCACTAGCCTAAAACAAGGAAACCAAGGCCAAGGGAGGGAACCGCTCAGGGTTATGTTAAATGTTGCTAGCACACAGCATGAGCCATCAGCCCTCACTCACTGAACCCCAGCATCCCCACCTACAGAACAAAGACAAGGACAGCTCCTCCCTCCTGGTTCAGAGAGAGCTGGGCACATCTCGGCATCACAATCAGGACATACTTGATGGTGACCACGAGCCCCAGCAGGCACTGTATGGGCAAATAAAGGTGTAATGAACTAGATAGGCAATGTCAACCCAGCAACACAAGAGCCAGGCCATGCATCAGCTGAAAGCATCACTCTGACCAGATTTTTAAAAAAGAAAAAGTTAAGATATAAATGGGGTGCCAGGCATGCACAGAGATAGGGAGAGGAGCTCTAGGTTCCCAGCAGGAAGGCAGGATGGGCAACCACAGGACAGGCACACAGCTCTGTCTGTAGAGCAGCAAGGCCCTCAGCCAATGCACCAAGCAGACCCTACTTGGCTCCTGATGCAAACAGAGCAACCAGAAAGGTACATTTATGAGCCAAAGGCGAGAAATCTAAACAATGACTGGATAGGAGACAGCATTAAGGAATCATTGTTAACTTTGTTAGGTGTGAAGATTCACCTATGGTTATGTTTTATTAAAAAAAAAAAAAAGAGCTCATTTTCTCAACACAACACACCAATGTACGTACAAAGGAAGTGACGCAAAGAGAGAAGCTGCCAGAGCTAGAGCTGCTGGAGCAGGCAAGAGAACACACAGGCCAACCATGCTATTCTCTCTGCTCTAGTTATGCTTAAAACTTCCCCTAAAAGGTGAAGGAGGCTGTTCAGGAGGGAAGTAATGCATAAAAACTACCTTTTAAAAAGCAAACCTGTGAAATGCAAATCACAACAATTTCACATTATACAACAGATTGGAAATGCACAGTGCCTTCCGAACCCATGGAAACTTCCCAGTCTTTATCTGCTTCAGTGAAACCTGCTTTTCTGCAACTCAGAGGGTAACACCAAACTCTGTGTTTAAGTATTACATATGCTCAGAGCACTTGCTATTTTTTATGGTATCTTATGTATCTCACATACATACACAGGAAGAAAAAAGCCAGCAAGTAGAAATATCCAATTGTTCCCATGCTTGTCATCATCTTCATATTTGCCACAATAACAGACACTGCTCAATTCTACTTTCTGATGTTCCTAAAATAAATGCACAATTTTTAAACACGTTAAACTCTAAAAAAGAAGCTGGGCACAAATTCTTCTCAATGCCATCACTTGCCTGAGCCCAAACTATCTGCTCTACCCCAAGGCCCACCCTGCCCCTGCAGCCACATCTTTCAGTCCACTTGGCATGGCAGAACCCAGCCAGGACAGCAGGATTTAATGCCCAGAATGGGCAGCCACACTGGGCCCTCTGTTCTGGGGGATGTCTGGAGGAGCCACATTCTTAACACTGGAAAACACAGCCTGGGAGGGCCTCACTTATCAGAGTGCAGATCCTGGCCAGCCTCCACCTAAGAAGAATCCAAATCTTTCTTTAGCTCCAATGTGTGTAGTGGTCCTTCACCCAGTATACTGATGTGAAGAAACATGTCTGACTGAGGAGAAGCTGATATTCACAAGCAGTGACGGGAGAGCGACAGCTGAAGCCCATGTTAATCTAACCATGGCTTTCTTGAAGGCGGCTGCTCAGACCCAGAAGCCATAGCCACTGCCTGCCCACAGGCTCCAGATGCACTGACCCTTGCAGTGACCTGCACCACAGTAACCCATCCTGGCCCCAACAGGCAGAGCCTCTTGTTTAGGGCCACATAGCAACTCAGAGCCCAGGCAGGGTCCAATCCCTGCCTGAAATAAGTGTGAAAACCACAGCCCTAGACAGCACATGCAGTATCTTGCCTGCCCAGGCAGTGCTGCTTTCAGGCCACAGGCTCCTGAACCTGGCCTCCCTCCCATCTTACTTGCAAGAAAGCTCTGTCACAATATGCCAGCTCTGAGTCCAAGGCCATGCCCCAGTGATGTTGAGGTGCGGCTGCTTGTCACTCAGGCCCATGGAAGGAAACAGCTCAAGTGATGAAGAAGTCTCCGGCATTTTAAATGTAGAAGAGCCTTTAAGATTGATTCACAACCCCCACCCAACAACACACACTATGCCCATGGGACAGAGGGAGTACCCACAGTAGGCCCTGGGGTCATCACTTCTGGGTACCTATCGCTGCCTCTTCTGGCTCTTGACCCCTGGAGACAGGGCTACCTTAGCACCTCCAGGATTCCCTGGACCCCAGCTTCCATCCCAATTCAGGCTTCTTCATGCTAACTGCAGAACACTGCACACCCCAGCTCCGAAAGGCCCTGGGACTACCAGAGCCTCCCTGGGCACAATGGTTCTGTGCTCCAAGTGCTAGGTTGGTATCAGAGGAGCAAAAGAAGCCCTATAGGCTTTAACCAAAATCAGGACTCTTCCTGCCTGGAAGTAAACAAACACTCAAGGAGGCTGGGCCTCACACAGAGGCCTCCAGTTGCCCATCCCTCCTTAGCAGGTGCCTGCCCTCTCAAGACAGTTTGCCTGCGCTCACAGCCTTCAGTGAAATGTAGCCTCCCACTGGCCACCCTGGGACCCTCCTCAACTGTAGGCACAAACCCACTCACCTAGGCCCGCCATCCAGCTCCCCCCACCCCAAGACAGTATTATCTACAAATGCCAGGCAGAAGTACAGGCAACCCCATTGGCAGTATAATTTGTTAGTAACTGAACCCACTTTAATTTAACAGTTTTAAAAGAATGAAAATGGTTTACACCTCTATACAGGAGATAATAAAAGGACCCACAATACTATCTATTTAAGTCTTTATTTTTAAAATAAGAGTTAATATTTTCAAGTATGACATTAGCCAAAACTAAATAGGTTGATAAGAGCCTGTGCTGGCATGGGTGTGAATGAACTAGTGCAAGCTTTCTAGCATCTACTGAGACTGATGCACATGCCCCTAGCTTCTACCAAAACTTCCCACACACAATGGGGGAAACTAAAGTTCAGAACAGTGGGAGAATGTGTCCAAGACCATGTGGCCAATGTGTACAGGAGCCAGGAGGTGACACCAAACTAAGCAAGTGCTTGAAGAATACCTGCAGAGACTGACATGCCTTCTCCTGATTTCCCCAGGACCCACCCTCCAGACACACCCCCACAAAAGAGCCAAGATTCTTGCATTGGCCAAAATGTTTGTGTCCATGATAGTAAAGAGCAAACAACTAAAAGGTCCTTGAGTGACAAACAGTTCCCTCGGTTATGATCAGTCTGGTCCATTCTTACAGCAGACAAGAATGCAAGCTTGTGAACAAAGAAGAGGACAATGAGTGCTGTGGGCAGTGAGTGGCAAGCTCCATCCAGGGAGACAGAATGGGGTTGAAGATCCTCGCACTCCATATTCTCACAGCCCCTCAGCCTCCCTCTCTTGTGGGTGTATCCCTCACCACCACCCTATACCAAGATGGGGCCCTTGCAGGAGGAGCCACCCCTCTTGCAGATCCAGTGCCAACCAACCCTGGCTCAGCCAAGATACCGATATCTACTGACAGATGACAGGTCCGAGGGTCAGTGAGCTGCCAAGTGCCTCTCCCCACCCACCTTGCTTACTGGTGCTAATGCTGAGCACCTACTCTGCCAGTCATGGACTTAAGCACCCATGTGGATTTATTTATTCTCTCCTCCTCACTTCAAAAGAAGGGCTCTACTTGTCTTCCCAGTGAGCCATGGAGGCTTTGAATAGTCCATACCTACCTGAGGCCACTGGAAGTCTTGGCAACAGGTAAGCAATGGGGGAAGCTGTTAGCATGGATCCCAAAACCAAGGCCCCAGAGCCCACAGGATGGTGGGGGAGTCAGGTAAAGAAAATGCACACTGACAGGCCACACACTGATGACACTTTTTTCAAATACAGATCCCCCAGAATGACACTTCTGAATAGGTAACATTGCAGAAGGAGAAGCTAAGGCCCCTGCAGACAACCACATCAGCAAGGTAGGACCTGGGTCAAAACCCAAATGTTCCACCCAGATGGCAACATCTTCCTCCCCAACCCCCACACAGGGCTGGGGAGTCAGGAAGGACTGTGAAAAAATCTAGTGTTTAAATCACTGAGAACTACTTCATGGAAGGACTGCCCAATTCTCTCGCTGCTAGGCTCTCAGGCATCCTGGAGATCTGCCCTCCTCAACCCCGCGTGAAAATCACACAGGCCCCTCTGTGACACACACAGACCTGTCACCAGTCCCAAGGAAGGGCCTGGGAGGGTGGCCAGGACAGGAAGTGGGCGGAAGAAGCACTACATCCCAAAGTAATCAAGGAGTACTGTCAGAGAGCTGAGCCTGAGAGGGACACTGGGGGATCCTGGCCAGCAGCGATGGCCACATGCAAGGCGGGCCCCTGTCCCAACCTTTTCCTGGCCTGGGGACAATCACAGAAGACACTGAAACCACTGAAGGCAGCTGCGTCCAGAGAGAGGAAGTGATCTGCCTGAAAGTGATGCAGGACCAGACCTAGCTTTTTTCCTGCATCCATCCCACATCCTCATCCCCCCTCACCCAGGAAGCCAAACACCGCAAAGAACCACCCCCCGCGCCCAAGACCTGCCACCAGAAACAGACACGGCCTCACAGCAGCCTTGACCCGCAAAGGCAAGGGCTCTCTAGTACACACGCAGCCACTACACCTGAGGCCCGGGTCCTCTCCTGGGCAGGTCCTGAGTGGGCCCACCGCCCGTCGCAGCGCCTCCGGGCTGGTGGTGCACCCCAAGCCTGGGCGCCCTGGCTAATCAGTAGGTACAGTCCTGGGTCAGAGATCCACCCGGGGGTCGGCCGGGCCCAGTTGAGAGATGGGCTCTGGGGACCGACCGACCCGAATGAGGGGTCGGTACTGGCCGGGAACGCCAGAGGGAGTAGCGGTGGGCACCCACGCTCCTCACCTCCTTGAGCTGCTCCATTTCGCCACGGATGGCCTCGTAGTCCACCTCGAGCTCCTCAAACTGCAGCTTGAGCTGGTGCTTCTCCTCGAGTACCGCCAGCCCGTATTCGGCCGCCTGAATCTTCTCGCGCGTTGTCTCAGCCAGCTCGTGCGACAGTCGCTTCACTTCGGAGCGCAGCCACTCCGGCTGCGCCTCCATCACCAGCCGCGCGTACTCCTCTTTCCTCGACGTACTGGGACATGTGGACGTGGCCCGGCTTCCGCGCGCTTTCCCACCGGGACTTCAGGCCGGTAACCTGTGCACTTAAAGCCACCGCCCAGCCCGGACGGCGCCTGGGGCCGCCCGCGCAGCCGCAGGGCGCTCCCTGCGCGCGTGGCACTGTGGGTGCCGTAGTCCCGCCTGCGCGACTACAAGGTCCATTGAGCCACGGGCCCACCCGCCCCAGCCCATGATTGGCCCGGGCCCCGCGACCGGCGGCCTCTTCTCAAGTCTTCGACTCTGTCGCTGCCGCCCGGGGCATTGTGGGTGTCGTAGTCCCGCCTGTGCACAGACTACAAGGCCCGTCATGCCCCGCGCCCGCTCGCCCACCCTCCGGCCGTGATTGGCCCGAGATACCTTCGTCGCGGAGCCGGAAGCACTAGTATTTCCGGTGGCCGCTCCCGGGGCCAGTGACTCGCAGGCGGTTTGTGGTACGCTGGACCGCTGGGGAGGATCTGCCTGTGCACAGCAAGTGGAGATTCGACCTTGGTTCGTGAGGAGCCCAAACGTCTGGGGACAGTAAACCAGCAAGTGTCGAGTGGGAAAAATGGTCAACCATTTCTAGTAAACACGGTTGACCAGACCTGTATTCTGAGAGAAATGGCAGCAGACAAAAGCACGCAGATTGGGGATCGCTAGCGGAAGGGGCGCCTTCGCCCCAACTGATTAACACATGCTCCCAGCGTCTTTCCTAAGAATGAGATATTTTCATGTGCAGCCCACTGATCTGATTCAGGACATGCCTACACTGACGCCGCCCTCAACAGCCGCTGTTTCATTCCTGGACCCAACCCTGGATCACGCCTCACATGGCTGTCGTGTATCTTTACTCTCCATTTGGGAGATTTTCTTCCTCTTTGTCTTTATGACCTTGACTTTACTGAAGCATACAGGACAGAAATGTACATATCGTTGTGTCCTCACGGTTAGATTAAGCTATGCACTTTGGCAAGAATATCACGGTGATGCTGAGTTAGCGTGTATTTTGCATTACTCAGATCGCTACTGGCTTTTTCTTTGCAATTATCCAATGAGGAGACACTTTTGAGACTATGCACTCTTCAAACTTCTAAACCACTAGTTTTCATTGATATTTCTTGCCCAAATGAATTACGATACTATTCTATTTCCATCATTCCTTCTCCACTTACTAGCTTTGTATTACAGAGAAAATATTCCATTCATTATTAGTATAAATCAGTGGATTCTTACTTTACAAAAGGAGTTTATAATCTTTTATTCTCCTTATTTACTTATTTGCTCAAATAGCAAATTTAGCCAGTGGAGACTACTTCCTTACTTTTGAGTACTTCCTTACTTTCTAGCATAAGTTGTTCCAGAATCATCTTGTACTCTGTCCCAGACCTGGAATCAGCCATTTCACCAAGGAGCCCTGATTCTTTTTAGTGGTTTAATGTTTCATTTGTATGAGAAGAATGTCATAATTTTACTTGTGAAAGTTTAAGTTTTAGGGCATTCAACCACAGTAGGAATAGGATGTCCAATTAGCTTGGGGATGTCCTGATTTCAGCGCTGAGAGTCCCAACTCCTAGGAATCCCTGAGCACACCTTTCAGCCCAAGTGGGAGAGATACTAGGGAAGAGAAGAAAGAAAAAGCAAGATTTGTTTAAGCAAGTTTAGCATAGGAGGAAGGAGCGATACTTCAAGAATTGGTGGCTTGTCCATGGTCACACAGCCTCAGGGGCAACATCCCCTTCTGACCCAGATTGGCCAGAACCCCCACTCCCATCCCTTCTTATGGGGCTGGCCTGAAGATGGAGGGGAGGAAGGCCGTGGGAATTTAGGGCAAGCATTGACCATGGAGCTTTAACTTAGGGACAGGGTGGTGGTAGAAGAGAGACAAACAGAGACTCTTCTAGATGCTAGAGATGGAGAACCTATCACTGCCACTGTGGACTTCCTGTAGGCCATCAATGTTAGACCCATAAGGGAGGAGTCATGATGTGTGACAGTGTTGGGTAAGGGGCATCAGGGAAGCATGTCTTAAGAAGGTGATGCCTGAGTGGAGACCCAGAGAACGTAGCCAGTCAGGCTTCCACAATAGGGAAACTGGTTAAGAAAAGCAGAGCCACTCTTTGGTCCCACAGAGCCCCTAAGATGGATAGCTACTGTTGTGGCCGCCAGCCCCCAAAAGACACACGGACCACTGGAACTCGGTGAGTTATAGGAAACACTCTTTATTTAGCCAGCTGGGTCTGCCAGGGGTACGCAGACCTCAAATTAAGCAGCCCCGAAATGTAGAGGTACAGGGTTTTTAAGCCCCAAATCCCATTCTTCATTCTGTCTAAACACAAAGGACTATCTTCTATTCACTACCTGTCCACTCACAGGTCAGGTGCGTAAGCGGGGTTACAGAAGCAGAAAGCTTGTTTAGAATATTATGTTCCTATGGGTAACAGCCTATATTCCCATGGACACAGCCAAGCAGTAATTTTCCTGCAAATAATACATTTCTAGCAGTCATTTTTCAGCCATTAGACTACCTGACCTGCATTATCTCATTGAGTCTTCACAACACCCCAAGAGGTGGGAATTAGGCTGTTTCCTTTGACAAATGAGGAAATAGACTCAGGGGAAAATCCTCAGTATTATCCTCCAACTTCTCACACCCCTCATCTGATTCTCAATCTGATGGCAAAGGACAGACCCAGCCTCAGTCTCCTGCCTTCTCAACTGCCCCTCCTTGGCCTGAGCCCATTGCCTCCCACCTAGACTATTGCAGCCATCTCCCACTGGCTTCCCCGCCCCCACCCCGCCACTGCCCCAACCTGCCTTTTGTCTCACAGCAGCAGAGGGTTCCTTAGACCCAAGGCAGGTCACACCTCCTCTGCTCAAAACACTTTGAGTACATTCAGACTGCTATAAAAATAATATAGACTGAAAGACTTTTAAACAACAGACATTTATTTCTCAAGGTTCTGGAGGCTGGAAGTCTAAGGTCATGGTGCCACAAGATTCAGAGTCTGGTGAGAAACCAATTCTGCTTCCACTGCTGCTGTGTCCTCACTTGCCAGGAGAGGTGAAGAAGCTCTCTGAGGTCTCTTTTACAAGGCTACTAATCCCATCATGAGGGCTCCACCCTTATGACCTAATCACTTCCCAAAGGCCCTACTTCCTAACCTAACAGCATGTCCTTGGGGGTTAGGATTTAACATGAATTTTGGAGGGCACAAAGCTTCAGACAATAGCCCCCTCCCAGAGAGAGGCAAAGCCTACTTATTGCCACTAACCACAAGGCCCTACCCAGCCTGAGGACTGGCCCTCTCCTCTTCTAAACTCTGGGCTGTGCTTTCCTTCCTGGCTCCATTTCTTGTCATTTCATCCTATTCACCTCTGCACCTTAGTCTCCTCTGGAATGTCAGCCCCAGGAGGGTAGTGCCCATACCAGGGCCTATAGCCAGAGGCCCATGGGGGCTCCAGGCTCAGCTGTTGGAGACTGGGCTGCCATCACCATCTCCCATTCCCTGGCCCCCACCCTTCACCAAGAAGGGACCACAGGAGAACAGGGGCAGCATTGGAATAGGGAGATGCCAGGGAATGCCTTCAGTGTCCACTCCCTGTCCCACTCCTGCCAAGAATGATTGGGTGACCCTTAGCCTGGGGGCAAAGGAAAATATCATCTTCCCAGAGATCAATCTGCGCTGCCTTCATAAGCAGACTCCAGCCTTTCACTTCTCCTGACCTGAGTGAAGGGGCAGGATACTCATGTACACAGGTGTCCAGGCTGGGACCTGGCTTGGTTGTGGGCACTTTGGCAACCTTGCAACTCCCTTCCTTGCTGTTTCTTCAAGAGCTCTGAGTGCTCCTGTGAGTCCCTCTTCCTGGAATCTTGTCTCCTTTCTGCCCATGGCTATCCGTTTTTGGGCTGAGTTACAAAGCCTTTCCTGTTAGGTAACGGCCTGCCCAGGTGTACTTGGCTCAGTTAACAGCACAGTGAATGGCATGGTGTCCCGCACATATACATTCTGCATGCCATAGGATGAGTCTTTGGCCCAAATATCATTTACTCAATAAACTTCTCTATGCCAGGCCTTGTGGAAATAAAGACCCCAGCATACATACTGAGCAATTACCCTGTTCCAAGACCAATGCCAGACAGTTTGCTTGCACTCGCCATCTCTTGTAAGCCTCTCAAGTTCCAAAGCAGCTATCACTGTTCTCATTTTATAGGTGAGCAAACTGAGGCACGTACCTTATATGGGAGAAGCCCAGAATCTGAACCAAGGTGGTTGTGAATCCATAACCTTGCCCCCAGCCTTCCCTGGAGGCAACAGGACACAGGCCTCAGGGGCTTATAGGCAGAGGAGAACAGAAATAACTGGCTAACTTGGCTGATGCACCCAGAGCACTCAGGAGGTCTCAAGAGGCAGCCTAGGTCTGGAGGACTCAGGACACATTACAGACTGGATGGCAGTGGGCTGGTTCCTGCAGGATGCTCAGTTGTTTGCAGGGCACAGAAGGTAGAGAAGAGCGTCCCAGATAAGCAGAGGTGGAATCGTGGATGAGCAGAGCCTACAGGTGGGTGGGGGACAGGAGGAAAATTCAGGGCATGATGGAGTGTGCATGTGTATACATGTGTATGTGTGCATGTGCACACACGCATCAGGAGGTTATGAGGAGGAGCTGTTGGCATCAGATTGTAAAATTCTGTCCTAGCCTAATACCTGCATCATCAATTTCAAGCCAATGTTGACTAGATCCACTGGGTGTGTTACCAGTTCCTGGAAGCAGGAAGGTGCTGAGATAAATTTTGAGGTTTACGATGTTTATTAGGGATCAAGGCCTGTGGAAGGAAAAAGGAGCAGTAAGATGGGGCAATAGAAGAGACTAAAATTCACTGTAGACCTGACCGAGCCTCGCCAGCCCTATTCAGATTTCTCACCTGCCATGTGGAGGCTGCAGTCAGCTTGGCTGGGACAGGTTCTGGAGCAGTGACTGTTACAGTACAGTGTAGCACAATGATTTCAAGGTGCATCTGTATTATAGCATGTATCAGAAGTTCATTCCATTTTATGGCTGAATAATATTCCATTGTATGGATAAACCACATTTTATTTATCCATTCATCTGCTGATGCATACTTGGGTTGTTTGCACCTTTTGGTTATTATGAATAATGCTGCTATACACATTGGTGTACAAATATCTGTTTGAGTCCGTGCTTTCAATCCTTTTGAGTATATGCCTAGGAGGAAATAACTAGATCATATGGTAACTATGTTTAATCTCTTGAGAAACTGCCATACTGTATTTTCTATTTTTAAAATAATTGTCGTTCGAATGGGTGTTAAGTGGTATATTATTGTGATTTTGATTAGATTTTCCTAATGAATACTAATTTAGATCACCTTTTCATGTGCTTATGGGACATTGTATATCCTCTTTAGAGAAATGTCTAAGTCCTTTGCCCAGTTTTAAATTGAGTCGTTATATCTTTGTTGTTGAGTTGCAGGAGTTCTTGATATATTCGATATATTCTACCTATTAATCCCTTATTGGATATATGATTTACAAATACCTTTTCCCATTCTGTAGGTTCTCTTCACTTTTTGGAAATGCCTTTTGATACACAGAAGTTTTTAACTTTGACGAAGTCTAGTTTGTCTACTTTTGTGTTTGTTGCCTGTGCTTTTGGTGTCATATGCAAGAAATCATTGCCAAATCCAACGTCATGAATATCCCCCCTAGATTTTCTTCTAGGAGTTTTATAGCTTTATCTCTTAAATTTAGGTCTTTGAACCATTTTGAGCTAATTTTTATATATGGAGTAAGGTAAGTGTGAAACTTTATTCTTTTGCATATGGTGTATATCCAGTTTTTCCAGTGCCATTTGTTAAAGAGACTGTCCTTTCACCATTGAATATTCTTGACACCCTTGTCCAAAATCCATCAACCTTACATGTGAATGTTTAATTCTGGGCTCTCTATTCTATTCCATTGGTCTATATGTCTATGTTTTTGCCAGCACCACACTATTTTGCTTACAGTAGTAGCTTTATAATAAGTTTTAAAATAGGGAAGTGTGAGTCTTCAAACTTTGTTCTTTTTCAAGATTGCTTTGGCTACTCAGGTTCTCTTGAGATTCCACATGAGTTTGGGGATGGGTTTTTCTATTTCTGCAAAAAAATGCTGTTGGGATTTTCATAGGGATTGCCCTGAATCTGTAGAATGCTTTGAGTAGTATTGTAATTGTAACAATATTGTCTTTCAGTCTATGAACACAGAATGTTTGTCCATATTTATGTCTTTAATTTCTTTTAGCAATGTTTTACAATTTTCAGTCTATAGGTCTTTTGCCTTTTTGGTTAAATTAATTTCCAAGTATTGTTTATGCTATTGTAACTGGATTTTTTTTTACAGGTTGTTCATTGTTAAGTGTATAGAAATGCAACTGATTTTTTCTCTTAATTTTGTATCCTGTGACTTTGCTAAATTTGTTTAGTAGCTCTAATAGGTTTTTTTGAGTGTGGTGGGGGGTGGAATTATTTGGGTTTTCTATACATAAGATCATGTGAATGTTCTGTATCTTGCTGTGATGTGTAACATCAATATGCACGTGATAAATTGCCCAGAACCAACACACAGTGAATACATGTAAACCTACTGGGATCTGAATTAGATGGGTAGCTTGTATCAATACCAGCACCCTGGTTGTGATATTGTACTATTGTTATAAGAAATATAATATAAATATAAACTGAGAAAATATGGTGTGGCTTTTAATTTGATGAACAAGGCCTTAACTCAAAGTGCTTGTTTCAATCAGAGATAAAAGAAACTAATAATAGTAAAATTATACATATTTGTACATGAAAAATTATATAGAGAAAAGTAATCCCCTCAAAGAGATATGCAAGCATATATTTCTTTTCCCTTTAAAAACGACAGTTTATGGTACACATGGTTTTCTATCAGCATATATTTTTATGGCTGTATATACATGGTATAAGTATTCCATACTTCTACTGTGATAGACATTTAAGTCATTTCTCATCTTTTACAAATATACCTGGGCAGCAGTGATTATCCCTGCCCATCATCTCTGAGGCTTGCATAATTCTTTTGTTCCTGGAAGGGAGAATTTCAATTGGTGAAAGATGTTGAATTAATATTGCTACAGACATTCAACAATATAGCTGCTGTGATGGGGGCTGTTTGGATGCCATTCTCAGTCCAGTTTCTTACTGATGAGTGGACATCTCCATCCCCTGGACTTTCCTGCCAGGATTTCACTTCTGTCATTAGGTGCCTGGTGGCAGGGGGTCCTCTTGCTTGAGCCAGGACAGTTCTGGAGGGGGCATCCAATTGGGACAACAGTCCAACAGTCAAGATTGTCTGCTAGAATCTCTCCTCCTCCACATGGTTCCTTTAGCCCTTTGAAACTCTGACATACTCCATAAATTTGCCTATAGATTAAACACAATCACTACAAACATTTCAGCTGGCTCTCCTGCCTTCTAGAAATTGATAAATGCTATCGAATCAAGAGTCCAGAAATTAACCCACATATTTGTAGTAAGTTGATTTCCAACAAACACTCCTGGAACAATGGCAAATCCATACACAGAAGAATGAAGTTGGAACCCCATCTCTCACGAGATGCAGAAGTAATTGGAAGTGCACCAAAGACCTAAATAGAGGAACTCTTAGAAGAAAACATGTGTAAATCTTTCTAATCATGTATTAAGCATAATTTCTTGAATATGACAGTAAAAGCAAAAAATAAATTGGACTTCATCAAATTTAAATTCTGTGCTTAGAAGGGCAATATTAAGAATATGACGGGGAAAAAATCTTTCAAATTAATATCTCATAAGGGTCAAGCATCCAAAATTCCCTGAGCGCAGGTTAACTTGGAGTCAACCTGCAAGACGCTGATGTCAGTCCCGGGCTCAGGCTGGCGTCCCGGCGCCCTCTGCTGGCAGCTCTCATCTCTGCACCTGAGGATCCCAGCTGGGGCAGGGCCTGGGGGAAGAGTTCTCACCTGGGGGCAGGAGAAGGCAGGGTTTAAGAGACTGGAAGAGGAGGGTATCAGGAAGGAGGAGAGGAAGAGGGAGGGAAATTTTTCCATGCACAAACACTGCACCACCACCACCACCAAGTGTCTTAGCTTACGCTCCCATAACAAAATACCATAGACTGAATGATTTAAATCACAGACATTTATTTCTTAGAGTCAAGTGTCTGAAAGTCCAAGAACAGGGTGCCTGCATGGTGGGTTCTGGTGAGAGAGCTCTTCCTGGCTTGTAGACAGCCATCTTCTCCCTGTGTCCTCACATAGCTGAGAGAGAGACAGAGAGCTCCAGTGACTCTTCTTATAAAGGTACTAAACCTATTGGATTAGGGCCCAACCCTAGTTAGCTCATTTAACCTTTACCAACTCACAGACCCTGTCTCTAAACAGAGTCACATTGTGAGTTAATGCTTAAACATGTGAATTTTAGGGGAACACTGTTGTAACTGCCAGTCCCCGATAGACACACGAACCATCAGAAATCAGTGAGTTATAGGAAACACACTCTTTATTCAGCCAGCTGGGTCTGCCAGGGGTACACAGACCCCAAATTAAGCAGCCCCAAAATGTAGAGATACAGGGTTTTTAAGCCCTAAATTCCATTCTTTATTCTGTCTGAATACAAAAGTCTATTTTTCTTCTATTTACTACCTGTCAACCCACAGGTCGGTTGTGCAAGCAGGGGTACAGAAACAGAAAGCTTATTGTTAGAATGTCATGTTCCTATGGGTGATAGCCTATGTTCCCATGGGCAATAGCCAAGCAGTAATTTTCCAACCAGCACATTCCCCATTGGCCTTAGCAGAAAATCAAATCCTTGATTCTTCATGTGGAATTTGTTCATAGCCTCTATTTTGTAATACTAACAGTTTAATAGAATTAATTTTCTTCCTTATATAGGCAAACAAGAAATTGAAAGGTCCAGCTACAGCAGATAAAAGGGTTGTTAACCATGGTGACCAAATAAACATCCTATGAAATCAGTTATTTGATTCTAGTCTCTGTTTTTCCCTGGCATCTAAATTTCTCTGTACTAGTAGTAAGCTTTCTCTAATTATTTCAGAGTTATTGGCATAGAAGCAACAGGTTTCACCTAAAGCCATATTGTTCTAAGAATAATAAATCTAAACCTCTTCTATTTTCGAGGACTACTTCTGCTAGTGAATCGACTTGAAGTTCTAGCCTGCTGAGGTCAGTTAGTTTAGGGGAGTTCCTACCCTAAACTGACATAGTAAGGGGGTTTTGGGTTTAGGCACAACCAGCAATCTTGTCCTATGTCTGGGGTGGTCTTATTTAAGACCGTGTGTATTGTCGTTAGCAAAGTATTAATGTTCCTTCTGGTTCTGGTTGTGGCTGGTCTAACGCCTGGGCTAAAGAGGAAAAAAGGAAGAAACAGAGGGTCATAGTTATGTATGCCTGAGCTTAGTCTTAAGGGCCCGTCTTCCTGAGCTGTCCACTCTTGTGCTGCCTTCACATGGGAGTGATGAATCATGATGGGATGCCATCTACTTTAACTGCAGTGGGCATCATCAGGTAGACAGTGAAGGGTCCTTTCCATTTGGTTCTAGTCCTTTGGAAGTGAACTTCCAGATCCACACAGAGTCCAGGCTGAAACTGATGGGGAAGTCCATCCCCCGGGGCTGAGTGGGCAGCACAAACCCAGGACCAAATCTCCTTCTGTACACTTGAAGGGCCTGTAAAGACTTAAGTAGACAAGGTTACATAGTTCTGCCTTTTTCTCATCTTCTATTCTAGGTACTAAAGGTGGGGGTTTTCCAAAGAAAATTTCAAATGGGGTGAATCCATTAATAGATGGAGTACACCTGGCTCAGAGAAGAGCAAAGGGGAGAAGTTCTACCCAGGTCCCACCAGTTTCTAATCCTAACTTGACTAATGTCTCTTTTAGTCCGATTCATTCGCTCTACTGGCCCGAACTTTGGGGCCAGTAGGCGCAGTGGAGTTTCCATTGCAAATTTAGGTAGCTAGCCAATTTGTATTAATACCTTTGCTATGAAGGCTGGCCCATTATTCACCCTAAATTTCCAGGGAGACCAAATCGAGGGAGGATTTTTGTAGTAGTTTCTTAGTAACTACTAAGGCAGTCTCTTTCCTGGTGGGAAGGCCTCTACCCATCCTGAAAAGGTGTCTATAAAAAAACTAAATATTTGTAGCCCCCATAGTTGGGGTTACCTCAGTGAAATCACTTCCCAGTGGTCCCCTGGATAAGTTCCTCTTTCCCTATGCTAGGTTCTTCTATCTTCCCTTCTTTGGATTAACTTGAGCATAAGCCGGGCATCATGAGGCAATCTCCTCTGCAGTTCTTCTCCCTTCGAACAAGTGAAAGTAGGGGTCTAAAGCTTGGAGCATCTAGTCTGCCCTAGGTGCGTGGTCTGGTGTAGTTGGTGGAGGAGAGTCCTTCCAAGGGCCCGTGAGAGCCCGATTTTTCCATCTGGGATTGTCCATCACTCCTGTGGTTCCTAGTGCTCCCTTATCTTGAAAATATATTTCTCTTCTACCATATAGGTCGGAGATGGAGGCAGTTCTGGTAAGGGACAATAGTCAGTAGATGTGGTGGGGGCCCCACTGGCCTTATGGCCGCTGTTCTTGCCTCTGCATCAGCTTGTTGGTTTCCCTCAGCCTCAGGACTATTCCCTTTTTGATGCCCTTTACAAAGAACAATAGCAAGAGCCTTAGGCATCTATATGGCTTCAAGTAAGGCTAAGATCTCCTCCTTGTTCTTAATGTCCTTCCCAGCTGAAGTCAGAAGCCCTCTTTCCTTGTAGATGGCTCCGTGTACATGTGCAGTGGCAAAGGCGTATTGGCTATCTGTGTAATTGTGACTGCCTTATCCTTTCCCTATCTTAGTGCCTCAGTAGGGCGATGAGTTCTGCCTTTTGAGCAAAGTCCTATGGGAAAGCTTGTGACCAGATGGTGCCAGTTAGAGTTACGACCACTGCCCCAGTGTACCTCCTTCTTCCTGCATGAGCTGCTCCCGTCTGTGAACAGAACTTCATTGGCTCAGGCAGAGGGGAGTTTTTGAGGTCTGGCCACGAGGAACACACAGCATCAGTGAAATCTATGCAGTCATGATGGGGGTCTTGGGGTCTGGGTCTAGCAACAGATTGGCTGGGTTGATGACAATAGCTCTGGATTTTAGCCATATGTTTGGAGTCATCCGGTGCCTCCGTGTTGTTGAACACCTTCTGGGCTATCTCAACAAGTTGAGACAGGTTCATCTCTGCAAAACCTTATTTTTGCAATTTACACCGGATATCAGGGGCTGCCTGAATATCAAAGGCTATATTAATTGCCTGCTGGTTCTCAGGGGCCTCAGGATCAATGGGGTGTATACCCAGTATGCTTCATTCAAGTAATGCTCCACGGGATTCCTGAGGTCCCTCCCTGTATAACTTCAGTTACCTTAGAAAGGTTAGTTGGCTGACGAGCAGCCATCCTAATTCCCCCAATTAGAATCTGGTGGTACTGATCTAATGCCATTCTCCCTGCCTGAGAATTGTGTCTGCAGTCTGGGTGGATGGAGGGAAATTCCTCCTCAATCTGTTTTCCTGCTTCCTCAATTCTCCTTCCTCTCACAGCTATAAAGGGCCTGTGTGATGCCCCTGAGGTGGTGCTTCTGGCAAGAGGAGAATGGTCGGGGTGGTGGTATTGGCTGGTGCCCCGCCCAGAGCGGGAGCAGGAGGCCCATAGGGGTTACCTGCTGGCCATCCGAGGAGGTGAGGCAATGCTGTTGGGCCTCTGTTGTCCTGGATTATAGGGTAGGGGAAGGTCACTGTTCTCTGGTGGAAATTGGAGGACTGAGGGACTGAGCTGTCTTGGAGATTCAGTTGCTGCATGTTTCGGGATGCCCACAAGTAAGCCTTGTGCCCTTAGAGAAAGGGCACACCGGTGAAGCAAAGGAGGGGGTTCTGAACAAGGTTTAACCATTGATCAATGTAGGGAAATTGATCAGGATGTCCTGGATCTCCCGTGACAATCTTCTAAACATTCCTCACCAAACCCCTGTCAAAAGAACCTTCCAGAAGCCAGTTTACATCAAAAGAGAGCCACTCAACTTCACACAATGTTCTTAGTCTGCCCAAAGAAAACTTTATGCCATAGTCAGTTCCCTCTATAAACCCTTCTTTGAAATGTCACAGGGGACACCCCAAGGGTGTCTTCCGTGAACTCGGGCTTACCCCCATCGCTTGCACAGAAAACACAAAACAGACACTCAGACGAGAACAATTACTGGGGTGTAGGTGGACCTGGAGAAGTCCTCCACCTACAACCTAGACAAGACCAAAGACAATAGACAGAACACGATAACAGGGCACAGGAGGCAGTGTCCCGCAGCCTGGCCACAGTCCGGGAGATATGACTGCTTCCAGTCTTTCCACGGACTCCCCAATGACAGAAATAGAAAGGTACCTTTTATCCAGACATCGAGGCCTCGGAGATTCCCGTCGGGACCAGGAACAAAGAGTGTGTCCTAAAGGTTGTGTCCTTGACAATTGCATTGACCCCATCACGGTATTCAAGGGCCCTGGAACATCTCAGGTTGGCCACCCCTTTGAATCTGTTACAAGGACAGCAACCGCTTCGGAAGCCGGTCTGGTCTTAGATCTCAGGGCCCCTCCCTGAGATCTTGCTGGGGCCTCCAAATGTTGTAGCCGCTAGCCCCTGATAGACACACGGACCACCAGAACTCAGTGAGGTATAGGAAACAAACTCTTTATTCAGTCAGCTGGGTCTGCCAGGGGTACGCAGACCTCAAATTAAGCAGCCCCGAAATGTAGAGGCCAAGGGTTTTTTAAGCCCTAAACTCCATTCTTTATTCCGTCTGAATACAAAAGTCTATTTTTCTTCTATTTACTACCTGTCAACCCACAGGTCAGTTGTGCAAGTGGGGGTACAGAAGCAGAAAGCTTATTGTTAGAATGTTATGTTCCCATGGGTGATAGCCAAGCAGTAATTTTCCAGCCAGCACACTACTCAAGCTATAGCAACAATAATAGATATCAGGAGATGTGCTCTTAGATATTCAACAACACACTCACCTAGTTAAAAAAAAAATCTCTTCTCTGTAGAATTTTGTGATTTTCTCCACCCTAAATTCCCCCACAGCCAATTTCAGCTACCTAAGGCAACTATACTGAATAGCCTTGGAGAGGCTCAGTAGCAACCATTATATGGTATTCCCACACACATGTTATTTAACATATAAATAACTTGAGAACACAGTAATAGCGAAATGTTAGCAAATAATTAAGGAAATGTTGAATCTTGTCACTTACTATAGTATCTATTTTATTTGTATATAATTGACTGTTTTAATGGAGGCTGAGTTTACAAGAGGCTCCAGCTTTCCTGCAAGTATAACAATGGGCTCTTGTAGCCAGTGTAGTTTAACTCCTGCTTGCCCTTATTCCATGCTATGGGCCACACACTGAAAACTTAATTACTATTGTTATTTTCATAATAATTAGTTTTCATTGTTGAGCACCTACTTTGTTCTAGATTATCTTAAAACTACTAGCATTTATCTCTTTTAATCCTTAGAAATCCTTATGCGCTAGCTATTATCACTATTTTTCAGAGGAGGAAACTGAAGTATAGAGATAGAGTAAAACAGTCATGAGTTGGAACTCCTGAGCCCTGGGATGCAGAGAGGGAAACCCAAACTCCCACTCACCACCACCCTACTGCCACCTAAACTGTTCCTCACATCTCACCTCACCTACAGGTCCTCCCGGATCCCCAAGTAACATGGCATTTCTGGCTGGATTTCCAAAGCTGTATTAAACACAACTGACCCTATATGAGTTTCCCATCTTTCCAAGTGCACACCCAAACAACTGCTGTGGAGAGCTGCGGTATTTCAGAGGCCCCAGGACTGGAATCATTTCCCATGTTGGAAGACTTCTATTATGTGAGTCTTGATGGAAAATGAAATTAAGAACTTCCAAGTATTGGAGCCCAGAGAAGGGGCAGGTCCAGGCTCTGTGCAGCTACAGTTTGGGTACTTGAGCTGAAATGTTTGAGATTTCAATAATAATTCTTCTTGCAAACTCTTTCCCATATACGCACTTTAAATTATGCCCATGGGTGGCTCCATAGTGTAGTGGTTAACACATCTGCTTTACACGCAGAAGGTCCTGGGTTCCTGCCCCAGGTGGAGCCACAGACCATACCCTGGGTGCGCCAGACTCTGGGTGTTCCAGTCCTCCTGAGTGCACCTGGCCCCAGGTGCATGCCGTGAGCGTGTGGGAAGAGATGCCCCACCTTCAGAGATCCAGGTCTTAAGGGGAAAACGGCAACATCCAAAGGTCAGGGATGGAAGTGGTAGGGGTGGGAATTAAAGAGGGAAACAAACAAACAAACAAACAAATAAATAAAGCAAGCAAGCCTATGCCTACATAAAATATATATCAACCCTGCCCAGTGGAGACAACCCAAGCCTCATCCATTTGCTGCATCCCAGTTCAGGAACTGTGGGTGATATGTGATCTTCTCAGTCAGGTCTGAATACAGCTTTTCAAAGGACGGTGACCATAGATAAAGTAAGAGTTTAATCACCCACAAATCCCCAAAGTATAATTATATAGATGAGGTTATAATGCAGGAAATAAAAATTACTCTAGGTGTTTCAAACAGAAAGGAGTTTAATTCAGGGAATTAGTTGCTTGCAAAATCATGGAAAGGACTAAAGAAGTCAAAGTCAGTGGGGCTATGGGTGGACCTCAAAGTCATACCATAGCAGCTCTAAGCTAGAGATCAAAAAGCTACATAAAACCATTGCCAGGGTCACAGCTGTCCACATCCATGAAGCTAGGTGAAAAGTCAGTGGCACATGAAATTGGGCCACTGCAAAAGTTTACATCAGCCAGAGCCTGCACATCACATGCTACCACTGCCAGAAGAATGGTACTGTCCTCCCTTTTACCTTTCATATCTCATGCAATCACATCTTATTGGCAGGCCCTAAGTCAATTAATCCAGAACTCTAAGAGCATAGGTCTTTGATAAATGTAGTTTTTAGCCTTCAAGACCTTGCAACACAGGAAGTAGAAGAGTAAAGTTGTAGAAATCAATGGTGAGTGAAAATAGAAAATATCTAACATTGCAACAATAGAAGATAATTCTGGCAACAAAAATGCTATTTGTATTTTGACATGACAAAGTGAGCAGGTCTACAAATCCTCCTCCCAAAAATCATCTATAAAAGCTGGGGAAAACTATCAAAACAGTCCAAAACTATGTCAGTACTTAGAAATTCACCAAATGCACACATAAAGCTAAGAAGTATTTATTCATAAAAACTACTGAAATTCAGATGCAACAGTAAAAGTCTGTGTTCTTGCTAGAAAAAGTTGTCATCACCTTTCACCACTATAGTTCAATAACTTGATTCCACTGCCAGAACTATCTCACTTGATTTGGAGTTTCGTCATTTAAAGTGCATCTCATTGGCAAGTGGTCAGGGAAGGTTAGCAGCTCTTCTAACAGTTCAGGACTGTTCTGAGCAATCAATGAACCAAAAGGAAAGTTGGGGATTTACCAGGGAGTTCCACGAGGTGAGAAAGCAATAGGGGCATTGATAAATTTGCAACATATCTCAAATTGACCAGGCTATGAACATATGTAGAGCAGGCTGAAGATACACATCTCAGGCCAACAAAGTATGACTTTATATGGAGAGATGCAAGAGATCCTAGTAGAAGGTGAAAGCCAGCATAAACTTGAAAGTTACCTGAGGTTAGAAGATGCTCCCCTGCCTACACACAGATCCATTAGCAGAAGTTGGAAGCCTCATTGGCTCTGAGCATAATCTGACTGACCTTTGGCTGAATTCTAAGCTATGCAGTCACAGGGACAAAACCTAGGAGGCAGTGCTTAAAGATAAAAATAACAAACAACCGAGCAGATATATCAGCAGCCGTATATTTCTGGGGTGACAGATTTCACAAAACAAACAAACAAACAAAAAACAACAATAATGCATGATAGGGAAACTGTAATCCAGAGTTGCTATAATGTATTACTTATTTAACAAAACATTATAAGATATGTAAAAGCACAAGAAAGTGTGGTAGTGAGTGGGGAAGGGGTAAAAAGGGAGTCAATAGCAATTGGCTCTGACTATCCCCAGATACTGGATTTAGCAGACAAAGCTTTCAAAGTAGCTATTATAAATAAATTCAAAGAGCTAAAGGAACCCAGGAGTGCATTATAGCAATGACCCAACAAATAGAGGATCTCAATAAAGATATAGAAGTTATACAAAAACCAAATGGAAATTCTGGAACAAAAAATACAATAACTGAAACTTTTATTAAAGGAGCACAAAAGCAGAATTAAGATGGCAAAATAAAGAAATGTAAAATTTAATAGGTCAATAAAAATTGTCCAATCTGAAAACAAAGAGAAAAAAAGATTGAAGAAAAATGAAGACATCCTCAGACGTCTCTAAGACAACATCAAGCGTACCAACATAAGTATAATGGTAGTCTCAGAAGAAAGAAGAAAGAGAAAGGGACAGAAAAATATTCAAAGATATAATGGACCAAATATCAGAAATTTGATGAAAAACAATCTATGGATATAAGAAGGATAAACACAAAGGGATCTACACCTAGACTACACCTAGATCTACACTTCATAGCCAAACTGCTGAAATTTCCCACCATCCTGTTCCAGTCCCACCTGGGACATGAATAATCTCTTTGTCCAGTGTATTCATGCTGTATACACTATTTGACCATTAGTCACTTAGTAGCAGTCTTGGTTATTAGATCAGCTATTGTGGTATCACAGTCGTTATGTTCAAGTAACCCTTATTTTACTTAATAAAATCCCCAAAGTTCAAGAGTAGTGATGCTGGCAAATTGGATATATTAAAGAGGAGTCATAAAATACTTCCTTTAAGTAAAAAGTTATGTATGTATAGGAAAAAACATAGTAGATATGTGGTTTGGTACTGTACGCAATTTCAGGCACCCACTGAGGGGACTTAGAATGTATACCCTGTGGATAAGGAGAGATGACTTACATCACAAATACCTCAGAAAAATGAGCAGGGAGATTCTTTAATGAGGCCACCCTGATACCAAGGCCAGACAAAGACATAACTAAAAAAAATTAGAATACTATCCAGTTAATCGTATTCATAAAATATTTCCAACCCAAATTCAGCAATTCATAAAAGGGATTATACACTATGACCATGTGAGAATTATTCTATAGTGATTATAATACCTGAAACATTAATTACTGTAATATACAGTAATAGAATAAAATATAAACATAAGTTTATCTCAGTTTATGCAAAAAAATAAAACATTGGGAAAATCCAACAAACATTCATGATAAAAACTTTCAACAATGTAGGAGTACATGGAAACTTCTTCAACTTCATAAAAAGTACCTACAAAAAAACCCTACAGCTAACACCATATTTTATAATGAAAAACTGAATGTTTTCATCCTAACATTGAGAATAAAGCAAGGAACTCTAATTCATCACTGCTGTTAAAGATAACACTGAAAGTTGTGCCAGTGCAATAAGACAAGAAAGTGAGGTAACAAGCGGGGAAGGGGCTGTGTAGGGGCATGCAGGCAGCTGGAGCTGGGGTGCAAAAAATTGATTCTGCAGGCTTTTGGTTGCGAAGAGTTTATAGAATGTACAGACAGGAGAGAAGGTTGTTGCTTTGCATCCCTGGACCCCTGCAATAAAGGTACCTGGAAGCGGTGGCAAGGCAAATCTGGCAGAGGAGACCTCTGTGTGGTGGGGTGGGAGGGCGGGGGTTTCCTACACTCCTGCAGGACATTTCTACAGACACCTCAGGTACTTTTCAGAATAAAGGGCATTAGAGTCATAAAATGCATTTTGAGGTTCAATTGCAACATAAAAGAAATGCTTACTTTTGAGAGCAGGAATGTTAACACCTTTTCTGTCTGTAATAGGTCTGTTATGATACCTTGATTACACCATTTGGTATAAAATAATAAATAACAAGAAAATGAAATAAATGACATATATATCAGAAAGGAAGAAATAAAATTGTCTTTATTTGCAGATGACATGATGGTCTACATAGAAAATCCCAGTAAATCTAAAAACAAATCCTAGAACAGATAAATGCATCCAATAAAGTTACACGATACAAAATTGACATACAAAAATCATTTATCTGTATACTAGTAGTTAACACACTAAATTCAAAATTTTAGAAAATGCAAAAGCTCAAAATAAGAAAATATTTAGGTATAAATCTAAAACATGCACAGAAATTTAATGCTCAAAATGACAAAATTCTGAAAAAAAAATCAAAGAAGATCTAAATGAATGGTGACATAACTGTATTTATGCTTGGAGGACTCAATATAATAAAGCTGTCAATTGTCTGCAAAGTGATATACAGGTTTAGGGAAATTTCTATCAAAATCACAGTAAGAATTTTTTAAGATATAGACAAGATTATTCTAAATTTACATGGAAAGGCAAAGGAACTAGAAGAGCTAATAAAATTTTGAAAAAGAAAAATGAATTGGGAAGCAATCATAAGAATTTTTACATAGCTATGGTAATCAAGACTGTGTGGTACTGGTGCAGGAATGGGTGCATAAATCAGTGGAATAGAAGAGATCAGCAGCAGCAGCTGTTCATCATCAAATATGAACAACTGATTCTTGACATAGGTGCAAAGACAATGAAGGAAGAATAGTCTTTCCAACAAATGATGTTGGAGCAATTGGATATCCACAGGGAAAAACAACAACAACAATAACAACCTTGACTTAAACTCACACATGATACAAAAAACATGAAAATGTCATAGATTTAAATGTAAAAGTATAAAAATTTTATAATAAAACAAAGGAGAATATCTTTGGGACCTAGTACTTAGTTAGGAGTTATTAGATATGACACTGAAAGCATAGTTCGTGAAGAAAAAAAATCGATAAATTAGTCTTCTACAAAATTTAAAACCTAGGCTCTGAAAGACAGTTAAGAGGATGGAATAGAAAAAGACAAACTAAAGACTGGGAGAAAATATTTAAAAACACATATCTTACAAAGGACTCATATCTAGAATATATTTTTTAAAACTTTCAAAATTCAACAGTTAAAAAAATCCATTTAGAAAGTGAGCAAAAGATTTGAAGAGATTTCACTGATGTAGATAAACAGAGGGCAGATAAATACATGTAAAGATGTTTGACTTCACTAGTCATTAGGAAAACACAAATTAAAACTACAATGAGATTAGTACACAGCAACTGACCAGCTAAAATAAAAACCAGTGATGTTACCAAATATTGACAAGTATGCAGAGAAACTGAATTTCTCTTTCATTTTTGAAGGGAATTTAAGAATGTACAAGCATTCTGAAAAATTGTTAAGCCGCTTCTTTAAAAAAAAAAACAACTTAACATGCACTTACCATACATAGTACTCCACAATCTTGTTTCCTGGGCATTTGTCTCAGAAAACTACTTCTTAAAAAGATGACACACAATGCAATATGCCTTACTGCTAAATTGTACACCTGAAACTTACCAGATTTTATTAACCAATGTCACAATAAATAAGTATGTAAATGAATGAATGAATGAATGAATGAATTTACATTGCTTTAAAAAAAAAGATCTGGTGAATCGATTTGGCATGTTTGTAGAAAACCCATTGACCACATGTATGGATCTATGTGTGGATTCTTGATTTCGTTCCAAGACGTTAATACCATACTACCTTGATTACTTTAAATTTATAATGTCTACAAATCAGGTAATTATGTTCTTCAACTCTGTTATTAGTTTTTAAAGTTGTTTTTGTTATTCTAGGTATTGTGTATTTTCATTTGAGTTTTAGAATCATCTTGTCAATTTCTACAAAACCCCTACTGGGATTTTGATAGGGATTGGGTCAAACCGTAGATTAGTTTGGAGAGAATTGAGTTGTTTGAGCTATGAACACAGTATATCTCTTCATGATGTAGGTTTTAAATTTTTCTGAGTAATGTTTTATAGTTTTCAGTACAAGTCATGCTCATCTTTTGTTAAAATTTTCCTACAGATTTCACATTTACGGCGCTATGGTAAATAGTGTTTAAATTTTTTTAATTTCCCATTTTTCATTGCTATTATGTACATAAATAATTGATTTTTGCATATTGATCTTGTATCCTACTACCTTGCTAAATTCACTTAGTTCTAATACTTTTTTTTGATTATGTAGGATTTTCTACAGAGACAATATGATGACTAAAAATAAAGATAGTTTTACTTCTTCCTTCTCAATCTGGGTGTCTTTTACATAAAATAGAAATTGTGAAAGCAGACATTCTCATATTGTTTCTGACCTTAGGCAGAACATTCAGTCTTTCCCCATTAAATATGTTAGTTATACTTTTTCATCAATGCTGTTTATCAGGTTGAGGGACTTCCCTTTTTTTCCTGATTTGCTGAAAATTTAAAATTTTCAGGAGGGCTGTTGTCAAATGCTTTTTTTGCATTATTGAGATGATCATATAGTTTTTTTTTCTTAATCTGTTAATACAGGAAATTATATTAATTGATATATGAATGTTTAACCAATCCCGAATTCTTGGAAGAAATCCTACTTGGCCATGATATACTATTTTTTTAAAACATATTATTCAATTCTCTAAAATTTTTTACAAATTTTTACACATTGTATGTTAGAATATATTTTTGAATGTTAGAATATATTTTTGGTGTCAGAATAATGGTGGCCTCGTGGAACACATTGGTTTACCTGTCTGGAAGAGCTTGTGTAGAATTGATACTATTTCTTCCTTAAATACTCATTTAGGTTCCCCAGTGAAACACTTTTGGCATGCAGTTTTGTTGTAAGGAAGTTATTGACTACAAATTCCATTTTTAAAATACCTATAGGGCTATTTCAATTATCTATTTCTTTTTGAGTAATATTCAGTAGTTTTATTTCATATAAGTTGTCAAATATATTGATGTAAAATGTTTTACATAATTCTTTTATTTTAAAAGATTTGTCAAATCTGTAAGGATATCTCCTCTTTCATTCTTAATATTAGTAATTTGTATTTTCCTTTTTACCCACAATTAGTATAGCCAGAGTTTTTTTCAATTTTATTCTCAGAGAACCAGTTTTTAGTTTCATTTATTTCTACTGTTTTATGTCTTATGCATTTCTGCTTTTTGTTGTTTTCCTTCTTCTGCACAATTAGTGCTTAATTTGATCTTATTCTGTTTCTATTTTTAAGGCAAAAGCTGAGTAGTTCATCGATTTGAGTCTGTCCTCCTTTTTTTCTTTTCTCTTACAAAAGTAGTATTATAAATTATCTGTGAGAACTGTTGATACTGAACCCCCCAAATTTGAATCTGCTGTGGGGATTTTCCCACTCAGTTCCTAACGTTTTATACTCCTCTTTTTTACTTTACCCACAAGTTGTTCAGAAGTATAATGTTTAGTTTCCAAGAATTTGGTTATTTTGTAGACATCTTTCTAATATTTTGTAATTTCTAAGGTAATTCAGAGAATATACTTGGTATGATTTAAATTATTTTAAATTTATCGAGACTTGCTTTATAGCCCAGAATATGGTCTATCTTGGTAAATGTTCCATGTGCATTTGAAAATAATGCCTATTCTGCTGTTGTTGGGTAGAATATTTTATAAACATCAATTAGGTCAAGTTGGTTGATAAGATTGTTCAAGTCCTCTATGTCTTTACTAATTTTCTGTCTACTCATTCTTTCAGTTAGTTGTTGAAAGAGGGATGTTGGAATCTCTGATTACTATTGTGATTTGTCTATTTCTCCTCACAAATTTCAATCTGGTATAATTTTCTTCTGCTTGAAAAACTTCAAAAAATATGTCCTGTATCACAGGTTTGCTGAAGATAATCTTTCAGTTTCACTATGTCTGAAAAGGTCTTTATTTTGCCTTAGGTTTTGAAATGCAAGTGCTCCTCAACTTATAATGAAGTTGTGTCCTGATAAATCCATTGTAAGTTGAAAATATTATAAGTTGAAAATGCATTTAATACATATAACTTACTAAACATCATAGCTTAGCCTAGTCTACCTTAAACATGCTCAGAACACAATATCAAAAAAAAATGCTGGCAATACAGTACACTGTAGAATATTGTTTATTTACCCTTGTAATCACCTGGCTGACTGGGAGCTGTGACTCACTGCCACTGCCTGGTATCATGAGAGAGTATCATACCATATATCATTAGCCTGGGAAAAGATCAAAAATCAAAATTCAAAGTACAGTTTCTAAATGTGTATTCCTTTCGCACCATCATAAACTCAAAAAATCATTAGTCAAACCATAGTAAATCAGGGGCTGTCTGTAGTCTTGCTAGTAATGGAAATATAGGTTGTTAACAGTCATTTTGGTCTAGAAACATTAAACATATATTTTTTCCATTCATACAGGGGTAACACACTGTATTAAACACATAAGGTCTTATTTACATGAGTTTGATTACAGAAACTAATAAAGTAGTCTCTAAATTATATATATGTAGGTTGACAGCTCCACCCTTAGCCTCCAGTACTTTAAAGATGTTGCTGTACTGTCTTCTGGATTGCATTGTTTCTAAAGAGATGTTTATTATCAGTCTAATCTTTGTTGTACATATGTAATGTGCCTTTTTCTTCTGGCTACTTTTAATATTTCTCTTTATCACTGATTTAAGTAATCTGATTATGACATTGTTTTCTTCTTTTCGTGTGTGTGTTTGTGTGTTATGGGGTGGGGACTGAGTGAGCTTCTTGGGCCTCTGGGTTTAGACAAGGGTTTCTCAGTCTCAGTACTACGAGACATAGTGGGGCTGTCTACACATTGCAGGGTGTTTAGCAGCATCCCTGGACTCTACCCACTGGATTCCAGTGTTACTCTCCAGTGTGACAACCAAAAATGACTCCAGACATTGCTAAATGTCCTTAAGGGCAAAATCACCCCCAGTTGAGAACCACTGGCTTAAAGTTTTTATCTGATTTGAAAAATTTGGGGATGTTATTTTTTTAATAATAGTTCACTTCTCTCTCCTCTCCTGCAGACACTCCAACTGTATGTGTATTAGCCTGATTAAATTTTTCTCACAGATCACTTATGCTCCATTAATTTTTTCAGTCTTTTTCTGTTTCACTTTGAATAGTTTTTATTGCTATTTCTTTAAATTCACTCATGTTTTCTTCTGTGTTGTCTAATCTGCTGTTAATCTCATCCAGGGTATTTGTCATCTCAAACATTGTATTTTCATCTCGAATAGCTCAATTTGGGTCTTTTTTTTTTTTTAATTTCCCCTATCCCTGCTAACATGTTCAATTTTTCCTGAACAAATGGAATACAGTTATAATTCTTTTAATGTCATTATCTACTAATCCTAATATCATTTTGGGGTATACTTTTATTAAATGATTTTTTCTCTCTCATTATGGTTCATATTTTCCTGTCTCTGCACCTCCTCTGATTAGTGGGCAGGAACTACTCCTAGCCCTGCAGATCTTTGGTGATTGTTAACTTAACTCCTCTCTGGTGGTTCTTTCACCAATCTCAGGTGTCCTCTCCATGCTCTTACACTGCTCACACTTAATTTTGTAGGGTCACCCTCTGTAATTTTTCATAGTTCTCTCTCCATTCATCTCTCTTCTCTGGCACTCTCTACCCTGTGAACTTTTGTGGCTTGGGTCTCCCCAGACTCCCAGCTTCTTCTTCTCAACTCAGATGTACCACCTACTTCTCCTGGAGTTGCCTCATCCCTCTGCATTCTGGATGTCCTGTCTAGGCAATGAGCTAGTCATAGGTCTAGGCAGGGTAGGTGTAGGTCTTCCTTTGTTTCCGCTCTCTCAGGGGATATTGTCCTTCATCACTGATAGCCAATGTCAGAAGACAATTGTTTCATATACTTCCAGGTATGTTTCATGTACTTAAAGCTGTGTCACTCTGCCCTGGAAGCAGAAATCATTTTTTAGGCACTTAGTTTTAACTTTAATTTCTATATCACTTTTTAAAACCATTTTCTTTTTCTATTTTTAAAAGTGTTTATAGAGATACAGCAGCTAAGCATAGTTTTGAAATTATAGACAGTTTAAAAAATCTCACAGCTTTAGTTACTTTTGTTTTTATGTCTAAAAACAGCAAGAGGGGAGTGTCTAATTATAGCATAACTTTGTGTAGGAAATAAATTGTGAGTGTTCACTTATCATTCTACAGAGTAATATCCCCATTTTCAATGTCTAACTTATATAAAGGAATTATAAATGAATTCTGTAGTAATGTGCACCTTCTTTCCTAGTTGCACACTTCTAACATTCTCCCTAATTATTTGTGTGATGTACATATGGTTGACCTTACACAAATAATTTTGAAGTGGATCATGAAGGGAGAAAGTAAGACTTGGTTCTGTATTACTTTAAAACTACAAACTAAATGTTTATTTTTAAGCTAAAATAAATGTTTTTGTGTGGGTTTTAATATATACAATTAAAGTATTACTCATTTTTGAAGACCACAAACATGATAAGAAACAAAAATATATCAAAGAAGCAGTCTTTGTCATACCATTTTTGGATGATAGGTAATGTTCTGTCTCCCTCTCCCCGCCCTCCCTCTCTCCCCCCTCTCTTCCTCCCTCCCTCTCCCTTTCTCTTTGTCTTTTCCAATTACTTAGTTTTTACATTTTACAAGTTATCTTTTCTGCCTAGATTTTTGAAAGTAGAGAAAAGGTGAAGCTTCTAATTGGAAGCTTTCAGGTCATCTCACTTGCTAAATATTGATAACAATAATAATGCATCACATGGATCAAAACTCAATTCTTTCAGTTTCCATTTATCCAGTTAGTTACCAATTCGTATTGCTTCCACCTTTGGACACATTCTCATCTGTCCCTTTAGGTTCTCATATCTTACTGGAATGACATGGGGGCCTCTTGAAGCCACCTCTTTCAAGGCTTGGTTTCCACATGTATCCCATAGTTTGGGTTGCAAATGGTCCCACAGGACACCTTCTTTGCCCCCTCCTGATACAATGTGGGCTGTTTCCCCTAACCTCATTCCCCCCTCTCTGAGTGTGTGGGCTCTTTGAGTGTGTGAGTGCTGACCATATACTTGTCTTAGTACCTTAGCACATGCTGTCCTCTGAACCTCTCTGTTCCTTTCTTATGTTCATCTGCAGCTGTTACTAAAGGAGGAAAGATTCGTCTTTTTTGAGTGTAGTAGAGGCGCATTGACAAATTTTCCGTAAAGGGCAAGGTAGTAAATATTTAAGGTTTAGCAAATCACAGGTCTCTTTTGCAACTACTCAACTTGATATTTTAGTGCAAAGTGGCATAGACAACATGTCTATGAATGACTGTGGTCATGTTCCAATAACACTATTTCTAGACACCAAAATTTGAATTTTGTATAATTTTTGTGTCATGAAACATTATGCTTCTTTTAACTTTTTTCCACCATTTTAAAATGTAAGAATCATTTTGGCTTGTAGGTAGTACCAAAACAGGTAGCAGATTGGCTTTGGCCTTGGGATGTGCTTTGACAAATCTGTTTTGGAGGAAAAAGCATTTGAAAGAGGAGTGAAAACAGAAGTATATAACTACCTGCCAAACTCAGAAAGTCTCCCCCGAGAGAAATAATTGACAGCTCTGACCTTATTGAATGCATTCAGAATATTTGTGGAGCCCACAGTGTGCTGACCACAGGCTTTCCTCCGCTACTCTAGTCTCCACTGCTGCCTCCCCAGCCAGCCCACTGCCAGAATCTCCTGCTCTGCCCCTCCAGACCTTCTCCACCCAAAGCTACTGTGATCCTTGACAAACAGAAGTCAGGTGGGATCTGCCTGCCTTATAGATCTCAATGTCCCCACTGCTCTGGGAAGGAATTCCAGGGTCCTATCCTCACAGAGGCTCTGCCTGGCCCGGGTCTGCCCCCAAACCCTGCAGCACTCCAGTTCACCAGCTGCTGTGCGCTTGGGGACACAGATGGTGTGTTGCTCCAGCAGGATGCTTGTCCAAATCTTTCAGATGATTCTTCCCACCTGTCCCACTTACATAGGACCCCTCTCTGCTACTTCATCCCCTTTCCACCTGCACGCATTGGAGAGAGGCAGCACTGAACTTCCCATGCTCTCTTGTGATTTAAGGACTAAAACTAATCAATCAGGAGTGACCTGCAGGGCCTCAGGGCCTTTGGCATGGGGTTGGCATGGGTTTCTGCTCTGAGCATCATGGTGTGGGATACACTCAATAGCATCACCCTCAGTCTATCTGGGGAGTCTATAGACTTCCCAGGACTGGCACTGGGCACAGGATGGCTCAGTGTGTACCTGGTGAATGCATGTGACCCCCGTGGATGGGGGCCCCTCTTCCTGGTAGAAGGACTGCCAGTGAATAGATCTAAGGTGATGAAGGGAATTATTTATTGAGCACCTGCTGTGTACCGGCTGCTTTAGGAGGTGTCCTTTATAGTGATAGTGATAGGTCATGGGTTCAGGAAGCATGTGGTCCCCACTTAAGGGGAATGACTCAGAGGGAGGGGCTGCATGGGAGGATGGGCCCCTCCACAGCCCACCCACAAGCAGGACAGTAGGGACAGGAGTGGGATGGGGTGCTCACTGCCTTGGGCGCCAGGCCTTCCATATGCCAGTTCATTTTCTCATCTGAGCCTCCCATCTGCCTGGGCCACCCAGTGAGAGGCAGAGCCAGGGTAGGACCCCAAAGGACTTCACTTGGCCTCGGAACTGGTTCATTACTTTTCTTTTCACCTATAGTCATAAAATCAGTGGATTTCTGTTTTGGCCTCACAGAGGGGCATGTCTGTGTTCTAGCAGGGAGAGCAGGTGTATACCTCTCCTGTCCTTAGGACTCCCGTAGTCACACACCTGACCCAGACACTTGAACTGGGTATACAAAAATTTGCCCCTGTCTCCAGAGTGCTGCCGATGTCACTGGCTCTAGTTAGCTTCTCCACAGGTACTCGTGGCAACCCCATGGGTAGGGTGGGCGGAACACATTTGACAATGGGGAACCGAGGCTTTCTTAAGGCTGCCAAGCTCATGGATGGAAGGCCAGGGCTCAGGTCCAGGGGCCTTTTGACCACTGGGCAGTGAGACTTTGTTACAACTCTGTGCATGGAGTTAGGATGAACTGTGAGTGAGACAGACATGGTCCATGTTCATGGCCACACAGTTCCCCAGCAATGCTGACAGTGCAGGCAGGTCTCAGAATATCTCCCTGTGGGTCCAAAACCAGGCCTCAGAATCTGCCTTAACACCACACTCCAGCCAGGAGCTCTTTGCAACATCTTTACTCCCTATCCCTACCCCTCCTGGTTTTCTTGCCCCTTCTTCCCCCTCTTCCCCTCCTCCAGCATGGCCAGCATCAGGAGAAGGCAGAGCCTCATCCTCTCAGCCCCTTTCCTGCTTCCCATCAGGGTAGGGATAAAATTAAACCTTGCCTTGAGTTCCAGTCAGAAACATTGTGTTTTCCCTCAGTTCTCACTCCAGGCTACCCCCCACCTCAGTCTCTGCCCTTGTCCCCTTGCCCTGTGCTGCACTTTCCTGTAGCCTGCTGGTTATGCCCTTGTCTCTTGAGGCTCCTTATTGTCCATTTGAAGTCTTTTAAACTTTTGAGTTATCAAGTTCTTCCTGCTTAAAACCCACAGGGCTTCCCACAAAAATGACAGAACCCAGCCATTTCCAGGCTGACAAGAACCTGTTGCATCTGTTGTTCCCTCAGCCCTTCCCATCCTCTACAGTTCGATGCCTCCCTCTTTCCCACATTGCTATTACCTTCCCTTGGTTTACTTTCTTTTTTGAACTTTCAGCCTTCAGAGCCCTTCTGATTTATTTACTTATTCTATCTCCCTCAAAAGAATATGAGCTAAACCATCGAGGTCAGGGACCTCTTCTATCTGGTCCTAAGAATACTCCTGTGCCCTATATCTTGGCATAGGGCTAGTGATGGTAATGATGGTGATGATGGTGATGATGGTGGTGGTCGTGGTAGTGGTGAAATGATGATGGTGATGGTGATAGTGGTGAAGGTGACAGTTGTGGTGATAGTGATGGTGATGGTAATGATGGCAGTGATGACAAGAGTAGGAGATCCTCCCAGGGCAGACTTCATGCTCAGTACTTCTTTAGTACCATGATACCCTCATGCTGTCTGCTGGTATGTCCAGTCCAAGTGGATGGAGGGATGGGAAGGAGGCAAGAGAGGTGAAGGTAGCCCAGAATTGGGGCCCTAGGGAGGGGAGGAAGGGGGATGCAAGAAGACCTGGAGGGATTTTCCTGCCAAGGCCAGGCCCCATCTCTGCCCCTCTCCATGCTCTCTTCCTCTCATGCAGCGCCCTCCTTCCCCTGGCTGATGAGGAGAGGTGAGTCTTTATAGGGTTGAGGGGAAGGGACCTGTAGAAATTCAGGGTGGAGGGGTTCAGTTGGCACCAGGACCAGAGGACCATTGAGGAGGGTGAGTCAGGGTGGGGAGGGGTTTCATATTTGGACCAGAGGCAGGTTCATCTCCTGGACCCCATGACCTAGCACATTTTGTGACTTGTCTGAATGATGCTCTGCCTCCTAAAGGTTGTGTGGGTCCCCAGGTAGGTCAACACACACGGAGACTGTCATTCTCTGGAAGGACACCATAGAAGAGAGTATCCCACATGGATCATTTCTGGCTCTGGGGCTGAGACCACCACAGGGCCTGGGGCTAGGGGCCTATAAAGTCAGGGAACCCTCACCCTCCCACACTGACTATCCACCTGGATACAGCCAGAATAACTGATTTTCTTAGGCCATGGGGTCCTCTCAGAGCCCACATTCTGGGGACAGAGACTGGGAAACAAGTAGATAAGGCTATGCTGGGCTGTGTGGAAATGAAATGGACTCTAGGGGGAAGATCAAGGGTAGATGGGAGTCAGAGGGCAGCTCCCTGCCAGTGGCAGGGAAAAGCAGGTTGGTTGTGGCAAGACTGGGGGCAGTAGAAGCAGATAATGACAATGACAATTGGATGTGATGTGGACCATAGTGCAGGAAAGAGTGCAGCTGCCCTCATGGAAAGGAACAGACTGTGAAGGAAACAAATAAATAAAATTAGATCAAATGTCATAAATGCTAGGAAAATAAATAAGGTGAAGAGGTCAGGATTTTCAGGTGGGCAGGTACAAGAATGTTCCTGGGAGGCCTCTGTGAGGGGATGCCTGTGAGCTGACACATGTCACATGGGGGCTTTCATACCCTGAGGTGAGGCTAGTTGGGGGGACAGCAGGAGGGCCAACATCACTGGAACAGAATGGGTGTGTATGTGTGAAGTAAGTCCCAGAAAAGAAGGGCAGGGCATGGCTGAGGCCAAGTCATTCAGGGTCTTGTAGGGCCACAAGTGAGGAGGGAGCATTTTATTCCAAGTGGCATGGAAACTGTGACAAGGTTTTGAGGAAAAGAGAGCATGTTCTCTGTTTTAAAAACATCCCACTGCCCACCTTAAGAAACTAACATTAAATGCAAAGCAAGCAGAAAGAAGGAAATAATAGATTAGAGCAGAAGTATAAGAAATAGAGTATGTAAGGCGCTTTGTCAGAAAATGGCCCTTAGGCTGTTATCTTTCATAAAATTTGGGCTTTTGGTTGGCCATGAGATGTCCATCTCTGCAGATAAATTCCTTCTTGAGGTTCACATCAAGTAAATCTTTCTTCTCAGGGACCACAATACTATGAACAACTCTATAATAACACACTAGACAACCTGGATGGAATAGACCAATTCGTAGAAAGACAACAACTACCAAAACTGAGTCAAGGAGAAATAAGAAATCGAACAGACCTGTGACAAGTATAGAGACTGAATCAATAATGAAAACCCTCCACCTAGAACCTGAACCTGATGGCTTAACTGTTGAATTCTACCACAATTGAAAGAAGAATTAACACTAATCCCTCATAAACCCTTCAAAAAATAGAACAAGAGGGAACAATTCCCAAATCTCCCTCTTACCAAAATCAGAAAAAGATAGTGCAAGAAATAAAAACTACAGGCCAATGTCTCTAATAAGTATAGATGCAAAAATCCTTAATAAAAAAACTAGCAAAAGGAATCTAGCCGCTATTTAAAGGATTATGCACTAACACTTAGTTAGATATATCTCAGGAATTAGTTCAATACTCAAAAATCAATCAGCATTCAGTCAATCCTCATTATTTACAGATGCCATATTTGCATATATGATTACTTGCTAAAATTTATTTGTAGCCCCCAAATCAATATTTGTGTCACTTTTATGGTCATTCACAGAAATGTGCAAAGTGGCTGAAATCTGAGTCGCTGACATGCACATTCTGCACTGTTCTGCCTTCCTGTTTTGGCTCATACAGTAAGCTCTCTTTTGAAGTCTATTTAGTGCCACATTTTTAGCATTTTTGAGCATTTTTGGTGTGATTTTTCTATTTAAAATGCCCCCAAGTGTAGTGCTAAAGTACTGTCTAGCATTTCTAAGTATAAGAGGGCCAAGATGTACCTTACGGAGAAAATACTGTGTTAGATAAGTTTCATTCAGGAATCAGTTATGTGCTAGTTGCCAAGAACTCATCGTTAATGAATCAAGACTATATATTAAATAAGTTATCTCTAAATAGTCTGTGAATGAAAAAGGGGCTCTGTAATAAATCGGTGATTGAAAATAACCTCATTAGGTGATCTGATCATAAATTCCTAAATGGGCAGGTCATGGTGGGTAGTCAGGCACTAGGCCTATGACTTATTTGATAACAGGTTTATCTTGGCCTTAAGCAAGCCCTGAGCATTGTTCCTGTGCATCTAGTCTAATACATCTTTGAAGCGCCCAAGTAATTCTTTTTTTCAGACCCCTCAGAAGCATAATCACCCTCAACAGAGCACATGATTTTGTTAACTACCCTGTAATCCAATCAGAGATTTACCTATCTTGCTTTCTTCCACTTTCATGTAATCTTCCTTAGTTCCCTCTTTAATTCCCAATATATAAGAAAAACTGCAAAACTGTCCTTCTCCAGAGAATTTGAGATTTTGCTTCCCTATACTGTCATCAGTCTGGCTCAATAATCTCAGAAAAATTCTCTACAAGTTTGGATGTTTTATGTCAACTAGTGTTACCCTAAAAATAAAAGTCTAAAGTGAGAGGCCACAGTGTTGATTTGAGGTCCAAAAGAATAGCTATTCTGGAAGCACTGATTTAGGCAGAAACCACATAGTTTTTTGTTAGGAGGTGAAGGCAAAGTATATCTATGAGAAAGGAAAGAGGAACAATTACATGAAGAGAAAGAAGGAATTGCTATTGATAAGTGAATTTAGGTTAACACAGTAATGCTACTTCTAAATGTCTTTAATTTTCAGTCCAGTAGTTATAATATTTGCTTTCTTGTTGTACTTGTAAACAGTTCTTTGGGACACAATGCTTTTGAGGCATTTAGGTTATTCTGACCAGCTTTAACATTCAACAGTTTTGAGGAGAAAGATGTGTAAAGCAGTTCCTCTGGCATGGTGACTCCAAATCCATTTTAAAGTGGCTAAATTTATATTATTTTTCACAACAGAAACATATATGAAAAAAAGCTATGTATTGATCAGTTTGATGAAAAAGTGTGACATGAGGCTATTGTGATCCTAACCCTGGATTTCCGTAGGAACAGCATAAATATTTGCTAGTTTAGTGTTCACAGTGACTTTACAGAACACAGCTTCTCAAATAACAAGAATTGTGTGTCTTAGTTCATTTGGGCTGATATAACAAAGTACTATAGATTGAGTGGCTTACAAAGAACAGAAATTTAGGTTCTGGTCAAGATAGCAGGCTAGGTAAAAGCAGGGTTTCATCTCCTACCAGGATTGTATTAAAATTACAACCATATTATAAAACAACTTGGAGAACCACCTGAAGTATAGCTAGTCATAATAAAGTAAAAGCTACATTGAAACTGGTAAGAGGGGCTGAAATGCAAAGTGGACTGGTCCTGCACATGTGGCAGTAGAGCACTGGGAGGGAGATCATGGCTATAGAGGCCTTCCTGAAGGAACAAGTGTCCCTAGCCCCACACAGGAGCTCCCCAACCTAGAGTTCTAGTCCCAGGAAGAGGAGCCCCCACAAAATCTAACTATAAAAGCCAGTGCGGACTCTGCTCATCTGGGTGAAACAGGAAAAACCTGAAAACCCAGACATTCCCTCAAAGGGCCCAGGTGCCATATCCAGTGAGTGGTAAATTCTGCCATGTCCAGCGCAGCTCTGGAAAATATACCTGAGTGGGAATGGTGGGAGATGATAAAAAAGAAAGAAGACAGAAAGAAAGGGATTAAGAACATATTGAAGAAATAATGACGGAAAGCTTCCTTAACCTGGTAAAGGAAATATACATACAAGCCCAGGAAGCACAAAGAGTACCGAACAAGAGGAACCCAAACAGACCCACACCAAGACACATTATCATTAAATGCCAAAGGATGGAGACAAAGAGAGAATTCTAAAAGCAGCAAGAGATAGTACAAGGGTACTCCTATAGGAATGTCAACTGATTTTTCAACAGAAACTTTGCAGGCTAGAAGGAATTGGCACAAAATATTTAAAGTGATGAAAAACAAGAACCTACAACTAAGACTACTCTACCCAGCAAGACTATCAATTAAATTGAAAGTGAAATAAAGAACTTCCCAAATGGGAAAAGGCTAAAGGAATTCATACACCAACAAGCTAGAATTGCAAGAAATGTTAAGGGGACTTCTGTGAGAAATAGTAGGGGGAAAAGAAACCCCATAAATATGAATAATAAAATGGCAATGACTATATATCTATCAATAATCACTTTAAATGTAAAAGGACTAAGTGCTCTAATCAAAAGACATATGATAGCTGAATGGATTAGAAGCAAAGATCCATACATATGCCGTCTACAAGAGACCAACTTTAGATCAAATAACACACATGGGACTAAAAGTAAAAGAGATAGAAAAGATAATTCAAAAGAAATTTTATTTGCAGATGATATGACACTATATAGAGAGACTCCTAGAGATTACACCACACACACACACACACACACACACACACACACACACACGAACTGTTAGAACTAGTCAATGAATTCAGTAAAGTAGCAGGATACAAAATTAATATGCGGAAGTCAGTTGCAATTACACACCAACAATGAACTTTCAGAAAGAGGAATTAAGAAAACAATCCCACCTACAATTGCATCAAAAACAATAAAATACCCTGGAATCAAGATAACCAGGGAGTTAAAGACCTGTACTCAGAAAATTATAAGTCATTAAAAAAAGAAATTGGAGTAACGTCAGAAACATGGAGGAGTAAGAGATGTCCCCAGATCTCACCCCTTGAAAAAACAATAAGCTGAACATCTAAAACTCAACAAAAAACACCCAAACTGCACATCAGCACATCTGAGCACGGGATATATGCATAAGAGCAACCACAGGTCAGGACCCTGGGTGTTGGGCAGTGGACTGGGAGAAACAAAGAAGCAGCTGCTCCCAGCCAGGAGCGGGGAGGAGTGAGGGTGCGGTGAGTTCCCTGAACAGCCCTGCCTAGGAGAGCTGTGAACTCCATGTGGCTGGCGGCAGTGCCCAGGGATCAGGGCAAAAAGAAGAGAAGTGGATGGTAGAGAAGTGGGGGTGGCAGAGAAACAACAGATGATTATTACCAGCCTCAGCTGCAAAAAACAAGGCTGAGCCACAGCCACAATGCCCCAACCCAGAGGGCCCCTTCCCCCATATCCTCTGAGACCAAACATTGCGGAGCTACAGGGGAATCTGAGTAAATGCTGCTGAAACTGTTGCTAACACTGACAGGGACTGCGATTGAGAGTAGTGAGCATGATTAAACATATATAAGAAAAAAAGGCATTATTAAGACTTTATATACAGCAGGGAGCCAAGAGGCTTAGACGCCACCTACTGGAAATCAAAAGAAAAACGCCTTCTTTGCAACAGGCTAGAGAGAGCTTTATATAATAAATCTTCTTTCTGGGGGGAAAAAAAAAAAAGCAGAATACACTTCCATTAATGCCCACTAAAGTAGTCCACAAAATACCAGGAACAACTAAGGTGACAAGGCAACTCAGAAAGAAAGAGAAAAATCTCCAGAAAATAAGCTTACAGACATAGAAATATGCGACTTAAATGACAGAGAATTCATCATGGTACTTTTGAAAAAACTCAATGAGATCTGAGATGAATTATATCAACAATTTCAGGAATTGAAAAAAAACAACTAGATGGCAGCAGAATAGTTCCTTAGCAAGGAGATTGAAACTCTTAAAAAGAACTGAAGAGAACTTCTAGATATAAAACACACTGCAAGAGCTGAAAAAATTAAATAGCAAGCTTGGGAAATAGAGTTGACCAAATGGAAGAAAAGATCAATGGTATTGAAGACAGAAATCTAGAAATAAGTCAAAAGGAAGAAGACAGAAACTGAAGAATGAAAAATAATGAAAGAGAACTTCAAGGACTAGCTGATACCATCAGGAGAGGAAAGAAAAGAATAATGGACATTGTCAAAGGAGAGGAAAAGGAGCAGGATCAGAAAGCATTTTCAGACAAATAGTTGAAGAGAATTTTCTAAATCTAAGGAATGAGCTAGAGCTTGGAATTCAAGAAGTCAAAAGAAAACCAAATTATCTCAACCAAAAAGACCTTCACAAAGATACATTGAATTAAAATTACCAAAAATCAAGACACAAGACAGAATTCTCAGGGCAGTCAGGGAAGAGAAGACAGTAACCTATAAAGGAAAACCCATTAGATTATTGTTGGACTTCTCAGCACAAACTTTATAAGCCAGAAAGGAGTGGACTCAAATATCTAAACTATTAAGGGATAGGAACTACCAGCCTAGAATAATGTATCCAGCTAAGCTCTCATTTAGATATGAAGGAGAAATAAAGACCTTTTCCAGACATATAAAAAATCAGGGAATTCTCCACTATGAGGCCTGCACTACAGAAAATACTGAAAAGGGTCAGTCACTCACCTAAAACAAAATGACAAAAAAAAAAAAAAACGTAATTAGAAGTAAGGTGGCTATCAGGCAAATAGAAGCAGATGAGTGCAACCCTTGCTAAGAACATGGCATTATAAGCTTAAACAATAACAAGAGATTTCCTATAGCAAGATAGTAAAGAATGTTCAGCATACATAAGGACAAATTGAGACAATGCCTGAAAAGGGGAGGATTCAAAGACCCAAATTCACAAAGGGGAATAAAGATAAGTCATGCACAGAAGAAAAATGGGTGACTGCACATACACACACACACACACACACAATCCTTTACATATTCAGAACAGTAGGCACATGCCAAAGATTCAGAACTGAAGTATATAACATAAAACATGAAGAACCAGAGGCAAACCTACAAAATCCAACCAAAATAAAGAAAACAAAAATACAAGGAAGCAATGGAAACACTGAGCTACCAGAAAGCGAATGATAAAATGGCTATAAGAAGACCTCGCATTTCAATAATCACCCTAAAAGTAAATGGACTGAACTCATTAATAAAAAGGCACAGAGTTGCAGAATGGATCAAAAAACAAAACTCAACCATATGCTGCCTCCAAGAGACACATCTCAGCTTCAAAGACAAATATTAGACTCAAAGTGAAAGGGTGGAAAATGATATTTCAAGCAAATGCATTCAGAGAAAAGTGGGAGTAGCAGTACTAATATCAGACAAAATAATCAAAATAAAAAAGGTAAATAAAGATAATGAAGGACACTTCACAATGATAAAGGGAATCATGCACCAAGAAGATAAAACACTTATTAATATCTATGTTCCCAATCAGGGAACTCCAAAATATGTAAAGCAATTACTAACAGCACTAAAGGGAGAAACAGACCAAAAACACCATTGTAGCAGGGAACCTAACTATCCCACTGTTGGATATGAACAGATCATCAGAAACAGAAAATCAATAAAGAAATAACATCCTTAAATGACACATTAGACCAACTGGATATAATTGACATTTACAGAGCCTTCCATCACAAAACATCTTCTCTAGTGCACATGGAACATTCTCAAAGATTGACCACGTACTGGGACACAGAGGTAGCCTCAACAAATATAAGAGGTTGAAATCATACCAATGATATTCTCTGATCATAATGCTTTGAAACTAGAGATCAACTGCAAAAGAAAGCAGGAAGAACCACATATACAAAAAGATTAAACTACTGAAGAATAAATGGTTCAGAGAAGAAATAAAAAGAGAGATCAAGAGATACATAGAAACGAATGATAATGATACTACAACATATCAAACTTTTGGGACAGGGCAAAAAGCGGTCATAAGAGGAAAGTTCATATCATCACAGGCCTATGTCCAAAAATAAGAACAACCAAATTAATGCTTCATCTTAAAAAAAAAAACTAGAAAAGGAAGAACAAATCAAGCCTAAATCCAGCAGAAGGAAATAATCAAAATTGAGCAGAAATAAATGAAATTGAAAAACAAAACAAAACAAAAACAATAGAAATAATTAATGCAACAGGGAGCTGGTTCTTTGAGAAGGTTAATAAAATTGACAAACCCCCAGCTAGACTCACTTAAGAAAAAAAGAGAAAAACACAAAATAAACAATATCAGGGTTGAAAGAAGGGAAATTATGACAGACACTGCAGAAATACAAAGAATACTGTGAAAAAGTATGTAACACCAAATTTAATAACCTAGAAGAAATGAACCAGTGCATAGAAAATACAACCATTCTAGATTGACTCAAGAAGAACTGGAAAATATAAATAGGCTGATCAGCAGTATAGAAATTAAAACACATCATCAAAAACCTACCAAAAAGTAAAAATCCAGAACCAGATGGCTTCGCCAATGAATTCTACCAAACATTCAAAGGACATTTAATTCCTATTGTTCTCAAACTCTTCCAAAAAATTGAAGAGAGGCAATACCTCCCAACTCATTTCATGAAACCAATATTACCCTGATACCAAAACTTAGTAAAGATAACACAGAAAAAGAAAACTACAGACCAATATCTCTTATGAACACAGATGCAAAAATCTTAAATAATATACTAGCAAATCAAATATAGCAACATATTAAAAAGATATACCACCATGGTCAAATATAGCAACATATTAAAAAGATTATACACCATGGTCAAATATAGCAACATATTAAAAAGATTATACAACATATTAAAAAGATTATACACCCAGAGGCACAGGGATGGTTTAATGTATGAAAATTGATTAATGTGATACACCACATAAACAAATTTAAAAATAAGAATCGTAAGATCATATCAATAGATGCAGAAAAAGCCTTCGGCAAAATACAGCATCCATTTATGATCAAAACACTTAAAAACAAAATCAGTATAGAAGGAAGGTACCTTCACATAATAAAGGCCATATATGACAAAACCTCAGCCAACATTATACTTAATGGTGAAAACTAAGAACCTTCCCTCTAAGATCAGAAATAACGCAAGGCTGTCCACTTTCACCTCTGTTATTCAATATAACATTGGAGGTCCTAGAAAATGCAATCAGGCAAGAGAAGGCAAACTTAATAGGAAACGAAGAAGTCAAACTGTCACTATTTGCAGGTGATGTAATTCTCTATATAGAAAACCCTAAAGACTCAAGAATAACACTACTAAAAACAATAAGCAAATACAGTAAAGTGTCTGGATACAAAATCAATGTTCAAAAATCCATAGCATTCCTATATTCTAATAATGAAGTGTCAAAAAAGAAGTGGAAAAAGTAATTCCTTTTACAATTGCAACAAAAAGAATAAAATACCTAAGAATAAATCTAATGAAACATGTGAAGTACCTATATAATGAAACTACAAGACCCTATTAAAGAAATCAAAGAAAATACAAAGAAATGGAAAGATATTCCATGTTCTTAGATTGAAAGAGTCAACATCATTAAAATGACCACATTACCTAAAGCATTATTCAGATTTAATGCAATCCCCATCAAAATCCCATTGGCCTTTTTTAAAGAAATAAAACAAAAAATCATCAGATTTGTGTGGAAGCACAAAATACCCCTACTTGCCAAAAGCCATCCTGAGAAAAAAGAACAAGGCTGGAGGCATCGCTCTGCCTGACTTCAAATTATACTACAAAGTGGCAATAATCAAATGGCTTGGTGTTTGGCAGAAAAACAGACACAGGGACTAGTGAAACAGAATTGAGAGTCCAGAAGTAAACCCATATATATAGGAGAATAATTTTTAACAAAAAAGCCAAAAACATACAGTTCAAGAAAGGAAAGCCTCTTCAATAAATGGTGCTGAGAAAACTGAGAAAGCTACCTGCAAAAAAGAAAGAAAATAGACTGTTGCCTATAACCACACACCAAAGTAACTCAAAATGATTGAAGGAACTGAAATAAGACCTGAAACAATAAAATGCATTGAAGAAAACACAGGAACTACACTCAAGGACCTTGGACTTAAAGAGATTTTATGAATTTGACCTCAAAGGCAAAGGGAAGTAAAAGCAAAATAATATGAATGGGACTACATCAAACTAAAAAGCTTCTGCTCAGCAAAAGAAATCATCAACAAGGTAAGAGACAACCATCTTGAATTGGAAAAATGTATTTATAGCAACATCCTCATAAGGGCCTAATATCCAAAATATACAAAGAATCATACAATTGATTATAAACAACAAAAAAAACATAAGATCCAATCAAAAAATGGGCAGAGGACCTGAATAGACACTTCTCCTAGAAGGACATATAAATGGCCAACAAATATATGAAAAGATGCTCAACATCATCTAGCTATTAGAAAAATGGAAAATCAAAACACAATGAGATTACATTTCATAGCTGTTATAAACAGGAAAGTAATAACACATGTTGGAGAGGATGCAGAGAAAAAGGAACTCATACACTGCGGTGAGACTGCAAATTTGTACAGCTACTATGGAAAATAGTATGGAGCGTTCTCAAAAAAAAACCTAAGAATTGATCTACCATATGACCAGCAATCCCTCTATTGGATATTTACCCCGAAGACTTGATCACTCAATCTAAAAATATATTTGCACACTGACATTCAAAGCAGCATTATTCACAGTGGTCAGGACATGGAAGCAACTGAAGTGTCCTACAATTGGTGATTGCTAAAGAAGCTGTGGCACATATGGAATATTACTCAGCCATAAGAAGAGATGAAATACTGCCATTTGCGACAAACATGGATGTGACCTCGAGATAATCATGCTAAGCGAAATAAACCAGACTGAAAAAGTTGAAAATCACATGATATCAGTTATAGTGGATATAACCTAAAAGCAACAATGCACAGGAAAACCAAATAGGGACTCAATGGACATGGATAATAGACTAGTAGGGTAGTAGTGAGTGGGGAGGTAGACAGGTAAGATAGGTAACAGGGTAAATATGTGGTGACAGAATGAAATCTTAACTATGGGAGGTGAACATAGATGTTAAATATGTAATTACCTTGCTGTTAAAATGACAGCTGAAATTTATTAGATTGCATAACCAATTCTTCATCAAAAATTAATTAATTTAATAATAAATAAACTTGTAGAATCCTCACTATTTTTCTCAAAAACAAACATTAAAAAATAAAAAATTAATTAATAAAAGAAAAAGAATTCGAAGAAGATGTAAGTAAATGGAAGCATATACTGTACTCATGGTGGGAAGAATCAACATCATTAAAATGGCATACTACCCAAAGTAATCTATAGATTCAAATGCAATCTCTATCAAAATACCAATGGTATTTTTCAGAGAACTAGAACAAATAACTCTAAAATTTATATTGAACCATATAAGATTCCAAATAGCCATGGCTATCATGAGAAAGAAGAACAAAGTTGGAGATATCACACTACCAGACATCAAACTATACTACAAGGCTACAATAATCAAATCTGCATGGTACTGCCCTAAAAAACAGATAAATTGATCAATGGAACAAAATAGAGAGCCCAGAAATGAATCCAGGCCTGTATACTCACTTAATGCATGATAAAGGAGGTAAGAATATACAATGGGGTAAAGACAGTCTCTTCAATAAATGGTGTTGGGAAAATTGGACAGATACATGCAAAAAAAAAAAAAAAAAAAGCCCGACCACCTTCTTACACTGTATACAATAGACCCAAAATGGATTAAAGAATTAAATGTAAGACCTGAAACCATAAATTATCTAGAAAATCACAGGCAGTAAACTCTGATATTACTAATAGAAATTTCTTTTCTAATATATCCCTCAGGCCAGGGAAAAAAGAAAATATAAACGAATGGGACTACATCAAACTAAAAAGTTTTCGTACAGTGAAGGAAACCATCAACAAAAAAAAAAGACACTGACTGTTTGGGAGAAGATATTTACTAATGATACATCTGATGAGGGGTTAATATCCAAAATATATAAAGAACTCATACAACTCAACAACAAAAAAACAACCCAATTAAAAAATGGGCAGAAGACCTGAACAGATACTTCTCCAAAGAGGAAATACAGATAGCTAACAGACATATAAAAAGATGCTCAAGATTGCTAATCATCAGAGAAATGCAAATTAAAACCACAATGAGATATTACCTCATACCTGTCAGAATAGCTATCAACAATAAATCAAAAAACAACAAGTGTTGGCAGGATGTGGAGAAAAGGGAACTCTCATACATTGTTGGTGGGATTGCAAATTGGTACAGCTGCTATGAAAAACAGTATGGAGGTTTCTCAAAAAACTAAAAATGGTTATACTGAGAGAAAAATATGATGTAGATGATAGAGACTCTGTTCACCTCTCTGGGGGCCAAATCAAAGTTGTGACGGAAACAAGGAGCAGCAGCAAGGAAAAAATCGCCTGAGATCACAATGAACAAGCCATACAACAACAGAGAAATCCGAGAAATCAACCTGCAACAGAAGAGGATAGGATGGGAGAGGACACAGGGCTGCCTGGTCCCGAGCAGCTGCATGAGGTAGAGGTGGCAGCAGCGGCAGACACCTCAAAAGGGGCCACGTCTGCGAGCATATTTTTGCAGTCATGAATCTGCTCACTCTGAACACCACTGCCAGTTCAGTTGTGCGCAGACGGCACCAGGGACTTACTGGGAGACATTGTCAGAGTGAAGGCTGAGGCAAGATTCATTCCATACAGAAGTGCTGGCGGTATCCATTGTTCCCTGTTGAGCCCTCTCCACTACCAGTGCTCTGGACACTGCACCACCGTAGCTGTGATGTCATCAAACTGGATAACAAAGGTTGGTCCACCCATGGATTCCCTGAAACCCTGCCTACACCAGCTTGGGCCCCACCCAAACCACATCCAGGTGTGTCCTCGCTTAGTCAGGTGTCTCTTGCTGAGCAGCATCTAGACTCACACTGGAGGCAGCTGGCCTCAGTTTCTGTTGTGGCCTTTTGAGGCAACTATAAGCACAGCAGCTGTGGATTGCTTGCTGAATCTTAACAGGTGGCCCGGAGGGGCACAGGCTGGGATAAACTTGGCCTGCAGCTGAACCCCTCTCAGAACTATGCCACTGACACCTACTATACAAATCCATACTAAGAAGACCAGGAGACTTAGAGCTTTGCTTAGTACATAGAAACAGACACAGAAAGGCAGCCAAAATGGGAAGACAAAGAAGCAGAAACCATATGAGAGAACAGAACAGAGATCCAGATATAATGGAGTCAAGTAATCTAACAGATGCAGAGTTCAAAACACTGGTTATAAAGATGCTCAATGAACTTTTGGGAAGTGTAGAGAACTCCAACAAAGAGATAAAAATGGAAATGGAAATTATAAAAGGGAACCAGTCTGAAATGGAGAACACATTATCTGAGATGAGAAGTATATTAAATGGAATAACAAAGAATAAACAAATGAATAAAGAAGAGGATCATGCCCTATCTAGAGGACAGGAAAGCCAATCAGGACACTCAATCAGAATGGCAAGAAAAAAGATGCCAAGACTATAAAAATAATTTAAGGAGGATATGGGACACTATTAAGGCTCCAAATATTCATCTGATCGGTAATGAAGAAAATCAAGATGTAACAGCTGTTTGAAGAAATAATGATGGAAAACTTCCCTAACTGGTGAAGGAAATGGACATAAAACCCCAGGAAGCTCAGAGAATTCCAAAAATCAGGGATCCAAAGAGGCCCACCAAGACACATCATAATTAAAATGCCAAAGGTTAAATACAAAGAAAAAAATATTAAAAGCAGCAGAGAAAAACAAATTAATATATAAGGGAATTCCCATATGACTGGCAACTGATTTCTGAAAAGAAACTATGCAGGATAGAAGGGTTTGTCAAAAAATTATTCAACAGAATGAAGACCCAGGATCTATAATCAAGAATAATTTCTCAAGAAAGCTATCATTTAGAGTTGAAGGACAGATAAAGAGCTTCCTGACAAAAATAAACTAAAGGAATTTATCACCACCAAGCCAGAATTACAGGAAATGTTGGAGGGACTTATTTAAGAAGAAAAATCACATATCAAAAACAGTAATAAAGAATGGTAACAACTACATGCCTATCAATAAGTACCTTACATGGAAAAGAATTAAGTGCTCCAACCAAAAGATAGAGTGGCTGAAAGGATAAGAAAACAAGACCCCTACATGTGAAAAGGAAGGAAATGGAAAAAGATATTTTTTTGATGAACCTAGAGGGTACTTAAGTCAAAGATAAACATTATATGATTTCACTTGTATGCAGAATTTAAGGAATAAAAGGAGCAAAGTAATCAAAAACAGACTCACAACTATAGTGGACATTTTGGTGACAGACAGAGAGGAGGGGGTTTGGGGGCTAGGAGAATGCAGTGAAGGGTTAAAGAATTATAAATTAGTACCTGATAGATGGTCACGAGGATGGGAAGCACAGCATAAGGAATGCAATTAACATTAATACATTGGCTAGGTGGAGGGTCAGGGGAGGGAGGGAGCAATTGGGTATATCATTTTATGAGCTATATAGATGTCTAACCAATATATTGTATACTTGAAACTAATTTAAATATATAAATTAAAGATCCTTTTTAAAAAAGACTATGTAATGGGTAAAGACAGTCTCTTCAATAAATGGTATTGGGGAAAATGGACAGATACATGCAAAAAAAATGAAACTGGATCACCTTCTTATACCGTATACAAGAATAGACTCAAAATAGGGTAAAGACTTAAATGTAACACCTGAAACTATAAATCTTTTCTACAAAAATTCAGGCAATAAACTCTCTGATATTGCTACTAGTAATTTCTTTTTGGATATATCTTCTCTGTCAAGGGAAACCAAAGAAAAAATAAATGGAACTATGTCAAACTAAAAAGTTTTTGTACAGCAAAGGAAACCATCAATGAAATGAAAAGATGACCTGCTGAATGGGAGAAGGTATTTGCTTATGATACATCTGATGAGGGTTAATATCCAAAATATATAAAGAACTCATACAACTCAACAAAAAAAACCACAAACAATCCAATTAAAAAATGGCAGAAGACCTGAATAGGCATTCCTTCAAAGAGCAAATACAGATGGCAGTAGACATATGAAAAGATGCTCAAGGTTGCTAATCATCAGAGAAATGCAAATTAAAAACCACAATGAGATATTACCTCATACCTGTCAGAATAGCTATCAACAATAAATCAAAAAACAACAAGTGTTGGCAAGGATGTGGAGAAAAGGGAACTCTCATACATTGTTGGTGGGATTGCAAATTAGTACAGCTGCTATGGAAAACAGTATGGAGGTTTCTCAAAAAATTAATTCATAAAGATCTATGCATCCCTTTGTTCATGTCAGCCAAGATATGGAAGCAAACTAAATGTCCATCAATAGAAAATTTAAAAAATGATGGTTCATACATACAATGAAATATTTCTCAGCCATAAAAAGATGAAATCCTATCATTTGCAATGGATGGACCTAGAGGTTATTGTGATGAGCAAAATAAGTCAGACAGAGAAAGATAAATACCATATGATTTCACTTACATGTGGAATATAAGAAACAAAAAGAATGAACTAATCGAAAACAGACCCACTAATATAGAGGACCAACTGGTGATGGCCAGAGGGGAGGGTGGTTGGAAGTCTGGAGAAAGGGGTGAAGGGTTAAAGAAGTACAAATGCAAAAAATTGGCAGAGGACCTGAACAGATACTTCTCCCTAGAGGACATACAAATGACCTACGAACATATGAAAAGATGCTCAACATCGCTAGTTATTAGGAAAATGCAAATTGAAACCACAATGAGAAAGCAGTTCACACCTGTTAGAATAGCTATAATCACCAGGACAAGTAATAACAAATATTGGAGAGGATGCAGAGAAAAAGGAACTCTCATACACTGCTGGTGAGACTGCAAATTGGTACAGCCACTATGGAAAATAGTATGGAGGTTCCTCAAAAAACTAAGAATTGATCTACTATATGATCCAGCAATCCCACAACTGGATATTTACCCTAGATTTGAAAACCCATATCCAAAAAGATATTTGCACACTGATGTTAATAGCAGCATTATTCAGTGTCCAGGACATGGAAGCAATTGAAGTGTTCTACGATAGATGATTGGCTAAAGAAGCTGTGGTGCATATGTACAATGGAATATTACTCAGCCATAAGAAGAGATGAAATATTGCCATTTGCGACATGGATGGACCTCGAGATAATCATGCTAAGTGAAATAAACCAGACTGAAAAAGTTGAAAATCACATGATATCACTTACATGTGGGATATAAACCTAAAAGCAACAAACGAAAAGGACAAACAGAGATTCAGGGACATGGAGAATGGACTAATGGTTACCAGAGGGTAGGGGATGAGGGAGGAGGGGAGAGGTAGACAGGGTAAAGGGTGTCAAATATAGGGGGTTAGGGGAAGAGCGAAATGGGTAAAGGGGATCAAATAGATGGTAGCTGAAGAAAACTGGACTTTGGGTGGTAATCACACAAAAGAATATATAGATGTCAAATTATAATGTACTCCTGAAAATTATATAGTTGTATTAACTGTTACCCTAATAAAAAATAACTTAATAAAAAAATTAAAAAAATAAAGAAGTACAAATTAGTTGTTGATAGATGGTCACACGAGGATGGGGAGTATGGCGTAGGGAACACAGTAAACAGTAATGTAATGGCTATGTGTAGAGCCAGAAGGGTGAATGAGTAATCAGGGGGACTGTTTCATAAACTCTATCAATGTCTAACCAATGTACTGTATACTTGAAACTAATAATAAAATTTTAAATTGCCTAAAAAAAGAGTGCACTATATGTCACTTTTGAAATTAAAAATGAATGCTACAAGGAGAAAGCATTTTAAAGGACAAAGATGCCCAGAGTGCAGGAGAAAACCAGGGTTCTAGTCTCAGCCCACCCTTCCCTGGGTGATTGGCCCCAATTCCTCATCTGTGAAGTACAGATCTTTCTCATGGGCCCTCCATGTTGCTGGAGGATTCTGGGTGCCACTGCTTGCACTTCACTGTGGGCTTAGCTCACACTGATGTCCCAGCTAGTGTTGGGATAGCACTCTAGTGTTTACATGTGCTTTTTATTTTCCAACTAGAACCTACCATACATTGTATTAGAACGTGGTTCCTTCACTCCACAACATATTGCACATTTTCTCCTACTAGTAAATGTTCTCCCATAGCCCATTTACTTACATTTGTTCTGCCTTGGCCAGTGCTGTGCCCACAGACTGAGCGAGTCAAAGTAGTAGAGGCATCTTTCCTTGTACCTCTTCATCCTCTACCCCTTCAGAAGGTGAATGGGAGGAAACCAGCAATCAATTGATTTCTCTTTCTCCAGTGGTTCACATATACAATAGAAATTACTAAGGCATTTAAAAAAGTGAATCCTACATTTGCAATGACATGGATGGACCTAGAGGTTATTATGTTGAGCAAAATAAGTTAGCCGGAAGAAGACAAATGCCATATGTTTTCACTTATATGTGGACTCTAAGGAACAAAGGAAATGGACAAACTAAAAGAAAACAGACTTACAGATACAGAGAATGAACTGGTGATTACCACATGGGAGGGGTCCAGGGGCTGGGTGAAAAAGTTGAAGGTATGAAGAAGTCAAAAATTAATAGTTACAAAACAGCCACAGGGATATAGAGTACAGTATAGGGAATATTGTTAATATTATTGTAACGGCTGTGTGTAGTGCCAAATGGGTGCTAGAGTAATCGGGGGGATCTCTTTTATAAATTATATAAATGTCTAATCATTATACTGTATATCTAAAACTAATATAAATATAAATAAAATTAAGTTTAAAAAAGGGATGGAGAGGAACTGGTAAATTAGAAGATTCAAATGACATATCGAATTTTTCAAATGGACCAGAATATAGTATCTAGAGATGCACATCTGTGTAATAAAAATAATTATAAAAGACACAGGAAGTGATTCCTTAAAAGTCAAGATATGATTACTTGTGGGGATATGAATAGGCTAGGACACCTGTGTGGAGCTTTTGGGTTGGGGGCAAAGTTCTCTTTCCTGACCTAGGTCTTGTTTGCCTTATAAGAACCCATTAAGAACCCATACACTAGATTTGCATGGTTAAAAAAAAAAAAAAAGAACAGAAATTTAGGAATTTCTTGCAGTTATGGGACTGAGGAGTCCAAGATCAAGGTACTGGCAGTTTTGGTGTCTGGTGAGGGCCACTTCCTTGTTCATAGATGGCTTTCTTCTCCCTGAGTCCTCACTTGGTGAAAGAGTGAAGGAGCTCTCTGGGGTCTCTTTCATAAGGGCACTAACCCCACTCATGAGAGCTCTACTCTCATGATCTAAGCCCCCTCCAAAGACCAAATACTACCATATGAGGCGGTAGGTTTCAACATTTGAATTTTGGGGGACAGAAAACATTCAATCCATGGCCTATAATATACCATATTGATAGAACAAAGAACAGAAACCACATGATCATCTCAATTGGTGCAGAAAAAGCACCAATTACAAAATTCAACACTCTTTCAGGATAAAAAAAAAAAAAAACACTCAATAAACTAGGAATAGAGGGAACTTCCACAACCTATAAGGGACGTCTATGAACAACCTACCAGGAACATTATACTTAATACACTTAATGGTGACAGACTGATGCTCTCCCCTACCATAAAAGCATCAAAAGCAAGGCTGTCCACTCCACTTCTATTCAATATCAAACTGGAGAGTCTAGCCAGAGCAGTTAGGCAAGAAAAAAAAAAGGGCATTTAGATGGGAAAGAAATACAGAAAATCCTTAAGAGTCCACAAAAAACTATTAGAATTACTGGAAGCACTGTTTGAGGAGTAATTGTTTTTATTAGTGATTAATTACCTGTGGAAAACAGGCCATTTTGATGCCAAGTTGCTTGCTTTTCTCATTTTTTTCCTCATCCTTTCAACGTGTGTCCATGTAGATGTTTCTATTTCAGTCTTAGTGACCAGGCAGAAAATGATAAGGAGGGAGATTGTCTTGGTACCACACGCCTTAGCATTCCACTTGGGAAAAAAAAATAAGATATGGGAACAAAGGTTCATTCATGATTTTTCTCAAACCAGAAATTAATATCAGCCCTGGCCATGTCCTTGATGCTTTGGGGAGCAGTGGGAATGTCTGTCCAGTAATCGTGGGGATAGGCCTTTGTATGGCGGTGACTCACCCCAGCTACCTGGCATCTCCTCTGCCTGTGTTCCCTCCAGAGGATCCATGGGCAGGGGTGCTTTCTTGGGAGAAGGGAACCTCCTTTCATTAGATCTTGCCCAAGGTCCTGGCCTTTTCCAATAACAAGGGGAGCTCCTTTCAGGAAAGACCTGAGGGTCACCCCTACCCCATGCAGTGCTCACAGGGTAGTGAGAAGGGCAGCTAAAGCAGCCCCCAGAATTATACTTGTCAGGAGGAGACATGTGGAGGAGAGAAGACAGGCCAGGCTTGGGGAGGCCTCTGCAGAACAGTTGGAGTGGGCTAGGTCAGGGAGGCTAGATGAGGAAGGAAAAGGGAGGGGAAGTGGGGAGTCAGGGCTGAGGAGGGGAGTGGGAAAAGGAAGGTCTGGTGAGGGTTGGGGGGAAGAGGTGCGATGGATGAGGAGAGTGAAAAGATCCAGACCTAGCCTCTGGAGCTAGAAATGTGGACTGTTGAAGGTTGGGGGTGCAGTGGCCAAGGGAGCAAGTTTCTCCCCCTCTCTGAGCCTCAGTTTTCCCTCTATAAAGTGCCAGTTGGTGTTCTGTCATTTACTTCATTTCCCTGGTGGCAGTGCTTGGTTGGAGTTTTTGCAGCCATTTCCTGCAGGGTCACTTTCCTGGGCTTGATTTGTGCTACAGGAAGTTCCTGCATAGCCTACAGTCTGGGATACAGTCCTCTGTCTCTTGTTGGGCCAGCTCAGCAGGTGCCCTGTTACTGGGAAGGGATGTGGGCCGAGGTGCTGCCTGGCCAGAGGTGGGGCAGGTAGAAGGGAGTCTGCACAGCAAGCCTGGAAGTCATTCCTCTTCCTTTTGCTCATAATGCACCATAGGTGTTTAAATCTCCTTTTCAGAAAACAGGGTTTGGTAGGATCTATTTTTTAGATTTCCCACGCCCTTACTCTTTAAGACTATTTGTACAACTTATAAGTTACAGGTGTTCTGAAGGGAAGGGAAGGGGGCCCTGGGTTTTTGGAAAGCTTGAGATTAGGGCCTGCAATGCTCAGTTCTGTGTTTCTCAGGTGGTCCAAGAGCATAGTCCTGTTTGGGGTCAACAGCCCCAGCCAGGGCTTTTCCAGTGTGTTGACACTTGAAATCCATGTTGCAATTGAATGTCAGATCTCAGCACTTGAATAAAGCCAGTGTTTGGGAAATTTTCAGTTTTTAAAAAGTGAAGTCATGACTCATACAGATATAAAACAAGCCCAAGCCAAAGATTTGATTTGATAATCATAAAGACACTCGTGCCTAAGCACTTCCCTCTTTCTCCTCCTCTTCCCTCAAATTTCCCAGCAGAAGTGGTTCAGCAGTTTGTGTTCGGGCAGTAAGGATTCCCAGCAAATGACTGATCAGTACAAAGTATTGGTCCACCCTGCATTTGCATTCCTATGGGGAAGGATGATGATATACGTTATTATCTATTATCGTTATTATTGGTTGTCTCCTACTTTCACAGTTTTTCACAGCAGAGGAAAGGGAAGTGTTTCTAAGCTTCTCTAAGTCTGTAACCATGGAAGAACAAAGAGACTCCTAATTAAAATTCCTTAAAGACAAACCGTGGGGGTCAGTCACCACTTACTCATCTTACAAAGTTTAGAGAAGGAAGGTCAATGATTACTAGAAACAGTATCTGTTCTTTCTGCACCGTGAAGAGTATGGGCGTCACCTCAAAGAATTTCAAAGTAATTGGATTGTTTCCAGATCCTGCTTTTAGTCTCCCTGATGCCAGGGGGCACGGCAACTGAACCTTACCTTTTCTACACGTCCTTTCATTTGAAATAAAATGGTTCATCATTGAAGCATAGTACCCTAATAGTAACTTCTAACATACCAAATGTAACCTTGCTTACTTTGTTGCCTATGTATGTGCCTCTCACTGTCCTGAAGTCAGAGCGCTGTTTCAAGAATTCTTGAAGTTTCTGCTCTCAGGCCAGTCCTCAGGTCCAAATAAAACTCTTTGCTTAAATTTACAGAGATTCAGTTGCTGTAGCCGGCCGGCTAAAGTCGAACAGCACCTAAAGGAGGGGGCTGAAGCCCTAAGGAAAAAAGAAGACAGGAAAGCGCTTCAGGAGGGCATACAGTCAATGCTGCAGCCTCGAGTTTATTTAGCATAGCCTTTTTATATCTTTTTGAATACAATAGCAAAGCACAGAGTACATTATCATAGGAATGCTTACATTTACATAAGTTCCTATACATCCTTCCCTCAGGGTACAAACATCCTAGCTTTTTGTAAAACATTTCACTATCTGAAAAGGATTTCTTTAGGAGGCAAACCTCCCCTCCAAGGTCAGTAATGTTTAAGTCAACACCCTGCTTCCTTGAACCATTGTTTAAGCAGTTCTCAGCAACTGCTTTATGGCTATAAGCTACTTGACTTCTTCAGTGTCTCATAATGGCTCCGACATTCAGTTTCCCTTTTGTTGACAACAGTTTTCTACAGTCTTTTATAAATTGTCCTCACACTTGGTGAAAAAGATGATGCAGCACAGATTCTGAAGAAAAAATTATGTGTGTGTATGTGGGGGGATGGGGATATTCATTATCCCAGCCGTTGATGCCACCAGGAATTTTCAACACCAACATGCTATTCAAACTGCTGCTTTACATTTAGATTTTTCCCCCTATTCCACAAGAAATATACACAAGTTGTACAGACTTTGCCACAATTTTATAATTTACAATGTTGTGTTGCCCTTCTGTATGCCCTTATCACTGGGTGTTGAAACATTCATTCAGATATCTTTTTTATTGTAGAGGGGGTGTCAGCAGGGAGCTGCTGCCATTGATCCACTGAAAAATCTTAGGGGTACAGGGTCAGGGTGCCCAGGTCTGAGGGCAGGGATGTCCTTCATTTGGCACATGTTGGCAACCCAGACCACTGGGCTAGCTGCTGCAGTTACAAGTTACTTTGCTTCACCAATCTTTCCTACCTTGGGTATTATTTTAAAAGCATTTAAAATAATTGAAAAGCTATGAAGTTGGGAGAGGGTGTGTATGATTTAGGAGACTCCAGAGATCTTTTAAGAGCTCTGAGATCATTCATTACACAAAGTCTTGAGTTCCTGCTCTGGGCCAGGGCTATGCAGGACCCTCTCTCCCCCAGAAGCCTGAGGAGACTGTGTGTAAGTAGGCTCCAAAGTCACTCCGAGAAGAAGTCCACTCTCCAAGAGGGGCAGGTTTTGTGCAGTTTCTGAATTTCTGACAACTGAAAATTGGAATGTTTTCATTTCAGGTTTATTCCTCAACCTATTGGAATGTGAGCTTAGAAATGTAAGATGAGGCCACATATTTGCTCCAGGGCACCTAGGATGTGTTGCAATCTTTTAAAACTTAGTTCTGGGTTTGAAGGGGCGGATAGTGGCCTGTGGAGACCCTGTGTTGGGTACTGCCACAGAGTCACAGGGACACCAGCACCACAGGGAGATGATGTCATAGTGGCACTGATAAGAGATGCTGTGCTAAACCTCTGCATGTGTTGCTTCTTTTAATCCTCTCAACAACTGGAAAAGTTTGTACTCTGATTATTTCCATCATATAGATGAGAATGGGTAAATAATTTGCCCAATGACACAAATCCTCTGACTACTCCACCTGTTACCTCCCTAGGTGAGATTTGGGCACAAAGTAGAGTGGGGAAGAGATGGTCACTTTTTTGAGTGCCTGCCTGGTGCCCCCAGGCTCAGAAGGCCAGGAGTCTTGCCCAGTGTGTGTATAGTGGGGGTGAGAGGGGTTATCATTGAGGACAGACCTCTGAGCCGGGTTTGAAGGATCGGAAAGTTGAGGTATGGTTCTCAACCTCACTTTAACTAGGATAACTTTCCTCTTAAAGACTGAATAAAATGCTATGTTGCTAGAAAAAAAGAAAATGCATTTCTGCATTCCAGGGTAGGCTGGAGCCATGCGGAGGAGCTTTGAATGCCAGGATGGGACTCTTGCACTTTATCCTGGAGGCTGTGGATCCACTGAAAGTTTTTTCCTTTTTTTTTTTTTTTTTTTTGATATTTTTATTTTGAGCAAACTTTTGAGTTATAGAAATGTTGCAGAACTAGTGCAGAGTTCGTATGCACCTCTCTCTTAGCATTTTCTCATGGAAACTAAACAACCCTAGTACAGTATAAAAACAAGTATATTTACCTTAGTATGAGATTATTCACTCAACTCCAGATCTTTTTCAAATTCTGTCAAACTGCTCACTAATATCTTTTTCATTCTGGGATCCCACACTGCATTCAGTTGTTATTTCTCTCAAATCTCCCCGTTTGTCTCAGTGCCTAGGTTTTTCCTTGTCTCTCTTGATCTGGATTAAAGATACCTGGTTGCTGCTTTCATAGAATATCCTCAGTTCTGGGCTACTCTCCTGTTTGTTCATGATTGCAGTGAGGTCTTGCATTTTGGCAAGAATACTACAGAATCGATGAGTCCTTCTCAGTGTGACAGGTCAGAGCATCTGTGACATCAGTGTATTCCTGTTGAGGTTAGCTTGATTACTTGGTTAGGCTGGTTAAGTTTCTCCACTATTACGATCCTTCCTTTTCCATCCTGTTGATATGCATTTTGTGATCTGCTGTGTAAACCAGTGACTTTTGCCTCCGTTGGGGCATTTTGTCTACAGTCTTTGCTGTTCTTTCCTTCTTTCTTTCTTTCTTTCTTTCTTTCTTTCTTTCTTTCTTTCTTTCTTCTTTCTTTCTTTCTTTCTCTTTCTTTTTTCCTTTCTCTTTCTTTTTTTCTTTCTTGTCTTTATTGAAATACAATGGGCAATTAATTGCTTGTATTTACATTGTATAATTCAATGAGTTTTTTTTCATTTATTTGGCATACAATAATATACCAGTTTCAGTTGTATAACATAGTGATCAGAGATCCACATAACTCACAAAGTGATCACCCCAATAAATCTAGTACCCTCTTCCCCTTTATATGTTTATTACAATATTATTAACCATCTCCCCCATGCTGCACTCTACATCTCCATATCTATTCTGCAATATCCATTTGTACCTTTTAATCTCTTTGCCTTTTTTTAGTTCCCTCATCTCCCCTCACATCTAGTATCCATCTATTCTCTGTATTTATTTCCACTTTTATTGTTGTTGTTGATTTTATTCTTTAGATTTCACATTCACATGAAATCATGCGATATTTGTCTTTATCTGGCTCATTTCATTCAGCACAATACCCTCTAGGTCCATCAAGGCAATATCATTTTCCATCCGTCTCCTTTTAGTCTGTATATGTCTTTTAACCTGAAATGAGTCTCTCGTAGGTAACATATGTACGAGTCTTGTTTTCTTATCCATTCAGCCACTCTATCTTTTAGTTGGAGCACTTAATTCTTTTCCATTTTAGATACTTATTCATAGGAATGTAGTTATTACCATTCTTTAGTCTTGTTTTTGGTACATGTATTTTTTTTCTTAAAGAAATCCCTCCAACATTTCCTGTAATACTGGCTTGGTGGTGATAAATTCTTTTAGCTTATTTTTGACTGAGAAGCTCTTTATCTGCCTTCAACTCTAAATGATAGCTTTGCTGGATAAAGGATTCTTGATTTAGATCCTGGGTTTTCATCGTGTCGAATATTTTTGCCAAGCCCTTCTGTCCTGCATAGTTTCTTTTGAGAAATTAGCTGCCAGTCTTATGGGTGTGCCCTTGTAGGTAACTAACTGCTTTTCTCTTGCTACTGTTAAGATTCTCTCTTTGTATTTAACCTTTGGCATTTTAATTATGATGTGTCTTGGTGTGAGCCTCTTTGGGTTCCTTTTTCTTGAGACTCTCTGAGCTTTCCAGAGTTGTAAGTCTATTTCCTTCACCAGGTTAGGAAGTTTTCCATCATTATTTCTTCAAATAGATATTCAACTTCTTGTTCTCCCTCTTCAGATACCCCTATGGCACAGATATTTTTACTTTTAATAGCGTCCCATAGGCTACTTAAATTATTACTATTATAGTCTTGACTTCTTTCTGGCACAACTTTGATTTGGTAGACAGAGTGATGAACAGAGCCTCTATCATCTACGCCATTTTCTTCCTGCCTCTACAGTCTTTGCTCTTGGTGTTTGCCTTACTGTGGTTTTCTATGTCTCTCCATCACCATTTGTTACTTTGAATTCTGCAAGGATGAATTGCCTCTTCTGCATTATTTAGTAACTTCTGAATGAAATGCATGGACTCATGGATATCTATTTTATTCTGTGGGTTAAAATCTGATACCATCATTTATTTTGTTGTTAAAATTTTCCAGCTTTCCCAAGTAGGAGTTCTTCCAAGTTGAGTCTGGTGTTCTTTTGACAAGCCCCATCCTTTTTGATGGGGGGACATTCCTGACTATCTGGTACAACAAGATACTCCAGGCTGATCTTGTAATTTCTCTGACTGAACCCTTAACCAAGGGTCTCTAAGAAGCAGAAAAGTGCAGTTGGAGGAAATGGTTGTCTAGGGACATGTCTAGGACAAGGAGGATGTGACAGGGGATATTGATTGGCTCTAGGGATATGTATATAGTCAGGGGATCTCTGAGAACCAGGAGGATATAATCAGGGGTCTCTGATGGACCAGGAAGATGAGGTCAGGGAGTCTCTGATGACAAGAAAGGTATGGACAAGGTGTCTCTGAGGCCAGAGGGATGGCCAGTGAAGTGTCTTAGGACAAGGGAAATGTGGTCAGGGATTCTTTAAGAGACCAGGAGAGTATGGTCACGGTGTCTCTTGAAACAAGTGAGTGTGGTCAAGGGATCTCTGAATACCAGGATTGTATAGTTCCTGGGGTCTATAGGATCAGAAGAGTGCAGTCAGGGAGGTCCACTCTGGGCTGGGGTGGGTTGGGCTGCAGAGGTACAAGGCTGGGGCTGGAGGATGGGTGGAATCGGTGACCTTAGGTTGAGGCTTTTAGTCTCCTTACTGTGCAGGGGGACTCTGAAGTTTGGTAACATCATGGTCTGGTATGACTGAGCTTCTGTGTCTGCTGATGCTCTTCTTGGCTGAGGACGGAAGTGTCTAAATCAGGATTTGGGATATGCCACTTTCCAAGGGAGCATTGGTACAGATTTTAAACACCATACAGTAGTCCCCTTTATCTGTGCTTTTACTTTCCACAAGTTGACCCTGGTTAACCGTGGTTTGAAAATGTTAAATGGGTTCCAAACATAAAGAATTCATAAGATTTATGTGATGAAATCTCAAGCTCTCCTTCTCTGTCCCACCGGATATGACCCTCATCACTTTGCCCAATGTGTCCACACTATAGATACTTCCTATCCATTAGTCATCTTGATTATCAGATAAACCGTTAAAATATCACAATGCTTCTGTTTAAGTCTGTCTCATTTATTTTACTTAATGACGGCCCCAAAATGCAAGAGTATGCTGGCAATTCAGATATGCCAAGGAGAAACTGTAAAGTGCTTCATTTGAGTGAAAAAGGTAAAAGCTCAGTACTGTCCATGATTTTAGGCATTCACCAGGGTCTTGGAAGGTATTCTCCATGGATAAATGTGGACTACTGTATTTTCACAGCACTGATGTGGCTGAATTTGCACTTGCCATCATTTCAGTTCGGTAAAATGTGTTAGCAGTGGTAGGAGAGCACACCCCAGCCTGGGGCAAACTCTGTGTGCTCATGTGTTTAGGTGGCACAGAAGGTAATGAGAATACCAGATATATGGGACATGCCATCTGGGAGTGCTGGAGCTGTGGAGCAGGGAATTGAGGCAAGAAGGGCCTGTGATCTGCTGCACAGATCACAAACTCTTGTGGAATCACATGTATTATTTCCACTGAGACAATTTCTAGACAATCCAGGGTGTCACTGAAGCATCTTTCCCATTTTATAGATGAGGCCTTGGCAAACATAACAGGCTTTCCTCACCCTAGCTATGGCAGCCCCTTCATCTATCTTGCCATATCCTCAGGTCTCAGCACTACCGTGGAGGCCACTGTCACCCACAGAGGAAGAGAGAGGGTATGCAAGAGGGTCCTGGCCAGGTGCAGGGAAGGATGCTCCTAAGGGTACCAGGAGCAGGGCTTCTCTATCTGTGACCCCCTTTTCCTCATGCTGACTGGTTGAGCAGCTGGTCCTGGTCTCTTTGGGAGGGAGAGGAACTATCTAAGTCCTGCCCACCTAGGATTGACAAGCCTTAAGTCTTGCAGCCTAGGATAGGAGGGGACCAAGGCACTGGCCTCTGAGGCCATGCCAGGGGACCTGCTTTATTTCAGGACTGTCAGGATCAGATGCCACAGGATGTGTCTGTCCTGCTGCTTTTGGGAGGCCATAGCCTTCCTGGACAAGGTTTTCTTGTTATTGGTTTAGCTCACGACTATCTTTTATGCCTAACGGCAGGCCTCTCTCCTATTATTCTGGTTATCATCCATTAGAAAATTCTGGATTTGTCATAATGGAACCAATTGATTGGGGAGTGTGCATGAGCATGTGGGGTGCAGCATGTGTGCAGGTGTACGTATGCATGTTTGCATTGCACATATATGTATCTGGTAAGTGTTGAGCATGTGGGTGTATGTTAGCACGTGTAAGTGTGTGTACACATGTAAGACACACATGTGGCTCAACACCCACCCTCAGGATGGAGCCTCTGTGGCACGAGGTGGGCTGACCCTAGAGTTCACCAGCACCAGTGCCGAGTTTGGTAAGACCAGAAACTGAGAAGGAGAGCCCGAAGCCACCTATAAAATAAATCAGTGATGTGTTCATTTATGAATTTGTATGTAAATACTTAGTAAACAATTCTTATTTAATCTATATTTAATATATAAGAATAGTTTATTGCAGTCTCTGTGTGTCTAGGCAGGTCCATATCAGCGTTTATGAAGGGGGCTGTGGTTTTCTGGGCTGTAGGCTATGGCATGTCTGACACACCTTGTCCTGAAGAGATAAGTTGTGCCAGCTCATCCGACTAAAGCAGGAGTGTCAGTGCTGCCACGTACCTGTTCCTTCTCCTTCAGGTCAGATCCATGTGCAGGCCAGCCGGAATGGCTGCAGAATTATATTTTGGTTGGCGGGAAGCTCCTATTCATGTTTCTGTGAAAATGTGAAACACTCACTGCAAAGAAAAAGCAAAGCATGTCTGGCTTCCTGGGAGATGAGGTACTTCTGCCCTTTATGCTCGCTGGGCAGCACAGGAAAAATTAATGTGGCAGCCACTTGGATATTTGTAAACCAGCATTTAAACCCAGATAAATGTTTGAAATTAAAGTATTTCTCCCTTTTTCTGCATGCCACAGGAAATTACACTGCTCAAACCTCAAAGACACGTTTTCTTTGCTGAGGTTCTTTTGAACCAAGAAAAAAAAAGTTCCACCATGGGGCCAGGCCCCTGGAACTGAGTTATTTGGTGACCACACCTGGATAATCTGATGGCCACTTCTGGCAGAGGACACCTTCTCAGGCAGGACTTGGGGCTGAATCTGGAAATGTTGCCTTTCTCTGAGAGGCAGTCAGATGTTAGTTTTGGGTGAAAAGACCCAGGATTTAGACAATTAAAGGAAGCCACCTACAGAAAACACCAGTAAACCAATAAGTACTTAGAAAACAAAGGGAATCCCTTTTCTGACTTCTGTTGATTACACATTTTTCATCACAACAGCATGAGACAATCCCTCCTCCTTTGCAGAAATCATTAAACAAAATGATAATCACAGTTTCTCTGACTCTTGCCATTTCCCGCTGGGCATTTCCAATGTTAGTACACCACTCTCCTAATTATTTTAAGGGGCCTCACATATTTCATGCATCAGGCTTCAAGAAACAAGTGCACTTTTAGTGACACATTTTCCGCAGGCCACAAGTCTGTGATTTATTTGTAAATTGTTCTAAGCATAGTAAAGGCCACATAGGGAGATTTAGAGCCTTGAGCCTGGAGCCGTCTCCCGGGGATGGAAGGAGAGGCATGGCATTTTCCTGGGCACCTGGTAGGGCTTCCCTCAGCATCATCTCTTGTCCCTGGACACTGCATATGTGTCGCTCACTGCAGGGCGTGTGTGTGTGTGTGTGTGTGTGTGTGTGTGTGCTGTTGTGGTGGGTTGGTCCCTTACTACTGTGACAGCAGCCCCATGAGGCCAGTCCTTCCAGGACACAGGTGCTATGGAATTGGAGGTGTTATCTACCTGTCACACAGCGCTGTCCCTCTCTGACAGAGATCTGAGAATACACCAGAGTGTGAGCCTGCCGGAAGGCCCAATACTGACAAACCCAGACATGGGTATGTGAAGAACCACAATCTGGGAGATTTCAGTCCATATAGTCACTAGTGGTATCCTAGCTTCAGAATAATTTCTTCTTTCATGTAAACATGTAAAATGGGTTGCTGCAGTGTTATGACTATAGTTAGGGATGGGTTGGGGTCGGTGGTTCAGTCCTGGGAACAGAGAGGTGCCCATTGAAGAAGAGAAATTCCAATTGATTTCTGGCTTCTACCCATTTCCACATGGCTATTGGGCTGAAGGGGTGGAGGGGTGGAGAGGCATCAGGAGAGATGCTCCCATTACTTTGACTCGATCAGCCTGTGGACATAGCAATGGCTGGGCAGAAAGAATTTAAATAAATGTTCTTCAGAGGGGGGAGGTAGATGGGGTAAAGGGGGTCAAATATGTGGTGACAGAAAGAAATTTAAACTATGGAAGTAAACAACACAGTGTACACATATATTATGCCTTACTGTTAAAGTGTACAGCTAAAACTTATTGGATTTTGTTAACCAATGTCACCATAAACAAACAACAAATAAAAACAACAAACAAACAAATGTTCTTCATGGTTATGGGAGAACATTTACTAGTAGGAGAAAATGTGCAATATGTTGTGGGTGAAGGAACCACGTTCTAATACAATGTATGGTAGGTTCTGGTTGGAAAATAAAAAGCACATGTAAACACTAGAGTGCTATCCCAACACCAGCTGGGACATCAGTGTGAGCTAAGCCCACACTGAAGTGCAAGCAGTGGCACTCAGAGTTCTCCAGCAACATGGAGGGCACATGAGAAAGATCTGTACTTCACAGATGAGGAGTTGGGGCCAATCGCCCAGGGAAGGGTGGGCTAAGACTAGAACCCTGGTTTTCTCCTGCACTCTGGGCATCTTTGTCCTTTAAAATGCTTTCTCCTTGTAGCATTCATTTTTAATTTCAAACGTGACAGATTAGTACACCCTCTTTGCAATTCGTTTCAATGCTACCAGGAATGTATATACATATATTCACAGTGATAAATTAGGACTTCACAGTTTGACTCTTGAGAGGGAAACTTGGTGTTTGCAGGCTTTCCCTGATGAATTGCAAAAACTTGGGCTGAGGTTGAAGGGCATTAGGATGACAGATGCTCAGAGTCTGTAGTCAGGGTACCTTAGGAAGCTGAGGCACTGTACTTGCATTTGTAGGGTGCCAGACGGGCCTGGGCTGGCCTGCCAGAGCTGCCCATAGAACACCATAGTCTTAGCACTTACGATGTGTGATATAGCCTGCAGTCCACACTCCCCATTTATAGAGGGAATGATCTGGGAGGACAATTATCAACTCTGTGCCTCAGCTTCCTTGGCTGAAAACACAGTGGTGATAGTATTCACTTTACAGGTGTACAGAGAAGATGAAACAGGTAAGTCTGTGTCAGGTTCTCAGCATAGGGCCTGGGGGATCCAATGTGCCCCAGCTATGTGAGTGTCATCATCCCAGAAACTGAAGGATGTAGATGAGAGTGAGGGTGAAGTGGGAGTGTGGAAGTGAGATCGAGTGTGAGAAAGGTTGTGTAACACACACATACATCCTCCATCACACACCCACATCTCAGATACAACCTTTATTATACTCACATACATACTTATACACAAATACCTTCTGTCTCACACACACACACACACACACACACACACACACACACACACACAGAGTCTCTACACAAAAACCTTAAGCAGAAGCATATTCCCACATGCCTCCCTAGCCCTGTGGTAAGCATCCACATACCACAGAAGGAGGTTCATTGTGGTGATGGGGTATTTAAAATGCCCCGCTGCCTCAGGATCTTCTGGATGAGTGGTGGAAGTGTTTAGAACAATGAATAACACCCTCCTAGCCTGCCTGGGCCCCCTCCACAGCCCAGGGCTATAGGGACCTCTGGTTCTGGGTTCCCTTCCCCAGCCCAGGACACTCCCCATCCCCACGCTGCCATGGTGACAGTGAGCATCTCTGGCCTGTGCTTTTCTTGCCCCTCCCGCTGGCTCTGGATGAGCAAGCAGGCTTTGTCAAGGCTCTTGTCTCCCTGCAGCTGCCAGACCAAAAGAAAAGAGGCTGCCAGACCAGAAGAAAAGATATCACCAGGGCCCCTTAAGGGCCAAGAACAGGGGGGCAGGACCACACCAGACCAGCGCTGAGCTGGTGGGGACCCCACTGGCCTCAGCCTGGACTGACCAACTACAGCATGCCCCAGCACAGGAGGCAGGTGCTGTGTCCTGCTGCTTGGTTACTCGCTGTGGTTGCCTCCAGCAAGCGGCTCTGGGCAGGAGTGGCAATGGGGAACCCCTGGCTCTGTGTGTTTGCTTATTTCATGGTTTTTCTCCTCAAGGGACAGTGGTGAGTAGGTTGTTGTCTGAAAGGGGGAGGTTTTCCCCTGTTTCAGGTGGTGTTGAAATCCTGGGTGGGCGTTGTCCTGCTTGTTCTCCAGGGTGGTGGGGCTGGGAGTCTGCTGTGTGACTTGAGGAGGTGATTTATCACTGGATTTCCTAAATGAATGGAAAGTGATAGTGTGCTTCAGAAGTACAGTTGCCTGATGTTGCGATGATAACAGGGACCCCATTTCAGATGTCAGGATTGCCTTTTTTTTTCTTTTAATAGATTATGTGTTAAAGCAGTTTAGGTTCAGTGCAAAATTAAGGGGAAGTACAGAGATTTCCCACCTCCGCCACCCCTTAGAGTCTCCCATTATCACCCTTCACTATTGTGGTGCATTTGATATAATTCATGAACCTGCACTGACATATCAGCATCACCTAAGTCTAGAAGGAGCTGCAGAACAGGATCCCCTAAATGACTGCAGGAAACTCAAATACAGAGCTGCCCCTCCTTGTCCCGGGACATGGGACATGTGCTGGAAAGAGATCTTAGAAGGGATGGGAAGGAACTCAGAACATTACACCTGGACAGAGCAGGACGAGGCTAGCATTTTTTGTTGAATGTATCTTTCATTCAACTTGTAACATGCTAAAATGAACTACAGTCTCATATAGATGTGGGATTATTTCTGTCCACTCCTGTGTTCTTAATCTTTGAAACATCTGTGCCCCAAGGATCTGCATTGCTACTACTGTGACTGCAAACTAGATGAAACCGCTGGCCTCTGAGACGTAGGTTTGGAGCATTCCAGTCAGCAGGCTGTGACTTCTCAGCAGCCTGTGTTGCTTCTCCAAAGACTGGGTTCAAGGAGTGTGACTGTTGCCTTCTCGTCCTGGGTGACTGGTCATGACTTCTGGTATGGGTGGAGGCCTGGCCTATGTCCTCGTGTGAGTGTGCGCATTGTGTTCAGGGGTTTGTGCATGAAACCAAGGAGGTAGCAGCCTTGCCAATGCTAGGAGCTGCTGCAGAGAGGGTCCTGCCTCCCCCTGATCCACACATGTGGGGTCTCAGGCAGGTGCAATTTCAGAGTCTAAGATCTTCAGTGGCAAAGGGGGCATCTGGTCCTCTGATTTTCTCCATGATCTTTTCCCTTAAAGTTCAAAAAATTTTTGTATGCAAAACAAACTACACTGCTTAAGAAATAATCATGTGTGCATTGGTGGGGGCAGCAGCTTCTCCTGACTCTGCTGTTGCTTTGTGACAATGTCTCCTGGCTTCCTGACTCACATGCACTAGGGGCCAGCCTATCTATGCGTATTCTCAATTAGGGAAAGGATATACATGCACATTCTTGTGAAAAAAAAATGCTAGAGTTCACTTCAGTATTTTTAATGTTGGATATGTGTACCTTGAACTCTGTGAGAGACACTCAGTTTCCTTCCTCCATCCCCTCTCCTTCCTCCTGCCTCCACACTTCTTTCTCTCCCCTCCTCCTCCCCCTCTTCCTCCCTTTTTCCCTCTTCTCCCTCCCCTCCTTTCCTCCTCAAATGTCTTCCCAGCTCATGCCAGGGCCTCTGTAATTATCCTGTCTTGTCTGGAAAGCTCTCAAATGACACTTCTAAGGGTTTGAAGCACAATTGCTTTTCCAGTGCAAAATCAAAGGCTCCTTTTGTCTAACGTGACTAACACCAGCAAGTATTTTTAAAGTGATTCTGTTTTGTTTTGCTTTGTTTTGTTTTAAATAAGGGAGCAAAGCAAGTGATGACTAATCAGCTCCTCACAACTCACACCTTAGCATCGGATATTCATTTTCCTAGGAAGCCCCATATAGCCTGGTGTCGGGGTGAAGGGCTTTCCTACAATTGCTGAGTGGGTATGGCCTCACAGGCTCCAGGTCCTGGCCTTGCCCACTCTCCTAGCTGCCTGATGGATAGTGAAGACAGATAAAGTTCAAGGCACATTTAGGAAATAGTTTTTGTCTTTGAATAAAATGCAGTTTCAGTTTAAAGTAATCTAGAGAACTTTTTGCAAAAGTGTGTTTTCAGACAGCAAAAGCAAGAACTCCGTGTCCTTCCTTTTTGGTATCTTTCTTTTTATTTTTAAAATTTTTTATATTTTTGAACTTATGTATGTATCACTTATTTAAAAATTAAATAACTATAAAAATAGCTTCCAGATTGTTCTGTAGCCATCATAATGACTTCAGAAAGATGTTCTTGTTTGTTTAATTTTTTGTTTGTTTTTGTATTTTTTTTTTTGTTTCAAGTATAAAGTACATTGGTTAGATATTTATATAGTTTATAAAACTATCCCCCTAATTACTATTTCTCTCCTCAGGCTCTACATGTAGCCATTACATTAATGCTAACTGCATTCCCTATGCCGTGCTCCCAATCCCCATAACCATCTATCAACTACTAATTTGTACTTCTTTAACCCTTGGCCTCTTTTTCCCAGCCTCCAAACTCCCCTCCCCTCTGGTCATCACCAGATTGTCCTCTATATTTGTGAGTCTGTTTTCAATTAGTTTGTTCTTTTTGTTCCTTAGATTTGCATGTAAGTGAAATCATATGGTATTTATCTTTCTCTGTCTGACTTATTTCACTCAGCATAATAGCCTCTAGGTCCATCTGTGTTGTTGCAAATGGTAGGATTTCATTTCTTTTAAATGTCTGAGTAATAGTCCACTGTTTATATTTTGGTATCTTGACCATATTGTTCTTCAGAGAGATTTAGGACAGCTAAGTAGAAATTAAGTTTTCCATACATAAACAAATGTGGAGACAGCTGGCTCTGACTACAATGGCTGAAGGATTGGAATCTCAAATGAGCAGCAGAAAAGCTTTTATTCTTTTATTTTTAAATAGGTTGGCTTTTCTTTCAATTACAAATATAATAAATGTCCTTTGTAAAAGTTTACTTTACCAAGAAACATGGAGAAGAAAATGAAAATTCCCAGTGGCTAGTGCCTGTCTGGAAAGGTTTTCCTTTCCTTTTCTGGGTGTTAGATGGAGTGTTCAGTAGGGTTTGTCTTGGGGTCTGAAAGTTGACAAAGATGCCCCCACAGCCAAAGCTAGGTGGATTCCCCACCCTAGCCCCCAGCACCAGCTAGTTTGGCACTTCTGTGGTGCTCATCTGCCTGCTGGTATGATAGCGCTGCACACTTGTCTCATCCTTGGGGTCTGAAGGGCACCCCCAGTGCCCAGCACCCATGTGGCTCACAGTCATGACCCTGCCAAGTGAGTGGAAGGGTGTGGATGCAGGCATGACTTGTCCCAGAGGAGCTACCAGCCCCAAGTGCCCACCCCTTCTTCAGGAGCTACTTTCAGAGCCTGTCTCTGTTCTGTACCTGGTGGCTAGTCAGTAAATGGTTGTTGACCTAGTATATCTGACATCTCTGACCCTGCGTGTCCTTGTTGGTAATAGGGTTCTTACTTCTAGGGCTATCAGTCATCCTCAGGCCTCTGAGATCCCTTGCCTCGACTCGGCTGTTCCGGGTGGCCAGTTGTCCTGGCTGCACCCTCTGCTAGGCTCCGAGCAGTGTAGCTTGGCAGTTATCTCACCTTCCGAACCACAGTTTCTTCTAGAAATGGAGAAATGGAAGGTGGCTTTGAGGTTGTACCTTGTTCACTGCATTTATGGGATCTCACGGTCTGGCCAGAGAATTACTGACACCAGGTCTAAATGTCCGTAGGGGAAGGTAATGGAGCTGGATGCCTGGAGAGCAGGAGTGACCAGCCCCTGCACCCTTGAGCTGGATATGGGAGGGTGAGACATTGGCCAGTGCCATTGGGCAGAGGGCACAAACCCGAGGGCCAGGGCCACGTGAGGTAATGTGGAGGTGCTAGGTGGTGGCAAGGTTGGCAGGAGTCAAGGCTCAGAAGGGCCTTGGGTTTTGGCCACCTCCACCTCTGGTACTGCTAAGGATTCCAGGAATTGCTGTGTTTCATTTGATAGCTCACTGTTTCTTCTAAGAGCCAAGGGACTCCATTAGTCCTTTTTTTAAAAAAAGTTAACTTTTTATTTTGAAATAACTGTAGATTCACATGCGGTTGTAAGAAATAATGCAGAGATCCTGAGTACCCTTTACCCAGCCTCCCCCAATGGTGACATCTTGCAGAACTGTAGTCTGCCAGGCCACAGGCAGGATGTCAGCACTGAGACAGCCAAGATCCAGAACCGTTCAGTCACCCAAGGATCCTGTTTGATGACCGTTTATTTTTTTTAAGTATCCAAGTTAATGGTTTTTAGTATATTTACAGAGTTTCACAACTATCGTCACAATTTTAGAACATTTTCATCACCCCCATTAGTAGTCATTCCCCATTTCCCTTCATCCCTTGACAAATCTGCTTTCTACCTCCATGGATTTGCCTATTCTAGACATTTACACAAATGGAATCATACAATATGTGATCCTTTGTTACTGACTGCTTTCATTTAGCACACTGTTTGCAAGATTCATCCAAGTTGTAGCATGTTTCAGAACTTCACTTCTTTTTATTGCTGAATAATATTTCACTACATGATACATCACATTTCATTTATCCATTAATCAGTTGATGGACATTTGAGTTGTTTCTACTTTTTGGCTATTATGAATAATACTGCTATGAACATTCATACACAAGAGTTTGTGTGGACATGTTTTCATTTCTCTTGGGGATATACCTAGAAGTGAAATTGCTGGATCATATGGTAACTCTTTGTTCAAACTTTTGAGGAACTGCTAGGCTGTTTTCCAAAGCAACTGCACCATTTTACATTGCCATCAGGAGCATGTGAGACTTCCAATTTCTCTACATCTGCAGCAACACTTATTATTTGTCTTTCTGATACAGCCATCCTAGTGATTGTAAAGTGGTATCTCACTGTCGTTTTGATTTACATTTCCCCAATGGTTAGTGATGTTGAGCATTGTTTCTTTCTTTCTTTTTTTCCCAAGCTTTATTGAACTATAATAGACAATTAGTTGTTTGTATTTACATCTTTTTCAATTATAGTTGGGTGTGGCTGCCATAAACTGGCTATTGAACTCATGTAGGCTAACTAATCCTGGGTTATTGGCATGAAATTAGAATTGCTAGATAGAATATAGGATGCCTAGTTAAATTAGAATTTCAGATGAACAATGAACAATTTTTAAACAATTTTTAAAGAAAGTGCCAAATATGGCATGGGGTATACTTTTACTAAAAAAAATTATTCGTCATTTATCAAAAATTTAATTTAATAGGGTGTCCTGTGTTTTTATTTGCTAAATCTAGCCACCCCAGCCAAATGGTATTTCAATAGGAACATTTTGTTTTTGAGCATATCCCTGACTGCAAGCCCAGATATATACCTGGAAGGGATAGCAGACGTTGGCCAGTGTAGGCGGTGACTTAGACAGTCTCATCTCTTCAGCACAAAGCCTCCAGTGGGCCTGATAGCAGTGGGGCTGAATAGGGACTCTTTGAGGGTTTGAGAGAGGCCTGCATGGAGTGGGGACAGAGGGACAGTGGGGAGACTCACTTCATACCACGTGCCACTATGAAACTTTGACATTTTTTGTGCCTTGTGTAACATTTCAACTTAAAAAAACAAAACTACCTAAAGACATACTGGATAACATGTGCCCAGGAGGCCTTAGGACCTGGCCCCTGGCTTCTTTGAGACTCACTATTTTTACTTCCCCTCATAATCTGTCCAAGATCAGCCACATAGAACTCTTTAAATGTTGGGCTGCCTCATGACCCTGAGAATTTGTAAATGTGGCACCATCCAGGTATGGCTGGAGCCACTGCAGAGAGAACTCCCAGACCATTGCTAGTCTTTTTCCTTTGTTTAAATTTTTTTTGCTGTATAGACATTCTAAATTTTCATTAATCCTTTTCCTTTATGGTTTATGCTTTAAAAGTTTTGTTACCTGAAGTCATCAGGACATTTCCATATATTTTGTTCTAAAAGTTTTCAGGTTTTCTTGCTTCTCATGTTTGGTCTTTAATTGACTTGGAATTTATTTTTGTAAATGGTGAGAGGTAGTGATCTTATTTGTATCCCTTTCCATATTCATTGAGTGGCCATCCTGTCCTCACCGATTTATAACATCGCTGCCATGTTTGCATCTGTACCTGGTACGCACATACACACATCCTTCCTTATCTGCAGTATTGGTGTTGTGGCTGGGTGGCCTATTTTCAGGTCTCTCTTCTCCAGGCTCTGAGCAGCCTGAAACCTTCAGAGCTCAGTTTAGTCTCAGATCTGCCTTAACTTTCTCACTCACTAGTTGTGAGTTTTGAAAGGTTAACTTCACCTGCCTGAGCCTCCATCCTTCATCTGTAATGGGGATAATATGCCAAATTAATGGATTTCTTGTAAGGATTAGACTGAATAATGCCAGAAGGGCTAACATGAAGTATGGCATGCAGTAAGCAGTTACTCAGCATCTATTGTCATGACAACTTCTGTGTCCCCTGAGCAGGCACAGGACAGTGCTATAACCACTCTCAGAGTGAATGATGAAACAAGGAGTTGAGGATTGGGCAGGAAACAGACTATAGAGAGACTGTACACACCTCAAACTTTACACACCCATGTGGCTTCTTTGATCACTCTTTCTACCACGCTTTGTGCAGACCTTCTTGGTTCCTCACTGGCCTGTCCTTTTTCTTGAAGAAGAGCCCCCTGCCCTCCTCTGTGAGGCTGAACTGGCAGTTGCCTCCCCTTAGGATGTGAGCTCTGCCCTGTTCAGCCTAGCCAAGACTGGCTTTTCCTGCCTAGCCCGGGGCCCTCTCCCTTTGGGTCACTCCTAAGTGAAGTGAGTGGACATTCCCCCTGGTAGAAGTCTCTGCTCACCCATTCTTCCAGCCTTTGGTTCCACACAATTCTCCCACTGGATTCTTGGCTTTCAGGGTTCCTCTGCCTTCTGCACATCAGCTGCCCCAGGTCATTGCCAGCTATTCCTGGGGAGACCCCTCCCCATCAGAGCTGCTTCCTGTACAGCAAGCTGCCGGGGGTGGGGGGGAGGGGGCGGAGCAAGCAGCACCCCTCTATGAGGATGGGCAGGGGAATGATGGGACAGGGGTACACAGTCTTCCCTTGAAGAGTCTCTGAACTTGTGAAGCAATTCAGAGCAATCGTGAGTGAAGAGCACAAATAGATCTTCATCATTTTCATCTGGGAAACTTTCAGAATTGAGGACCCAGTTTGGACCATTGAGTCATTGATGAAGTAATTGGACAGAGAAGTAGGACTATATGCCATTAACTTCTTGTGGACACCTTTCCACTGTTGGCCAATGCCCCCAACCTTAAGTCACATCTTGCCCTTTTTTCCGATGACCATATTATATCGCCTATCTATCACTGCATACCAAATTACCCAAAACTTAGTGGCTTAAAATGACAATAAACATTTACCAACTCTTAGTTTTGGTAGGTCAGAAATTGGGGTGCAGACATTTGGCTCTGGCTTGGGGTGTCTCTTGAGGTCTCAGTCAGATATCGACCATGTCTGTGGTCTGATCTGAAGGCTTGACCAGGGTCGGGGATCCACTTCCACGTGATTCACTCCCTCATGGAAAGCTGCTGCCAGCCGCCGGATGGGGGCCTCGCTCCTCCCCACACAGTGTTCTCCTTAGTGCTGCTTGGGATCCTCATGACGTGGCAGCTATCTCCCCAGAGCAAGTGACCCAGGAGAGAAAGGCAGAAGCTGCAATGTGGTGCATGACCTGGCCTCAGAATCACCTATCATTTCTGTACTATCCTATTGGCTGTATAACTGGGTCAGTCAAGGTGGGCATGGCTACACACCTGCAGGATCACTAGGAGGTGACTGTCACCGGGCCATCTTGGGAGCTGGCTGTCACAAGCATGTTTTCTCCCTGTTGGAGACACCCCTCTCGGGATGAGAGAACTCTTGACTTCAGTTCTGCTTTCCAGCCATGCCTCCCACTCCACTTCACCTTTTGTCTGTCACCTGCTAAGACCCATCCCCTTTCGGTACCTGGTCTTCCCCATGCTACCAGTATGCATCTCTGCCTTCTTAGGCCATTTCTGTACAGCGGAAACCTGGGTCTAGGTCCATAGGCTCTAATGGGGTCCTGCTGCCAGTCTCCTGGCTCAGGGATGTCAATGTGGGAAGGGCTGTGCTGGGGGATGGTGGCAGGCACTGTCTTTCCCTGCCTGAGCTGGAAACATCTGGATGACCCACCTGCCACAGTCCAGGCCATCATTCCTCACACAAACTCCAACTTTGCGTCCTGTAATTTCTCCATTTTATGGAGTGAGAACTGGGTCTCCGATAGGCTCAGCAAGGTGCAAAGTTTACAGTCCGTGAGCCAAGATGTGAACTTAGGTGCCTCTGAGACACCAGCCACCTGTCCTCTGTCACGTGCTGGGCAGGATGGCTCTGAGTCCCCAGTGATGGGTGGCAGTCAGTGGGGCTAAGACGGACTTGTCTGCAAATTCCTGGAGGGAGACACACCTGTGTGAGCTGGGCCTGGGTCAGGGCCACAGCATAGCCACTGTGAAGCACACAGTGGCTCTTTGTCATGGAGGTGAGTGAATACTTATCAGTGCCTTGGTGTAGAATCCTTCAAATCTGGGATTGAAAGGAAGAATATCTGGAGGTGATACTACGTAGCATCTCCCAGCCTGCCCCTTGCAAACAACTGGTAAATATTTGGAGGAACTTAGGGGAGGAGCAAGTACCCCCTCAATATGGTGTGGGCCTCACTTGGGAACACATGTCGAAACAGGGTTGTGCACTCAGGAGACATGTGGGGGAGGTCAGAGAGGGCTGGAGAAGTTGGTTCACTAACTAGCCTTTTTGTGAATTTCATTTGTCACATTCTCAGCAGTTCCTGTGTGTTAGGTGCTGTCCCTGAGAAGCGTTCTATGGTGACCCTTGTGTGACAAAAAGGAAACCAAGTCCCAGGGAAATGGTTTTGTTTTGAAAAAACCCTGTAGGGTTGGATGAAGAACCCATTATCTAAATTTGGTCAGAATTTATGGTCTAAGCCTGTAGGACCCTGTGTTTCTGTGTTTGCTCTCTCTCTAAAAGTCACGGAGCCCTCCTCATGGATGCTACAGGGTGGACCTGCTAGAGTAGTCCTTACGGGGCAGGTTTTCCCAGCAGGCTGGCTTTATCCTGGGAACACCTTGAAGTAACCATTTTTCAGTGGGGTCTCTCAATTTTCCAACCTCCTATGGCCATTTTCACTGTTCTGCCCAAGAGAATTCAGGCAGAAGACTCATGGTTTATCTCAGCCTGTGCAGCTGCTTATATGGTTTGTGGCCAGCCCCACCACTCAAGATCACTGGATGCCCCTCTCTGAGGGTCCAGGCAATGAGTCCCCATAGGTTTGCTAAGAAAAGCCCCCCCAGACAGCAGTGGAGTGATTGCAGCTTCCAGTCCAGAGCCACTCAGGAGCACTAGAGCAGCTCGCTGAACTTTAAGCTGTCGCAGGCTGAAGTTAGCCACTATGGCCTAGGTCTTGGATGGCATTCCAGCCAATCGGGGCTGCATTTTCACAAATGAGGCAGCTGGAGCATCAGCGAGCTAGGGCGTGTGACAAAGCGGAAATGCACATGCATGTCATTTGGTGACCCATGTTGCAAAAACTAGCAAAAGGAAGTGTGTTCTGCTGCTTCCTGAAGTCAGCCCCAGAGAGAAGTGTGAGCGTCTGAAAAGACAGGTAAGTGGTGGTGGCTCCAGGGTCTTGGCAGCCTGGAGAGCCTGAGCTGGTCCTGTAAGGGGCACTTTTGGGGTCAAGGGACATTCAGAGCAGGAGCTGTTGGGGACAGATGTCTTCAAGGCAGGAAGCTGCTGTGGAGGCACTGTGTGGTGTTTTGTTTGTGTACCTTTGTCTTCCTGTGGTGCCTCTGACATTGTTAAAAGTCAGGTTATTGTGGGCATCATAGAATGGCAGGTGTGCGAATCCTTTGAAAACACCGAGTGCTAAGACAGTGTCAGGTATCATCTGGGGCAGCTCAGTCTGCAGCAAAGATGAAGCTGAGCCTAGCGGGGCCAAGGTCCCAGTGGCTGACCGGTTCAGGGTGATTCCCACCTCAGCCTGGTCCATGTACCTGCCCATAGCCTGGCCCCATTACTGCTGCCCTGGCCCAGGGCTATGGGGATCTTCCTTGCCTGGGCCAAAGAGGGGTCCATGGTCCCAGACACAGTCCAAAGGGGGCTAGGCCTTCCTACATGATGCGGCTCCAGAAGGTTCCTCTGTAATTTGCAGTTTACATACTGACAGTTAGGGCCTGTCTTTGGGAGCATTACTAGGAAAGAGGGCCAAGCCCACCAGGACCTCCTTGGGACCCCACAATGTGCATGAATAATGTGAGGGGCTGACCAGGCATGCAGCCCCTCCCCCAGTTTCCTGACTATGGACAGCTGTTCTGACTGCCTTGCTCTCCTATCTGGGAAGTGGGCCTGAGTGGTGCCAGGCTTTTGCCATGAGTGCAGTGCCATGCTCAGGGCATGCTGTGCTCAGGGCATGGTCCCTGATAGCATCCAGGATCATTCATTGGGCCGTTCTTGCAAGAGAGGACACTGAGGCATATAGTACTCTATTTCTTGCCCCAGACCGGAGCCTACAGACTGTCTGGCTGGGCTCAAACACAAACTTCCGGAGCCTGACAACTTGCTGGGCTGGGTGGGGCCGGGTACAGAGGAGGAAGTGGTTTGTCCCCAGCTGGGTGGTTGCAGGAGGCCCAAAGCCCCAGTTCCGCTCCTCAGGGTTGATGTCTATCTCCACGCAAAGACCAACTCCTCCTAATATGCAGTGTGGCCCCTGAAGCTGGACAGGTCTGTGTGTCCCACACTTGCAGAGGCCTGGGCTGCAATTGATCTTTTGAGGTCAGAGATGAGATTTGGTATTCAGTGAAGCCCCAGAGGACTGGTGGAGATTTGCTGCCCTGAACTCCTTGAGAGCCCAGATTAGGAGTGTCCCTGAACTCAGAACAGTGACCACGGAGGAGTCATTGGTCCCGTGGCTAATGGACCTGCCTTGCTGCATTCTCTCTACCTGCCCGAGGTGGGCTCTAATGACCCCCACTGACAGATGAGGAAACTGTGGGTGAGAGTGGGAGTCAAAATGCAACTTGTGGCAGTACTGACCATAGGACAGATGTCAAACATGGACTTGAGTGGAATGTCACTCACCTGTACGGCCCCCTGTCTGCCCATGACTGTAAGATCCATCCTGACTCCAACCCTTAGGTCCCACCTCCTTCCTCTGGGCTATCCCACCTGAGCACTCTGCCAGCTCTTCAGCTGGCCTGGTTCACTCTTTTGCCTCTGTAACCTTCCCTCTGTTAAGAACACTGTACCCTTTGTCTGGGACATGTTCCTTCTGTCTGGGACACTGTTCCCTCTGTCTGGGACACTATTTCCTCTGTCTGTAATGCTGTTTTCTTTGTCTGAGGCCCCATATGTGGTGATGATGACTGGTCACCAAGGTCTCCAGTGAGGTCAGCGGTGGTTAACCTTACAAGTCAGCTCTAAAGACTTAGAGGCCCACATGGAGCCCATCAGTGCCCCAGACATGGAGCTCTTGCTGGTGCAAGCATGTGGCTTTGGGAGGGTGAATCACCCTCTGGGCCTCCCTTTCACTGTAATAACATGACAGGCTGATGGTGTAATTAACGAGAAGTCCTTCGGGAGCCAGACCTAGTGATGGCCTATAGGAGGTGGGGTTTGCCCTTCTGTAATTTCCATTTGGATTTTTTATTTTCAAAAGTTAGATTCAGCCAGAACATGTGTATGTTTATGTAAAAATGCATAATCGAAGAGAAAAGGTTGTTTGACATGTCGATTCAATTCATCCATTCATTTATTCACCAAAATGCTTACTGAGTCCTGTTTGCCAGGTGGGTCCATGTGAAGGAGATGAGGTTCCACCTGTGTGGCCAACATGCTGGTAGGGAATGGAGCAGGAAGGTGTTATCACCCTGGGGAACAGAGAGTACACAGGTAGCTGGGACAGGCTGCTCCCTAAGATGGTTCCTGGAGAAGCCTAAGCTTGCAAGGGTGTGGAGCAAGTGGCAGAACAACATCTGCTAAGGATTTCAGTGTCGATTGAAGCTATTGGAAGGTTCTTATCTGTTTTGTTTCACTGTTTTTTTTTTTTAATAAAAAATATCAAACATAATCAAAAGTAGGCTGAATCATGTAGCAAGCTAGGGTGACCAGCAGGGGAGGTCAGCCTGAACTTGTGGAAAACATGGAGTGAAGAGCCTCCCTTCTCTACTACGTGAAGCATGGGCTTAGGGGTATTGGGTGCTGCAGGGGTAAACTTTTTCCCCAAAACTTTACTACAAAAAATTTCAAATATACATTAAAACTCCAGGAATTTTGCACTGCCCACCCTGAAGTCCGGCTTTCTTTGTCACACATCTAGCTACCTGGACAGGGAAGGATTTGTTTTCTATTTTAAAAGTTGTGGTTTTATTTTTGCAGTTGCCTTTTATATGTATGACAATGGACAGTGACTGACATCTTCTTTTAGATGAAAGTAAAATAAGAACAGAAACAAAATAGAAAATAGAAACAAAATAACTATAGAAAAATTTAAAACTAAAAGTAAAAACAGGAAGTATAAGAAAAATATTAAGTAAATATATAAATAAAAAATTAGTAGAAATAGTGTGGTGCTCAGTTTCCCAGGCATACGCAGCCCTGCCCGGCTTTGCCATCCATGAACTTCTACTGATTCAGCCTTCGGCACAAGTTATCTTTACTGTAAGTCCTGCTGGAACAGGGTACTGGCAGCTTTAGGCAACATTAACAGCCATATTTGTCTGTACATAGGATGTGACTAGTAGTGGGTGCAGTGCTGTGCACTGCCTCTGGCTTTAGGAACCTTCCTAGGAGTATTATGTCCATTTTACAGACAAGGAAATAGACTTGGAGAGGTTGAGCTTGTTTAGCTGCCCAGCCAGTCAATGTTAGAAATCAATCAGTTGGATGCATAGCCTTGGGCCACTGCACTCCTGCCTCCCCAGACCATAAAGGAGTGCCTGCAATTCGTTGTGCAGTGTACAATCTGAAGTGGCTGTTGTGCCCCAAGGGACCCAAAGGGACAGCCTGGGGCCAGAGCAGGGAGGAGTCCAGGCCTGGCCTTTACCTGGCTGGAGTTGGCTAACCCTCTGGGGGTGGGAGGGGGGAGGGTCCCCAGGCCTCCCCTCTTCCTCCCAGAGTGCCACCTGGCGAGGCACCCACAGTCTCAGGAATGCGATCAACCAAGAAATCATCCTGTATTTTCCTCACGATCATTTATTGAGCCTTAATAATGATACCCAGGCTCTACGCTGACCCCTGAGCTATCCCTGAGCCTTCCCCCCTGCCCCCAAGGGGACCCCCAAGGCACTGGCTGGAGGTAGAGGCCAGAGCCACATGGAGCATGGGCTATAGTCCACACACCCCTGGGTCTATGCTTGGACCCCTTCGGGTCTGTGGGTAGTACCCTAGTCTGTGCATGGCCTCACTAGGGCCTGTTTCTTGATGGGCAAGGCCGGCAGTGCGGGGCATCAGCAGTGAGTTGAGAGGTTTACAGGCAGTTTGAGCCAGGGCCACGGAGCTCCTGGGTGGGCCTGTGGAGGAGAGGCCAGAGGTTGAGGCCCAGGGCAACAGGAGTGCAGGGCAGGGAGTAAGTTTTAGGTACTTTTGAGTCACTGTCATCTTGGTGCTAATTCACAGAACATCTGATGAGAACCTTCCTGACATGCATTCTTTTTTTTTTTTAAGCTTTTAAAAATTGTGGTAAAATAAATACACATAACATAAAATTTACTGTCTAAACCACTTTTAAATGTCCAGTTCAATGGCATTAAATTTATATGCTTTGTTGTGCAGCTATCACCACCACCCATCATCAGAATTTTCTCCTTTTCCCAAACAGAAACTCTGTCCCCATTAAGCAGTAACTCCCCTCCCTGCCCAGTCCCGGCAGCCACCCTTCTACTTTCTGTCTCTATGATTTGACTACTCTAGGGACCTCATATAAATAGAATCATGCAGTATTTGTCCTTCTATGACTGAATTATTTCACTGAGCATCATAATGTCTTCAAGTTTCGCCCAGGTGTAGCATGCACCTGAATTTCCTTCCTTTTTAAGGCTGAATAATATTCCATTTTGTGGATATATCACATCTTGTTTATTCATTTTTTGTTGATAGGCCTTTGGGTTGTTTCCATCTCTTGGCTACTGTTAATAGTGCTCCTTTGAGTCTCCTTTCAATTGGTCCAAGAGAAATGCCTTTTTGAGGATACAATGAATTCATGTTGGAATTCAGTATTGAAACAAATGCAGCTTCTCTAAGAAAAGCTACAGCACACCTGGAAGCATTAGGACCCCCACCGAGCTTTTCATCCTGCAGGCATCTGTCCACTCACAGGCATGCCAGTGCTAGGGCAATGAGTAACTTTTTCTTCCTTTTTATTTATCCGTAATTTCTATGTTTTCTAAAAAGAATGCATCTCTGACGCAGTTTTAAAAGTAACAGTGACTTTTGAATGTGATAGTGTGAGCTGTTTGAGGAGTGTCTGATCAGGATGTTCTAGCAAGCAGGAATAGTACTGTGTTGATTCATCTCCTTTCCTCCCCTCTCAGCTTGCCCTGGTGTCCCCTCCTGCCCTGAGTTCCCACTGACCTCGACCGAATCCCAAAGTATGTGGCACCTCATGGCACCTGTGTCTATCTCTGTGTTCTCAGCACATAAGATGGACACCCCAGGCCATGCCAGCTGCAACCAGAGCACTTCTCAGGCTGAGGTCCCAAGGCAAGTATTGTGTTTCAAGATCCTGGAGGGAAGGCACCTCTGGATCAAAGGGCAGCCTTGCTGAACTGGCCACTGGTCATTCCATCTGGCACGGCCAGCCGTTGGGTCTTTCTTACTGCTGATATAGCCTCTCAGTTTCTGCAGCCTCGTCTCCTAGTCTGTGACCTGTTTACAGGCGTGTGCCACACAGGGGTTCCTGGTATTGCCCTGTGGCACTACAATATTGTTTCATTAATTCCTGTATGTAGCCCACCACCTGAACTTGGTGGAGTAAAGAGCAACTCCACTGATCATTGTCATGTCTCATGATTCTGGGGCCTGACAGGGCGCAGCTGGACGTCTCTTACTCAAGGCTTCTCTGGGGCTCTTGCCAAACAGGGCTGAAACAGTTCCAAAAGCCTCTTCTCTAAGGGTCATACCTCTGACGGCTGCTGGGGGCCGTCAGCTGGGGTTTCATGTGCCAGGGCCACTGGGCCACATCGGTGACCAGACAGGGAGGTCCCTGCCTGCTCAGGACTTCCAGGGTGCCAGACAACAGGCAGCAAGTGAGATGGGTGTGGTGGTGGTTTTAGCTGGGGCTCCTGTGCTGTACCTGCGGAGATGTCTGGCGGCAGCTGAAGCTGGGTGGTGGGCAGTCTTTGGGATCATCCCACCGAGCAGCGCAAGGGCTCCATGCAGAGACTGTGGGATTTGTGTTGCCCTGTCTCCTAGCTGCTGCATATGGAGCAACTTAAATGGTCCATGATGCCCTGGAGAGTGGGGCAAATTTAATTTCTTCATACTTCTACAGCCCTTGTACCTCCCCCAGTCCCAGTGTCAGGCCTCTGATGCTGGGCGATCGCAGCCTCAGGTGTTGGGGGACCTGGGCCCTGGCTGAGTCCTGGAGTAGGCAAAGGTCACCTGGGCTGGGCTCACCTGGGGTATGCAGTTGCCTGTCTCACCCAGTTCAGGCAGCTCAGCTTCTGAAGGGAAAGCTGAGTAGCCAGGTAGAGAAAACTGGCATCCACGTGTGGTGACATTTTCCCAGCTCTGGTCATGTCATATAACAAGCCCAGTGCCTAGTCCAGGGGTTTCAGAAAGGCATGTCTGGAAGGCCCAGGTCCTAGGTCTGTTCCCCCTCCAGGCCAGCATGACCAGAATCAGCCTTGGTGTCCTTGTTTGAAACATGAACATCACCTACTTCAGTGCCTGTGACTAAGTGATTATATGAAATTGCTCAGCATGCCTCCTGGAACATTGTGTGTGTGTGTGTGTGTGTGTGTGTGTGTGTGTGTGTGTGTGTGTGTTTAAATGTATATGTGTATGTGTGCATAGGTGTGTGTTGTAGAGGCATGTGTGTATGTGTGGGCATATGTGCACAGGTGTGTCCCTTCCCCAAAGTCTCCCTCCTCTCCTCTCAGCAGTGAGTTGAGGCCATGTGGGCACATGTAGGGTAGGCTAGAACTGGCCTGGCCTGCTCTGGTGCTTACTTTGGCCTGGGAAAGGCAACTGGGAGACCAATGCTGAGCTGAGTGAGGGCATGGGCTGCATCCCTCAGCTTCTCAAATCAGATGGGGGGTTGTTCAGCTATTTCCCATGCAGGACCTCTCCCAGCCCTGTGCTCTGCTCCTTGAGCCATGCGCTCTCCAGTCTGGCCAAGCATTTTTGGCTTCCCTTGCACAAAAGCCCTTGGAAAATAAAATGTCATAGTTCAAGGCCTCCAATGGAAAGGCGCACCCCTCTCCTCTGGACGGGACCATCTGGGTGGGCACTGGCATTGCTAGAGCCTCCCTAGGCTGTGTGCCTGCCACAAGCCTTACCACCATCTTCTGCATGATTCATTGTCCTTTCTGTAATAAGAAAAATGACACTGGGGAATGTCAGCAACTCACCAAGTCTGCACAATTCAGAGGTATCGAGGCATCGCCTTCTATGAGATATAATTGACACACAATTAACTGCATGTTTAAAGTGTATAATTTGATGTTTTGACATATGTATATACCTGTGAAACTATCACCACAACCAAGATGATGAGCACTTCTGTCACCCCTTGAAAGCTTTTGTTTTCTGTTGTAAGCCCCATACCTCACCATCCTCCCCCGTCCCCCTTCCAGGTAACTGGTTTGCTTTCTGACACCACAGATTAGTGTACATTTCCTAAAATCCTGTGTAAATGGGCAAACAAGTAGGTGCCTTCCCTTTTGTCTCAACGTCATTATTTCTAGACTGATCCATGTGGTTGTAAAGCATCCTTTTTTTCTGAATGTTCTGAAAAGGTTTGTGTAGAATTGGCATCGTTTTTTCCTTAAGTATTTGGTAGAATTAACCAGTGAAGCCTTCTAAGCTTAGAGTTTTCTCTGTGGAAAATGTCTAAATACAAACATTTCTTGTGTGTGGTGTTCACTGAACCTCTTAGGTCTGTGGATTTATAATTTCCATTTAATATGGAAAATTTTGGTTATTATTTCCTCAAATATTTTTTCTACTCACCCCTCTTTTGGGACTTCACATGTATTATGCTGCTTTATGTTTCCCTACATCTCACTAATATTCTCTCTCTCTCTCTCTCTCTCTCTCTCTCTCTCTCTCTCTCTCTCTCTCTCTCTCTCTCTCTCATTTTGGATAGCTCCTATTTGTCCCTCTAAATTAAATCATTTTTCTTCTACAATGTTTAATCTGCCATCGATCCTTTCCAGTGAGTGTTGATCTCACACTTTGTGGTAACAGAAGTTAGATATGCATCTTTTTATATCCTCCACATCTCTGCTGACCTTTTAAACATGATGGAATGCAGGCAGTGCAGCTACCTTAATGACCTCGTCTGCTGACTCCAACCTTGGTGCCAACCATGGGTCAGTTTCACCTCGTTGATTTTCCTCCTCACTGTGGGTTGTGTATTCCTGCCCTTTGTTCCTGGTAATTTTTGGTTGTATGCCAGACACTGTAAATCTCACTTTGCTAGACACTAGATATGTCTGTGTGCCTATAATTGTTCTTGAGTGTGATTCAGGTATACAGTTAAGTTGTTTGTAAATAAACAGGCTTTGCGCTAAAATTTGTCAATATCTGTTAGGTACGACCCAAGCAGAGCTCACTGTGGAAATAATTGTCCCCTACACTGAGGCAAGACCCTTCCAAGTCCTCTAATGCCCTATGGATCTTGGAGTTTCCAGTCTGACTGGTGGGGATGGGCATATGCCCTTCCCTGTGTGAGTGCCAGATGATGTTGCCTCCAGGTGATAGTCCCTCTACCCTCGAAGGAAGTTCTTACCCGTGGTTTCCACACACCCGTGTTGAGCCATACGTGAGGCCGCTCTTCAACTCTCCTCTCTCTGTGTGCCTCACTTTCCTCCCCAGTGCTCTGTCCTATGACCTCCAGTTGCCTTGGTCTTCCTGGACTCTGCACTCAGGGTCTACCTAGGGTCCCCTTTCCTGGGCGGGAAGATGGGTCAGCAGAGGGTATGCTGCACCAGTTACCACCTCTCAGAAGCACAGTGCGTTGCTACCTGGGATAGGGTATCTCTCAAGCTATTGTTTCATATGTTTTGTCCAGGTTTCAGTTGTTTCAGGCAAGAGACGATCTCCAGTTTTTGTTATTGCCCCTTGACCAGAAGCAGGAGCCCCTGATGTGGGATTTTAGCAGGCTCCTCTGGTGTCAACCAACTGCATTTGGATACGCTGAGGCTGAGTGTGCAGCCCGCATTCCATCTGACATATTTTTACTATTGTGTCATGTCTGATTTCTGGAAACTCGAGTTTATCTCCTGTGCTATGAGAAGAATGTGGCAAACCATGTATTTTCGATTTAGAAATCTTAGCATTTCTCCCTATTAAAGCTTGTTAGAAATGTGGCAGTGGCTAATGATAAATGCGCACCCAGCGCTGATTTTGGTGTTGCTTAAAGGAAGGTCTGCTCAGAAGTAATTTGGCCACAAGAGAAGGCAAGAAGGCTGTGGTAGGGGCTTGAGTTGGTGCTCGGATGCCTGGGCTCATGCTTCACTTCCCACTGCGCTCTGCTCTAAGGCATTTTTCCCATGTGAGCAAGTGAGCAGCAGGCTCTGGGACACCTTGGTTGTACATGTGTGAGATCTGCATCTCCACTGATGGTTCTTTATTCTGTTTAACAAATGAAGAGTAGAATGTGTGAAGAAGCTACTGGCAGCCTAGCTGAGTGAGAGTGTGACTGCAGGGAGTATGTCTGGGAGGGTGTCAGTGAGGTGTTCAGGGTGTGGACTGGGAGGTCCGTGGTGGTGCCCACCAGCTCTTCTTGCACTGGATGGGCTCTGCATACTCAAGCAGACCTTGCCTCCCTGATGTGGGCACCATGTGGCCAGGGACAAGTTTAGTTCTGGCCTCAGAGTTTCAATCTGGGCCCTAGGAGATGCCCCATACCATAGGCATTGCCTCAAGGGCCAGTGTGCTGGGGGCTGGGGAAGCAGTGAGCTCCATCTACCCTGCAAGCCTCTGTGACCTGCCCAGGGTCCGCCATGCTGAGCGATGGCACAGAGCTGCTCTTCTACCTTCTCCATTTAGAACTGGGCCTGTCAACATTTATGCTCCAAGTACCAGTGGAAAGGTGGTTTTTATTCTCCTTTCATGTTGTTTTAGAACCTCCTAAACTGTGCTATGCTTCAAATCTGCTTAGCAAGAAAGATTTTCAGTGAATTCCCGCAGCCCTGAGAGTGGCCTTGGACGGCCAGTTTAGACTCCTGGAACTTGACCAGCAGGGAGCCAGGCACTTGCCCACCCACCTCAGTGACCTTAGAAGGACGTCTGTGGGTACCAGGTAAATGGCCTATCCCTTAGGGATAAGTGACTGTCACTCCTGGTTTCAGTCCTCCTCTGCAGCTCCACTGTAGGTTTAAGAGGCAGATGTCAAGGAATGTCAATCTCACCTTGGTCCAGTCCCATGCTTGACCATCCTCAACTGATGTCTTGTACATTTTCTGAGCACCTAGAATGACACATGAACTTGCCTCTCCTCAGAGAGGATGTCCAGGACAAGCATGTCGTGAGAGCCCAAGCTCCAGTGCGTGTGGGGAGGAGAATCTGAGGCCCGACCTGCTTTGGGGTCTCTAGAAGGTGCTTGGTCACCTGGCAGTGATAGTGAGGAGGCATCTTGTTGGTAATCCTGCCTCATCCCAGGGCTTCATCATAGCATTAAGAATTGTGGATGTCAAAGCATATTATAGACCTGATCCACTGTGCTTCTTGCTAGTACTTCACACATATATTTTGAATTTATTGAACAACAGGTAGCTTTGTACTACAGGATTCCTCCCTTTCTCTCTCCCTCCCTCCTTTTCTTCCTTCCTTCTTTCTTCACTCTCCCTTTCTCCTTCCTTCCCTCTCTCTTCCATCTTTTTGTTTTAAAATACAATGCTTTCCATTTGCCATTGCCCAAAAGCTTGTCTAGATAGGACCAGCTGAAGCTGGCCATTTTTTCACTTCACACGAGGCCCAGCTCACCACCTTCATGTTGACTTCCTCTGGGGAATTACACCTGCGGGCTGCCTTAGGGGGCTGGTCCATAGCCCAGCTGGCATTGACCATGTTCATTTCTCCCACACAGGAAGCCCCTGCAACCTGGCCAGCCCTGCCACCCAAGGAACTCAGAGGGCTCAGCTTTTGAGGATGGAGTCAGAAGGAGGGTTCTCAACAGCCCTTGCCCCTATTGCTACCCTGGGAGACCCAGATGCCGGGCCTGGCTACTCTTCCTTTGAGCTGCCCAACACAGACCTGGGGAAGCTCCGAGAGCTGCCCACTGGGCCTGGAACCCATGGTGAAGACCCTGCCCCTGGGAGACATAGCAGCCTGGATGCTGTGGTGGATGGCCCCCCAGACATGGACTCCATGGGGGAGCAGAGCTGCAGTGCCAAGATTTCCAACCGGGACAGTGGGATCGACAGCCCATCCTGCAGCATGGCCAGTGAGTCCTTCTCCTGCAAGGAGAGTGGTGAGGTAGGCCTGGGGCCCACTGTCCTGAGGCTTCACACAGAGATGGCCCCAGATAGCAAGGCTCCCCAGGAAGAGGCCGACAGCGATGTGGGTGAGGGCAGCAGCGAGGAGCCTGAGCTTGAGCCTGAGAACAGCCGCCCGAGGGCCAACATGGACCTGGCCAAGGTAGGCTGTCCCCTGCCCTGGGGTGGTGGTACTCCTCCAAGGGGTTTGAGGTTTGCAGTGGCACTGCCCACACCTGCTGCCAGTAATTGGGAGCCCACTCAGACATCGCACTTGGAGAGTCCCCCTCAACATGTTGGAGGGCAGTCCCTGGGGAGGACCTCACAAGCTAGGCCCTCCCTTCCCCAACACCTCATTCCTGAGCCTGGTTTCCATGATTGTGCAGTGGCACAGGGACCAACAGGGTGGATTGACCATCAGTCTTAGTGACAAAAGTGCTACCACCAGAGCTTCACCTGTGCTTGAAGAAACCTGATGAGAAAGGCAGAGAGAGTGTCACCTGTTTTTGAAGGGAGAAAATCCCACTGTTGCCCACAGGGAGGGGTAGAGGTAGGAAGGGAACCCATGCACATGCATGGAGCTCTGAGCAGACATCTTGGGAAGAGCTATGTCCAAGGTATGGTGGCTGGCTCTAACAGAAAGCTCCCATGCATCCCTCTAGCATTGTGGGCTCTGTGCTCTGTGCTAGAACTCATGGGGACATGGAAATAAAGCAGATAACCCCTGGCTTAGAGAGACCACCTTGCATGGGGAGAACAGCATGGATAAGCTGCTGCAAGTGACTGAATCCCCAAAAAAGCCATGTGGCATCTGATGAGTCAGTCCTGCTAGCTCCTGGTGGAGATGGTGCTGGCTAACAAGGCAGCACGGGGAGACAGGCCTGGAAGTAAAGTGAAGCTGCATGCTTGCATTGTTGTGAGCCATCTTCTTGGGGGACAGGCTGGGCCATGTTTTAATCTAGGTTTATTATTATTTGAATATAGTGAGGCCACCAGATCAGGAGATGAAGGCCACTGAAAGATAGTTGGTTACTCACAGTTCCCAAGAGGAGGGGGCATTCTATGCCTTGGGGCCAAATGGGGAAGCAAAGAGTCAGTCAAGAGGCAGAGTTGGGACACTGAGGGCAAGAGCCTTTATTGTGGTTTCTGAGGGAAGGAACAGGTGAGGCAGTTAAGCAAATTTAGGTTTGACCAGTTTGAATAATTCAGCAGGCTCTGGGTACAGGGGCTGTCACTGGATGTCTGTTACCTGTCCCTGTGTGTCCACTTGGGCAAGCATGACCATCGCCACCTGGCAGGTCCACTGACCACAGCCTGGCCTGGGCATATCCCCAACCTTCTCACCCATCAAAGGAGTTGGGCGACCTACTGGAGGGGCAAATATAAAGGGGATGGTTGGGGTGTAGTTTCTGGATGGGCTGGTTTGCATATATGAAAGCCATGCTTACAGGCAGGTCCTTTATCTCTCTAGGAATCAGCTGTCCCTAGAAAGGATAGTCCCTTCAGGGTAAGCAAGGCCCCAAGTTGTCAAAACATAAAATAAAAAAAATAATGAATGATGTGTCTACTATACGCACCACCACCTGTGATTCTTAAGCTGTGTTCCAGGAAAGCTGGCCGCCTAAGTCTCCCGGATCCTGGGAGCAAGTGCAAACCCTAGGCCTCTCAACACAGGCTTCTGTAAACAGTCCTCAGCATTGATTTTACTGCATTCCATAAATTTGGTGTATTGTGTTTTCATTTTCATTTTTCTCAAGGTATTTTCTAATTTTCTTCGTGACTTTTTTGACTGCCGTTTAAGAGTATGTCGTCTAATTACCACATATCTGTGGATTTTCCATTTTTCCTTATGCTGTTGATTTCTAGTTTTATTCTATTGTGATTAACAAAGATGCTTTATAACTTCAGTCTTCTTCAATTTGTTAATACTTGTTTTGTAGCCTAACATGGTCTGTTCTAGAAAATATCTCACATACACTTGAGAAGAAGGTATATTCTGCTGTTCTGTATGTATGATGTCCCTTTGGTTTCAGTGTTGTTCAAGTCCGCTGTTTTCTTACTGATATTCTATCTGCAGTTCTTTCTAGAAAGTGGAGTATTTAAGTTTCTCACTATTATTTTGTTATTGTCAATTTATCTCTTTAATTCTGTCAAAGTTAGCTTTATATATTTAGAATCTCTGAGGTTTGGTGCATAAATATTTATACTTGTTATATCTTCTTGGTGAATTGGTCTTTTTATCATTATATAATGTTCTTCTTTGTATCTTTTAACAGTTTTTTATTTAAAGTCCATTTGTCTGTTCTCTTTTGTAACCATTTGCATGAAATATCTTTTTCTGTCCTTTCACTTTTAGCCTATGTGTATCCTTCAATCTAACATGCACTTCTTGTAGATAGCATATAGTTGGATACTATTTTTTAATCCATTCAGCCAATTCATGTCTTTTGGTTGGAAAGTTTAATCCATTTACATTTAAAGTAATTACCAAACCAAAGGACTTTACTATTGCCATTTTGTTGATTTCTGTATGTATTGTAGCTTTTTCATCCCTCTTTTACTGCCTTCCTTTTTTTTTCACTGAAATTTTGTAATATGCTTTGATTTCCTTCTTATTTCTAAATTCTATAGCTATTTTCTTTGTCATTACTATTGCAATTACATAAAATATCTTAAATATGTATCATTTTATTTTGAACTGATAACAAATTAATCTCAATTACAGATAAAAACTCTACTCCTCTATAACTCCCCCTCCTTTCCACTGTGTTATTGATGTCACAAATTACATATTTATATATTGTATACACATTAATAAATATTTATAGTTTTTAAATGTTTTTATCAGTTAAATTCTATTTATCAAAATTACAACAGTACACTTACTATATTTGTCTATGCATTTACCTTTACCAGGGAATCTTATTTTTCATACAGCTTATGTTGCTGTCTACCATGTTCACAACCTGAAGAACTTCCTCTAACATTTCTTGAAGAGCAGGTCTAGTGGTAATAAATTCTCCATCTTTAACTTATTTGGGAAAGTCTTAATATCTTCATTTTAGGACAGCTTTCCTGGATACAATATTTTGGTTGACAGGTTTTTTTTTTTTAGCATAATAAATATATTATGCTAAAATATATATATATATCCTTTTTTATTATTACAATGTGTTTCTGTGTGTTTCTTTTAGATTATCCTAGTTGGAGTTCCTTTAGCTTCTGGAATTTGTATGTTCATTTTTTTACTCAGATTTGGAAGTTTTCCACTATTATTTCCTCAAGCTCTCTGCACCTTTCACTGTCTTCTCCTGCTAGAATTCCCATAATGCATATATTAGTCTATTTGTTAGTGTCCAACACTCTTTTAGATTCTCTGCTTTCCTTTACTCTTTTGTCTTTTTGTTTCTCTGACTTGATGCTTTCAAATGACTTACCTTCAGGTTTGCTGACTTTTTCTTCTGCCTGAACAAATCTTATTTTTAACCCCCTGAATGAGTTGTTTTAGTTCATTTATTGTATTTTTCAGCTTTATAACTTTTATTTCTTTTTTTATAGTTTCTACCTCTTCATTGGTATTCTCATGTTGTTCATGAATCATTTTCCTGATTTAGGGTTGGTTTCTGAAGTTTTATTTTGTTTCTTTGATTAGGCCATGTTTCCCTGTTTCTTTGTAATTTTTTGCTAGAATTTGGCATTTGGAAACCAATGACCTCTTCAGTCTTTGCAACCTGGCTTTGTAAAGGCAAAGACCACCAATCAGCCTGGCTGGAGATCCTAGGACCTCTTAAACCTTTTCTGATTTCTCACTCCCCCCGCGCACCTGCCAGTAGAAAATCAGCTCGATTATGCTAATTGCCTCTGTTTTCAGTGGCTTTCAAACTCTGACGCTGGTCCTGTCAGCATTCCAAGTCATACAAGACAGAAACTACTCCCTCAGGCAGCCCGACAAGTCAAAACATTGCATACACAACTTGCTATTTTCTTTCCATCCTGAGGGAGGAGCCCCTGTGTAGGGGGTTTACTTCCTCTTGTGCTACACTGTGCTGCATGGGGAGGGACATGAAAGGGCATGTCAAATGCTGCCAATTTTTCTACCCCATTTGTGGGAATCTCTTCTTGGTTTTACAATGATTTGGGGGCTATAGTTTCTCAGCCGGTCTCTATAGAGTTATCACAGAGGTATTCTGGTGCATATATTGGTGTTAACTCTGTGCCTCTTTGGGGAAAAAGGACATGTAGCAGTCTAGTCTGCCATCTCGCTGGCATCACTCCACAAAATATTTGATGTGGTTGCTAAAGCTGCTCTGTTATCAAAGACCCAGGAAGGTAGAGTTGTCTCTGGGCTGCAGAAGCTTTTGGGGGATTGACAGGAACTGCCATGCCTTCCTCAGAAACCTTCCTGGAAATTCCATCTGTGAGAACTGGGCCTCACATTCCAATCCCAGCAGCCTTGTCTGGCCCTCCCATCCCTAGTCATCAGATGTGCAGCAATAGCCCTTGTCAGACCTGCCTGTTCAAGATTCATCTTCCCAGGTGAGTTGTGGCTCTTCTCTCCCCAGTGCTCTGAGCCCCAGAAACTGCTCCACATTGCCCAGGAGCTCCTGCACACCGAAGAAACCTATGTGAGGCGGCTGCACCTACTAGACCAGGTAGCCCTCATGGCTGGGGCATGCCTTTTTTCACTTCCAGAATTTCAATGGGAAGTTTCACAGGCAAACTCCCTATCTTAGTATTGGCTAGACATTACAGTTGAAAATGAATGACTATACTAAAAATTCAGACAAATTTAGTATCCTCTATGAATTTGTACTTTTTGCTTTCAGAGTTTGTGGCTCTGGGGAAAAGGCCTTATCCACTCCCCTTGGGGACCTTTCTTCCTGGCAGTCATGTTATCATGTAAATGGCCTCTGGACATCTTTCTGCATAAATATTTGGGGCTTTGGGTGGCACCCTCTTTATCTATATGGCACAATGGGGTTTATGAGAACAGGAAGTAAAACTCCAAAGGGAACTTGGTGTGTTGACACATATTGCTTCTGTTTGTAGCTCACAAAGCAGAGAAAGGAAATTAGGACATTCTGTTTCCCATAGAGGTGATAGAGGAAAGATGGCCTGTCCCTGTCTGGAGGGAACCATCCTTGCCTCACTCCCAATCTTTAGCCATAAGTAAGTTTGCTTTAAGACCATAAGGTTGTTTGGCCCACTTTGATGAAGTGGGAGGTTTATTAAGGAAAGAGGAAGTGTTCACAGCCTCTCCTGAGTACCCACATCCTCAGCAGAAGCACAAACCCATCCGTGGTGACTCATACTCAGTGACCATTGTGTGCCCAGGTTTTCTGCACCCGGCTGACAGAAGCAGGGATCCCTCTGGAAGTCACCACAGGTATCTTCTCTAACATTTCCTCCATCTACCGCTTCCACGGGCAGTTTCTCCTTCCCGAGCTGCAGATGCGGATCACAGAGGAGTGGTGAGTGTGGCTCATGGCACCCCAAAAATGGGAGATTGGCGTTTCCCAGGGAATTTAGCACCAAAACCATTGATGGTTAAGGGTCCTGGTGATTCTGTCATGGTGTTTTTTTTTTCAAATTCTCTTTGCCAAACGACCTCTAAATCTGGAGTTTAGGTGCCTTAAAATCAGGCAGGTACTTGGCGGGGGTTGGGGGGCTATCTCATGGTGCCCTGGGCTTCTTCTATGCAAGGTCCTGGGCCAACCCTACCCCTCTGACCCCTCTACTACTTAGGGTCTCCCTGCCTTAGCTTCTTCATTTGTAAATCAAAGGGATTTAATACCTGCTCTGGACTTTGTGGGATTTGAATAAGGTTATACATCTGCAGGCACCAAACAGCCAGCAAACATTGTTAATTGGTTCATTTTCCCTCTTAGCGTTTATTTCACCTTTGCTTTAAAATTTTAAATTAAATTTGTCCCCTTCACAGTGTACCTTGGATCCTCCCACTGTTCTTCTGTCCTTCTGTCTCTAAGCCACTTCTGTTCATGTTTAGCAGAGCGACAGCTCAGCTGCAGGTCATGATAATCAAGTATCACAGGTGTGGCCCCTGCCTGGCTGTTCTCCACCTTACATGCTTCTTGTTTCATTCTGGGGTCTACTGCAGCTTTGTTTTGTAGTCTCACTTTCTCTCCTCTTAGCTGTTCTGGCTTGAGTCAGCATAGCATTCTCCTGCAGCATCAGGAGCATCAAGCGCATGGGTCCTCCAAGCTGCAGCCAGGCCAAGGACAGCGTGGAGGCTGGGGCTTGATTGGGGCGTGCCCCTTCATCTGCAAGACTCAGCCAGGCACTGAGTCAATCTGTAAATCTTTAGAGAGACAGGCTCCACCTGTGGAGCCAGTGCTACTGTTCCCCAAGGCCATTTGGTTAAAGCTCACAGCTGAACCGGCTTTCCGATTAACATAGTCCTCACAGGCTAGAAATGGGTTTTCTCTTCCAGGCCTTGGAGATACCTTTAGTGCATTGATGCCTGACGTGGCTCCTGGTATAATACAATAATGGTGCAGGAGTCCAGCAGCTTGCCTGCCTGCTTTTGCAGGTGGTGGGCCTTTGAGTTAAGTTCCTGAGCACACATTTCTAGTAAGGTTACAGCAGATGGCTTTGTGCATGTGCCTTTTTTCCTTCTTTTCAGTGATTTATTTAGGATAAATCTCTCCTACAGTTCTAAGGTCAAAGACTATTAATATATTTTTATGCTTCTTGAAGTTTGTTTCCAAATCCCTGTCCAAACCATTATCAGTAGTACACAGTGCTACTTTCCCACAATGATGCCAGCCTTAGATCGTCTCATTGTTCCTAATCTTTGAAAGGAGTAAAATGGAGTTTCCTTGCTACTCTTTGATAGCTGTGGCCCATCATTAGAGTGGCTCCATGACTAACACTCCTGGTTTTGAGCAATGGTTCTGTGCCGACACTGGTGAAGTGCTTTACGTGATCCTCCCATTTGCTTCCCAGTAATACACTACTTTCTATACCATGCAACATAGGGAAGGAAACTAAGGGTGACTGACTTGCTTACCATCACACAGAACTGGGAGTCAGGTCTTCACCCTGTAGCCCTTGGTGCAGTCCCTTTCCCACCCTGGCTCCTCACCTGAGTTGTTTCTCTTATCATCTCACTCCCCCACAAAGGGACATAAACCCCCGGCTCGGGGACATCCTGCAGAAGCTGGCTCCATTCCTCAAGATGTATGGAGAGTATATAAAGAACTTTGATCGGGCCATGGAGCTGGTGAGCACCTGGACCCAGCGCTCATTGCTATTCAGAGACATCGTCCATGGCATCCAGGTAGGGCCCTGCCACAGCCTCAGAGGCACAGCACTGGGTTTGTATTTTCACATGGAAAAAATCAGTACTATTATGGGATGTGTCTAGATGCTTTATTGATGCTTTGACCCATAAAATAACTCCAAGAGATAAATTATCATTCTCATTTCGCCAGTGAGGAAATAGAGGCTAAAAGAGGTTGTATGATCTGTGTTGTCACAAACTATTTTTAATAAAACCTGAATCCAAATGCCATTCTTCCTCTACAGCGTCCGTCAATGGCTAGTACAGGCATTTAAGAAAATGTTGCATTGATCTTTTCTTTTTTCTGCAGCCTGTTCACATCTTGTTGCTGTTGTTTTATGCCACATTGCCTTTTTTCTTATTGATTCGCAAGGTTTTTATATGTTAAGAACATTAGCTATTATCTGTCATATGTGTTTCAAATTATTTTTTCTCATTGATCTTTTAACTTTATGATGTTGTTTCTATACAAAATTTTTGGCTTTCAATTAGCCACATTCACCAATTTTTAATTAAGTAATGTTTTAAAAATCTTTGAAGTAATGTTTATAAATGCATTTCTCTCTCAAGATTTCATAACTTTTGCTTCTAACGTATTGCTTCATTTTTTTAAGTTTCCAGATGGGTTGTGGTATGAAGTAGGAATCTAGTTTTAATTTTGTGAATAGCCACTTGTCCTAACATCACTGGTGTATACACACACACAAATGCACACAAACATGCATAAACTACATACATACATACATGCACACACACTCCTCAGTGTACTCCAGAAGGTTAATGGTCACTGAGACCTTCTGTGCCAAGTATCTGGAAACTAGGCTTGGATTGGGGGTGGCCTCTCAATAACTTTCTGCATTTTCCCAGATCTACTGCCATCAGGTCAGCCGTAATTTCCTACTGTGGAGTCCTAGATACCCCTGTGTCCCTCAGCATCCTTGTCCCTCCCCAGAGAGGACAACTCTGAGACTGGGTCCTTCCTTCTCCCTTCTGCCTGCACCCCCTGAACTCTTACCCCTCACTTATATCTGGGCACTCCCACCTCTCCCCATGGAACAGTTTCCTTCAGCCTCTTCAAACTGAGCCTGTGGTCGACCCACAGTCCCAAGTGACCAGACACTGGGAGGTCATGCCACTCAAGTCTTCAGGGTCTCGTCACCCAGTGACAGCTGATTGGGGTCAGCTTGAGCAGGGCATCCTGAATGTAGAGCTTTAGGCTGGTGTGGGTGCTATGGTTCTGCACTCCTGCAGATGGAGAACTAAGCCCCATTTCCTAGAACAGGGGTCACAGCACGATCTCCTTTTCTAGGAGGCGTGTGCCCTGTGTGGTTTTGTTAGAGATCACTGTCAGGTTGGCTGCTTCCCTTAGAGTGACACCATAATTGTCAGAAGGGATCATGGGCCCACACCCAGCACCTCACAGACCCAAACTCCCCATGGCCCCACTATTCTTCCCAGCCCAGATGCCTATATATTTTTTTTCTTTTCTAAATTTTTGGAACTTCTGTTTTGAAATAATTTCAACATTTATAGGAGAGTTGCAAAAATAAGGCACTGTTAACGTTTATCTTGTTTATCACTCCAAACACACACATGATTATTATTTTTGAATCTTTTGAGATTAAGTATCAGATGTCATAGCCTTGTGTCACTGAATGTAAACTGGGGATATTCTCCTGCATAACCACTGCACAGTGATTAAAATCAGGAAGTTTTACATTGGTGCAATAGTACTATCTGATCCCCAGCCCTTATTCAAATATCACCAGTCATTCCAATGCTTTCTTTTTTTTTTTTTTTTTTTTTTTCGGTACACAAACCAACCCAGGAGCACACATTGCGTTCATTATCATGTTTGTCTCCTTCTGTCTTTGTCTTCCATGCCCGTGTCACTTCTAAGGAGGCCACTGTCTCTCTTTTTGGGTTTGTCCACGGTTTCTCCATGACTCAATTCAAGTTGTACATCTTTGCAGAAATATCACAGGAGTGAAGTCTTGTCCTCCCCTATCCTGTGTGTGGTACACAATTTCTGGTTGTCTCACTTCTTGGGGAAGCTCATTTGATCCAGGGAATGTCTGCCAGTTCTCTCCATGGTGAAGTCACTTTTTGCCCTATTAATAAGTTTCTTGTAGGGAGATGCTTCAAGATGGTGTAAATGTCCCGTTCTTCAACTTCCTTTGATAACTGACTTGAAACAGCTGTTTTTATGATAGCTGCAGACTGGCACTCTTCCAGTCCTTCTGTGTCTAAGGCATTATGAGCTCATTTCAGCAAAAAGCTGTTTTGTTCTTGACCCTGAGCTGGGCAAGGGTGGCTGGTGGGTGGGGGAGGCAGGTTGCCTATGTGACAATCTGGATGACTGCAGCAACTCCCCAAGCAGGTATAGGGGTAGGCAGATTCTGTAAGAGGCAGGCAGGCCTATCAGCCAAGACACAGGTGCCCGGAAATCCATCAGAAGAGGAGGAGAGGGTGGCACGGACAGGGGCACCAGTGGGTGAGCACAGATGGCGTTCAGTATGTGGTCTAGAGTACAGATGCCTGAAAGTGTCTGGACGAGGTGCTGAGGGGCTGGAGAGAAGGTTATGTTTTAGAAAGAGGGTGGGACCCTGGGACTGGTGCTGGGCAGTCTGTGCTGGAAGGGCCTTAGTCCCCCCACTCTGCACCCCCAATGCTTGCTCTTATGTTTATAGGAGAGGAACAGATGGCACTTAAAGTGGTATCTAGACATGATCCCCTAGAGCTCCCTAGGGAAGGTTGGGGAGCTCCTGACTTCCCATTGTGGGGAAGAGGCTCAGTTCAGGTCACTGGGTGAATGTAAGTGGGGAAGTCACTCATAAGGGAAGGAGGTGTTCTTTGTCCAAGCATTTCTTTTCTTCCTCAAAGACGTGTATAAAGAGCCAGCATTGGTTCTACAGCAGGCCCATCTGGGGTCTAGGATCTTATTCCATTGTTAAGCCTCCCCATGCCTCAGTTTCCCCTGCTGTAACACATAGTCTGCAGTCAACAGATGCAGGTGCTTGGAGCAGCCTTCTGGGGGCTGTGGTGGCTGAAGGTAAGGGTGGGCACCGGGGTCTGCACATGTGTCCATGGGTACCCCATGCTATCTGTCTTTTTCACAGAAGCAGGAGGTATGCGGCAATCTGACACTGCAGCACCACATGCTGGAGCCTGTGCAGAGAGTCCCCCGCTACGAGCTGCTGCTCAAGGACTATTTGAAGCAGCTTCCATTGAACGCCCCAGATCGGAAGGATGCAGAAAGTGAGCTGGGCCACCATCAGGCCAATGGACTCCTGGGAAGTGGGAGCGGGGCACCTGCTGAAAATTCATGTCGAGAAAGAGAGAGATTGAAGGACAGAGACAGAGAGACTGAGATGGAGAGGTACAGAAGAATAGAATGACAGAGACAGAAAGATAGGCAGAGATAGAAAGACGCAGAGATACAGACAGAGACAGAGACAGACAGAGACATGGAGAGACAAAGATAGGAGAGACAGAGAGATAGACAGACAGAAAAGAGAAGGAGAGAGGTCCATGTGATCTGTAAACATGTCTTCAGGAAGTGAACAAGAGTCTTTGAGGCAGAAGAAGATGCCCCTGCTCTCACTACAGTGTGAGGGGTGGACATTGGTTCTGGGGAGGGGGCTACTAAGTGCTGACAACGCTTAGGCCCCAGGAAGGGCCTTGTTGGGTCCCTGGGGTTGCTCTGGCATACGGTCATTGGCTGGCATGTAGCACAGGGCAAGGATCTATGCACAGATCAGGATGCTGGTGTCAGTAAATGATGTGTGTCTACAGGGTTGCATGCCCCCACCCCAAGCAGCCAGGTCTCTGGAGCAGCCCCAGATGCCTATGTCAAACAGCAGAGCAGGGCAGAACCTGTTAGCCTTGCAGGACCAGGACGTGTGTGGAGCTGCCAGGTATCCCACAGCCTGACTCTAAATCTTCCTCCCACAGGGTCCTTGGAGCTCATTTCTACAGCTGCCAACCACTCCAGTGCTGCCATCCGGAAAATGGTAAGTGGGGTGCTCCTAGAGGATGTCTGAGGGACCCACCATGTTGTGCAGGGAGAATGTGGGGTGGACTAGGCACCATTGGTGCACACACGCACCCACTTGTACCCACACACTCACACATACTTTTTCCAGGTGGTTTCATTTGACATGCACACGCACTCACCTATTCCCAGATGAGCTCCATCAGCATGCACGTGTGCCACCCCGTGTGCCCCCCCATCTCTCAAAAGCATGTGTGTCCCCTCACACACACACTTGTCCCTGTGGGTGGGCTCCATTGATGTGCACATGCACCCACCTCTTCTGCAGTGTAGACAGGATCTCCGCTGAGAACTAGACAGGCCTGCCCATACTAGCTCAGTAATTGTAAGTTATTTAGCACTCTGTGCCTGAATTTCTCCATGTGTAAAACATGCTTCATTGGACTGTTGTGGGGATGAAATCACTCTATATAAAATGCTGAGAAGAGGACCTGGAACAATATTACCTCTCAGTGTTCCCATCATTTTTTCCATTCATTTATTTATTAATTCATTCAAGCTCTGTCTCAGTTAACTAAGATGGCTATAATAGAATGCCACAGATGTAGCAGCTTAAACAACACACATGTATTCTCACAGTTCTGGAAGCCAGCAGTCCCAGGTCAAGGTGCCAGCAGATCTGGCCCTGGCTTGCAGGTTGCTGCCTCTCACTGCGTCCTCATGGCACAGAGAGAAACAGAGCTCTCTGTGGTCTCTAATCCCAGACTCTAATCCCATCTGGGGACCTTGCCCTCATGATCATGATCTCATCTAAACTTAATCACCTCCAAAGGCCCTACCTCCAGATACAGCCCAAAGGTGGAGGCAAAGTTTCCTTGTTGATCTAACACCTATCTGTAATGGGATCTGCAGATCAAGGAGGCCTCCATAAGCCCACGCTGACGCCCTGTGATCCAGGTGGCCCTGCCCCCTCTTCAGCCTGCACATTGCCCCACCCTCCAGGTCACCACAGTCCCCACTCAGCTCTGGTGTCTCCCAATCCCGATAGCTATTTACCTTGACACAGGCAGTATTGTTTTTTGAGAGGAAAAAGAAAGTGAAATATTTGTTTTAATCCCACATCTCTCAAAAGTGAGAAATGTGAGGTGGGCAGCTTGTTTTGGGATAGTTCTTGCTACATTTGGTCCACATCTAGCATCCTCGTTACCTGCCTGTCCCCAGATCTGGGTCTGAAGTTGCCAGATCATATTGGCCTGAGCTCAGGTTCACTGTAGGGCACCATGACAACCCTAAACAGGTCACATTTCACTCTGGATCTTTTTAATCTGATTCCTCCTCCTTTTTTTCTTCCTAAAATTAAATCTAATGAAGGAGGGAAGCTGCTTTGCAGAATTCCATGGTCATGAATTCTGTGGATATTTGAAGGAGCCCCCCATAGGCATACATCTTGAAGGAGCATGGACAAGGCCTAGGACATTCCATTTGGGTGGACTCCTGTCTCATCTATAGCATGCCCACCACGTGGCAGTTCTCTCCCAAATCCAGCGAGGCCACTACCCATAGGGTGTGACAGGTGGGAGGCTCTGGTGTGAGGGCCCGAGGAGAACTCAGGGGTGGCCCTAGGAAATTATCAGTGTGTGCTCACTGGCACCTCTTCATGCAACAATCCATATCCATTCACCCTCAACCTCAGCCTCTACAAACCTCCCCAAGCCACCAGTTTCCCTGGCCTCTGATCCATCCTTCTCCACCGAAGAGCCTATTTTGTCACTCTGTTCAGAACTCTCCCGGCCTGTAACTGCCTCTCAAGTATAAAAGAGCTCTCCTACACACCAGGTACACACCCAGCCCCCTGACACACCATGTGCACACTGATCCCCCACAATATAGACCAGGTGTACACCCAGCCTTCCAGTATGCACCAAGTGCACTCCCCCAAGTATATACCAGGTGCATGCCCAGTCCCCCTGTACACATAAGGTGCACACTCAGCCCCCCCAATTCAAATCAGGTGCATGACCAGATCCTTGATACACACCAGATACACCCCAGCCTCATAGTACACACCAGGTGCTCATCAAGACCCCCAGAACATGCAGGGCCCTTCAGTCCTGCCCTCCTGGTCCTCCTTGTTCTCCATGCCATTTCTTCCTCCTGCCCCCACACTCACATCTACCACCTGCTTTTCTACAAGAAGCGCAAGGGATGACCAAGCCAGCCTGCTTCTGGAATGTGCAGGCTGAGATTGATCAGGCCCAAGGGCAATGGCTGCTATAGCATGGCAGGTCAATGCTTCATGTCTCTGGGTTGGGATTCCTGCAGGCTCAGCTCAGCCTCTGCTTCATTCACTCCTTTGCTTCTGGCTTAGGTCCGCTGTAGTGGCAGTGACAGGTCAGAGCCCATGGTCTCTTGGCTCAGAGCTGGGGCCACTTTTGCTGACACTATTTCCCATCACACCCCAGGAGCACTGGTTGGCCATGTGACCACCCAACCAGTTGTGAAGCAAGAGAGAGAGATAAACAGCAGATTGACATAAATCTGGTCTCATGTTTGGCCTGGTAGAGTAGGAACCTGGGCAAGGCAACCAGAGGAGAGGGGCACCATCTGGGGTAAAACCTGCAGCTGCCCAACATGTCTACCTGAAGGCTCCCATAAAAGCCCCAGAGACGAAGCTAGTGTGCAGTGCAGAGGCTGAGAGGGCCAGACCCAGTTCTCTAGCTAAAATACCTCTAGCAACTCACTTGACTTCTCTGTGCCTCTGTATTCTTGGGTATAAACTGGGGACAATAATGGCACGCGTCTGAAAAGGTTAGTGCTAGAATTAAATGAGTTAATACCTACATTGTGTGTGAAACACTGCCTGGCACATAGTATTACTGTGAGCTGTTGTTATTTATTGTTTCTTCATGGTAAACTTCTAGTCATCCTTCAGTGCCCAACTTGAGTGTCACCTTGTGTTTTTCCCTCCCCTACCTTTATGAGCTGGCTTTGTTGCCCCATCTTGGTTTTGGACCACACTCTCATGGCGGGGATATGCTCACCTCTGGGTCTCCAGGAGCCCTGTAGACCTCTGGTCCTTGTGGACGTGCAGCTGCCTGAGCCCTGTGTCTCTTGCAGGAAAAAATGCACAAGCTCTTGGAGGTATACGAGCGACTGGGTGGGGAGGAGGACATTGTCAACCCCGCCAATGAACTGATCAAGGAGGGTCACATCCAGAAGCTGTCGGCCAAGAATGGCACGGCCCAGGACCGCCACCTTATCCTGGTGAGTCCACCCTCCAACCCCCAACCAGGCCACACTCAGGCTTGCCCAGCTCCACCCCTGCCAAGGGTCACCTGTCTGGCAGCCTCCCTGCCCCTCACCCTGCATGTCTCTATTACAGTTCAACAGCATGATCCTTTACTGTGTGCCCAAACTGCGTCTCATGGGCCAGAAGTTTAGTGTCCGGGAGAAGATGGACATTTCAGACCTCCAGGTAAGTGAGCCTCTCCCTTTCTTCCCACTCCATTGGGAGAGTACAGAGTGATGGGGACACAGGCTATGGCCCCTGAAGCACTCACTGTTGTGCACCTGGCTACTGGCCTGCTTCTCTGAGCCTCTGTTCTGTCAATGACCCAGGCATGGCCAAACTGTCTTTGAGAGTGCCTTGGCCTGGTATCCTGGGCCAAATGGACAGGATCCCCTGTCCCTCTACTTGGCCCCTTTGCTGGGGCGCTGTCAACCCTGTGCTCACAGGACCTGGGCTGACCCTGTGAGGTCAGCGCTTAGGACCCCATTTATAGACCTGAAGGCAATGCTTAATCCTTGTCTATACTCTCTCCTCTCCCACACCACCTTGGAGCCCAAACATAGGTGCCCGTACCCAAGATCCAGATGACCTATTGTCCTTGCTGTCCCGGTCCCCTGAGCCTATGAATGTCTCCTAGCATGGGGGCTGCAGAAGCTAGAATCATTCCCCTCTCCTATGGGGGAAGTCTCTGAATTAACGGGCACTCCAAAAATACTGGCTAAGTCAAAGTATTTAATCAGTTTTAAAAAGCGAAGGTTTGCCTTAGTGATACCAAAAAAAAAAAAAAAAATCCCTTCTTACCTTAAAAATCCTCTGAATCTAAATTTAAGAAATACCATTAAAAGTAACAATTGGTGAGAGAAACCATTTTTTTTTTTTTTAGTGTTTATCTGTAAAAATAAAATCAGTCTGTGTAATTAACTGGTTGTGTTAAAGCAGAGGTTCTTAGCCTTGGTGTGTTTAGGAAAGTCTTGCTCTGAGGCCCCACCAGAGATTCTGGGCAGGCCAGGGCCCTGTCTCTCTAACTTGCAGGTCCTGGTTCTGACAGAGGCTGGCCTAAGGGTCACATCCAGTCAAGGGCTGGGGTGTTGGGGAGATGAGGGACAGCTGCCCATAATAGACACCTGCAGATCTGAAAAACCGGCCCACAGGTGCAGAGCGATTGAGATTGGCCTAGCTCTTTGAAGATTCCTATCCCTCTGTCAGACATCATGCCTGTGGATGCCTTGGTGGGGAAATGCTCAGCTTGTCCAGGGACTGGCAGCCAACCTGCCAAGAATCCCAGGGGCAGGCAAATTTAGCAGATGAGAGGTCTTAGGTGGATTTGGCAGAATAGTCTCCCTTCCCACACAGATCTGCTCATGCAGCAGCCATTCCTCAACTGTGACCTTGAGCCGGGCACCCTCCCTGCAAACGCTGGGTCACCTATGCCCCTCCTTAGAAAAGACTTCCATGTATGAGAGTTTGAGGCTGAAGCTCGGGCCCTGCTAAGCAATCAGCTGTTTTGTTTTGTTGGTCATTTGCCTTTAGGTACAGGATATTGTCAAGCCACATGCAGCCCACACATTCATCATAATAAGGAAAAGGTCCCTGGAGCTGCAAACCCGGTAGGCTCAGCTGCCTTGGTGTCTGTTGCTGTGTGAATTGAATGCCTTTGACATAAAATTTTAGCAGATGGCTTCTTTTTCCAAACTGGGTAACCTAGTGATGTGTTTTTATTTATTCATTGTATTCACTTATTTGTCACTGAAAATGTAACAGTACTAAGAGAAAGTCAATGAAAATTAAACCTCTGCCCACCTATTCCTTGCTCTAGTGGACAGTCTTAACCATCTTTTAAACACCGTTCCAGAATTTCTGTGCTCAAGATGGCTTGTATAGCTTGTATAGCTTGTTCTGCATTTTGCTTTTTTCACTTAATTTATCAGAAATTATCTTATATCTGAGCACCATTTCCTAAAGCAATGTAATTCTCCCTTATGATCATTGACCAGTTCTCACTGACAGGCACCTAGGCTCCTCCAGCACCTTGCTGTTGCAAAGGGTGCTGCAAGCAGCATCCTCACACCAGGTTTGGGGGCATATGTGTCATTATATCTGTCATATGGATTCCTGAAGTAGAATTGCTAGCCACAGAGTAGCACATCTGCTTTAAAATTTGGTAGCTATTGTCGCACTAACCTGTAAGGTGGTGCCAGGCTTGTGCTCTGACTGGTGGCAGTGTGTGGGAGATTCCACCAACACCCTTTATAATGATGCATTGTGGTCCCAAGAGGCATTGATTTACATCAGCAGCAGATATCTTTGCAGAGCGGTTGAGATTGGCCTGGCTCTGCATGTCACACCTGCTCACACCTAGCCATACCTGACCATATCTGGCCACACCTGACCTCATCTGGCTATGCCTGAGCCAACATGGCAACATTTGACTTCACCTGGATACACTAGACACTACTGGCCACACCTGATCCTGCCTGGACACAGCTGACCCCACATGGCCACAGTGTTCTGGAGCCCTCAAGGCCAATCTTCCAAGCTTTGAGCTGCACTTGGAGGCAGTGAGCAGCTCAGGCATGTGCTGCAGGGCTAAGAGGAATCAGTATCCAAGACTGAGTTAATAAAATACTATTTCTGTTTTTCATAGGACAGAAGAAAGAAGAAAGAATGGATTCAGGTGAAGCTCCTAAAGTTTTAAAGTAACCAAATGACCATATTCTTGAGCAATATGGCCATTCCTGCTGAAGCAAGGTTCGGCTAGCCCAGTGACTCTCAGGCATTGCCTTCCTGTATGTCTGCCTTGAAATAATGTAATGACTGCATTTATAAGCACCTTCAGACACCATAAGCCTTTCAATTCATTCGCTTGTTTGGCTTCACAGTAAATAAACAAACATAAAGTTCTTGGAGGTGGGCAGGCAGGGAGATGTTCTTACCCTGGGGGTGGATCTCCACTGTCTGGTGATCCAAAGGAAACCCACATTGCCTCACTCTACAACAGGAGAGAGCAGCAAGTCAAACAAGAAAAGCAGTGTGATTCAGGATAGAGTCTGTGCTTCTAGGGACAGGCGGGGTGGGGAGGTATCCTGGGGCAACCAGAGCAAATTCAGCTCCAGATCAGCCATGGTGGGAACGCAGGAGACAGACAACCTGTGAGGATGAAGGTCAAGAGGGCTACGGCAAAGCCCAGCATGGCCACAGCCAGGCCAAACACTGTTAGGAACTGTGGCCTCCAAAATTTATAGAACAGATATCTGGGTAAAAAGAGAAAAAGGAAATTCAAACAGAGATGAAATGGAAATGTTCATGCAGTAAATGGAAACACGGCCTCAAATCCACATAGAATGTTCCCAGGAAGTGTCCATCCTTGGCCTGGAGAGGGAACCTGACTGCTTGCAGTGTTGTACTGGGACCCCTGAGCTGAGTGTGGGGACTTGGTGTAGTCATGTTCTCGAGCCTCATTTTCTTATCTCAGAGCGGGGCTTTTAATAACACTTGAGTCATTGGTCAGGGAAAACATGGTGACTACAGGACTCCGTCGTCAGGGACAGAGGCACCATGCTCTCCTCCTACACATCTGTGCTGAGGGCCCTTGTTTTCTGTGTTCTGGTTTCAGGTCATTGAGGCCACCATCGAGAAGCACAAACAGAACAGCCAGACCTTCAAGGCCTTCAGCAGCTCCTTGGGCCAGGATGAGGACCCTTCCCTCACTCCAGATCTCCCTGTGAGCACCAGAGCCTCTGGAGTTTGTGGGAGGGTGTCAGTGCTGAACCAATTGAGAAGGGAAGGTTCAATGGTGAGACCCCAGTTGGAGGAATGCACAAGAGGCAGACATGAGAATGAAACAGTAGACATCAACTTTATTGTGCTGAATGTACTTCTGTTGCTTGCAGTACAGTTCTACTGGGAAGTGCAGTTCCATTGAGGGGAGCATGGTTTTGCACGCACTTCTGCTCCCTTCTTCGCTCCCCTTCTGCTCTACAGGGAACCATATGGCTCCATACATAGCAGAGTACAATAGTGGCATTCAGCTACATGTGCATGATACAATAAGCTGAGTTATGTTTACATATTTTAGGCGCAGGCACCCTACCACTAATATCACATTCTAAATCCAGGGTCCTATTCCTAGCCACAGGCCTGGATCACAGCCAGACCTGGGACCCACAGAAGAATCAGCTGCCTGCTCACCTGGAGGGGCTGTGAATGCAGGGAGCAGGTGCATTGCACCAGCCCAGGCCTGTTGCACAAGGGCTGGTGTCTGGAGAAAAGTTGCCCCCTACACTCCAAGCTCTCCTCATGCTCAGGACCAGGGGCTTTGGGCAGGTGATGCATACTCACTGTCCACCCTTTATTGAGTCCTGCATGGGGACCACTGTGATTCGAGGCTGCCTGGTCAGCACTCAGGCAGATGGGAAGGAAGGAAAGACCTGGGTGAAGCTGCCACATGAGATATGGCATCATTTCACATGAAGCTTGGCGCTGTGATCTCACCAGTGGGGGCAGCTTGCTTTGGCCCATATGAAGACACCTGGGGCCTAGTGCAGTGGAAGAGTCAGGCCAGCAGCAGCCTTGCCACTGGAGCCTCCTGGGGCCTTGGCTACTTCCCTTGTCTAGGCATCAAGTGAGGCTCCTCTCTTCATGCTTCCCATCAGGGGTTGTCCCTGAACTGAGGGATGTCCAGCCCGGCCTGGCCCAGTAACCCAAGTCCCAGACCCCAACCTGGCTGGCCTTCTCTGGACACACAAACCACCTCATTGTTCACTTAGTATTTGCATCAAATTTACTTGATTTTTTTTTCTGCTCTTGTCTATTCTGGAATAAAAGCACCTTGCTCTTAGGGAAAGTACTGTCCCCTGCCTTGAACGGAGGTGACCTGGAAACAAAACACCCCTTTAGTATGCCATTGAAGTAAGCACAGCACACTGAAGCCTGCTTCTAGAGGGCAGGCACAGAGCTTTCCACAAGGACATCTGAGGAAGGAACTAGAACCAGGATGCCTCACTGCAAGATGGTGTGATAGTCTTCCCCACTCTGTGGTCAGACAGAGGGCTGGAGTGTTACCAGTATTGCACTGGACTTTAGCATGTGGCCATGAAACCTCCACTCATGCCAGCTATCTCCATCCCTTTCAGATGGTGGAGTGCCAGCTCTGAGGAGCCTGCAGTGGCAGCCGACGGTGGAGGGGGTACCGCAGTGAGTGACCACTATGCAGGGGTGGAAGTTAGAGGGTTGGGTCAAACTAAGGTGGTCTAGAAGGTGAGGTCAGATGAGAGTGATGTGTGTGACTCAGGTCCCCACAGTGATGACCTTAAGGCCTGTTAGTAGAGGGTTGGGGAGAGTCCACTGGACACAAATGTCCATAACCTCAGTGGGTGGAGGTCACAGCTGAGTTTTTCTGGAGACCTGAGCTCTTCACTTCATGTGAAATGTGCTGGATACAGTGTGTACCAAGATGTGGCCCAGCCTTAGGAGGCTGAGTCATCCAGGAAAGGTCAACCCTGTCGACTGGGGGTTCAGACAGGTGGGCAGGGGTGCTGCCAGAAGAGCCTGCAGGGATTATATTAGGGAAGGCTTCTTGCAGACAGCATCTGACCAGTCCGTTGGCCCAGGAGAATGGAAGGAGGGGTCTCACTGCTGGCATGGGTGGGTAGGTCCAGGGAGTGGTTGTACCCCAAACCCCTACCCTAAGCCTGCTCTCCTCTCAGCCTGGGGCCATGCGTGGGGAAGGTGCTGCCGGGCTCCTTTTGGAACAGCTAGAAACATCATAAAGGAGCTTGTACACTCAAGTCAGGCATGTAGCTGCCCTGAACAAATGACAGATGAGGCCCATATTCATCTTGCTATGGGCATTGATTTTCTCTCCATATGTACTCCTCTGTCTCTTGCCAGCGCAGGCATCTCTGACAACATTTGTGAATGGAGTGATGCCTCCCATGCAGACAGCTTGGCTAAGGAGCCAAGATGGATTTCATGCAGGGCCCTCCACCATACAGCCCTCAGCCTAGGACAGGCCCTGGAGGGACATTGAGGGCCAAGTGACCCCATTCTTTGTCAGGTGCACTCTTCCCTGGGTCAAATCCATAGGTGGCTGGAGATGGGCCTAAGTCCTGAATGCAAGGAAGTGGAACCTGAGGGCTGCATTGTCAGAAAGGCTAGGCTGGGGAGGACCTGACGCGAAGACAGGGAGAGAGGAGCAGGAGGTGGGGCTGGTGGGTGGGTGGGGACCCCCTCGGAGCATGTTCTAGCTGGAAGGAAACTGAAGGCCACGTTTTAAATGTTTTAACCTGTGGAGTAAGGGCCTCCACAAGTCCTCCCCCTCAACTGCACCTTCCCCTAGGCAGGGACATTAGAGAGAGAAGACATTTAGGTACCTGCTGGTCACACCAGTGCCCCTCCAATAGGTTGCCCAATTCTTCTGATGGATGAGAGGTTGGGTGTCTGCCTGGGCCAGACTGTAGTCAGCAGACCTGCTGGGCAGCGATGGCCATGTTTGTCCAAGTGGACACACAGACTGCCCCACCTTCTCCTGCACTGGGGCTTAGCCTTCCAAGGGCTTTGTGGCATCCCTGACTTGCTGGATGCTTGGGATCACAATTGAAGTGTCGGGTCTTTTTGTCCCTGTCCCTTTACTCAACCAAAGTCAGCGAACAGCAACAGATTCACTGCCTGGGTCCTGGCACATGTGGCCTGGCTGGGCTTTCTCATTGGTGTCTCTTATGAGCAGATTTTAGTGGACCTGGGGCAACTCAGTGTATGTCCAGTTCTGACCTTGCACAGCAAGACTTAGTCATGCTAGTCAACATTCGTGAAAGGCACCCAAAAGTGGGTTTTAATCCTGACGCCAAAAAGAGTGATCTATGCTACAATATGCCAGATGTAAGATTTTTCTTAGCACATTTGGAGAGTAAAAGTAAATCTATCTGTGGGGTGCTGCTCTGATTTCCCAGTGTCCTCAGATGCACAGTTCCTGTAAGCCCCTCTCTCCTAAGAGAAGCTAGGCGACACCCAGGAAGTTCTGCAAGGCGGGCTTGCACAATCCATAGCCTTCCCATTCTGCTAGTCTCATCACTCTTAACAGAAGCACAGAAATATCAGAGTGCAACCACCCTTCCTCTCTGGGCCCAGACCCACCATGGCGACAAGGAGACCCCTCCTTGGTTCTGAGCAAACTCCCACTCCAACACCCTACACAACCTGGGTGTGCACAAAGCTGGTGTTTGCTGCCCTCCACCCACACCCACCCACTACTGGAGCTCCTTTGCAGAATTGCCTGCAGGGGCAGAGAGCTGGGCCTGAGATCAAACCTGTAGACTCTGAGGATAACTGTGTGACTCTGTCTTCAGTGCTGGCTATACCCAGTTCTTACTGAACATTCCTCCTATTTCCCTGCTATGTAACTGGGTGCAAATTTGCTGGAGAGAAATTGCTAAGTGAAACAGCCCCTGGGCCCAGCAGTGACCTCCTTCCAGGTCTGCCCTGGCATTTTCAGGGTGCTTTAAGAGGACTCACTAGCCCATGACCATGGAAGCCAGGGCTGCACCTCCCTGGGAAGATGTGGCCCAGGCCCTTCTGTTTCTCGACATCCAAACAGAAAAACTGAGGGTCTCCTTTTGGTTGACCTGTCAGATATCCACATCCAAAAAGAAACTATGGTTGACCAGGAAAACCTGTGCCTTAGACACATGTGGACTCTCTGCCCCTCAGCTACCTTGTCACCTGCCATCTGCCAGTCCCACTGGACCTTGGTGTCAGGAACTGCAAACTTTAGGAATTGCCTCAAGGGTCTGCAACAGTGGCCATGGTGCTCAGCACCAGGGAAGCTGGCACCCGGTCAGGACTCCAGTCAGAGCACGTGGCTTAGCTCAGCTGCTGCCATTTTTCATCATTGGGAGAGACTTGCCTGGCAAAGGAAACCGGGTGGGATGTTCTGCCAGATCCCACCTCTATCCTTCTGACCAGGATGGGTTCCCCGCTGGCTGTCAGAGGCCGCACTCTTGGACACACACCTCAGCTCCACCATCCCATGTGGGTTAGCCCTGTCTCCCATATCTCAGGGACACCCTTTTGGCTCCCACAGCCTCCCTGTGTTCTCAGGAGCCATGCAACACTGCTGACAGGGGCCTGAGAGCTTCGGTTCTGCCCTTGGGCCAAGGTACATATCTGGGTTCACAGGCAAGACAGCTGGTCTAGCCACCCTGTTGTTGACCACTCCCACCTCCTGGGCCTTCAGAGTCTTTACCTGGATAATAAGAACAGCAGGGGTACCTGCCGTGGAGAGTGGGGCCTGCCTGGCCATGGCAGATCTCCTGGATGGCCTGTCTCTCCTCAACCTCCCCATCCTGGGCCCTATGCCCCTCCCCTCTCTGTTCTTATCTGTCTCCTAGCAGTCCTGAGAGAGTCTCCAGGGAAGGAGCCCTGAGTGAGGCAAGAGACTGTGATGTGGCTGGCAGCTAAACCCAGAAGTGGCCTCAGGGAGGACACAATGGCCATGGGGAACATCAGTTTTGCTTATGGAATTTGTGATACCCATTTTTCCCCTGCAGGGCCCTATGGTCCTGAGCTCCATGGAATAAACTGAGAGGGGCCCCAGGGCTGTCTTATATCCAATGTCCATGGGGGAGAGGGTCATGAGACAAAGAAGAAGCTGGGCCTTGGGCAAAGCGAGCATCCACAATGCTGGTGCAGACCTCACAATGGTGGGGCCCACAGCAGAGGTGGGGCAGACAATTGGTAGAGACCACACAGCTGGGAAGTATAGGCTGGAACTTGTGCCAAGATGTTGGTATTAGTCAGCTTGGGCTGCTGTAACAAAATACCACAGACAAGGGAACTTAGATCATAGACATTTATTCTCTCAGTTGGAAGTCCACTCTTCAGTCCTAGGAGCATGCTCTCACACACATGAGGTTGAACCGAGTGCATGCCCCTGAGTGTCTGGTGTGGAGCAAGTGCCAAGCTCCAGGACCCAATGAACAGAGAGCATGGGAGTGAGGGCCTCGCAGCCAGGTGCTTGGTGCAGACACTCCAGTCCCTGACTTTAGGCCTCAGTGCAGATCAGCCACCGTCTCCCAAAACATGGACTCTGGTTGATATCTTCTCAGATGTACTAGGTTAAGTCACTGGCCTCACCACAGGGCCAGACATCACAGACATGGAGTTTTGGATCCACTTAGATCTCCCACCATGTGACAGTAGGGTGGCATCTGAGAAGGAGGGCTGGGCAGTCTGTGGCCAACAGGGATCCTGCTTCATTCCCTTGACCACATCCAGCGTTTTTTGCCCTACGTGTGCATTGCCTATGTATTAGACAGCCACTCCTCCACACATGCTTATCACCATTTGCCTCCTGAAGCTTGAGCCTAGGAGAGGGTCCTCTAAGACCAAACGTGACAAGGAAAAACAGGGCTGCAGGAGCTGCGGTGAGACCTTCAACTCCATCACCAAGAGGAAGCACCACTGCAAGCTGTGTGGGGCGGTGAGTCTGGGCAGGAGGAGGCTGGCCCTGAGCAATCCATATTCTTGGTACCTCCTCCCAGTCTTCTTTGTGTACATGCACACCCCCCAGAGCTTGGGCCCTCCAACCTCAGGGTCTCTGCCCTCTAGCAAGGTTCCCAGCCCCCACAGAGAAGCCCTTCCCCTTCACCTGCAGTGTTCTGTCTCTCCGGGTCCTGTGGCCTTTCCAGCCTCTTCCAATACAATCTTCTGTCCCTGGGAAGTAGAGTCACAGGTCCCCTCTGTCTGGCAGGTCATCTGTGGGAAGTGCTCTGAGTTCAAGGCTGAGAATGGCAGGCAGAACCGAGTCTGCCGTGAGTGTTTCCTGACACAGCCAGTGGTCCCTGTAAGCTCCAGCCCTGAGGCCCCCTCGGAGCCCAAGCAGAGCATAGAGGTGGGTATCCTCTGAAACTCCTAGACACAAGCTCTCCACCTGGGCAGCCTCTCCAGACAGTGCTCCTAAAGTTGTTGGCCTCCCTGAAATCACGACTGATCAGCTCCACAGCAGCCTGTGGACCCCACGGAGGCAATCAGTCCAATGGAATGCCTGATATCAGCTGTGTGTATGTTGGACTTCTCAGGATCTGGTCACAACTGAGGGCTTGAGAGCCATTTGCACCCAGGAATCAGACGGTCAGCTCAGGCTGTGACAAATATTACAGGCAGAAATGTATTATCTCATAGTCTTGGAGGCTGGAAGTCTAAGATCAAGGTATAGAGAGTGTTGATTTCTCCTGAGACCTTTCTCCCTGGCTTGCAGATGGTTGTCTTCTCCCTGTGTCCACTCATGGTCATCCTCTGTGTATGTGTGTGTCCTGATTTAATAAGGACATGAGTCATACTAGATTAAGGTCCACCCTAGTGACCTCGTTCTGACTTAGTTATCTCCTTAGAGGTCCTATTTCCAAAAACAGTCACATGGGGTTAGGGCTGCAACACATGGATTTGGGGACATATGATTCAGCCCATAGCAGATGGGAACAAATTTCAGCTTCACTCATGGTCACTCTGATTGGAGATCTGGAGAGGAGATGTTGTCCTTGCCTCACAGGAGTTGTCGGGGGCGGGGGGAACATGAGGGAAGCAGAGCCCCTTCCTCACCTCCTTGCCTCCTGAGGATGGCCACCACTTTCCTGGTCTCCTTTAAGGGCACAGTTCCTATTTCATGGGGTGACAAGGTAGTTAGAAAAGAGAAAATGTAGCTTTCCAAAACAGTACATTTTTATGTTCTCTCCACATAACAAAGCCTATGATTCTAAAGCCAGACATACTCAGGGATTTCTTGGAAAGCTGCTTATAATGTCAGCTTCCCTCCCCAAATGTTGCAGGGCGGTGGCCTGAGTAGACCAGGGTTGCAGTCTGAGCTCTGCCTCAGTGTCTATTTTAGAGGTCAAATTCATAAGTATGTTAGAACCGAGTATAGAACCATTCCAACAGAGAAGCCCCTCTCACGGCCTTGCACTTTCAATACTGAGTGTCTGGAAGACCCAGGTCTGAGCAGTGACCAGCTCTGCCAGGTGTGTCTGAGATGCTTCCAAATGGCTCAGGGACTGTGTCCATCATGATAGCTCTACACACATCAGAGAGAGACAAGGATGTGTGGGGTATGTGTGTTGTGTATGGCGTGTGTGTGCCTGGTTTATTGAGTGTGTATGAACAGCTAAATCACAGCCCCTCCCCAGTGAGCTGTACTCTGGCTCCTGCTGTTCCATTTTTTTCTGCTTTATATCTCCTGACCCCACTGGTGGCCTCATTCCCTAGGGGATCTAGCCCACTCCAAGTGGCAGTGACACTGGGGAGAGGTCAGCTGGCCCAGGCCCTTGCCCAGTTTGTCTCCCCTTTCATCCCCTAAAGGTGGTCCTGGCCCACCCCATGAGAGTTACACCTACAGGGAGATTACACCTGACCCAACTTCTGTGTCCCCAGAAGCCAGCCTCTGTGGACCCCCTGCCCAGCCTGCTCTGTGGCCCTCTGCGGGTATCAGACAGTGGCTCAGACTGGAGGGAGGTGTGGGCCACCATCTCCACATCAGACAATCTGGAACTGGTGCTGCACTGGCAGACAGGCAGCCAGGTACGTCTCCTGTCCACTGGGCCATGCTGGGAGTCTGCCTGTTCCTGCAGCCCACAGCCTCAGGCCCACGTGCCCAGAGGGTCTGGGCCTTGCCACCAGGGATTAATCTCTTGGGGGTGGCTCACATTACCCTGGGGCCTCAGTTTCCCAGCCACCCAGAATCACTCCTCTGTTGCCCACCTATAGGCAACAGAATTTAGTGATGCCAGGACTCCAAAAGCGGGAGTACTAACTCTCTTCTTCTTTGCTGCAGGACAGCAGGTTGCCGAGCACCATCCCCCTTTCTGGCTGCACAGTGAGTGTACCAGACCTGGCAGAGAGGCTGGACGCTGGGCACGTGTGGCGGCTACAGCAGGCCCAGCAGTCATTGTACCTGAGTGCCCCATCCGCTGAGCTGCAGCAGCAATGGCTGGAGGTCCTGAACATGGCTGCCTGCAGGGACCTGACCCAGGCCAGCCCAGGGACCCCAAAGTCCCAGGCTCCAGCAGCCCCATGAGCTGAATCTCGGCCGCCACGGCAGGGCCTGTGCTCTCACCTGGGAGGTGGCTATGGAGGCCAAATGTAAATGTGAAGAGTGCCCTGGCTACTGAGGGGCCATCAGCCCACAGGACACTTGGCCCTGGAGGGTCCCTCTGCTTCAGAGATGAAGAAACTCGGGTGCAAAAAGGGGTGGCAACCTGTCCAGGGTCACCTAGCACATCTGAGGCCTCTGCCCTCAGGCTCAGCAGTGTGACTTGGCACAGGACACAGGGCAACTGCCAAGTAAACCCTGCCTGTGTGGCTGTTTGAGGGCTCTGGAAGGCAGAAGGAGTGTCGTGTATGGTGCTTAGGGACACCTCATGGATGTCTGCAGTTGTGCCGTCCCTCCAACCACTATCCTTTTGTCTACAGTGTCTACACTGCATGAGCTGAGCCACGACCAGCCCCCGCAACTCCACCTCCTCCTCTGCTAACTCCTGGCTACCAGACTACCCTACTACCCCCATGTTGCCTTGCAGCCCATTATACAGTACAAAGCTACTCACAGGAGAGGGCGAGTGGTAAGCTTGGACCAACCAAGTGGGACTTGTGATTCCTGAATAACCTCACTGAGAAACTCCATGGGAGGCCCACACCGGTGTCATGCAAGGGCCTGAGAGTTGTGCCTATCTCCTCTGGTGGGTGGCCAGCAATGCTTCTCTGTGTAAATAAACATTGGTAGACGACAATAGATGAGCACAGTCCTCTGGTGGAGCTCCCCTAGGTGGGTCAACTAGTAGTTGGGTGGAGGATGAGGGTGACAGATGGGCACAGTGACTCAGGCCTGTGGAGTGTTAAATCCAAGCACCTGTAAAGGTCCCAGGATGAAAGAGCACCTGATAGCTGGGCCTCAGACCAGATGCAACACCTGGAGAACTGCTCTGCATCCCTGGTCATGCTAGTGAGACAGACAGGGCCATGTATCCTATAGAAACAGGAGCATAATGTGTGGGTGTTCACAAAGAAGTTAGGAAGGTCATGGAGTGAGGTTGGGAGGGCTGTGGCTCTATTTGCATCAGAGTCCAGAGGCCTCAGGAGAGAGAGGAGGAATTTAGGGATTGATGACCATAGAGTGTCCAGTCCCTAGAGACCCCCATTTCTCTAACATCTACATGGCACCCTAGGAGGTTTCCTGTCACTGCCTAACCGTGGTCAGAGTCTCAGAACACTTACCTGAGGGATTGAGAGGGCCAGCATAGGAGCTAGAAATGGGCTCCTGGTCATTGGTAAGGTTGTGGGGGGTGGGGCACAGGTGAGGTAGGGGCCCAAGTAAGATAGGCAAGATACAGATGAGGTGGGAAGAGCTTAACTGAGCTTATGCTTGAGCCAGTGCTACCCATTCAGCTATGTCTGGATGCTGTTGCAGCTATCTACCTGCTGTACACCTGAGCCTCAGTCCTGAGTCTGTGAGCATTCATCACCCTGCAGTGGGCATTCTGGCCCCAGTTGACATCAGGGACTTGCCCAGCAGGAGCGGGGAGGACAGCCCCTTCCAGTCTGTGTGGGTCCCTGGCCAAGATCCTGCAAATACAGGAAACACAACAAAGCCCCGCACAGGATGGGGCAGGGACAGTGGGTGACTGAGGCCCACACTATGCCAATCTCACTATAATCCCAGGATGTTCCCACTTAACAGCTAAGGATACTAAGTCACAGAGTGGAGGCCATGAGACTCCCACAGCTCCAGACTGGGAAGTCAAAATTAACTCACTGGGCATGGCAGCACTTGGTTTGGGTTTGGGAAGTGACATGGGCACCACTACTGGAGGTCCCCATGGCAGGTCTCCCAGCAAGCTCTCGGCACCAGGGCAGTCTGCTCATTCCCTCCCCCCCACCCCGCTGCAACCCCACCACCCCACCATGCATGCAATGATCTCAGGGGATTTTTTTCCTCCAGGACATGGGAGGGCAGGTGGGTGAGGTCTCCTACCCCCATAGCTCTGGATCCACCAGAATGTTATATTCCCTCATAGTCCATAGAGCCCATCCCACCTGGGGCTAGCCTTAAGGGGGGGGGGTGGTCAGGAAGCATTCCCATGGGAGACATCCTCATGGGCTGTGGCTATAGCAGGATGAGGAAAGATGCCTTGCTACCAATTTTGGACAGTGCTGGGCCCTGGCCTGCCACGGATCTTGTGGGGAGACACTGAGAAGGAACTGTGTAGCCTCAAGAAATAGTGCCTAGGTTTGGGAGGAGTAGAAGCAGGGAAAGGGAAAGGGGCACAGCAGGGGCCAGAGGTCCTTGGGAATTCCCCCTACCCAGGACTCCCAAGGCAGGTGTCCCAAGAACACTGCCCAGGCCAGAGCAGGGCTATCAAAGTCTGGAAGGATCAGTGGGAGCAGCACTGCAGGCTAGGGGAGGGCAGGGCCTCGAGGGGGGTCTCCACAGGGCCTCTCTTTTGGCATTGCTCTGGGGAGCAGGAGCTACAGGGGAAGGAGGGATGTGAGTACTGGGATAGGCATAGGGCTGCAATGGGGATGGTCAAAGCTGAGATGGAAACAGCCCCACATCCCCAGTGGGTGTTGACACAGACACTTTCAGTGGGCAACCAGAGGCCGGCACCAGTTGTTCCCACTCAGGGACCTGTGTGGCTGGAGCTTCCAGCTTTTCAAGAGATGAAAGAAACGCAGACGTTCTTATGAAATATCCTGATGAATATTAGCAACTATTTCGGAATATGAAATCTTAGGGTGAGCTGCCAGTATGCAGCTGCGAAGTGGAAACAGACAAGATCTAAACTCATTTTGGCCACAGGCTGTCATCCTCACTTTTTCCAGATGTGGAAGCTGAGGCCCAGAGGGGCAACAAAGAGCTTCAGCCATACAAACCCCTGTGCTGCACGCCTTTTGGGCTGGCCTTCCTAGTCTGTCTCCAGGGACCCCTGGCTGAAGTTATCTGCCCAAAAAAGGGCTATGAGGATCAGGCTGTCCACCAGGGGGCTCTACACACTGCCTACCCCAACAGGGCTCGCTTGTGCTGCACTCACAGGAGTCTGGAACCTGAGGAAGGGCTCTTCTGTGCTCCAAGGGGCTGCTGCCTGCCCAGCCTGCAGGCCAGAGTATCCTGGTAGCAGACCCAGGGGCTGTGGTTGGAGCATGGTGCACACCTGAGCAAAAGAATAGGAACTAGAGAAAAAAGAAAGGAGAAAATGGGTCAGTGAGTGAATGGTGGCTTCTTGGCAGAGGTTGGTGATTGGAACCCAGGCCCCGGTCATGGGTTCCAGGGAGCTGTTGACTGCTCTGCCAGGGGAAAACATATTCTTACTAGGCCCAGAAGGAATGCTAGCCATGTTCCCTGCAGTCCTGAGAAGAGAAAGTAGCCAGTGTCCACACAGACTTGCTGTGGCCAGGTGCCCAGCCCAGCCACACAGTGAAAAGAATTACAACCCAGAGAATATCTTAGCAGTACTGAAACTGAGGCCCAAAGAGGAATATACACTAGCTCAAGATCATACAATGAGTTAGGGACCCAGCAGGAGTCACTTATCCACTCTTCATTCATTTGTTCATGCAGCAGCCACTGCTAGCACACCTTCTGTTGACAGGCCACTTGGATTTCTGGGACTGAGAGGTCAGGTGACGTCCCGTAGCCTCTGGCCCTGCCACACTTCTAGCCTCATTTTCTCCTACACTCCTCCCCCACCCAGGTCACCAAGCTCAGGCCACTGGGCCTTCAGAACACGCCAGCTCCTTTCCACCTCAGGGCCTATGCACATGCTGTCCCTTCACTCTTCCTGCAGGTCTTTGCAAGACTACTCAGTGCCACCTCCTCAGGGAGCCCTCATCCAGTCTCTCTCTCTCTCTCTTGTGTTTGGGTATTTACCCTCTTTTTAAATGTTTCCCCATCTAGATCAGAAGCTCCAAGGACAGGACACATCATCTACAACAGTGCCTGGCACATAGAAGGTACTCAGTTAATACCTGCCAACAGATTTGTGCGGCCCCTGAGCACTTTGAGTCTGGAATCTTCATTTTACAGATGTGGAAATTGAAACTCAGAGAGAGGTGGTAGCTGCCTGGGGTCATAAAGGTCCAATACTCTCCTGACTCACAGGGGTCCCCAGGTCTAAGGGACATAAAGTCAGTTCCTCCTCAAACATCTAGTCCCATTGCAGAGATCAGCACAATGAGACCCAGAAGGGCTGCTACACCCTAGAATACCAGCAAAGGGGCATTTGGATCTAGGTTGGTCTGACTTGCCTCTATGGGCACCAGCATCCTCCACCCTCTCAGAGAATAGTAGGCCCACACTGTGCACATGAAGATCACAGGATCAGCCTCCTAAAGTTCTGGCTTACCCCAGGCCCCAGATCCCAGACCTTAGGGGACTCCACCCTTTGCCCGTCCCCCAGCTACTTGAGGGGCCTCTCCCCTCCTGGGATCTGACAAGGCCTGGGAGTCCGAGGCCCTCTGAGCAGCCAGTCCTGGTGCTGGGTATACAGGGAGAAAGGAGGGCTCACCTTGCTCCAGAGCTTCTTGGGACATGTTTGCAGACAGGCTTCCACTGGGTAATACCTCTTGGGGGCCAGCTGTCAACCCGGAGTCCTGAGGGGCTCCAGGTGGTCCCTGAAGGTTGCAGGTAGACCTGAGGGGCTCCAGGTAGTTTCTGAGGGTTTTCAAGCGTTGCTGAGGAAGCCTGATACTCCCTGTTGACACATTCTCTCCCACCACCACTGATTTCTCATTTACAAGGGGGAAACCTGAAGGCTGGGGGTGGCAGGGTATCAAGGAGGGCAGGCTTGGGGACCAGTCCCACCTCACATTCTGCACATTCTTCCTGAGAAGCTTGCCTCCCATCCTCCTTGCTGACTGGATGGACTTCTGGGATCCGTGCCCCGCTCACAGAGGCAAAGATCTGATGCCGGCCCTGCAGCCTGGGAAGGCATGGTGGTCTCTCAGCACTGGTACCACCTCCAACTTGCAAGTTCCTTTTTCTGGAAGCCCAGGTGTGTTCAGGCCCCTGCCTGCTGGGCCTCAGTGGCAGTGTCCTGGGAGTCCCTGAGGATAGTGGCACAGACATGCTTTTCCCTTAGCTCTGTCCCACACTCCAATGCCCACATCTTGCCCCCTTCCCACCCCATGCTGGATCCAAGCTGGACTTGACCCTCTCCAACCAGCAGGGCCATGGACACGAGACTGTGCCTGGGAAATTTCCTGCAGAGGAGAAGGGCTGGCAGCTGGAGTCGGTTACCTGGCTCCCAGGATCGCGGAAAGGGAAGATGTGCAGGAAAAGTACCCCACTTCAGCCTCTTGCGTCATGGATCACTGGACAGCTCTCCAACTCCCTGTGCTGGGACTGCTCTAGGATTCCTGTGTAACCCAAGACAGCGTCCAGACACAGGGAGTGGGGGTGGGGGTGGGGGGTGGGGCAGCATTGCTGTTCTCAAGGAACCATCCTGGAACCAGATGGAAGAGTCCCCAAGGGGCCCAAACCAGGATAGGTGAGCAGAGGCAGAAGAAAAACCATCTCTGACTTCACCTGAACAGGTGTGTGAGAATAAAGCATTTGTGGAGTCAGATTTCCTGTTTAGTGCCCACTCCTAGCCAACATTTACAGGGACCAACCTACATCCTCCAAACTGTCCTGCCTTGGTGCTATCTCCCCACCTGAATCCATGCTGGCAGTATTTCTGAAAGGAACAAAACCCTTTCTCCCTGCCAGGGCTAGGATTGCCTGGAAGCCCAGTCTTCAGCACTTCAGCTCCGCCCCTGTAAATGTGCACACACCTCCTTTGCATCCATCTTAGACACTGAGCTCTGCTCTCCAGTGCCTTATCAAAGCTCAGAGAGCAAATGACACTCCCCAAATAACATCTGCCCCCAAAGGGGCATTAGAAAACTGCTAAAAATTGAGTGGGCCATCCTTCTAGGAAAAACAAAATTGGGTCATTTCCAAGGCCTCCACTTCCCAGAGGCAAGGAGTGGCCGTTGGCTGTGTGTGGTCCGAAGTCCAGAGCCCTACAGCCTTCTCTCCTCTGTCCTTCCAAAACCTCAGAAGAAGGAGCTATTGTTCTCACCTGACCTAGAGAGGAAAGCCATTGCAGCTCAGCACTGAGGGGCTGGCTCCATCTTAGGTGGATCTCTAGTAACTTAGAACAGGGGGCTGTGTCTTGGGCAGGTCTCCAGTAGCTCAAAACAGGGTGTGATGTCTGAGGTGGGTCTGCAGTAGCTAAGAGTGGGGGCTCTTGTCTTAAGTGGGTCCTCAGTAACCCAGAATGGGGGTTGGGGGAGGGAAAGTGTGTCTTATGTGGGTCCAGTAGCTCTGAATGGAGGGTAGTATCTTAGAAGAGTTGTCAATAGCTCAGAGTGGGGGGTTTGTATCTTAGCTGGTTCCCCAGTATTGCAGAGAGGGGAGTTGTGTCTTAGGTGGGTCCTCAGTAACTAAGAGAGGGGGTCCTGTGCCTAGGTGGGTCTTTAGTATATCAGTGCTGGGGGACTGTTCTTAGGTAGTTCTTCGGTAGCTCAAAGTAGGGGACCTGTGTTTAGTTAGGGTTCTCTCAGTAGCAGATCCTGCTATATGTATTAAATGCAAGGAGTTTATTTTGTATTAAATGCAAGGAGTTTATTTGAGATGGGACCCAGGAAAAGTAGTAGGGTAGTAGGGTAGTAGTAAGGTGGAAAAGGGCAGTATGCCAACACAGTTGTTCAGGGTTGAATGGTGTCACCCAAACATTCATGTCTACCTGGAACCTCAGAATGTGATGTTTGAAATATTTGTTTGAAATATTTGTTAGAAATAATGTCTTTGCAGATGTAGTAGTTAAACCGAGGATAGTGTGGGCCCTAAAACCAATGACTGGTATACTTATAAGAGGAGAGGACACATAGGAAAGGCCAAGTGGTGATGGAGACCCTTTGGGTGTGTCATCCTCAAATGCAGCCCCAGGTGGTGCACATGCTCAGTCCAAGCTGAAGCCAGCCACCAAGTGTGCTGGCCCTAGGGCCTCCTGGGAGGGGCCTCACCATAGGCCAAGTTCGGCTGCACCCTGTGCACTTCTTGGGACCACCTGGCAAGAACCACCAAGCCATCCTCAGATGGTGCCACCCATGCTAGACTTAGAGATGCCTCAAGCAGCCATACTGCAAACCAAAGCTGGCTGCCACTACAGCCTGACTTGGGGCTGCTCAGCAAGAGATACAAGGCACGACAAGGGCAGATGCTGCTTGTTTGGGTTTTACAAACCTCTGGGAGAAATTTTAGGAAAATCCACAGCATGAGCCAAGACAAACCATTTGTATGGAAGAGCCACTGAAAGCGGTTTGGGTGGGTCCTTAAATTGGGTGGAGCAGGGTCTCAAGGAATCACAGGGCACAGTGAATGGTATTAGCCAGATTGATGGAAACTCAGATATGGTGGCTACCTGTGTCTGCATGCCAGGTGTGGGGAAGGCTCAACAGAGGAACAAGGGCTTCTGCCAGCACTTCTCTCTGGGAGAAAGCTGCCTCTCTAGCCCTTGCCCTGAAGCCAGACAATTCTGTTCCTCCCCATATGTCCCTGGTGCCTTTCAAGCTGCCGCCCCAGTGCTGGAGCTCAGAGCAAGTGAATCCATCAGCAAGTAAATCTTTTAAGAGGAACACCTGCAACTCCAGTTGCCTTTTCTCTCACTAAGCCATAATCTCTGCCAGTTTTCACAGCCAGAATTGTGGATACTTCTCTTCTCACCCCTGGAACCTTAGGCTGAGGAGCCCAATGCGGGGATGAGACTTCTTGCTCCTCTGGGAGGACCTCTGCAGCTAAATCCCTCCTGATTCTTAACTGCCACACTACAGTCTGTTTCGGCCTCTCTACCATACTTATATCAGTCTTGAAGGTAGGCTCTTCTATATGTCCTCAGCTGTAGGCCTCCTTTTCAGCTAGACTTCAGGCAACTCACAATGATGGTTGTTCTGCAGTTCAGTTGTAATTTTGATGGGGTTGTGAGAAGAGGCAAGCACAGCATTTCCTACTCTGCCATCTTGACCAGACAGACATTTTTCCTGGTGGAAAAAAATTTTTAAAGGTGGGACTGAAGTGACTTTTGAGGGGTCAGAGGGCAGACTAGTGGGTTGACTAGTGTTCCCCAAAGTTTATGTCCATCTGGAATATCAGAATGTGGCATTATTTGGAAATAAGATCTTTGCAGATATAATTAGTTAAGATGAGGTTATACTGCATTAGGATGTTCCCTAAATCCAGTGACTGATGTCCTTATAAGAAGGAGAGGACATGCAGAGAGACAATGGTTGAGGCAGAGAATGCAGTAGTACAGCTATAAGCCAAGGAGCTCTGAGGATTTGTCCACAGTTTTAAGCCCCTTGGTTTATGGTATTTTATGGCAGTGGCCCCAGGACACAGAATCACAGAATGTGTTGTCAAGCAACTTAGGTCTGGAGGCAACTGGAGCTTGGCTACAGGGAAGACTGAATGCCACTCACTCCCAGCAGACCCCAGGAGCATGCCTGTAGTTGACAATGCTGGATTTTGGGAAAACCCATGGGAAAGCATTGGCATGTCTGTGCAATAGCGTCAGGAAGGACTGGAGGAGGGTTTAAGGAAGCAGGGCTGGGTGGGATGCTATTAAGAAGTGGGTTTCATTCTATGCTTGAGTATCGATATATGTCGGGAGCCACACAAAGAAAAAAAGATGGCCACGGTCCATGAGGTTCCTGCTTCACTTCCTGGAGATTAGCTGAAAGCCGCGCGCGCCAAAAGATACTTTTCTCCTCCTCCTTCCCCATTATCTTATACCAATCAGAATGTAGCTTATTGCCACCCCTGCTACGCGGCCAATCCCCTGCCTACATGTATCCTATAGCCCACTCCGCCCCTGAACACCAGTGTATATATACCCCTGTCTCACAATAAAATTCGAAGGCTTGATCAGAGTATTGTCTTGCCTTCTTCTCTCGCCCCCATTTTCTTTCAGGTCGGATCCTCCTCGTCCCCACAAATAACTAGGTCCCGCGGGTCGGGACAAGTGGCGCCCAACGTGGGGCTCGAGGCTCGGATCCTTCACAGGCGGACCCCCGAGTAAGATATCGTCTGGCCAGACCCCTTTTTTGATGATGCAATAGGAGACGCCTTTCGCCGCTCACGGAGGTCGTCGTCCCTGGTGAGTACCGGCCGCCTTACAAGAAAATGGGAACTAGATTAAGTAAAGAAGCGGTCTTCATAAGAGACCTAAAAAATTCACTTAGGGAGAGAGGAGTTCGAGTTAAAAAGAAAGACTTGGTAAAGTTTTTTATTTTTGTTGATGAAGTCTGTCCGTGGTTTATTGTTAATGGCCCCGAAATTCACCCTAAAAAATGGCAGAAAGTAGGTAGAGATTTAAATGATTATCTTATCAAAAACGGTCCCGATTCTGTTCCTGTTTCGGTATTTTCTTACTGGGGTCTTATCAGAGATATTGTTGAAACTACTGACCCTGATAAACGCCAACTTTCTTGTCTGTAGCAGAATATTGCCTTCGCCCTCTATCTCGGGCAGCCTCAAGGTCGTCTCTTTCGGGCGATCCCCCTGCTCCAAAATCAGCTAAGTCCCCCTCCCCCAGCCCGACGCCATCTTTGCTCAATGCCCTCCCTGATGCCCCTCCCAAATGTTGCATTTATCCGCCTCTCCCTCGAGATTCGGACTTTGTTGATACACAAAAGGTTTTTCCGGTCCTGTCCAAGGGCCAAAATGGCGAGCCTTTGGATCCGGGAGACGCGGCCGAACTAGAAGGCGAAGCGGCCAGGTATCACAACCCAGATTGGCCCCTTGCCGCCCCGTCGCTTAATCTCCCTTCTTACACTCCCCCTATTCGGCCTCCCAATGTTTGCGCCCCGGCCTTTTTGCCCCGTCGGCCCCCCCTGCCCCTCCGGCTCCCGGTCCTGTTAGCCCCCCTACCGGTACTGAAGACCTCATAGCGCAGATAGTAGAACAAAGAATAACCCGCCATCTCCAAAAATTGGTTGTTTCCCAACCTTCGCAAAAGGGTCCCTCTAAAAAAGCTTATAACCGCAAAACCTAAAAAACTGCTCTGGAAAAATATAGGCTCGAGATAGCTCCTGAGAATATACAAGATTCTGTTCAATATTTAGGATATAAAATTTTGCAACAAAATTACTCCTCAAAAAATAGAAATTAGGCGAGAAGCTCTCAATACTGTTAATAATTTTCAAAAATTATTGAGAGATATAATTGGCTCTGTCCTTCCCTTTATCCTCACATGTGCTTTAACTAATTTGTTCTCTATTTTAGAAGGGCCCACTGCATTGGATAGTCCTTGGAAACTAACACCGCTGGTGAAAAAGAATTTTAAATACTGTATTGTTGAAAGATATTCTTGTAGTCACAAACTTGCATTGCTCAGGTTTCATTATTGTGTGGTAAAGGGCCTTTCTCTAACTTGAAATTTAAAAACTTTAAAATTAGTCTAAAACTTAGGACATTTTAGCGTGGAATCAACAGTGAAGATAACTTGATTTTGTATTGGAAATGAGAAAAGTAATGACTAAATTACAAGTTTCAGTGCTTTTAAAGGTACCTTTATGTTCCTGTTTCTGTTGACCGGTCACCAGGGGTCCGTGGAGAGACTGGACGCAGTCATATATCTCCCAGACCATGGCCAGGCAGCGGGACGCCGCCTCCTGTGCCCTGTTGTCAAAGTCTGTTTATTGTCTTTAGTCTTGTCTAAGTGGTAGGTGGCAAATTTCTCTAGGCCCACCTACACCTCAGTAATTGTCCTTGTCTGAGTGTCTGTTTTGTGCTTTCTGTTTTGTGTTTTCTGCGCAAGCGTTAGAGGGGAAAAAACCAGAGTTCACAGAAGACATCCTTGGGGTGTCTCCTGCAACATTTTCTAAGAAGGATAAGCTTATAAAATAAAAAAGGGGGAATATGGTATACCCTGAGACAAAGGCTTAATAGAGCATTTATATACTTATTAAATTTTTTAAATCTAGATGAACAAGGTAGCACAGCAGCTCATCGGCATTGGGTGAAACAGACCAGTGAGCTTTTGCAGCAGTCAGTATACTACAAGGATCTAACAGGGAGAGTGATTAAGAACTATACCGTGGGAACGGAAGGGATGCCAATTTGCATGGGAGCTGGAGAACACTGTTTACAGCTAGGTGCTCAAGCATGGTTGACAATTTTGCAGACTTCTGAACAAATTGTTGGGGTAGGTCACTTGTTTTTGTTAAGTATGGAAGGATTTAAAAATGTTACTCACTTTGCTCTAGTCTGTGTTCGGCTCTCCTATATCGTTATGAAGGGCAAGGTGGGGTGGAATGAAGCTCTAGGTTATGTTTCATGTAAATACTGTGCTTTTTACACTTTTATTAACTCTTCTATTCCTTTTAACAAGTCATATGAAAGCTTATATATCCTTAGAGCTAGAACTGAAGTGTGGATGCCGGTTAGATTGTCTCGACCCTGGCAGGACTCTCCTGCCACTATGATTTTGCAGCAACTGATGGGCCATGTTAAAAGAAGAGCTAAAAGATTCCTTGGCATGCTGATGGCTGCTGTTGTGGGTATCATCGATGTTACTGCTGCTGCTACCACGGCTGGAGTGGCTCTGCATCAATCTGTACGGACCGCTGATCATGTTAGAACCTGGCATCGGGATGCTGAACAGTTATGGACTTCTCAAAGACAAATTGACTCTGTATTGCAAAGTCAAGTAGCAGATTTACAGCAAACGGTTATATTGTTAGGAGATCAAATTGTTAGTTTGCAGGAATGTGTGCAACTTAAATGTAATTGGACTGCTACTTCTTTTTGTATAACTCCTGTATTGTATCATGAAAGTATGTTTGAATGGGATAAAGTAAGACAGCATATTTTGGGGTATGGTAATGCTTCAGGTTTAATTGCAGATTTGGAAACACATATTGCTGACACTTTTCAAAAACAGCTTCCTGAATTACAGGGGATCGCAGTGCTACAAAGCATGATCAATAGTATTGAAGGCTTACGTTCTATTCCACAAATGCATGGTCTCAGGCTCCAGGCTCAGGTTTCAACTAATATACATCTCCCATTTGCAGAGGCTGGTAGTCAGAGACGGGTAAGAATCCTTCAGGGCTGGGACCAACCTAAGACAGGGCATGATTGCAAGACTTTCATGTGCCAATGACGGGTAAGGCCCAGACCTGCGGAGGGTCGCCTAAGACAGGCACAGTCTATCTGCGCCATAGCTGGGAAAGCTTTGGCATTTTAATAAATAAAAAAGGGGGAGATGTCGGGAGCCACACAAAGAAAAAAAGATGGCCACGGTTCATGAGGTTCCTGCTTCACTTCCTGGAGATTAGCTGCAAGCCCGCGCGCGCCAAAAGATACTTTTCTCTCCTCCTCCTTCCCCATTATCTTATACCAATCAGAATGTAGCTTATTGCCACCCCTGCTACGCGGCCAATCCCCTGCCTACATGTATCCTATAGCCCACTCCGCCCCTGAACACCAGTGTATATATACCCCTGTCTCACAATAAAATTCGAAGGCTTGATCAGAGTATTGTCTTGCCTTCGCTCTTCTCTCGCCCCCATTTTCTTTCAGGTCGGATCCTCCTCGTCCCCACAAATAACTAGGTCCCGCGGGTCGGGACAGATATATTTTATTAGAAAGTGGAGGCGAAGAAGGTAGAGAGAAGCCATAGTTGGTAATGAAGAAGCAGCCACTCATATTCCCAGGATGGGGGACACTTGATATATTGTCATTCACCTAGTGACTTTGTGTTTTCTGTGCCTAAACAAGATGAAGTGGTGTTTCTTTGTCTCCGAGTAACCTTGTATGATGTTGATGTTCTATGATTGTTTCTGTTCAATATGAGCACCCCAAGGCCCAGTTGTCTCACAGTGTAGAACCATCAACTCAGAGAGGTACCCTACCAGAGGGCAAGGGCACTGGGGGCACACTGCACCATGCAGAGCCACACAGGGAAGCACCAAGCTCAAGCAAGAGGCAGAGGGAGAGGAGAAGTGAGAGGTGAGAGTCTTCTTCATGGTTTTATAGAAAGTAGTGAGCAAGTAGGGTGAGCAAGCTGAGAGCTAGCCAGTTTGAGTAATTCTGGTAGGCTCTGGGGCCTGGTGACTAGTTGTCTGGTACCTGGCCCTATGGTGACGAGGGCAGGTGGACAATGGCCTAGAGTGTGAGGTGGTTGAGGTATGGGCTCTGGATGGGTTGGTTTGCCTATGAAAGGTATGCTGAAAGAAAGTTCTTTTAACATCTCTAGTGTTTGGCTAGCCCTGGGAGAGGCCATCCATCCAAGGTAAGCATACCTGTGTCAGAGCATCAGCACACAGAAAATGAAAGACATGACTAATCAGGGACGTCAGAATGAGCCTTGGGCAGCTGGGAGTTAGGCTACAGGCCCTGAGGGAGCTTTGCTGAGGTGATGTGGCGGGAAGAGGCAACATCTGCTACAGATGACCTGCCCAAAGTTGCCAGAGCAGGGCGAGGGTTTGCACTCCAGGTCACGGATGCTAAATTCCACCATCTGAGTCACAGCTTGATTTGGTGAGTGCTTTTCTTTCGAACAGCAAGAGTTTGCCCAAAGTGTCACCAAAATTATGTACCTGGACCATCTCTCATTCTTGGAGTCGGCAGACTGTTATCAACACCCACCCTGTGTCTGGCTCATGTTGGGCTCTCGGGTCACAGAGATGAATCACACATGGTTCCTGCACTTCAGGTACAATCCGTCAACTGGGGAAGTCAAGTGCAGGGACCATCCCAACCAAGTCTGGGTAGGCAGGGCATCCTTCCTGGAGGCAGTGGTGCCTGAGCCAAGTGTGGAGCACTTGCAGAGCCACAATGCTAGGTAGAATGAGAGGAAAGTCAGCTTTACTGAGGGCTTTACTCCTGGGTCCTGTGGGCTTGAGAGATCACAGAAGCCGGCAGTATGGAGCAGAGTCAGGAGCATGAGCAGCCACAGTCAATATTTGATGACTAGATGGAATGAAATGGGGAAGCAAGGAAGAGCTGGGCAGAGACCATTTAGCATAATCACCCTTTTGAGTGTGGCTTTGAGAGGTGATAGCCATCAGCAAGAGAAGTTGGTCTGTGGCCACCCTCTGGAGGGCCTGTGAGTCCCTAGCCTCTGAAGGCTACAGCAACACACTCCCCGCCAGGATTGCAGTGTTCAGTTGAGCAGGTTATCTACTGCTCAGATGCCTCAGTGAGTATACAGATACACTGAGATCCAGGCCATGCACTATCATTAGGGCCTTGGCCTTTAGAGAATGGGCAAACCTCAGCCTACCCTGGCCCTGTGAGAGACACTGAGAATGAGATGGTCTCCAGAAGGGCTTGAGACCATGGTGGTGCAGGGCATGGGGGAGAAAAGAGTACAGGGAGATCCTGATTGGCCACACAAATTTGAACCCACCTGGGCTGATCCGGGTCTTGAGAAGAAGGAAAAACCACGCGTACCTTGAAAGGCAAAGCTCCATGGTTGTGCCTGCCTGGCACAGATGGCATCATTCCTGCCCATGGCTAGACAAATGAGGTGTACCTTCCACCAAACAGTCCAGAAAATATAGCCAAGTACCAAGAAAATAGGCATTACCTGTATCTGCCCCTAGCACTAACACCATGGACTAGTGGCCCCCTGCCCTCAATCTGCTTGTGCATGTCTGTGTTTTGTCAGAACTCAATGCACACACACCTACATTTGGGGTGTGAACCTGATCCCAGTTCTCTAATTTGGAGAGGGCTGCTGATGCACAGGAACACTGCAGGTACCCAAGAAGAGGTTGGGACAATCCAGACTTGTGCTCAGTCCCTTTTGGTAGCCCTCAAATTTTCTGACCTTCCTTCCAATGAAAGGTGAGGTCTTCCTCTCCACTCTTTGAACCTGAACTCCATGGCTGCTTGATGAACAGAATACAACATAAATGACATTCAGTCCATTGCCTGGAGAAATGGGCACCTTCTACTTCCTGTCTTCAGGAATGCTTGCTCCAGAAGCCAGCCACCATGTTGTAAAGAAGCTCAAACAGCCCTGTGGAGAGGCATCCATGCCCTGGGATGAGCCCTCTCCAGTGGAGCTTTGCCTGGACCATAGATTTGTGAGCAGAAATGACTGTTGCTATTCTAAGCAGTGCTATTGTTATGTAGCAACATCGAGTGCCTCTGCCTGGCCACAGCAAATGGTCAGATGAGCATGTTGCCCCTGGTATGAGGTATTTGGATGCCAGGAGGGTTGCTCCTCCTGCTCTGGGACTCTGACCCACAAGGACCTCCCTCCAAACTCTAAAGCTGCCCAGCAACTACCTCCCCTGGGTTGGTATTGGGTTTCTGGCCTGCAGCTGAATAAGGCAGCCACCCAGCAAACAGGCCCAAGCTTCAGTTTCTCATTGGTAAAATGAGGATAACAGAGGGCTCATGATTATTAGAGAAGCACAGTTGTTAGCCTGAGGGGGCCAGAGTAGGTGTGCAGCCAGATACTCAGAGCAGCCCCTTCCTGCTCCATTGTCCTGCAGACTCACTCCTCCAGTGATGGCACAAAGCCCTGACTATGAGTCTCACATGCTGGACAATCTGTGAGCTACTGCACATTTTGTCCTTCAGCTCTAGTAGGAGCTAGCATACCTCATTTTACAGGTGTGAAAACTGAGAGGCATGAAGAGCCAGACCATCAAGCCCTAGAGCCCAGGCCTTTAGGGTAAGATCTGGGCTGAGCTGTGTTGCTAAGGGCAGATCCTTTCCCCAGGCCTTAGTATCCCTGTCTGTGAAACTGTAGCTTGCTAAGCATCAGCTGCAGGCCAGGCCTCTGATCTGTCCATTTGGATGGACTTGGCCAGCATTCCAGGCCTTGTGAGAGACCGCCTCCTATGGCCTCATTAATGCCTCCACACAAGATGTGAGCCAGTCCCTAAACCTAAGTTTCTGAGGTATTCCCTGAGCAGAGAACTTTTACCCTCCATGGGTGTGTTATGGAGGAGGTGAGGAATACACTGCTGCCCAGAGAGGGCCGGGACTTACCCAAGCCCAACCAACAGGGAGGGCAAAGAGGCATCAACCTCCTGAGCCTGAGGGGCTGGTGAGGACCTTGTGGGCATGGAGTCTGTGCTGGACAGAGGGGAGGCCAGCAGGGAGCATGGGGAGGCCGGGTTTATAACGGGGCAGGGTGCATGGAGCAGCAGGTTCTCACACTTCTCGAGTGACTTGGGCTCCCACTGTGCTGGCTGGGCAGGTGTGTGGTATCAAAGAAGCTTAACTGGCTCATATGAGCACTAAGCCTCTGGAATGTCCTTGACAGTCCTGTGTACTTCTTACTGCTGGCTTACCTGGGAGCTGCTGGGGCTGTGGAAACAGGGCTGCCCAAATCCTATCATTACGAGTGAGCCCTCAGACTACAGTAATGAGGCGTAATCCTAGGAGGCGAGTGACCTTGGACAGGACAATGACCTTTCACCGAGTCTCAGTTTCTCTAGCCATAAATAAGGGGTCACTCCACGTCTTTTCTTACAGGTGGAATTCAGAACTGTCCTGTGAATGCATGCAATTATTTGTAGGTACCTCACCCTTAAAGTATTTATTATTTTCCTGTTTTCTGATTAGAGAACAGATTCATGCTCACTGTAGAAAATACAGACAATGAAAAGTCAAGAGGCAGGAAAACATAACCCATAGCCTGGTTGCCCAGAAGTGGCAGAGGAGCCCTGGGGAGTAGCCAGCCAGGCTTTGTCTCTCTTAGGCCACTATGTCCCAGCTCCTGAGCAGGCGTGGCACACAGGAGGAGCTCTTCCCGTGGAAAGGTTTGAAGGTCTGTATGCATTAATGGTGGCAAACGGCCTGGCAGAACACATTTTTAAGAAAATTCTTTTCTCCCCAAACACCCAACTCATTGGAGCTACAAGCTTAGATAACTTTTGTTTATGCTTTTAATTTTTAAAAAGGCTAAAAAACGAGGCAAAGCCCATGAGGTTACCTTGCTTGCATGATTTATCTTGCACTGGAACTTTCTGGACTTGGTCTATTATGAGAGAGGTTTTTGGATAAAGATCTAATTTTTCTATTGAGTGGAAGTGAAAATGAAGAATACTTAAAGAAAACCAAAAAACATTTTACAATTCCACAGTTATCTGATTTAAAGGAAACACACCAGTAACCAGCTATCCAACCAGGCTTAGGCACTGTCTCCTGCAGTCTGCCAGGACCTGTGGATGTGGACACTGCATCAGATGAATTGGGGGTTGAGGAAGTCTCCCTGGGGCAGGCAGTGCCTCAGCTAAGCCCTTGGGAAGAGGAGACCACTAGGCCAGACCCTCACCATCCCCTCAAAATCTCTGGCAGCATGTCTGTAAGCCCATTTTACAGAGCATAACACTGAGGCCCAGGGTTTTTAGACTCCTTCCCCTGCATCAGCCTCCCTGGTTCCTTCTCCCATACTGTGTGATCCAAGCTGCAAACCCAGATGAGCGTGCAAGTAATGGTGTGGGGGTTGGATCCCCAAATGCAGACAGGCCAAAGCTACAGTCAATTCTTTGGGCATCTGGGCCTCCCACCAGGTGCCTACATGTTGCCTATACTGAGGAAGCCAAATGTCCTCTCTGATTCACAGACATGGCACAGACCTTTAGATCACACAGCACAGGACAGGGCTCTTTGGAAGAGGTATCTGAGGCCTGAGGAGAAGGAGACACTAGCCTGGCATAGTCCAGGTACTATACTCCTAGTCTGAGCAGCTGGGAGAGCTGAGGCAGGTGGCAGGTGCCCAAGTTCAAATGCTGACAGGTCCTGCATAGCCCAACTTCACAATGCTGCTCCATTCTTGATTGTGTCATAGTCTCCCTCTCCTCAGGGTGGATGGCAGAACCTTCTCTATCCCTCAGATGAGAACATCAAGGCCCAGACACAGGCCTATGTTCTCTGCCATGGAAAAGGTTGAGGTGGTAAGTCAAGTGCCTTCCCCTCCCTGGTCTCAGTTCCCCTCCCTGAACATAGTCAGCATTGCTGGTACTCTCTAGGAGTGTGCCATTCTAAGAAACCCCAGAATAGGTGGATGGGGCAGCCCAGATGGAGGTTCACATAGGCTGAGTCCAGAACCAACCCTGGTGTCTCATGATGCTTCTGAAGATGGCTTTGGTGGCAAGTGGGTATTCTGAGGTGTGATGAGGAGCATGGTTTCTTGTAGCATGTGACAGAGGTCTCGGGCCACCCCCAGCTACCTAATGGTATAAATGGAAGCTGGCACCACATGCTCGAACATCCAGAACATGTAACCAAGTCACAGATGACCAAGAAAACATGGTACCCCTGGTACTGCAGGACATGACTCTTTTGAAGATAAATGCAATCGAGTTAAAGTGAGATCATTAGGGTGGCCCTAATCCAGTAGGACTGGTATCCCATTAAAAGGGGTAATTTGGACAGAGACAGATATATGTTCAAAGGGACAAAACAGCCATGTGAAGCCTGCAGTGATGCTGCCAAAAGCCAAGGAAACTACCAGAAGAAGGAGAGAGGCTCAGACCAGACCCTTCCTAGCACCTTTGGGAGGGAGCATGAGCCACTGGACACCTAGATCTCAGACTTCTGGCCTTCACAGGCTTGAGACCGCACATTTCTGTAGTCCTTAGTCATTCAGTCTGTGGTATCTTGTCTTGGCAGCCCTAAGAAGCATACCTACCCTAAGTGGCTAGGCTTGAATTCAGCATTTGGGGCTCCTGGGAGCCTGGGAGCCCCTCCCTTCCCTCCTTCCCTGTCCTTGAGCCTGCAGGCAGCTGCCCTTAGCACAGTGTTATGTACAGGGGGCTGGACCCAGTGAGCAGATCACAAATGCCCTGGAGGTGGGTTTGGGGCCCTTTGACAGGGAATTCTGGAATCCAAGGTCCTTGAGTGTGGTCTGGAGGGGTCAGGAGTCACTGTGGCCCCTGAAGACTCACCTGGCTTCCTGATGTGACCGATGGGCCACACATACTTGGTTTCATATAAGGGAATTGAAAAAAGTTATCAGGTGTGGCCCACAAGTCTGAAGTAGGAACAAGGTATTATGGGGTGAAACCAACCCTGACCCAGAAAAGGGGAGGACATATCATAGTGAACCTCAGCTTCTGCTGGACTTAGGAAGCAGAGGTGGGAGCACTGCCCTGCTGGAGCACTGCTCTGTGGTCGCAGAACATGCTTCTCTTCTCTGTCCTTAGCCAGGCCCCCTCTAGAGCCAGTTATGTCACCTGGGCCTTCTAGGCTAGCCACACTGGTCTGTCCCTCAAAATTCCAAAGTGTTCAGACCTCAGGGCCGTTGCATCTGGCTGTTTTCTGTGCAGGGTCTTCCTCCCTCAGCTCTGCCGATGGTGAGGGGGTCACTTGCTCAGAAGCCACCCTGCATGGCCCTAGTTTAGGTGTCTGTGGTCTGAGATTCCCTCGGTGGTGTTTTGGGCAGGGTGGTGCCCCGTGCAGGGTGCTGTGCCCGGGCTGGACCTCTGTATGGGGAACAGGGCAGGACAGTGGGAGCCAGAAGGAGGGTCCGCGGGTGTGTGCGTGTGTGCCCTGTACCAGACCCCAAGGGTCTGAACCCTGCCCATCAGTTAGGACCTACAATATCTACATCCACCTCCGAGGACCTAAGACAGATGGGGGTCCACCTGTACTGTTCACCCAGGATACCTGGGCTGGGGAGACCAGACTGGTCTGAGAGACAGGGACAGAGCTCACGACCTGTACAGGTCCTTGAGGCAAGACTTCCGGCTCTGCGGGCTTTGCCCACTCCGGGATTTGGGCTCTCTCAGGGCTGGCCCCGCCCCCAGGCTTACCGCGCGGGGCGCGGGGCGGGGCTCTGGTAGGGAGTGCCGGGTGCTCCGCCCAGACGGCGGCTGTCGGGGCAGTCCTGCTGGCTGCAGAGCTTGCAGGGATGCATCGCGTGTCTGCAACCCTCCGCGGCAGGGCAAGGCCCAAGGGCCGCTCGGGGGACGGCACGCCAAGCCCGGGGAACAGTACAGGTGAGAACCCGGGCCGCGAGCGGGGCTCTGCGCTCTTTTCCTGGACGGGGAAGCCGAGGGGAGGGGGGCGGCGCACCACCGGGGAGGCTGGGGATGGGTGTGCACAGCCTGGGGGTGCACTGCAGAGAGGGGAGGTGAGGGGAGGGGAGGGGAGCGTACAACTGGGGGGTCGGGATGGGACAGAGGGCGAGGGAGGGCGCACAGCGGAAGACTGGCTCGAAGGCGAATCTCCCTGAACCTCTTCGTCCAGCGGGCGCCGCGGGGCAGGCGAAGCTTGGCCGCAAGCGGCCTGAAAGCAGGTGGCCCGCCGGCGCAAGTGCTCGCCTTTTCCAGGTGGGAGCCGCAGGCGCGCCCCACCTGTGCTCTGGGAGAAGTTGGCGGACCTGGGTAACTGTCCTCGCCTTGCGGGAAGATGCTCTGGTTCCTTGGCAGCTCCTCTGCCCCACTTCACTGATGGTAAACTGAGGCAGGAAGGGGGAGCGACTGCCAGAGGTCCCGCGGCAGTCGAGCCTGGGTCAAGGCTTCGGGGTTTCCGGAAGAAAGGTTAGGGCTGGCTATTTTACTTTGTCTTTGATTTTGAGAATGTTCCAAAGAGGATTCACCTTCGTGCCTTGGCGTCTGAAGACCCGAGTTCCAATGCCAGCTTTGTTTCACTAACGCGCCTAAAATCTAATCCTTTTAGAAACAAAACCAAACTTGGACTAGTCCCCTAGGTGTCCTGGAGGCTCACTTTAGTGGACACTTAAGTCCAGGAGGTCTCAGGCACTTGTGCCTCAGGCCAGGGTGTAAGATTGGGCTCTCTGTACAGGTGGAGGCTGGGTCCAGAGATTGGTCCAGTTCACACCCTGGGGTGCACCAGTCCCGCTTAAAACAATTATGTCTGCCATCTGGAGGCACTTTGGGGACAGCTACTTTTCAGACGGAGAAACCAAGGCCCAGGGAGAGCTGAGACCTGCCGTGGCCTGTTGGGGTGGTTTATTTTGACACCCCAGGGAAGCCTGATGCCCAATCCTGAACTGGTGCTTTGCTCCATTTGTGTGTGGAGGACAGTGTGGTGTGCTTGCCCAGGCTGGGGAGGTGAATGCAAACCAGAAGTGGAGGGACTTGCCCAACGTTAGCCAAGGATAGGGGGAGAGGCTCTGGCATGTTTGCCTACAAAAGGCTGTTTGCAGAAGATTCTTCTGGAGAAAGAGGAGCTCAGAGTAAGGTCCCTGTCCTCTTGCCTGCCCAGCCTAGCCCCAGCCCTGTTTCTGACTGGCTGCAGTTCAGCCTACCCCCAGATTGACCCCTGGGTCCTGGCCCATGAGCCTCCCCTGGGATTTGAGTTTGGAAGCCCCCTTTGACCTGGGATGCATCTCTGCCTCAGTTTCCACATGTGCTAAATGGTGGGCACTATCTACCTGCTCCCAGGCTATTGGGCAGGCCAGGCATAGCCTCCACCCTTGCCATAGTTCTGCTCTGGGGTAATGTGTCCGTTGGACTCCATCATTCCCTTGGCCTGTGGCCCCAGTCTCTCAGGCTGTGAAATGGGCTCCCACATCTCCCTGTGGGAGTGTTGAAGGGTTGGATGTAGCGGTCTTTGGAGAGTTTGGCACCATCTAAAACGTAGCAACAGCATGTGTCTTTCTTGCAATCTGTAAAATGGGTGCATTACTCTGTTCTTTCTGAAAGTCCAGCCAGATGGACATGGCATTCTGGAATCTGTGTCCTCTCATTTTCCATGCATGGCTGATCAGGGTCAAGTTGTGGGAGGCTGGCTCAGAGCAAGATTTTAAATGTTTGTTGAATGCCTAACTGGGAGGGCCTGAGTGCCCAGCCCCACCATGGAGGCCTCCCTCCCACTGCTGTCAGGCCCCTGGCCCTGCTCCCAGGGCAACTCCAGCACTCCTTGATCCAGAAGATTGTCTAGGAACACAGCCAGGCGGGAGGAGGGACTCAAGGTTCCAGTGGCCAGAGGTGACCGCCCCACCCCCAAACTCTGTACTCTGGAGGGACCATGGAACAAGGGCTCAGAAAGGGAGCATCAAGAGGACCACCAGATGGTGAGGGCATGCTCTGGGTATCCTTGACTTCACTCCTGCCCCTGCCACACAACCGGCCTGAGCCCATTTCTCAGAGGAGACATCCAAGCTCGGAAGGAGTAGTAGGAATCCAGCCAAAGCCTATGTGCCCCCAAAGCTGGCTCTGGACTCCTGCCAGGGTGCAGGCAGACCTGCTAGATGAAAGCAGCTGCTAGAGCTTCAGTGTTCTTCCCTGAGTGATTTGGGGTACACTCTTCCTGGCTTGGAATTAGCCTTGTTCTGTTCTGGAGGTGAACACATATCTATGGGTTGAGCTGACCTGCTATTAGGAGAGTGCCTGGGATGCCTGGGTCTGGGCTGTGGCCAAAATCCAGGCCTCCAGCGGCTCTGAATCCATGCCCACCCTCCATGGGAGAGGAAATGGTTTTAGAGAGGGCAAGTGTTTTGCCTGAGGACACATAGCCAGGTCTGTGGGCTTCCTGCACGTGGCTGTGCCCATTGCAGTGGTCTTAGAGGTCCTAGCTTCTCTAGACTACCCTTGTGTGTACATGGTACTCTTTTGAACTGTCTGAGAAATTCCTCCTGAGGGTACTCCTTTCCATTTGGGGAAACTGAGACTCAGGGGAAGTCACTCTGTGGTTGCACAGAGGCCAGGCTGGGCACCAAGCCCTGGGTGGACTGGCCAGCAGCCTGCCCCTCCCTTCTGCCATGGCCATTTTCAATGGTAACTTATTTACCTAGTCCCCAGCTGGTGAGGTCAAGGTTTGGGGGCTGTGTGGACTTCAAGAAGGAGGATGAGAGAAATAGGCCTGTGGTCCAGGTTACCAGATAAAAGATTAACAAGCAAGACTCATTCTCACCCCCGCTGGCCAGGCTGGCTGGGGGAGCCTGGGGCTGGAGAGTCAGATGGGGCATTGAGCTTGCCAGGGTAGCCCTAATCATATCTGCCCACTTCACTGTCCAGTGAGCCCATGCGAGTTTTTTGGTTTGTCTCTTATTTGCATTAAATCTATTCCCTTTTTTCCCCTATTTCCTCTCATTTGAGATTTATTTACAGATAGTAAAAAAAAAAAACGGGGGGGGGATCCATAAAGAGTACTGAGGAAAAATATACCCAAAGTTGTGGGGTGTGTTGGTCCAGCCCAGGAATGGCTGAGGGAAATAGAACATCCAGTGTCCTGCAGTATGGGCTGCAGGTGAGTGGGCCAAGCTCTGCTGAGGCTGGGGGAGAAGGATAGCTTGTGAGGAGAGGGGCTAGAGGGGTGTCCTGGAGCTGCTGGGTGTCTGTGAGGGTTTTCAGAAGGGGAGGGGGGAGGAGGGATTTACTTCTCAAGTACCAAGTGTAGGCAGGGGCTGTTGGGGGCCAGCAGGGATATATGGGAGTCCAGGGGGCTCTAGGCTGGGGGGTGGGGGAACAGCAAAGGGTGTCCAGAGAGCCAGAGAGCTAGGGTAGATATGACTAAAGCCCCCTTAGGCTTCTGGCACTGTGCCACCTCCTTGCCTATCCTGGAATGGATCATGAGTCTGTGGAAAGGTCTCATGGGGGCATTACCAGGGTACACCTGATACCTTGGACAGCTCTGTGGGCCAGAGTTTCCTCATCTGGAAAATGGGCTTAGCCCAAAGGAGTTCTTGCTAGCATTCCAGGCCCAGGGAGGAAATTCAGGAAACCCCATCAGGGCCTAGTGGAGCAGGTATAGGTCCTCGTTGCCATGGACTGAGGGGTTGGGATGTGGCCTTAAGCCCATCCTGGGGACGTTCCTGAATCCTACTCTGCTCTAAGGTTGCAAGGGGGAGGGCCGCTTCTTCCATAACCCTGGGGGGCCAGGGCCAGGCCAGGAGGTAGTGGAGCAGGGTCGGACCCAGTACAGAGTGGGACTGGGGGCCAGGGGTCATTCTGAGCAGTCCCACTATAAGAGAGGGCTGACCTCTGCCTCCCAGGTAAGGAAGGTTTTAAGTAACAATGCAGGGTGGTCTTGCGCAAGGGCTCCTCCCTCTCCCCACCCTTCCATACAAGAGTCATTTACTCAGACCTTCCTCTTTCCTTTTTGAGGAAAGACCTGTGCAAACAATACCCTTCTACTAGGAGGAGGGGCTCACTGCCTTTGATGAAAGGGCAGAGGAGGGGAGATGAGACTGCAGAGGAAACCTCCCTGCACTTCTCAGTATCTTGGAAGGTCTCCCCAGCTTCTCAATGGGATAGCCTTTCATTGGATTTGTGCCCCAAATTCTTTGTGCCTTTACTGCATCACCCTCTCACCTTTATAAGGCTCCAAGATGTAGGACCAGCTCAAGGCATCTTGGGAAGGGGTTAATTCTGTCCTTTGAGACGTGTGACTCCCATAGGTGGTGAAACTGCCTGCAGTGCCACCTGGACGGCAAGGCAATGGAACCAGCAGTGGAGCCAGCACAACATAGGATGTGGCTGTTGACAGCTAGTACTTTCCCCACTGTTTTTCATGCTCTAGGTGCTCTTACAGTGGTGGTTTCCTCACTGGGGCTGGGCTACAGGTCATCTTGACCAGCTCCTGTGCCACCATGCCACTACAGTGTTTACAGGTGGGCCACTTCACCCAGAGTGGTGCAGTGACCAGGACACCCAAGCAGGCATGTATGGCTGTAGAACTGGCCTGCTGCCTGGCTTCCTGGAGTCTCTGCTCCTGTCTGCGACTTAGGTAGATGGGTGGGTGGCATAAGCTCAGCAGAGGTTGGAGGGGGCTGGACCCTCAAGGGAAGCAAGAAGACCCCACCTGGGATCTGGTGGGCACTAGCTTACCAAGTGGTAGGTGGCATGCAGAGGTGACACTCAGAACTTTCTTCCCACGTTTTGGTAACCACACCCCATAGCTCTGTTGTACCCTTAACATGTCACTAGGCCTATTTCACCACATCTCTTGCCATGTCTTTGTTCATCCCTCAAGGCTTCTTACCTTTTTGGTGAAGTGCTAGTTGTATCTTTAAAGGATGAACATGAATTTGTCTCTTCTTTCTTTCATTCACCAGGTGCTGGTGTGGGTCCTGGGCAGACAGCTGCAAGCATCTCTAGAGCTCTCAACCTTGCTGCTCCTCTCCCCTACATGGTCTCCCCTCCCCAAGGGTTACGTGGGATTGGGGAGAAAGAAATAAGGTGCTTAGCCACAGAAAAATGGAGAAGTCGCAGCTCTAAATTGAGGACTCGAAAGTGTTGGCTGCCTAGCAATCCTGGGGAAGGGGCCACGTGATCAGCCTATGGCTGCCCTGCTATGTCTACCCGGTTTCAAAACCCCATGTCCACCTCCGGCACATGTCCAGGTCCACATATCCTGAAAAAGAAAGGAGATTTTTCCTGGACTAGTGCTAATCATAGCTCTCATCTATTGTCTTCCATCTATTCATTTATTCACATGCATTTATTCACTTCTGCCTTGGTGCCTATGGAGACAGAGCATGCTGGTTAATTAAAAGCCCAGACTCTGGACTCAGGGTTGGCATCTCACTGCACCACTGACCCAAGGGCAGCTAGGGTAAACATGGGATTCTGGGAAATTGCCAAATGCAGGCACAGCGTGGGTGCCGCATCCTCTCACTCTGCCTCCCTGGCTTCAGCCCCCTGCTGTAGGGAAAGACAGCCTCTCAGGCCTACCCTGCCCTCCACCCCAGGGGTATGTATCCTCCCCTGAACCCTCACCAACCTGGTGGGCTATTTGTCTTTTTAATCTTCACCAAACTAAGAGGCCAAAAACAGTATTTTAGGTTTCAAATTTGCATTTCTTTGATTGACATAAATATTTCTCCTGAATTTTTCTAAGCTTTATAAAGGTATAATTCACATATCATATGATTCACCCATTTAAATTATATGTGTACAACTCAATGGCTTTTAGTATATTCATGGATATGGGCAACTATCACCACTATCAATTTCAGGACATTTTTATCACCCCAGAAAGAAGCCTCACACCCCCTCGGCATGGTTACTCCCCATTTGCCTCCCTGCAGCAACTACTTTCTGATTCTGTGGATTTACCTTTTCTGGACAGCTGCAGACAGAGGCCCAAACCTCCCAGCCACAGGACACTCCAGAATGTGCAGCTTCCACGACAACCATGGCCCAGCAGTTTCACCCCACCACCTTCCCATTTGTGATCCTCGGCATGTCATTCAGCCTTGTTGTGCTTTAGTTTCCTCATCGGTAAGGTGGAGTTGGCTACCTTCCTCATAGGGCTTTAACAGCAAAGCACCAGTTAGGCACCCCATGTTTATAGTTATCTAGAAGTCAGCACCCCAGTGCACAAACCACAAGGGCCCCACAAGTTTATTCCCTGCCCCACATTTCAGCCTAGTGAAGTCCCCCTGGGTTCTCAATGAGGCAGAGATAAAGGGTGGACTAATTGCAGCTTGGCCACACACAGCCAAAGGTTGGCCCTCCCTGTAATGACCCACAGTGAGGGGCTCGGGCAGCCTCAGCCTATGGGGCAGCAGAATGTGTGGCTGGAGCTGAAGCCTTGCTCTGCCGCAGCCCTGTTAACACCTTCACCCTGAGTTGGGCAGGGCCACGCAGCCAGGCCAGAGGTGGCTTCGCCTCCCTAAGCCTTGGGGCTGGTTGTGTGCCAACACGTGAAACACTGGCACAGGGTGTGTGAATGCATGTGTGTGGCCACTGCTTTCGGCAGTCTTGGATGTGCTCTGTCCCCATACCTGTGCAAAATGGGGTATTGTGCATTCCATAATAGAGCCCTCCCATGGCTGCTTCCAGGTGGACCTGGATTTGGGGTACACTCCAGCCCACTACAAATGTCCCGAAAGCAGGTTTGCTGATGAGTTGGTTGTGGATTGAGAAAGAGTCCAGGTACATTCTGAGATTTGGGGCTGAAGCAAGTAAAGGATGGAGACAACCATCAAAGTCAAAATGGGGGAATCCACAGGACAAGCAGGTTGGAAGCACAGGAGCTTGGCTGGGTTGTGGAGGATCGGGGAGTGGGTGGGCAGGACATCTGTGCCTGCTGTGCAGGGGGCAGTCCTGGCTGGAGCATCACAAGGAGGACAGGTAAAGAGATATCTCTGGTTGGTGTGGAATAATGGGGTCCCCAGCCTGGGGGAGCCAGCCTCAGTTCTGCGTCTCCTACCATTGCTTCAGCCTTGGCTGCAGTCTGTGCAGAGGATGTTGGGAATAGGCGCCCCATGTGGCGCCCCTGGTCAGTGTATCTGCCAGCATGGGCCAGACTACCAGCATACCCAGTCAATGCTCAGAATCAGAACATTTCAGAAAGGCAAAAGGAAGAGCCTCTTGCACTGGCTGGGGAGGCATGCTGAGAAACATCCATAGCAGCTTCATTCCAAATTCTCCAACATGGGAAACCACTCATACACTCATCAGCAGGGAACAAGAGCAAACATGCAGCACAGTGCCTCCGGCATTGTGCCATATGAGGGAAACCAGATAGAAGGGGCACATGGTGTGTGTGCACATGTGTCTCTGTGCGTTCCTGTGTATGCAAGATAGCCTATAGCCGCCTTTCCTTGTTCTGAATTTCTGCCCTATAACATATGAGCTGTGCAACATCAGGATGTGACTTAATTGCTTTGTGCCTCAGTTCGCTCACCTGTCAAGTGGGGAGAAGAATGATGGTTCTCTCTCAGAAGTTTCTATGCAGATCAGTGAGTTAATGTACATAAAGCATGCAGAACAGCATCCAGTGACAGTCAAGTCAGTTCCATGTAAGCGTCATTATTATTTTATAAAAATGCTCAAGATTGCCACTCTGGAGTGTCTCTCTGTGTCCTTATATAAGGACATTGTCATAACATGTTAGGCCGGCCTTGCTGATATTTGTCATCAGGATATACCTCGATTTACTATACTGATCTCTACACATGGAATAGAGCTCACTATTCCTTGTGCTCTGAGGCAAATATCCTGGTGTAGAAATCCTGGCAGCAGATTAATGATTATTTCCTTTGCCTAATCCTCAGGTGTCTATACAACAGAAGGCTCTTTAACATTTTACCAAGCTCTGTCCAGAAGGTTTGGATCTGCTCTTACCAGCAAAGTCCCAGAGATGTTGCTCCCAGGCCCTTGCTAACTTTGCATGTGGTTTTTGTTTTGTTTTGTGCTGTTTTTTTTGTTTGTTTGTTTTTACTTTTTGCCAAGTTGAGGAGTGAAAGATTAGCACTCATCTGAATCAGAATTTCTTCAGTTACTGTGCGGGCGAGTTTTTTTTTTTTTTTTTTCATGCTTGTTGGTCATTTCTATCTCTTTTCTGAAATGCTTGCTCATACATGAGTCCATTTTTAAAATTTGGATGCTTAGTTTTATTGATGTGTGAAATCCCTTCATAAATTAAGGGTGGTGAACCTTTGTCCTGCATTCTCTAAACATCTCTTCCTACTATTTGCGTTCATGTTTATCTTTTTTTTTTTTTTCAATTATTAGGGGGTAATAAAAGTTTTTGCTTTTTACTCTTCATGCAATTATGTCTGTCAATTTCTCTCTTCCTCCTTTTTTTTCCCCCTATGATGCTGCCTTCAGAGCTATGCTTAGATAATCATTGTGTATTTAATGCTTTTATTGTCTTCCTATGTGTGTTTTTATTTATCAGGCTTTGCATATACATTTGATTTTTTATTTATTATTGATTTGTAGGTTTGAGTTACATTTCTTTCTTTTTAAAGAATCCCATTCTCAGAATTCTTTTTTTACATTAATTTGTCTCTTTTTTAAAAAAAAATTTCACCCATTCCCCCACCCCCATCTCCTTTGGCCACCATCAGCTCGTTCTCTGTGTCTATGGGTCTGTTTTTGTTTCGTTTTGTTTATTAATTTGTTTTGTCTTTTAGATTCCACTTAAAAGTGAAATCATATATTTATTCTTCTTTGTCTGACTTAATTCACTTAGCATAATACCCTCTAGATCCATCGACGTTGTTGCAAATGGCAAGATTTCATTCTTTTTTATTGCCAAGTATTCCAGCATGTTTCTTTTTTCAACACTGTGCTCTTCAGAACATTGAAAGTTCACTTAATATAGAGATCACCTCTGCATTTGTCCCCAGGCCACTGGCTCTGTGGTTGCCATTCTTGGTGGTGTGGGTGGCTGGGTGACCTTTCCAGATATCACATGGTCATTGGGGCAGCAGTGCCCATCCCAGATGGGGGCTCCTGCCCAGCCCTTGCCCTCCAGGGTGGAGTTCTCATGCTGCCTCTCCTCTCTCTCTCCCTAGGCACATGTATCCAAGTGCAGCCGCCCTCCGGAGGTACCCTCCAAGTCCTACGTGGTGACGGCACTTCTGTGGGGACTGTCATTGTGTTCCACTGCCCTACAGGCCACCAGATGGTGGGATCCGGGCTCCTCACCTGTATCTGGAAGGGGAGTGTTGCTGAATGGTCACCAGGGACCCCTGTGTGCAAGTGTGAGGCCTGATCCCCACTGAGCTGTCCTCAGATCACCTGCTGCCCTGGGCGGGAGGGGGCATGATCTTGTTACTTGGATAGCATGAGTGTCCACAGAGAAGCTGCCAAGTCATGGTCGGGCCTCTGTGTAGGGTCTTGCTTCTGGCGCTGGTAGCCCCCGGGGGCTTCACTTCCACAGTGTGAACTCAAGTCCTAGCAGCTGCTGCAAATCCTAGATCTGCCACTGACTTGGCCTGTCATCTCTAAGAGGTTACTTATGCTGTCTGCACTAACACTTACCTATTCTACATTCATTCATTCATTCATTCATTCTTTGATGTACGCATGTGGCAAACCTTAATAGCATATTCCACATGCCAAGAATTCTAGAATTGGGGATACCAAGAGCCAGGATGCACCTGGCTCGAAGGGTAAAGATGATTTTCTGGTTGTATTTGTTGTACAGGGTGTTGATGAATAATACCCAGCACAGCATTTTTCAAAGTGAGGCCGTGTGTATTGTATAATGTGTATTGTGCAATAAAAAGGGCTCAGTAGTCAAAATAGTTTGGAAAAAGTCAAGTGAATAGGCTGCAGGACTTCTGAGAGCCTTTAAAATGCTCATGTGTTGAGTAAATCTCTGAGGAGTATATCTATTAGGATTAGATTCCATGAGACACAAAATCCAAGATAACAGGAGTTAACCAAAATAACAGGGGCTATGGGAGCTTTCTCTTACCCATAACCCTCAGAATGGGCAGTCTTAGGTGTATATGGTACCCCATGGTAGGACCCAGGCCCCTTCCAAGTTGTGACTCTATTGGTCATTAACTTAATTGTGTGATCCAGGATAGCAGCAACTGTGTTCCAGGTAGTTGTTATAGGATTAGGGGTAGGACAAGGAAGGCTCTTAGAACTTGTCCCTCACTGTCTAGAATATGGTCATATGACCACATGCAGCTACAAAGGAGGCTGAGAGATGTAGTCTGCAGTCTGGATGGCCACTGTCCTGCTAGGGCATAGGACTGGGGACTAGGTGGTGTGAGCAGTGTCCACTATAGTGGAGAGTATACAGTATAGGTCAAATTAGGATCCCGGGCCTTGTTTTCCCAAAACATCCTTTAGGACCTAATAGAACTAGTTTTGGGCACATAACTGAGGTCAAATAGCTGAACTAAAACAGCTGAGGTGATGAAGGCCCCCAACTTGGGACATAGCGAAAACATATTAAGGGTTGTCTGCTGCCATCTAGCCTCAGAGGCCCAGGCTGCAGTGGGTGAGAGCCAGAGGGGCTTCACTGAACTTCCTGTCAGAGCTTCTCCCAATGTGCCACCATGAACTCCTACACACTCTCCAAAACCTTGCTCAAACACCCCTTTCTTGGGAGGCAGTCTTCCCTGATAGCCCCACCCCTACAACAATTTGAACAGACCTTTAGTTTAGCTGCCGGCACCTACCTGCCTCTCCTATAGAACAGGACTCACTGAGGATGGGCAGGGCATCTGGTTCTGGGTCTGGGTGAGCAATGCCTGGGAGCTGGTCTTGTCTCCCTCACAGCCATGATGCCCCATGAGACCTTCGGCTTTAAGGTGGCTGTAATCGCCTCCATTGTCAGCTGTGCCATTATCCTGCTCATGTCCATGGCCTTCCTCACCTGCTGCTCTTGAAGTGCATGAAGAGGAGTGAGCAGCGGCACTTTGACAGGTACAGTGGCCCAAGTGTCCTCCCGGGAGGCAGTCCTGTGTCTCTGAGCCCTGACCTCCCCTTGGTGCCAGGAGTATGCCCAGCACTGCCTGAGGGGTACCAGCACCCAAGGCTACTCAGGGCTTCCTGAGGGTGTTCAAGAGGGTGAAGAGAAGGAACACCTACCAAGAGCTACCACTCTGGCTACAGACAGGGTGTGTCAGGGTCACCCCACTGCAGCCAGGGCTCGGCATCCTGGTCATGGAGCATCTTGGCTGTGGAAGGTATGCGGGCTGTGGGTCCATGGGGGTGTGTCATCCTGCAGGCTTTGCCTGCATGGTGTGCACTCTGCAGTATTGGGCATGCAGGGCTATGGCTGATGGTTAACTATAGCCTGCAGGCAGAGTCTGCCCCACCACTGGCTGCTGCTTCACTGTAATTTGTCCTTTTGAGGGGTATTTTTTTTTTAATGTAAAATATTTACAACATAGAAGTTACCATTTTAACCATTTTTAAGAATACAATTCACAGACATTAGTTCCATTCACAGTGTTTTGCTGCATCAGCATGATCCATCTCTTCCTAGAACTTTCCACTGCCTGTCTTTGTAAGTAGAATGTTCTGGCATTTACAAATCATCCATGACCACTTCTTTCCTCCAGAGGCAGAGCCGAGGAGTGGCAACAGGGACTGTATGCCCCTAAAATACTCACTGTTCGCCTTGCAGAGGCTTGCAGGTGGTGGTCTGGATACACACACACTTGAACATCCTCCTGTATCTTTCCACAGGACATCCCAGCTGTGGTTCCAGCTGAGAGGTGAAGACTTGGAGACAGTGCAGGCTGCCTACCTGAGCCTCAAGGGCCTGAATAACAACACCAGTGGTGGTGGTGACTTCAGGAGCCAGCCTGGCCAGGCACATGACAACCACAGCTTCATCACGTGGGCACGGGCCTGGGGAACAGTGGGCCAAGGGGCGAGGGTAGGACCCCTGGCTTGGTCAGGACTAGGCCAGGGAACCAGGACCCCAGGGTGTCGGCTGCCCCTGCATGCTGCTCAGGCTCACCTGGGCCTCAAATCCTTGCCCAAAGATGGGCTGGTGGTCCTGCTAGCCCTTGGTCCTGACCCTGCATCTTAGTGCCCAGAGCTACCACTCACCCCATAGCTTTATTTTGAGAATTCAAACCTGTGGAGAAGGTGAAGCTTCTGGATGCTAGTATTCTAGAACTCCACTAGGACCCAGCAGCCTCCATGGTATGCACGTGGCCTCATTCTGTCCTCCCATCTTTCTCTCTACTTCTGTCCCACTTTTGACATGCACACGTGCACACACACACGGACATTCTCTTATGCACTCTTTTCTGATTCAAGGACTCTAACCTCGGCTGAATATGGACTACAATTCAATTTTGTCACCAGCTTTTAGCTCGTGCCCTCTGACCCAGGATTATGGCTGCCAGGTCTATGGGCTCCTTAAATGGGAATAGGCTTTTTGTCTTTGGTGGCCAGTGGTCCCTTACAGAGACCATGTTCCAGACTGTCCGGCGTTGGTACTCAGGCTGCGTTTCTCTCATGGGTGCTGTGGGTGATGCTGGTGCAGATCACTGACGCAGGGCAGGCTGTGCCCCCTCCAGGCATGTGAACAAGGTTCTTTGGCCAGGGTGAGTCCACATCAGGTGATGAAGGGCTCTGCAAGAGGTCAGTCTTCTGCCCCCAACCTCACCCTAGCCCCAGCATCCAGGGATGATCCTACTGAAATCAGTTTTCTTCCTGGGGATTACAAAATAGTGATTTTAATTCTGTTGTAATTCTGTCATTTTTTTCCTATGAGGAGTGAGGATGAGTTTTTTTTTCTTCTTTTTCTTTTCATTTTGTTTTGTTGTTTTCATATCACTATGAACTCATGGGTATTCTTTTCTACAGCTTTATTTTGGGGAAAATTTCACAAATACACAGAAGCAGAGAGAATAGTGTAATGGGTCTCTTATCCCTGCATGTCGTCCTCAGTGGTTGCCATCCCCTGAGTCTTCTGGATGAAATTTCCTATGGGCTCTAACCCTTCCCTAGTGGGAGCCCTGCCATGCAAGCTGCACCCCGCTCATGCCCCTTGTGCTCTGAGCACCTCCTTTCTCCCTTAGGATGTCCCAGCCTATCTAGCGCTTTCTCTTTCCAGACCCCAACAAGGCCACCTCTCCAAAGAGCTGGGTGGAGGGCAGCTCTCAGAAACCGGGCCTGCATCACAGAGGTAGATGGCCTGTCCCTGCAGGAAACTTCTCAGGGAGCCAAGTGCTTACCCCAGCTGTATGACGACTACTTCTGCCTCTGTTTCCTCACTTGTACAATGAGGATCTCACAGTGCCCACTAACACCACCCCCAACCCCCTGTTGAGGTGACTTTTGTAGCATAAGGGCTCAATGAGTACCAGCTGCTATTAATTCTACTCTTGTCCCTCCTGCACAAATGAGGAAACTGAGAAACAGGAGGTGGTGACTTGTTTGGGTTTGACATGGGCCTATCTAGTCCCATGTCTGCATGCAACATGCTGGGCCTGGCTTGAAGGAGGAATGGTCCCTGTCTCCCTCCACTGAGCTTCAGACGTTAGGCTTGCAGGGATATGGCAGAAATGCTGCCTCACACCCTTCCCACATGATGTGACAGGTCATCGAGCTACCCTGGTGGTCTAGGGACCCCAAAGCTTTGCTCCAAACACTCAAGTGTTTGTGAGACCCTCCCTGACTGCACTCCAATTTGGGTAAATATTGGTGCTTAGAGCTGGTTTTCTTTTTTGAGATGACATTTTGGGGTGATCCTAGGAACTGTTTAGGCCAAATAGTCTGAATATTTTTATTACCAAATTTTTTCTTTAGGGACCCAGCACAAGTTAATGGAACCATTTTTATAGCTGCACATCACTGAGTGTTTAAGCTGTGTTTCCACTTGATGACTGGACAGTTGTCACACAGGTAGTTTTCATCAGCATTTCATCATGTTTCTTTGATTAACTGTGAGGGAAGAGTGCTTTCTCCATCCATTGGCTTACCAGTTGCATTGCTGGTTTTAGTCATTTCTGTTTGGTGAATCGCCTGCTGATGTTTTTCTCAAATACTAGGAGCTCTGTGTACTGTGAAGAAGCCTTATTCATCACTTGGCTGCAAGTACTTTCCTTTTTGTATTAGTTATGTTGGGGTGATCCTGCTTATGTCTCTCCTTTTTATGCAGATTTCTTTGGCAGGTTTCCCCTGCCCTGTGACACCCCCCTCCCCATTGTAGACCTGTGACAGATTGTCTCATGTCTCAGTTGGGAAGAGCACCAGTAGAATGAGGGAAAGAGTCGTTGCCTCTCAAGGCAATATGGTGTCCTGGACGAGGCTGGCCCACAGCTGCTACAGGAGCTTCTTGGCTGAGATAAGGCTGCACTTCTCTCAGGGGGACTGCATGGGGCCTGTGCCTGCCCCACAGACAACTGCTGTTAGACCTAAGGGATTTGTTCTTTCTTCCTCTGATGGCTGGCACAGAGCTGTGTAGCTACCTCCCTTAGGGAATTGGGGGTGGTGCCCTGAGGAACCCCTGACAAGAGGCCAGCTTGAGGGCCACTCTGAATGTCAGGTCTAGTCCGTATAGCTCAAGGCAGGAAGTAGATGAGGCTGGGTGAACATTGGGGTGAGAGCCCTTTCCCCCTCAGCTCTCCCTGCCACATCCCCACCCTTGGCTCAGTGGGACTCAGGGAAGGTAGCTCCTTCTCAGGGCTGCACAGCTGAATGGAGGCAAGGTCCCTGGGACCTCTGGCTCCCAGGCTGGGACACTCTTGGCTATAGCCCAAGGGCCTCTTGCCATGCTAGGCAAGGCCCAGCTGCCTTCGTTCTCCCACTAATTGTTGGTGAAACTGTCATCAGTAAGGCGAGATTTGCCCCTTTACCTTGCTTTTATTTCATAAATGCTTCCTAGGTTACAAAATGTGCCAGGTGCTATTCTAAGCTCTTCCAGTTAGTCCCTTTTCTAACCTTAGGGGTGTACACTGTTCTTACCCCATTTTAAGAAACTTATCCAGAATCACACACAACTACTAAGTGTGAAGGTAGGTCTGAATTCAGGCTCTGGCTCCGAAGTCCATGGATTTGTGCACTAAGCTGTCTTTTCTTTTCACCAATTCATTAATTGATTCATTCACTTATCCATCAAACCAACAGATAACTTAATTCCTGCTACTTCCTAAATCTTTTCTGAGAATTGAGTGTGGCTGGGAACAGAGATCCAGGAAGTCTTCCTGGAAGAGGCGATGCCTGAATTGAACAGATTGAGAGAGCCTGAATTTCAGGGAAGGAGAGAGACAGCAACTTAAGGGAATGGAGCAATCCTATGGAGGGCTAGAGGTAGAGCAGTCAGGCAGACATCAGGGAGCAGAGGCCAATGTAAGGGGAAGATAGGGTGGGCCAGGTGATTGTATCAGGCCAAGGTCTAATCAGTCTAGAGAATGGGTTGGTTTGTGGTTCGGGCCATAAAGGAACTGAAGATATGGAAGGTAGGCGACCTGGCCCCACACCACCAGAAGACAGCCTGGTAGGAGCAAAGGTGTCCCCCTGGACATTTCTGGGGAGTCCCAGCCTGTGGAGGCAGCCTGATCCCTGCAGTTTATACACATTCTGAATAAGCCTCCTTCCTTGAAAAAAGCCCTGGGAAGCCCCTCCCCCCTCCAACCTTGGAAGGCAGCTCAATGGAGTCAAGGTCTCCTAAGTCCTGGGCCTCTCCTTGGATCACCTTCCTCATTTGGGTGAGGGGCCTGAGGCCCAGGGCAGGATACCGATGGAGTGGACTTCTCAGGCTCAGGGCAGATCTAGCAGGAGAAATAAGGCTCCCTAACCTTAGAGTAGCCATCTGCCCCAGGCCCACTGAAAGCTGGGCTTTGGGGAGGGGGCGCCTGGATGCCTGGCACAGGCACAGGATTGGTGTTATATGGGGTCCCTTCTCTTCCCCTAGCTAATATCTCCTCTCCCCACAGAGACCGTGGTGAGTGCACCAGAGAGCTGTCTGGTGGGGCTACAGCATGGACAACGACCCCTGGACTCTCAGCACCCCCGCCTGCTCACCCTGGGCCCAGATGATGGTGCATACAGAGGACCCAGGGCAGACCTTGCCTGCCCCCAGGCCCACCTTGTGAATGCCTAGACAGCTTACAACCTGTGTCTCAAGGTGACTGAGGCCCAGGCCAGAGCCGCCCTCCACATGAGGAGGACTGGACCAATCCCACCAGCTGGCCACCTACATCTCAGCATGTGTCCAGCTCAAGACTAGTCAGTGAAGTCAGCTTCTGGATTTAGGGATCCCTCAGGGCACCATCCTGATTTCAAAGTCTGGGGAGGGACCCCAATGAGGAGTGTCCTGTCCTGGGGAAGCCCAGCTGTAGCAGTTTTTATAGATAGCCTTCTCCTTGTAACCACTGCTGAGGTTCATAGACCCAGCTGCAGTCCCGCTCTGGCTGAGTGCCTTTAAAGAGACTATAGACATTGTAAGCCCATCTAGTTTTGCATAGCAGAGGAAGAGAGTGCCAACTTCTCAGCAATCATAGCAATGCATCTTCCTCCACGGGAGTGCTGTCTGCAAGCAGGGACCCAGCTGGATGCTGCATTCATTATCTGTAATGTGTGAGGGGTGTGAAATAATTCTAATACTGAAAAATGAAAAAATAAAAATCACTGGCTCAATTTTCAATCCCTGTATAACAAAACCTCAAGCATAGTGGCCTAAAATTACAGTCCCTCTTTATTACCACTCGAGGCTCTGGGCAGCCAGGGCTCAGCTGGGCAGGTCTCATGGGAAGTGTCCCATGGTGGCTGCAGTCAGCTGGTGGCATATGGAAAGCTGGCTGGCTCACATGGGGGTTGCTGCTGGCTGTTGGCAGAGCATGGGGTAATGGTACCTTCAGTGGCCTGAGCCTTCTCACACCATGGTGGTTGGTTTCCATAGTGAGAGTCCTGACTGCAAGCCTTGCTTTTCAGGGCCTGGGAAGTCATGCTGGGTCACTGCTGCTCAACATGGGAGCAGTTGGACTCCACTTTTAGGTAGAGGGAGTACCAGGCAGGTGGGCACTTTTAGAGCCATCACAATCCTCTAACCTGTCACTTGTCAAAGCAGTTAGATGAAAAGGTGCCATGTCTTACCCCCAGCCCCACTTCGCAAGGGGATAGTTGGTGGGAACCCATACGATGTACCTGTGTATAACACACCCTAGGTGTGGCTCTAGACCTTTGCTCCATCTGAGGTCATCTTGGGATTCATTGCACATCCCTTTCCTCTGCATAGCCTCATCCTCTGTGTCTCTCACCAGCAGAGCCCATGCCTATCCTGGTCCAGTTAAAATCTGACCTCCAGTCTCCTATGATTCAGGGTGTGACCTGTCTGGCCATTGAGGGAACTCCAGACCTTCCCTAACTCCTGCCTGGAGCTGCACTGATTAGAGCTGACTCTCAGAGTGGCCCCCAAGAGGCTACTGCTTAGAGGCCCTGCAGCCATGTTGGGGCCATGAGGAGGGGATCCTGATGACCTGAAGCCACTCTTGTGTTTTCCATCACTTAAAACTCATTCTAATACAGGCTACACAGAACAGTCTGTCCTGTGATCTGTTGGGAAGCCTCCAGCAAGGGTTGCTGGGCATTTTCACATTTTAGCTGTTATAACTTGGTGCTGATATCCTTTTTGTTTGGGGTGCTGTTCCATTGGGTAGGTTCCAGAGTAGGATCCTGAGGCCAGGGAGTGGGTGCAGTACTCCCTTAAACATGTTGGCTTTCACTTGAGCTCCTCAGGAGACCCAGTAAGGACCCCAGGTGGGCAAGCTCAGACCTCACCCTCAGCCAGAACAGCGTAATGTTCACACTGCAGCAGGCAGGGACTGGGAGGCAGGGAGGGGCAGACGCTGCTCTCCCAGCTTGTCCAGGAGTAACAAGCAAGGCCCTTCAGTCATAATGCCTGTGGGCTCAGCTGAGGGGGCCAGGCAAGGGTGGACAGATGCCCTGCTGCTTTGATCCTGTAGAGGGTTACATGGATGTGCATCATCGCTCCAGGAACCGCTTGTCTCCTTACAGGGCTCAGCAATTCCTCCAAGGGTCAGTGCCGATGAGAAAAGGCTCTGAGTTCCTCATAATGTCAGGATGAGCAAGCCCCATCACACCCTCTCCACACCCCAGCCCTTGTTAGGAGGAGGTGGTGGGAGAGTGAGGGGCAAGAGGCCTGCCCTGAGGATTTGGGGGTGCCTGCAAAAGAATGGCAGGTGTTTTGTCCCCAGGTGCTTGATCCTGGGCTACCGGGTCAGAGGATAGGAGGATTGAGATGAAGTGGCAAAAGGAGGTGGCCCTATTTTGCTCTAGTTCCCAGGAGCTGAGAGTTACAGAGGTGGGTGTCCAGATGGCCACCAGGGGACTACAGGAGGGAAGGAAAAGATGCAGTGCCTAGCTGGAGCAGGTACAGCCTGGACAGCAGAGCCATTGCCTAGGAGAGCTGGGGGCAAGAGACCTTGGCAGTGCAGCATGCTGGCCCCTGTCTGTGCTGCGGCCTAGGGGGTCTCAGCTGGATTGGATGGATGTCCCCACCAAGGGGCAGGGAGGGAGCTGCATCTTCCACAGGCATTTCAGAGCAGAGAGGTTTCACCGAGCTGCAAATGAGAAGGGGAAGGAGGAGCCACCCTGGAGTCCAACTAAAACCAATTTCAGCTTGTACTGGGAAGAGATAAACGCCTTGCTGTTTTTTGAAACCCTCAACCTCAGCCTTAACAGCTGCTGTTCTTCCTGCCTATAACATTGCCCTTGCAGACCACATGGCTCACTCCCACATGTTCCTTTTCAACTTGAGAAACATGTAGTTAAGAATTCAGAATTGGCAAGGTTCTGCTGCTGAAATAAACAACCCCTATCCCAGATAGCTTGGGCTGCCATAACAAATACCACAGTCATTTCTATCTCACTGTTCTGGAGGCTGGAAGTCTGAAATCAAGTACTGGCCAATTTCTGTGAAGGCCCTCTCTTACTGGTTTGCAGATGGCTCCCTCTCCCTATGTCATCATGGCCTTTTCTTTGTTCTCGTCCAAGAGGGAAAGGGTAAGATGAAAGTGATATCTGGTGTCTCTTATGAGGACACTAATCCTATGGGATCAGGGCCCACTTTAGGACCTCACCCCTAGTTACGTCCTTAGAGGCCATCTCCAAATACGGTCACATGGGAGGTTAGGGCTGCAATTATATGGATTTTGGAGGGACACAAACATTCAGCCCATGACAACCGCCCCGCCCCAGCCTCAGAGGCTCAAACAACCTTTGCTCTCACTGCATATCCAATGGAGGCTGTGGAGCAGCCCATTGCAATGCATGCCTCTAAGATCTCTTGGAGGGAAGGGAAGCTCAGGAACTTGCACCAGCAACACCATGATCTGGTCTAGAGGGGAATATACCTTACTTGTGTGTGCAATGCATTGCCACACAAGACCTTCACGGTCCAGGAGGGTGACTTCCCCGTGTAGCGAGGGAGAGGGAACAGCTAGGCAAGAGTGGACACCAACTGCAACTGACCTTGTTATCCTTGCTTTACACACATCTTCTGAGGCTGTGTCAGCTCTTTCACAGTGGTGCTGACAAGACCCGTGGTTTTCAGTGGCTGTGACAGCTAAGTTATCAGAGAAACACCAATGAGCTTTAAATACTGGAGTGTCATTCTTGTTCCCAAAAGAAGCTGAGCAAAATTGGTCTAAGATGTCACAAAGGAGACCTCAGTTGGGGGACATCCCCCAGCTGGGGGACAGTGTTTGGGAAAGATCATGCCTCATGAGTCGATTGCCTAGCAGTTGGTTACCTAAGTGTCTTATTTATCCACTATGAGATAGCAAGTCACCCTGACTCAGTGGCTTAAAACCACAGCTCCCATGTTGTTATCGCTCCTGTTTCTGTCGGTTCTTGCTGGTGCACCTCCTACAAAAGTGTAGTTAGCAGAGGCCAGGGCTAAAATCTTCTAGAGGTTTCTCTATTCACTCACCTGGCAGTTGACACTCGCTGTCTGGGACCTCAGCTGGGGCTTTCATTGGAAGCACCACATGTGGCTTAAGCATCTTTACTGCATGGTGGCTGGGATTCAGGGTAAGTGTCCCAAGAAACAGGAAGTCGGGGCTGTTGGCTATCTAAGCCTGGGTAATCAGAGTTGTGGATGTGCTCAGAGTTCTGAACCCATCATGCCAGAGAAAAATTAGGGATTCTACTTCCATCCCCCAGGCCAAAATCCCTGACTGCTTTCTCTTATACCTTACATTCAATCCTACAGGCCTGACCTGTGCCGGAGGCAGCCGGCTAAAGCCGAACAGCACCTAAAAGAGGGGGGTGAAGCCTAAGAAAAAAAAGAAGACAGAAAAGCTCTTCCAGAGGGCATAGTCAGTCACTGCTGCAGCCCCGAGTTTATTTAGTACAGCATATTTATACCCTACAAAGGGCATGAGACACAAACACACACAAGTATGTAACTAATTGTTGATATTCGCTCAGGAAACTTTGTAGCTATCTTAACATACTCTTTCCCATGGTCAAAGAACATTCAGTTTATCTCCCCCAAAGCCAGGTGCACCTCCTCCCCAGCCAGCAGACTACACGGCTTGTTAGCTCTGCAAAACTCCCAGTTTTACTGGCAGTTAATCTTGCCTCAAAACGGCACCGGACATCTCCCCCTTTTTTATTTTATTAAATGCCAAAGCTTTCCCAGCTATGGCGCAGAAAGACTGTGCCTGTCTTAGGCGACCCTCCACAGACCTGAGCCTTTCCCGTCATTGGCACATGAAAGTCTTGCAGTCATGCCCTGTCATAGGTTGGTCTCAGCCCTGAAGGATTCTTACCCATCTTTGACTACCAGCCTCTATAAATGGGAGATGCAACATATAACTGGCTCAAACTTGAGCCTAGAGCCTGAGACTATGCATCTCTGCCCAAATCTTCAGTAGGGAATTGAAGAAGTATTTCATCAAAGGTGGAAGCAGACATAGGCCTATAGTTATACAGAGGCCCAAGGCTAAAACCGAAAAAAGCAAATGACCTAAAGGAGACGAGGATGGTAAAAAACCTTTTAGATGGTGTAAAAATTTTGAAGCCTCTTCAGCTGCATCAAACCGAAGGGGTCCCGCATCCTGCAGCCCCTGAATTTCTCTATGCAGTCGTATTAAATCTAAGGATGTGTTAGCATCATGCCAGACACCTTGAGATGAGAGCGCACGAGATCCCATCCATGTTGACTTTCATTATAAATTTTTGAGGTAACACAAATCTACTGATATGCTGCATGGCATTCCAAATGAGATCTTACTTTTAGACCTTGGATTTTATCTCCTAGATACATAATGTATCAAGCTTCTGTTCTAACTTGTTATCAATATTTTCTGGGTCCCTAAAGCCGTCGTAACATTTTTAGACAAATTATTAACATAATGAGCAGTTTGAAAAGTTTGAGACAAAGCGACAGCAGCAGTAACTGCAGTAGCAATAAGCGACACAAGGGAGGCAATTCCAGCAATGATCAATCCTATCACTCTTTTCTGCCTATCAAAGCCTTATTGATTTCTTCTAACACCTGTAAACCTCGATCAGCATACCAGGGCCCCAACGCGTTAACAGGTAACATTACAAAAGAGGGTTGATGAAACACCATTACAGTAGTTCCTTCCGGAACAAAAGAAATGCAGTTAGTTAATTTGCAATCATAACATGTAACATTGAAATTTCTTCCGTTCATAGTCACATTAATTTTACCAACTATTAACACATGCGTGAAACTACACAGTTACATTCGTGCGTGCTATCCGAGGGGTCCATCCTGCAGGGCGCAGCTCTCCTACGCGCTGCGCCTAACTTCACACATAAATTTGAGGAAACTCCCCATCAGTCTACCATAGTCCCACTGTCCACCTAGTACATAGTCCATTTCCTCCTATCCACCACGTCATATGTCCCTAATCTCCCCTAGACCAGTCTAAAATGTACTAACTCTTCCAGACACATTATACCTGGTGGGAGCAGGGACATAGCATCTTTTCCACAGAATGGATCAATTGGAGAGCCCCTCCCCTGCAAGGAGGGAAAGACTGGGGAGAAGGTGGAGGCGAGTCCACTTCTCTCCTTTTGGGTGATGAAATCTGAAAAACAGAAGTCTTGCTTCCCAACTCTTAGTAGAGTGGCATTGTCCACAGTCAGACATCCTGTGACTGTCCTATTCTTTGAAAAACAGATAGGCAGACTAATCCCCGATCCTGTATAATTGAATCTTCTTTCTTCTCTTTATCTCCTCTGCCTATTGCTGGTTGGTCTAGCAATCGCGTATTATCACCTTTGCCACAATTTCTGGACCTTCCCAAATAGAAGGGTGCAGGATGGGTGGATCAGGTACATAGGCCCAATACAATTCTCCTTCAACTAGAGGGCCCAGCATCATCACCATCATCAGAAGTAATCTCTGGAGGGGGAGAGGTCCCCGCAAACCAGACCAATCTTTCTGGCAGCCACTGGCAATTTTCAGCATCCTGTGGAAAAACACAAACATGCCCTCGTCCCCATATTAGTACCGGTCGGGGCCATTCCATGCACCTGCGAGGGGATCCTTCCACCTCACCTGCGCGTAGGTGGTCTGAGTCTTTGGATGCCAAAAACGCTCTGCAGCGGAGAGTACTTGAGCATTCACAGTTAAAAATTTTAAATAAAAAGCATTATTTAAACTGTTCTGTGGAGAGGTAGGGTACAGCTCCCCCTTTTCTTTTTGCTGAATTTTATTCAGCGTCACTGAGAACACAGCGGCCCGAGTCTCTCCTAGTCTTTGGTTTCTTGAGAGTCTCTTCCAGACCAAAGAAAAACAAGGAACAAACAAATCACAATCCAAGAAACGATAGATGAGTTCAATAACTCATGAATTTGTGAAATAGGATGTAAGTCTTCAATACTATTGACTATGCTTTGTAGCACTGCATCCCCTGTAATTCAGGAAGCTGTCTTTGAAAAGTGTCAGCAATATGGGTTTGCAAATCTGCAATTAAACCTGAAACATTACTATACTCCAAAATATGCTGTCTTACTTTATCCTATTCAAACAAATTTTTATTATACAATACAGGAGTTATACAAAAAGAAGGAGTATTCTAATTACATTTAAGTTGTACACGTTTCTGTAAACTAACAATTTGATCTCCTAACAATATAACTGCTTGCTGTAAATCTGCTACTTGACTTTGCAATACAGAGTCAATTTGTTTTTGAGAAGTCCATAACTGTTCAGCATCCCGATGCCAGGTTCTAACATGATCAGCAGTCTATACAGATTGATGCAGAGCCACTCTAGCTGCGGCAGCAGCAGCAATAACAGCGATGATACCCACACAGCAGCATCAGCATGCCAAGGAATCTTTTAGTCTTCTTTTAACATGGTCTATCAGTTGCTGCAATATCATAGTGGCAGGAGAGTCCTGCCAGGGTCGAGACAATCTAACTGGCATCCATACTCCAGTTCTAGCTCTGAGAATATATAAACTTTCATATGACTTGTTAAAAGGAATAGAAGTTAATATAAGTGTAAAAAGAATAATATTTACATGAAACAAACCTAAAGTTTTATTCTACCCTACTTTGCCTTCATAATGATATAGGGGAGCTGAACATAGGCGAACACAGTGAGCAATATTTTTAAATCTTTCTATACTTAATGAAAACAAGTGACCTATCCTAGCATTTTGTTCAGAAGTCTGCAAAATTGTCCACTGTGCTTGAACACCTAGCTATAAACAGTGCTCTCCAGCTCCTGCAAATTGGCATCCTTTTCGTTCCTACTGTATAGTTTTTAATCACTCTCCCTACTTCTTCAGGCCTGAGAGGCCCTCTAGTATCATAAGATCTAAGCATCTAATTAGAATCATGAATAAACTACTACTAAAGCATCTCCCTATTCTACTACCTTATTTAAAGGAGGATTGGGTACATATGCCTAATATGAATAATTTCCTGTCTCAGCTTGTATCTTATTTACCTGTGCTGTAATCAGGGCTGTCATTGCAAGGAATAGAGTAGTTGGAGTTATCTCCTGACCGACTTACTGATTACTCGCCGCTTCTCTCCGCTCCTGAAGCCTGACATTCTTGGCTGGGACCCAAAGCTTCTCTGTTCTTGTAGAGATATAAGCAAAACCTCCCCTATTTCAGTACCTCAGCAGGCCCAATCTCCTGTTAGATCCTTGTAGTATACTGGCTGCTGCAAAGGCTCACTGGCCTGTTTCACCCAATGCCGATGAGCCGCTGTGCTGCCTTGTTCATCTTGAATTTAAAAAATTTAAAGTATACAATGCTCTATTAAGCCTTTGTCTTGAGGTATTCTATATTCCCCCTATTGCGCAGAGAACACAAAACAGAGAACACAAAACAGACACTCAGACAAGGACAATTATTGGGGTGTAGGTGGGTCTAGAGAAATTTGCCACCTACACCTAGATAAGACCAAAGACAATAAACAGACTTTGACAACAGGGCACAGGAGCGGTCCCGCAGCCTGGCCATGGTCCGGGAGATGACTGCGTCCAGTCTCTCCACGGACCCCTGGTGACCGGTCAACAGAAACAGGAACAGAAAGGTACCTTAAAAAGCACTGAATTTGTAATTTAGTCATTACTTTTCTCATTCCAATACAAAATCATGTTATTTTCACTGTTGACTCCATGCTAAAATGTCCTAAGTTTAGACTAATTAACCAATAAAAGAAAAAGGAAATCATTAATAGTTTTTAAATTTCAAGTTAGAGAAAACCTTTACCACACAATAATGAAACCTGAGCAATGTAAGTTTGTGACTACAAGAGTGTCTTTTAATAATACAGTATTCAAAATTCCTTTTCCACCAGCAGCGTTACTTCCGAGGACTCTTCAATGCTGTGGGCCCTTTTAAAATAGAGAACAAGTTAGTTAAAGCATATGTGAGGAACCGAGGGAAGGACGGAGCCAATTAATATTGCCTACTAATTTTTGAAAATCATTAAAAGTATTGAGAGCATCCCGTCTAATTCCTATTTTCTGAGGAGTAATTTTTTGTTGCTAAATTTTATATCCTAAATATTGATAAGGAACAGATTCTTGTATTTCCTTTGGAGCTATCTCGAGCCCATACTTTTCCAGAGCAGTTTTTCCAAATGAAAACATATTTTCTAATATTTTTTTCTTTTTATGCCCAAAAAGAATATCATCCATGTAGTGATACACAAGTCCCTGAGGGAATTTTTCCCTCACTTCTTGAAAAGGCATATTCACAAATGCTTGGCACATGGTAGGACTATTAAGCATGCCTTGGGCAACACTTTCTATTGATATCGCTGAGTAGGCTGAGCATTATTTAAAGTAGGAATAGTAAATGCAAACTTTTCTCTATCCTGAGGCTGTAAAGGAATAGTATAAAAACAATCTTTTAAATCTATAATCTTTAAAACCAATTTCGGGAGATTAATGTGGGGTTAGGGAGCCCAGTTTGCAAAGTTCCCATAGGCTGAATGACAGCATTGTTTCTTCTTAAATCTGTTAACATTCTCCATTTTCCTGACTTTTTTGTTTATAACAAATACTGGTGAATTCCATGGAGAAGAGGAGGGTTCAATAATTACTGGCCAATTGTACATCTACTAGTTGCTGTAACACTTCTAATTTTCTTTTGTTAGAGGCCTGTTCCCTACCAGGGGTTTTGTATACACTACTTTTCCCTCCTTATTCTCTCTCCTGCAGTCTTTTCGAAAATGCCCTAGTTTTCCACATTGATAACATTTATTCAGAACTTTGAAACCCTTTCTGTAAAGCTCCTGCTAACAAAGTAGCTTGATGTGTCAAAGAGCCAACATCATGACAAGCTTTAATATATTCTTCTAAAGGTGCCCCTTGGGCTTTCAGGGCCTTAAAGCCCTTTGACACTCTGCATTTGCATTTTTATAAGCTAGAGATTCTAAGAGTAATTCTTGGACTTCAGGAAGAGCCACCGCCCTGACAATGGCCGTACATAGCCGAGATAAAAAACCATGTAACTCTCCCCAGGACTCTGCACAAAGTAGCTTAGCTGGCGGAGCGGAGGGTTTAGTTTCACTTTCTTCCCAAGCCGCCGGGGCGTCCCCCATACAGCCTGGCCCCTTCCCCTTTACTGTGGGGGAATCTAAGGCTGTCCCCTTATCTTGTCCCTTTCATGCCTAGGATCTAAGCTATCTCTAATTAAAGTCCATAAACCAAAGGTATCTACAGGCACTTTGCCAGGTCCATGGACATCATAATAATCTTGTAGTTTTTCTCCTACTTTTTTCTATGTTCTATGTTCACTGTTCCCTCCTCAGGGAACCAAGGACAAACCTTCTCTATGAATTCTAAGAAATTACACAATTGTTGTTGCCCTACCTTGGCTCTTCGTGCTCGGAGCATATTCTTAAGCATATGTACAAAAGCATGCGGCCGTTTCCATTTCCCATTTTTCTTTTATTAAGTCGACTTTCCTCTTATTCTTTGTATTTACAGAACTCCCGGACTGTTCCACCGCGCTCACCTTTGCCGATTACTCGGCTTTATACTCGTTTATACTAGGGGTGGCGGGGGCTTTTTCCTGTTCGGGCACCACTTGCCGGAGGCAGCCGTCTAAAGCCGAACAGCACCTAAAAGAGGGGGGGGGGGTGAAGCCTAAGAAAAAAAGAAGACAGAAAAGCTCTTCCGAAGGCATACAGTCAGTCACTGCTGCAGCCCTGAGTTTATTTAGTACAGCATATTTATACCCTACAAAGGGCGTGAGACGCAAACACCCACAAGTATGTAACTAATTGCTCATATTCATTCAGGAAACTTTGTAGCTATCTTAACATACTCTTTCCCATGGTCGAAGAACATTCAGTTTATCTCCCCCAAAGCCAGGTGCACCTCCTCCCCAGCCAGCAGACTACACGGCTTGTTAGCTCTGCAAAACTCCCAGTTTTACTGGCAGTTAATCTTGCCTCAAAACGGCTCCCGACAGACCTGCATGAGGCTGCATGTCCTGCTCATCACCACCTGATCTCATCCCCCTGCTCACTTTATTCCAGCCACACAGGCTGGTCCTCAAGCACAGAAAGGTCACCCAGGTCATCCATGCCTGGGGCTCCTGCATGCACTGCTTCCTCTGGAATACTTCCCCAACTATTGTGTGGCTTGTTCTCTCGCTTCAGACCTCTGTTCAGACGTCTAGTGCATTAGTTATGTACTCCCATGTAACCAATTACTCCCAAATGGAGAGGCTCAAAAACAATAATCATCATTGTCTCTCACAGTTTTTGGTGAGGCGTGGTAGAGTGGCTTTGGCTCAGGTTCTCTCTTGGGGCTTCAATCAAATGTCAGCTGGATCTCATCTGAAGGCTTGACTGGGGGCCAGGGGTCTGCTGCCACATGATTTACTCCTTCATGGCAAGCTGGTGTTAGCTACTGGCCTCTTTTCAGCACTGCTTGAGTATCTTCATAATGTAGGAGCTGGCTCCCCAGAATGAGTGACCCAGGAGAGAAAAGCAGAAGCCACAATGCCCTTTATAACCTCACCTCAGAATCTTCATACCATCTCTTCTGCCACATTTCACCAGTCCCACAGACCAGCCTGATTTTCCATGAGTGGAGGAGATTGAAGAATGGCATAATCTAGGATGTGAGAATCATGGGGCCATCTGCTTTGGCCTCTGTCCTAGGGAGCTAATGTTCTTCTAGTGGGGAGAGGGGTAGCAGGGATTGCCTGGAGGACAGGACGGGGAGCCTGGGAAGGTGCCCCTCTTCCCCAGGGCCAGACCCACAGAGCGTCTGTTCAGGCCTTTGGATTTGTGCTAGATGGATCCATGAAACATGAAAATCTTATGAATAGAATTGAGCAGCTTGGTATGGCATGTTTCCTCTTTCTCTGAACACAGGAGTGTTGATCTCTTTCTGATTTATAAGAGCTCTTTATTAATTAGGGAGATGAGCTGCCAACCTTTCTCTATTTTCTTGTTTGCTATTTGGCTTTACTGACCTGTTGGAGGGGAGACTGAGAAGAGGCCTGAATAAGGAAGGCGTCCCTGAATAAATCAGGGGAATAGCAAGTGCAGACACCATATTGTGTGAGCTTTCCCTGATGATTTAAAATTATATTTACTTTCTGATCAAAGCATGGTTACAAAATTTGAAAGAAGCAAAAGACAGATGGAAGCTCTCAGACTGGGGCTGGGGGTCAGGGCCAGTGCATCCGTGACACCCAAGGACAGGTGCACAGGGTGATCAGGTCCCCTCTATGTGTGAGACTCACAGTGCTCAGTGGAGTGGGCAAGGGTCCCGAGGATCCCTGCCCTCTCACTGTGAATGGGCAGGCATCCACATCCAAGTGCTCACTTCCATGATAGCCTGGGGGAGCAAGCAAGGACTCTGCGCCACTCCCAGCCAGGGGACACCTTTTGTTCCTGAGGGTGCTGTGCCCACATGTCACCTGGGGTAGGAATCTAGGCTTGTAGCCCCTTGCCAGTGCTGCAGGCTTCCACCCCTGCTGGCCTGGAGTGCACATCCAAGGGGCACTTCATCTGTGAGCTCTGGGGTGGGGCCCTTGAGAGATTCCTGCACCTGGGAGGCCCAGTCCTGGCTTCTGGACCTTAGAAGAGGAACTTTCCCACTCCAAGCTTGTTTCCCTATTCATCCTGTGGCAGGAGTGGCTGTGAAGGTGGAATGCTGGCAATGTAGAAAGCAGTTGGGGATCCCTGGAGGTGGGTGGGCCTGGGATATCCCACTGTCTCCACTGTGTCCCCTGTCCATCCAGACCCTGCCCTTGTAGCACTGACATTACTTCTAGAGGGAGAAATGAACTGAGAGGCAAATGACAGAGTGAAGGATGTGGAGTAACAGGGTTCAAGTGGGTTTTGCTGAGCTCAAGAGGTTCTCTCATATAGGCCCCTGGGGGTCCCTGTGTGGGGCTCCCCAACGAGGGAGGCCCTGGAGCCTGGAGCCAGCCCTCTGTTCTGGGGGGTCCTTGCCCATGTAGTCTCTTTCCCAGGCTGGGGCAGGCTCAGGCTGGGTCGGAGGGGTTGGCTCCCAGGGAGTGACCACCACAACTCAGCCCAATGGTTTTGGGGTTTCCAGGAGACAACTGCATCCATTCTTTGGGTGGCCCCGACTGCACGCAACATTGACGGTAGGTCCTAACCCTGTTTTACAGGGGACAGCTGAGGCACAGACATGAGGGTGCATGGACTTGGGGAGCACAGCATCCCTGTGCTGTCCATGAAGTTAATGCTAAGCTTGGGCTTCGACCCAGCTCCAGCATCTCAAATTAGAGCATGCTAATGGGGGAACAGCCAGCACAGGTAGAGAAGGAATCAGTTAAAATCAAAACCCAGTCCGCAATGGCTGCTGTGAAGGTCCTGCTTTGCTTTTCTACCACGGCTCTCCATTTGTGGTGGGAGCCCTGCACATTGGCAGATTGTAGGGCTGGGAGCTTCCTGGGGTGGGTGCCACAGATGGAATGGCCTGGTCTGTGACAGAGAGGGAGTGGGCTCCGAGGAAGGAGAGATTTGCTCTAGGTCACCCGTTTTACAGACTGGGTAACTAAGGTTCAAGCAACTTAAAAGACAAGGTCACACTGACAGGCTGATGTTCCCCTTTTACACGTGGAGGCCCAAGAGGAGAGTGCCCCCACAAGTCACACCGTTGAGTCCGACTTCTCCCCTAGATTAGGGAGAGTCACTGCGCTGGCACTGCACTCTTTGGCTGATTTCCCTAGGGTACTGGAAGCCTACTGGCCGTTCGCTCCAGGCCTGGCCCTGTACCGCGCACGACCTGACCTCCTACATGACCTTGGGTAAGTCACTTCCTTCAGAGCCTCAGTTTCCTCATTCTGGGAGTGAGGCGCGGCGGTGCCAGGTGGACGGCGAACCGTGCCAGGTAGATTTAGCCACCTGAACCTCCGCCGCGTAGTTAGGAGGGCTGTGGCCGAGGGCGGGGCCCGAACAGAGCGGGGCTCCAACAAGGCAGGGCCAGGAAGGTGTGCGTCCTCTGCAGAAGAGGCTGCGTCAGAGCTGGGAAGCCGGCTCGCGTGAGGGGCGGGGCTAAGCGCTTCGGAGGACCAGCGGGCGGGAGCGAGGCTCTGCCCCATAGGCGGCGCGGGCGGGGCTCAATGAAAGGCGTGGTGCAGGGCTGTGGCTAGGGCGTAGCGGACTTCGGTGAGGGTGGGGCTCTGTCAGCGCGGGTTTCAGGGCTCTGATAGCAACGTCCCCGATGTCGGGGGCGAGGCCTAGCGGGAAAGCCGGACTTGGAACTCCTGTGGGCTGTGGCCCAGGAGCGGGGCTGGTGTTCAGCTAGGGGCGGGGCTAAAGCCTTCTTTCTGGTAGCGCTGAAGTTGATGCCGGAGGAAGCCGGGCTCAGTAAGGGGCGGGATTCAGCGAGGCGGGCGGGGCTCAGGGCAGCGACGTCGCTGACGCTGGGGGCGGGGCTTTCCTGGAAGGGCGGGCCAAACCAGACGGGTGGGCGGTGGTCACTCCCGGCCCGCTGGCGGCAGCCAAACTGACGACTGAGTGGCGGGCGGCGGCAGGGCAACGGGTCGGTGCCAGCCGGGTGCACGCCGTGCCGACGCCATGACAGGTGAGCGCGGCCGGGCCAGGGTCGTGCCCGGTGTCCCTGGATGGGCATCCAGAACCCGGTGGTCCCCAGAACCTGGTTATACCGACTTCAGCCCGGGGGCAGCTTCTCGCTGTTTCGGTCCGTGACTTTGTGCCCATGACCGCCTTCCCTGTCCGCAGAGTTCGGTGGACCGGGAGTGTGGTCAGGCCCCGTAGGGCGAGGTCATGTCCTGAGGGTTCTTGGTGGGGGTATGGTCAGGACCTGGAAGGTTCTGAGGGACAAAGGCCTGTGTGCATATGTGGGTGGGGAGGTGCTGGGGTGAGGAGACCACCTGACAGAGTAGGACGTAAAAGTAGAAATGGTGCCAGGAATACTCTCTGGTCCTACTGTGCTTCTGATAGGAAATAGACACGCCATCCTCACAGCCACGTGACCAAGAGGCCCCCACGGGCCCTGCGTTTTGCAGCAGTGTGTGGTACCCTGGGAACTCTCTGTTCCCTCCCCAGCTGCACCGATCCGTTAAGGACAGGTCCTGAGGAATCCAGGACACGGACTGAGCCTGAGCCCCCAAAGCTTTGTACTTCACACTGGGTGGCCCCAGCCCCTCCACCTTCTTTTTTTCAGAATGGAATCACCAACCCAAACATCCCTGAGGGCCTCTCTGAACTGGGGGCCTCACCTTCCTCCTGCCCAAGCCAAGTGGGGTCACACTGCTCTGTGGACCTTCCCCTGTTGGAGAAGCCCTGAGGATGGATGATGGGCCTGTAACAGAACCATGGCAGAGTGACCAGGGAATGTGGGGGCTCCCAGAAGCCACACCTCATCCCTGAGGGGCCCACTCTTCTGCCTCATAGGGCAGAAGTCATCTAGGGGAGGCCTAGGGGGTCAGGAAGACCCCAGAAGTCCCTGTCCTTTCTCCCCAGAACTCACTGGAGTCCCAGCCTGGATCCTGCACACTGGTGCCTTCAGGGACACCACTGTCCCAGCCTAGGCCAGAAGAGACCCCAGCTGCCACCTGCTCCTGTCATCCCTCTGAACCCTTTATTTGTGGCTGCTCTTTCTGAGCACCTAATCTGTGCTTGGCCCTGTAGCAGGCACTTCCCATCCGGCACCACTATATGGGAACATACGGAATGTCATCTTTGTGTGTGGATGAAGAAACAAAGGCTCATGTTGGGCAGGTGCCAAGCACCAGGCGCCTCAGGTGGTCAATGACAGAGCTAGGACTAGACCTGTGTCCTTCCCAGGCCCCCTGATCTCTTCTCTTCCTGCCATCACTGTGTACTGGACCTCTAGAGACCCTTCTCACAGCCCTTCATTTTTGGGACAGTAGACCAAGGCCCAGAGAGCATAGGCCTAGGAGCATCAAACGAGCAGCCCTGCAAGGCTGCAGGCATGTCTTCCATAGCTCACTGCTCTGCGCACTGACAGGGGCCTGCTGCATGCTGGTTCTATGGCTTCTGTGACAGCCTGTGGAGTATGTGTGAGACCTACTGTGTCTACACAGGGCAGGTACTGGCCAAATGTTACTGCAGGTGTTACTGTTGCTGCAGAACCAGTCCCTGCCTGTGGCATGCTGGGGAGTAAGCAGTCTCAGCTCCTCCATGCCCAAGGCCAGGTCATACTCTGAGTTAGGAGGTGATTCTGGGAAAGTTCATTCAGGAGGGGAGACTGAGGCCCAAGGATCTGGACTGCGGTGGGGCAGGAGCCAGGGGAACTCAAGAGAGTCCCTCGGGGAGGATACTGAGCTAAGCACAAGTTAGCCAGGTGGAAACTACAGGGATAGGTGTTTTTGGTCTGGGGTTGGGGTATTGGGCAGTGTTGTGCAGTTGGGGGCTGCCATGTGGGAAGACTCAGGGGTCTGGAGGGCTAGGTGAGGAGTGCAGGTGGGGCCATCTCTCACCCAGCCATAAGTGTCAGGGAAGGGCAAGGAACCAGCTGGGAGTCTCTGGTCCTGGTACTAGCTAGGCAAAAAGGTAGGGGAGGTGGGGCTTGGCAAAATTAGCTGGCAAAGTCTTGGTGGGTTTTGTGCCAGAGCATTCTTTCTTCTGTAAAAACTGGGAATGTTTATCAGGACCTGGGACCAAATTAGTTTCCTTTCCTGTACCTTTTTGTATCTTTGAGTGGCCGCCTGGGTGTGGTTTGTGTGCACAGTTTACAGCAACCATAGGAAACGCAGGGTGAGGCAGGATCCAAAGCCTCAGTCCTCAGGCTGTACCACTGTGCCAGATGAGTCACAGCTGGTGGCAGCAGGGGCTCCGCCTGGCTATTGGTTCACAAGGCTGGAGGATCTGATGCTGAGCGTGGGCCATGCTCCACCAATAGCTCCTGCCCTTGGGTCTCAGAAGTACATGGGTTCATTCCAGAACTCTTCAGTGAGTGCCTACTGTGTGCTAGCCCTGTGCACAGCTGCACATACTGGACAGGACAGCCTTGGGCCGTCCTAGTGAGTCTGGCTGAGAGCAGACATGATGCAGCTAAGTGCATAGTTAATTAGTATGTCAGTTAGTGGAGCAGAAAGTCTGAATGTCGAGAGGTGGCTCCTTCACTGTGCTTGGGTCCCAACCTTGATTCATAACTCCCCAGCTGGCTGAACTCTTGGGCAAGTACTTTACTCACTGTGCCTTAGTTTTCCCATCTGATAATGGGGGTGGTAGTTGTGCTCACGCTGATTGAAGAATGAAGATAATCTGTATGCACAGAGTGCCTGGCCATGGGGCACACTCTGTGAACTCTGGCTCGTATTCTTAACTTTAGTTAGAGTGCTGAAGCCAGATGGCCAGGAGGGTCCTGCTCATGTGGCTGTAACAGTTCTCTCAGTGTCCATGTGTGCAGCTTCTTACTTTGATGGGGCTGCTAACGAGTTTGTCTTCCATGCTGGGAGAATTTAGAAGTTAGAAATTTGTGTTCTGGGGCAAAAAGACTAGCCAGAAGGAGTTGACAATGAGAGAGAGATGAGGAAGACAAACGGTCTATTAAGTTGACTCCACAGAGGAAATTGGGGAGGAGACCATTTGTTGGGATATAATTTACTTACAATCAACTGCATTCACTTTTAGTGAATACTTTGATAAGTTTGGACAAGTGTATACCAGCCCAGACCCAATCAAGTCAGAACATTTCCATTGCTCCTTCCCAGGTAACCCCACCAGACCCAAGGATTCATTTGCTTTCTGTGACCCCCATTTTTTTCTTCAGAATTCAATACTGGAATTTCCAAATAGGATTTCTTTTTACTTACTAGATTTTGCTTTAGAGCAATCTTACTGTATAACATATTGAGCAGATAGTACAGAGGATCCATCCCCACCTCCTCTATTTTCTCCTGTTACTGACATCTTGCATTGAGGATGGTACATTTGTTACACTTGATAAACCAATATTAATACATTAGTACTAACTATAATTTACATTATGGTTCACTCCTATATATTTTGTGAGTTTTGAAGAATGCATAATGTCCTGTATTCACCATTACAGTGTCATACAGAGTAGTTTCATTGCTGTAAAAATTCTTTGCTCCACCTGTTCACCCCTCCCTCTTCCCTAACCCCTGGTAACCCTTCCCTCTTCCCTAATCCCTGGCATGAGTAGCATTGTTATCTTCACAATATTACTGTCTCCATAGTTTTCCATTTTCTGTTGGAATCATGCAATATATAGCCTTTTCAGATTAGCTTCTTTCACTTTTAGCAATATGCATTTAAGTTTCCTCCATGTCTTTCTGTGACTCCATAGGTCTTTTTATCACTGAATTATATTTCATCATATGGATGAGCCACAGTTTAATTATCCATTTATTTATGTGTGTATGTGGTACCATTTTAACTATTTCGGTGGCATTAAGTGCATTCACAACATTGTAAAACCATAACCACTATCCATTCTAGAACTTCTTTTATCATCACAGACAGAAACTCTATCCCCATTAAACAATAACTCACATTTTTTTCTATGCCTACAGCTCCTGGTAACTAATATTCTAGGTATATAAGTGAAGACATACAATACTTGTCCATTTGTGTCTGACTTATTTAAACAGCATAATGTTTTCAAGGTCCATCCATGTTGTAGCATGTGTCAGAATTTCCTTTTTAAGGTTGAGTAATTTTAATTTTACTATGTGTATATACCACATTTTGTTTGTTCATTCATTCATCCATCGGTTGTTTCTACCTTTTAGCTACTGCAAATAATGCTACTCTGAGCACTGCTGTGCAAATATTTGTTTGAGTCCCTGTATTGAGTTCTTTTTGGTATATACCTAGGAATAGAATTCATATGACAACTCAGTGTTCAGCTTTTTGAGGAACTGCCATACTATTTTTCCTTAGTGGTTGCACCATATTATATGCTCACCAGCAATGCATGAGGGTTCCAATTTCATATGCGTGTGTGTGTGTGCATGCGCGTGCGTGTGTATAATATCCCTAATGAGAATGAAGTAATATCTCATTATGATTTGATTTGTATGTATCTGATGATTAATGATACTGAGTGAGTATCTTTTCTTATGTGTAGTAGCCATTTTTATATCTTCTTTGGAGAAATGCATAACCAAGTCCCTTTTTAATTGAGTTGTTTGTGAATTGTTGTTGAGTTGTAGGAGTTCTTTATATATTCTGGATAGTAATCCTGAAGTGTCAGAAAAAGAAGTGGAAAAAATAATTCCTTTTGCAATTGCAACAGAAAGAATAAAATACCCAGGAATAAATTTAATGAAACATGTGAAGGACCTATATAAAGAAAACTACAAGACCCTATTAAAAGAAATTGAAGAAAATACAAAGAAATAGAAAGATATTTCGTGTTCTTGGATTGGAAGAATCAACATAGTTAAACTGACCATATTACCTAAAGCATTATACAGATTTAATGCAATCCCCATCAAAATCCCATTGGCTTTTTTTACAGAAATAGAACAAAAAAACATCAGATTTGTATGGAAGCACAAAAGACCCCCACTTGCCAAAGCCATCCTGAGAAAAAAGAATGAGGCTGGAGGCATCACTCTGCTGGACTTCAAATTATACTACAAAGCAACAGTAATCAAAACGGCATGGTATGGCAGACACACGGACCAGTGGAACAGAATCAAGAGTCCGGAAGTAAACCCATATTTATATGGGCAAATTTTCAAGAAAAAAGACAAAACATACAGTGGAAAAAGGAAAGCCTCTTTAATAAATAGTGCTGGGAAAACTAGAAAGTCACCTGCAAAAGAATGAAACTAGACTGTTGTCTATCACCACACATCAAAATTAACTCAAAATGGATTAAAGACCAGAATTTAAGACCGGAATCAATAAAATATATAGAAGAAAACATAGGATCAAACTCAAGAACCTTGGACTCAAAGGCAAGGAAAGTAAAAGAAAAAATAAATGAATGGGACTACATCAAACTGGATAGTAATCCCATATCAGATATATGCTTTACAGGTATTCTCTCCCATTCTGTGGGCTGTCTTTTCACTCTGTTTTTTTCCACTCAAAAAAATTTTTGTTTTTTTTAGATTTTTTATTCTAGTTCATTCTACTGTATGTTTGTCCTTATGCCACTACATGATTCCTGTAGCTTTGCAGTATTGGAATCGAGAAGTGGGAGTCTTCCAACTTTGTTCTTTTTCAGGATTGTTTTTGCAATGAAGGTTCCTTGATAAAAGAATTTTAGGTTGGCTTTCACTGTTTCTGCAAAAATCATCATTGGGGTTTGGATACAGAGTATATTGAATTTGCAGATTGCTTTGAGTAGTATTGTCATCTTCACAATAATGAGTTTTCCAGTCCATGAACATGGGTATCTTTCCATTTATTTGTGTTTTATTTCTTTCAGAAATTTTTTGTGTGGTTTTCAATGTACAAGTCTTTCACTCCATTGGTTAAACTTATTCCTAAGTATTTTATTATTTTTAATGCTACTGTGGATGGAATTATGTTATTTTTTTGGATTGTTTGATGTTAGTGTATAGAGATGCAACTGATTTTTGTGTGTTGATTTTGTGTCTTGCAACTTTGTTGAATATATTAGTCCTAACAGTTTTAAGTTTAAGGTTTTCTGTATACAAGATTATGTCATTGTAAACAGATCATTTTACTTCTTCCCTTCGAATTGGATGCCTTTATTTCCTTTTCTTGCCTACTTGCTCTGAATAGTACTTCTAGTACTATGTTGAATAGAAATGGTGAGAGTGGGCATCTTTGTCTTATTCTTGATCTTAGGGCAAAAGCTTCCATCTTTTATCATTGAATGAAATGTTTACTGTAGACTTATGTATGACCTTTATCATGTTGAGGAAGTTTTCTTCTATTTCTGATTTACTGATTCTAAATCAAGAGAGAGTATTACATTTTGTCAGATGCTTTTCCTGTATCACTTAAGATGATCATATTTTTTCTTTATGCTATTAATGAGATTTATTATATTGATGGATTTTTGTATGTTGAACCATTCTTACATTCTGGGAATAAATCTTTTTACTGCACTGGTGAATTCAGTTTTCTAGTATTTTGTTGAGGATTTTTGCATAAGTAATCATGAGTGATACTGATCTATAGTTTTCTTTTAGTGTCTTTGTCTGGTTTTGGTATCTGGTTTATGACTTCAGAGAATGAGTTCTGAAGTGTTATTTCCTATCCAGTTTTTTTTTTTTTTGAAGAGTTTGAGAAGGATTGATATTAGTTCTTTAAATTATGGTAGAAGTCACCAATGAAGCCATCTGATCTTAGACTTTTATTTGCTGGGACAATTTTGATTACTGATTTATTCTCCCTACTAGTTACACATATTTATATTTTCTATTTCTTTATTATTCAGCTTTGGTAAATTGTATTTTTAGGAATTCGTTCATTTCATCTTGGTTGTCCAAATTATTGGCATACAAATGTTCATAGTACCCTCTTATAATCCTTTTTATTCCTGTAAAATTGGTAGTAACGTCTTCACTTTAATTTCTGAGTCTCTTTTTTTTTCAGTCTATATAAAGGTCTGTCAATTTTTGATCTTTTCAATGAACCAACTTTTGGTTTTGTTGATTTTTTTTCCTACTATTTTTTGGTCTTTCATTTACTTTCATTCTAATCTTTAACATTTCCTTCCTTCTGCTGCTTTGGGTTTACTTTACTCTTTTTCTGATTCCTTGAGGTGTAACATTAGGTTATTGATTTAAGTTCCTTCTTCTATTTTATTGCATTTACAACTATAAATTTCCTTCTCAGCACTGCTTTCACTGCATCCCATGGTACTTCTATTTATATGGTGCTTCTATTTTCATTCGTCTCAAAGTATTTTCTAATTTCCCTTGTGATTTCTTCTTTGATCCATTGGTTGTTTCATCTCAACATACTTGTGAAATTTTCAGTGTTCCTTCTGTTATTGATTTCTTGCTTTATTCTATGTGACCAGAAAAGGTTCTCTGTATAATTTCAACCTTTTTTTCTCTCTTTATTTTGTTTATGATGGTTTTTTAAAATTTATTTATTTTAATTAGTTTCAAGTATACAGTACATTGGTTAGACATCTGTATACTTTGTAAAATGATCCCCCCAATTGCTCCATCCCTCCCCCGACCCTCCACTTAGCCAATGTGTTAATGCTAATTGCATTCCCTATGCCATGCTCCCCATCCCCATGGCCATTCATCACCTACTAATTTGTACTTCTTTAATTTTTTACTCCATTCTCCCAGCCCCCTAAAACCACCTCCTCTCTGTCACCAAATTGTCCACTATATTTCTGAATCCATTTTTCATTAGTTTGTTCATTTTATTCCTTAGATTCCGCATATAAGTGAAATCATATAGTGTTTATCTTTCTCTCTCTGACTTAAATACCTTCTACGTCCATCAAAGCAATATCTGTTTCCATCCCCTTCCTTTTAGTCTGTGTGCGTCTTTTAATCTGAAGTGAGTCTCTTATAGGCAACATGTAGAGGTCTTGTATTCCTTTCCATTCATCCATCCTATCTTTTAGTTGGAGCATTTAATTCTTTTTCATTTGAGGTACTTATTGATAGGAATGTAGTTATACCATTCTTGATTCCTGTTTTTGACAAATGTTTTTTCTTCTTAAAGAAGACCCTCCAAAATTTGCTGTAATATTGGCTTGGTGGTGATAAATTTCTTTAGCTTATTTTGTCTGGGGAGCTCGTTTATTTGTCCTTCAACTGTTAATGATAGCTTTGCTGGATAAATTATTCTTGGTTGTAAATCTTGGGTCTTCATCCTGTCAAATACTTTTCGCCAAGCCCTTCTGTCCTGCACAGTTTCTTTTGAGAAATCAGCTATCAGTCTTATGGGTTTTCCCTTATAAGTAAGTAACTGTTTTTCCCTTGCTGCTTTTAAGATTCTTTTTTCACATTTAACCTTTGGCATTTTAATTATGATGTACCTTGGTGTGGGCCCATATGCTACTTAAATTATTTTTATAGTCTTGGCATCTTGTCTCTTGCCATTCTGATCGAGTATCCTGATTGGCTTTCCTGTCCTCTAGATAGGGCATTTGATCCTTTTCTTTATTCACTCTATTTATTCCTTTGTTTATTCCATTTAAGATACTTCTCATCTCAGATAATGTGTTCTTCATTTCAGACTGGTTCCCTTTTATCCTTTCCATTTCCATTTTTATGTTTTTTTATGAAGTTCTCACTGAATTTATCTATACTTCCCAAAAGTTCATTGAGCATCTTTATAACTAGTGTTTTGAGCTCTGCATCCATTAGATTACTTGACTCCATTATATCTGGGTCTCTGTTCTGTTCTCTCATATGGTTTCTGCTTCTTTGTCTTCCCATTTTGGCTGCCTTTTCGTGTTTATTTCTATGTATTAAGCAAAGCTCCTAAGTTTCCCTGTCTTATTAGTGTGGATTTGTGAAGTAGATATCCAATGGCACAGTCCTGAGAGAGGTTCAGCTCCAGGCCAAATTTAGCCCAAGCTTCTACTCCTCTGGGGCCACCTGTTAAGATTCAGCAAGCAATCCACAGATGCTGTGCTTATATTCGCCTCAAAAGGCCAAACCAGAAACTGAGGCCAGCTTGCTCCAGTGTGAGTCTAGGCGCTGCTCAGCAAGGAGCACCTGACTTGCTGAGGATACACCTGGATGTGGTTGGGTGGGGCTGCAAGTTGGGGGAGAAGGCGTTTCAGAGAATCCTCTGGGTGGAGCGACTTCTGTATACAGTTTGATGACGTCAACGGCTATGGCGGCACTGTGTTCGGCACACTGGAAAGCGGGGGTGGGGGCTCAACAGGGAACAATGGATACCACTGGCACTTCTGTACAAAGTGAGTTTTGCTTCAGTCCTCACTCCGACAATGTCTCCCAGTAAGTCCCTGGTGTCCCCTGTGCACAGCTGAATTGGCTCTGGTGCTCAGAGCGAGCAGGTCCGTCACTATGAAAATCTGCTCTCAGACTCGGCCCCTTTTGGAGGCTTCTGCTGCTGCTGCAGCCTCTGTCTCACTCAGCCACTAGAGTCTGGGCAGCCCTGCATCCTCACCCCATTCTACCTTCTGCCATTGAAGGGTGCTTTCTTGGATTTCTGCCTAGTTGTATGGCTTGTTCCTCTAAATCCCAGGTGATTTTTCCTTGCTGCTGCTCCTTATTTCCATCACAACTTTGACTTGGTTGCCAAAGAGATGAACAGAGCCTCTATCATCTATGCAATTTTTTTTCCTTTCCTAATTTCAATCTTTTAAAATCTATTCAGCCTTACTTTGTGGCCAAACTTGTTTTGAGGTCTATTCTGGAAAGTATCCTATGTGTACTTGAAAAGAATGTATATTCTTCTATTGTGGGCGGAGTGTTGTGTGTATGTGTGTTAGGTATAATTGGTTTGTAGAGCTGTTCACATCCTGTTTCCTTATTAATCTGTCTGGTTGTGTCTTTTATTAAAAGTTGTGTTTTGAAGTCAGACTATTATTATAAAGCTTTCTCCCTTCAATTCTACCAATGTTTGCTTCATATATTTTGGTGCTCTTATTTTTGGTGCATATATGATTGTTATATCTCCTTGGTGAATATCTTTTTTCTTAATATATAATGTACTTTTTGGTCTCATGTAACAATTTTTGACTTAAAGTCTTTTTTACTCATATTAGTATAGACACCTAAGCTCTCGTGGTTACTATTTGCATGGAATATCTTTTTCCATCATTTCCTTTTTGCCCTATTTGTGTCTTTAGATCTAAAATGAACCTTTTGAAGACAGCATATAGTTGAGTCATACATTTTTTTAGTCCTGAGAGAACACTCTTTCTCCTCTACTCATACACAAAACCCTCAACTTCTCAATACTTCTGATAGTTATGACCACTAAATGTGTGGGGTTTGTCTCTCTCCCCCAAGCAATTATCTGGGTCTCTGGTGGACACCAACTGGGTGTCCTACAATTTAACTCAGTTCTCATACCATCTACTTAGAGATAGCATCAGATCCCACAGGTTAAGGGCTCAGTCCCATAATACTGCTCCCACTTCAGATGCCAGTCACAAGTTCAGGTTGTCACCAAGGCTTCTGACCAACTGGCTATAAATTGGATTTCCCATAACCTCCTCCTTGAGTTAGATCATTTGCTAGAGTGGCTCACAGAACTCAGGGGAAACACTTTGCTTATTGCTGCCGATTTATTACATAGGATATTTTCAAAGGGTACAAATGAACAGCCATATGGAAGAGAAACATAGGGCAAGGCATGTGGGAAGGGGTGCAGAGTTTCCATGCCCCTGCTGGATGGGCCACCCTCCCAGCACCTCAGAGCTCTCTAAACCCTGTCCTTTTGGGTTTTCATAAAGGTTTAATTACATAGGTATGATTGATTAAATCGTTGGCCATTGGTGATTTTTCAGCCTCTATCCCCCTCTCCCCTCCTCAGAGGTCAGAGCTGAAAGTTCCAATGCTCTAATCATTTGGTTGGTTCCCCTCGCAACCAGGTCCCACCCACCTTGTGGTTATTCAGGGGCTTTCTAAAAGTCACCATTAACACAAACTTGGGTGAGGTTGAAAGGGTCTTGTTGTGAGTAGCAAAAGATTCTCACATTCATGGCTCATTGCTTAAGAAATTCCAGAGTTTTAAGAGCTGTTTGCCAGGAAGTGGGACAAAGACCAAACATATATTTCTTATAAATCACAGCACCACAGACCACAGATGTATTTTGTCAATCTCTGCCTTTTGATTGGAGAGTTTAGTCCATTTACATTTAAAGTAATTACTGATAGGAATAATTTGTTTTTGTCTTTTGCTGTTTCTTTTTTGTATGTCTTGTAGCTTTTTTGTCCTTCATTCCTTTCATTACTGCCTCTTTTTGTTTAGTTGTTTTTTTGTAGTAACACATTTTTATTTCATTTTGTATATATTGTGTAGCTATTTTCTTTGTGGTTGCCATGAGAATTACACATAACCTACTAAAGTTATAACAATCTTTGAATTGGTACCAACTTAACTCCAATCACATACAAAAACTCTCCTCCTATATAGCCCTGCCCACCCCCCAGCCCCTATGCCCACCAGGGAACGGGACAAACTTCCACAGGTAAGTAAGTAAAGTGATGTACCTGTTCAGGAAGCTGATGCCACAGGGACTCAGGACCCCCCCTTGGAGACCCTGTGTCTCCTGCCTGCCAACCTCTATGCCACCCCTTGTCTTTAAAAGCGTATCATTCTAAGGAAAGTTCTTAATGGAGAAGAAGGTGCAACAATGGTTCTTTAATGGTGCTTCTGAAAGAAGAAAAAGCCTTTCCCAGTTCCCTGGGCAGGACTCTTGGTCTGCTTTTGGTGGCAGCTTCTTAAAGCCTTGCAGACAGACTGGGAATGATCCTGTCCACCTTCTGCTCACGTGATCCTGTGCCATGCCAGCATGGGCTAACCTGAGCGCTGTGCTCTTGTCCCCATGACATTGGAGGCTGTGGGAGCTGTGGGTTGGGCCTTTTCCAGGTTGCCCATGCCCTACCCCAGAGGGCCAGAGGGCCCTGTGGGGGCCTGTGGACAGCATACTCTTAGTTCCTCAGAGTTTATTTTCATAGAAGAGAGTGGGCAGAAACTCTGTTCTGCTTTTGAGTACTCTGGATTGTTCTCACTGCACCCTCTCACCCCATATCTTGGCCAGGGGGTTGGCAAGGTCTGGGGGGCTCTGGGCTGTGAGTAAGACCTGTGCTGACTGGAATGTCAGCAGTTATATAGGTGCTTACAGCTGGCAGGCCTCCTGTGGGCATGGAGGCCTTGATGCAAGGGGTTTGTACCAACACTGCATCGTGGTGGGGCCTCCTGCCCCCTCCTCAGGCTGTGCTGGCTAATGCCTTCTGCACTGTCTACCTCTGTTTCAGAGCAGACCTACTGTGACCGCCTGGTTCAGGACACGCCTTTTCTGATGGGCCATGGGCGTCTGAGTGAGCAGCAGGTGGACAGGATCATCCTCCAGCTGAACCGCTACTATCCCCAAATCCTCAGCAACAAGGATGCGGAAAAGGTGCTGAGGGATGGGCCAGACGCAACTCTCCTATTCCTTCCTGTCTAGGTTGGGAGAAAGTAGAAGGCAGGAGAGCTCGGAGGTGAAAACCTGTCTCTTTGGGGTGACCTTGGGCCCAGAACATTAACTCTCTTAGTCTCAGTATGTCATGGTGTCTGCTGGCCCCGTCCAGAGATGCTGGGCGTATCACAGGAGACATGTGATAACATGCAACAAACCTGGGAACAGGGGAGAAGGGAGTAAGGGTACCAGCCAGGCCTTACCCTGGTGCCACATGGCTCTTCCCTCTTCTGAAAGTTCAAAATGGACAAACATTTTGGGGTAATATGGCCCATCCTGTTCATGGACACTGCCTGAGAATGGGTTACCTTGCCTGCTACACCCATTTTTCTGGCTCTCCTGTGGGGTTGAGGGTGGGTGCCAGCCAGGACCTTGGGATACAAGGGGCCCATGTCCCAACTTGGTCGCTGAGTGAGCCCTTTTCCTGGAACTGCAGCTTCTACCTTGGCACGGGTTAATGGTTCCACATGCAGGGTTGTCCAGAGGGACCTCTTCTGGCGACAGGTGAGGTTGATCCTTGACAGAACAGGACTGCATATGGACCTGCTACTGGCTCAGACACTTCTTTTTTTCCCAATTGAATTCGTCCCCCTCACCCCCCGCCACCCCCTACCACCCTTGACCTATAGATGTTGCCATTTCCCCTTAAGAATTGGATCTCTGAAGGTGAGGCATCTTCTCCCCAACACTCGTGGCGTGCACCCTGTGCCTGGTGCACCCGGGGGGCCTCGTGTACCCAGGGTATGGTCCGTGGCTCCACCTGGGGCATGAACCCAGGACCTTCTGCATGTAAAGCAGACATACTAACCACTACTCCATGGAGCCACCCCTCAGATACTTCTTAAGTGATTAAAGTAGTACAAGAAGTTTAAAAATAGCTCAAATTTATATCTTACTATCGTGATTAAAAGTCTAATACATGTTCATTGTAAAATGTTTAAACGATTTCCGACATTTGCACAAGAAAAATCTCTGCACATGTGCTTACACCCACATAGTCTCTTTCCTGGAGAATACTTGTGGCTCCTGCTCTGCACATTTGTGATTCAATTCCAGTTCCATGTAGAACGGTATGCCGCCACCAGGTGGCAGCATCAGGTCACAATCTCCTGATTCTGGTGGTCAATGCCAATCAAGTGTTCCATCCACTGAAACTTTAAAACCACACATTTCTCCATCAAACACTTCGAAAGAACCAGTTCTTTTCTCCTTACCTCAATTTATTTTTTAAATACTTGAATCACATTCTTGTAGACTGTAAACTATTAGAAGTTATCACACCATTACCTCATTGATTCCCTGTAACAACCCTACCATGTGGGTTTATTATTCCCGTTTTACAATGAGCAAACTCAATCTTCAGGGGTGAAGCGACTTGCTGAAGTCACAGAGCAAGCCACTAAGTTCCCACGCAGGATAATGTCACCACTACCTTTGTCAGTGACCTCTCTCTGCCCGTACTGGGAGTGTGAGGATTAGCATCCATACTGGGACCCCAGCACAGTCCTAGGTACCATGAGGTCATAGTCACTACTTCCCCAGAGGCGTTTGGAGCACCCAGGGAGAGTCATCTCTTCATGACGAAGCTGGGGCCAGAGGGAGTTGGGGGGTTGACCCCAGGGCCCTTCTAACCCCATCCCATAGCTACCTTTGGCCCAGTCTTCTCCAGCCTGATCTTCCTTTGTGCTCCTTATGCCACCAGTTCCGAAACCCAAAAGCATCCTTGCGTGTGCGGCTCTGTGACCTCCTGGGCCACCTGCAGCGGAGCAATGAACGGGATTGCCAGGAGTTCTACCGTGCCTTGTATATCCATGCCCAGCCACTGCACAGCCACCTGCCTAGCCGGCACACTCTGCGTAAGTGTGTGTCTCAGTCTCCAGGCCTCAGCATCTCCGTGCTCAGAGCCTCTCCAGAGACCACCTCTGGCCAAGTCTTGTCTCATATGGCCTCCAGATGGCAGATAGTATTTCCAGCAACACAGATATCTCTGTCTCCCTACCTGTCTCTGTGTCTCTCTCTGTCTTTCTGTCTCTGTCTCTTTCTTTTGTGCCAGTTTTTATATAAAATGTAGCATCTGCCCTTTCTTGCTATAAGCTAGTGCACTGCAAGAATCTTTCCCCTTCTGGTTGAAATGGTGCACAGCTGTGGGCTGTACCGGCCTTGAGTGAACTGGCTGCCATGGTGGATATGAGGTTGTATCCACCCTTCACCCAGGTAGATTCCCAGTATGGGTTTTCTCTAGAATAGTCACAGGCCCAGATAGCAGGTCCAGGGCATGTGTTTCGTTTAAGAGGGTCCCACTTGTAGGCCTAGGAGGTGTGTGAGGTTCCCTTTGAACTTCTGGGACCAGGACGGGGAAGGTGCGGGTAGAGTTGCCCTGGTCCCCAGAAGGAGCAGCTACTATCCCTTGATTCTCAGAAGAAGTCAGAGGCCCTGAAGGATGGCGTGGTTCCACTCAGCCAATACGCAGGGCTGATGTCTTACCCGAAGGACAAGCTGGCAGGACTGGCTCTGAGCTCTGGCACTGGACTGTTTTGTCACACCAGCCATCAGGGCCCCACAGCCTTGCTGGGAGTCAAGTACCTTCCATGCTCCCAGTTGCTCTCAGGGCCATCTGGCTGGTGGCTGGTTGGGGACCTGGAGAGAGAGTACCCTGCTGATATATGAACATCAGACCTTCATTGGGCAGGTGTTCATGTTGTATGTGGTGCCTCCTGGCCACCAGGGAATGATTGCCCCCACCCCCACCACATGGCCCTCAAGGTCCTATAAAGTGCAAGGTCCCCTCCCTGGCACTGACTCCCCAAGTGGGGCCTGAGGGCTCAGTGCCAGTACAGCATGGTCTAGCACAGCTTGGCTTGGGGCTAGATGGTCCCGGAACCAAGGGACCTTGGCAGCCCCCTTGGTTTCCTGAGGGTGGGTGAGCACTTTCCTCTTTGGCCCACCCATGACTAATCACACCCTGTGATTTTGTTTCCAGAGAACTCAGATTGCACAGAGCTAGACTCGGGCACCGGAAGCCAAGAGCTCAGTGACAGGGGTAACCACCTTCTGCTTCCTCCCTTGGGCTTCCCTCCCACCCAGGCCTCTATCTCTACCTGGGGGCTTCTCCACTCCAAGTTGGGCTCTGCTCCTGACTTTTCGTGGACATAACCCCCTAGGTGCTCACTGGGGGTGTCCCTGCCTGGCTGACCCCAGCGTGGGGCACAAGCCTATCCCTCTTAGCCTCAGGACTCCTCCCCACCTTCCAAGGTGCAGGCAGCCCCTGATGCTCATTTCTCTCCAGGACCTGTGGCCTTCCTGGCCTGTCTTGGCCTGGCCGCAGGGCTGGCCCTCCTCGTCTACTGCTGCCCTCCAGGTAGGTGCTGCCTGGCCAGGCCTCAGCCCAGCCCCCATGAGACCCCGGGGCAGAGGGGCTTCCACATTTGTCGGGCACACTGTCCACACAGTTCTGTAGGGAAGCACTAGTCTCCAGCCTTTTTGCACCCCAGTTTCCTCGCCTGCAGTGGGACAACAACTGGGCTCAGGGGAAATAGAGAGTTTGGGGCCCAAGCCCACTAGGCCCGGCAGTGGTGAGTCCCAATACCATACCCGGCCCTTGGTGGCCCACTACCCCCAGGGGTCAGAGAATGATGACCCTCACGGAGGAGGGGCATAGCTAGAGCTCAGAGGTTAGAAAGCTCCGCCCTGCATGGGGCCTGGAGTAGGGTACCCCCCACAGTCTGGGGTCCCTCCAGTGTCATAGCCCTGATGAATGGGAGGCCCATGGCTGAGGCCCCCTCTCAGCTAGCGTGGCAGCCCAACAGTCTGTTTTTGGCCATGCAGAGATTATTAAGGTCATGTGGGGTCAGCACGTGACAGGCCCACTTGGCTGTGGAGGGGACCCCACATTACTCGGGTATAAGACGCAGGGCCATGAGGCTAAGAGAAGACATCTTCAGCCAGTTCTGAGAAACCCTTGTGTTCTAGACCCCAAGGTGCTGCCAGGGGCCCGGCGTGTCCTGGGCTTCTCTCCGGTCATCGTGGACAGGCACGTCAGCCGCTTCCTGCTGGCCTTTCTGACAGATGACCTGGGGGGTCTCTGACAGACCAACCACTGCCGCCCATCATGTACCAAAGAGCCCCCACCTGCCTGGGGCCAGCTTCTTTTCTAAATGCTATTTTACTATTTATAATTACTGTAAGAAGCACTACACCTTTTTACAAAGATGCTTAATAATATTAAATGTGCGAGTCTCCTCTCTCCGCTTAGGAGTTTTTTGTTTTTTGTTTTTGTTTTTTGATGATGATTCTGACTTGAGACTCCACATTCCTCTTGCAGGAACTGACTCTGAGGGTTCTTGGAGTCCCATCCAGCTTGGGCTCAGGTCCTACTCGGGCCATACTCCCCATCGCTGTGGGCCTGGGCCTCACTCCTCCACCTGGGCTACCTGTTCCAGCACCTGTCCCAAGACATTCCCCCATTGTCCTCCAAGATGTCCCCCACCCCGCTGGCCTCCAGAAATTCTCCCATCCCACTGCCCCCGAGACATCCCTCCACCCCAATGGCCCATGCCATCCCTTTTGCTACATGTCTTCTCTCCGTGGCCACCTCTCGCTGTTTCTCTCCAGAGCTCCCACCTCCTACACTAATTCCTGCCCATCACCTCTCCCTCTCCTTCCCCAGCCCCCAGCCCCAGATGGGTAGGATATGCAGTCACCACCAGATCACTCTGTCACCCAAGCCCTGGGCCTTGTGCTGCCCCATACGAGTTGACTTGATTCCTCTTGGCTACCCCAGCAGGTGGGGGTTGCTGTTCCTATTTTCCTGATGAGGAAACTGAGGCCAAGTCAGGAGGTCACTCAGCCAAAAAAAGGTAACCCTGCACTTGAGGGGGTGTGAGCTCAACCACATTCTTGTTCCCATCCCAGATGTGCTTGAGGAGACACCCCCCTCTGAGACTTCTGCCTGGCCCCATAGACCATCCTTCTCAGGAAAGAGCTTCATGTCTTCCCCCTTCACTCCCCCCACTGCATGGGAGGCAATGGCAGATTTCTTAGTAGTTCAGAGCCTGGAAACAAACACAAAATCTTATCCAGGATCCCGGGACAGGGAATCCAGACTCTGAAAACAAAACAATCCAAGGGACATTCTAGAAAATTTAGAGATGAAATACATCATTGTGCCCTCCCAGGTTCTGAGCTCTGGTTCCCCACGCCCATGTGCAGCCTGCGGTTTGGCCACACACATCCTTCTTCCCCAGTGCTGGGCCCCACTTGACCAGGTATCTGTATGCCCTGTCTTCCTCAGTGCTGGGCTTCCCTCAGTTAGGGTGTTTATACTCCCGTCCTCAATCTCAGACCCCCCTTGACCAGAGCATCTATACCTCCATCCTCCTCCATGCCAGGACCCCCTCAACTAGGGTGTCTGTGTCCCCTGTCCTTAGTGGTCAGCCTCTCTTCAGGGTGTCCATGCCCCTATCCTCCTCAGTTTTGGGACCCATTGACCAGCATGTCTCTACCCCTCTCTCTTGCCATGGATCAGGATCCTGCTGTGGAAATAGGACATACAAGTCCTAGAGAGCCTGGTGTTACCCTCGATGTGCACTGTCAGGCTCCTGGGGGCCCTGTGAGCTGACCAAGTTCCTCATACTTGCCCACGAATGCCTTCTGCCCTCCTGCAGGCATGATTATAAAGCACGCTTTCTCTTTTCGGTGCCGTCACCACCTCATTACAGGTGAGGGATCTGAGGGGGCTCCAAGCCCAAGACCATACAGCAAGTGAGAATGGGGTTCCACCCACCTTCCCTTTATGTGCACAGGCACATGCACAGGGAACTATACACATAGGTGAAAATGTAAACATATATGTACACATGTGCACAACACTCACGCATATGCACAGCACTCCCATACATAAGTACATATACATAAGGAGCATACTTCTGGGGCCTCAGCCTGGCCCCCAATGAGTCCCTCTTTTGATTTCCTTCCCTCTGTCAGCTTCTCCCCCACCAGCCTCTTTTTGGGGAAAGAGAAGCATATTTGTCAACCTGAGAATCATCATGAGTTTGCATTTTCCACGGGGTTTCCGGAGACGCCAGGGAGGCGAACTCCAGAAATGATGCCATTGGGCCCCTGGAGGGGTTCCCTGTGCCCAAGGAAGTGGGAAACAACATGGGGGTAGAAGAATCCAATCCAGGAATGGTATCTGGCTCCATGCAGCCAACTCAAATGCTATTTGTCTCATTTGTGTGCCCACTGGAGAAGTGAGGGTGAGAGCAAAGAAGAGCCATGTGCAGAAGCCCTCCAGCCTGCTGGACACTGAGGATAGTGGCTGACTACTCACTCTGTTACCCCTGGGCTGCAGGTCCTGGGCATCTGTGCAGTGGGAACCTACTCTGGTAACCTCTCCTTGAGCATAGCTTGGGTTAGGACTCACTGCTCAGTTAAAGTGCTGTTCCCAGAAATTGCTCCACGAACTTACCTCTGGTGGCAGGCGCAGCTAGTGCAGGTTTCTGGTGTAGTGAGCAAGGTTGTCACCCTGAGCTTGGCAGGCTAAATGGAGCCCCTGATAGCTATGCCCCATGTGGAAGCCCTCTTGACCTTGCTTGGGGTCTGGGGTGAGGGCTACTGTGAACTTGCCCACTCCCCTCCAGTCCTTTTCTGGGGCCTGTCCAGGGCTGGGAAGATGCACTGAGCTCTAGATCCCTTGCAGCCATCCAGGCCCCATGTAAACCACCTCCCATTGCTACAGAGGCTGGACTAGAGGCTGCTTTCTGGTCACCAGACAGATGGGACTAGTCCCTGTGCCACTTCTAGGCTCTGAGCTTGGGGCAGCAAAGGTTCTCAAGATCAGCATACCCACATGGCTCTGCCTAGCACATCCTGTCTAGTCTGTAGCCCCTCCACCTGCCATGAGCGGACAAGATCCTGATTCCCGGGTAAATTTATTCTGTGCAGAAGCCCTGTGATGTTTTCAATATTTGTCCTATTCTCTGTGAGACACAGCTGGGTGTGACAGACACCATGTAAAGGTGACAGAGACACTGGGTAAAAGTGACAGAAATACCTGTGTGAAGGTGACAGATGCCTAATTGAAGGTGAAGGATGTCTGGGTAAAGGTGATAGACACACCTGGGTACAGGTGAGAGAGGCCTGGGTAAAGGCAGATACTGGATCTGCGGGCTTCTTGATCTCACAGTTGCAGCCTCCAGACTAAGAAATAAATGCTTTTTGTTTAAGCTACCCAGACTGTAGACTTTGTTATAGCAGCCTGGACAGACTAAGGTCTTTGAGGAAATGTCTGAGAGACAAGCGGGCCCAGCTGTCCATTACCTGAGACCCAAGAGGCCACAACTCCTTAGGGCCATGCAGTAGGGTTCCATCTAGAGTGAGGTGTGGTCAGTGCCTATCCCAGGGCCTCAGGACCCATCTGGTGAGCTGTGATGGTCCAGGGTTCTTGTCCCTGGCTTGGGCTAGGCCACTTCCCATGACTGCTTTCTTCTTCCATCCATAACCCACCAAGCCCTTCCCTCAAGGTCCCCTGAGCCCAAGCAGTTCATCAACTCTTCCCTAGCTCTCAACTTTGATGGCCTCTTCCAAGATGATGCCAGGACTCTGTGCCTGGAGCTAAGGTTTGCGATGGCCTAGACCACTGGTCAGGCCCTCTCCCATCTGTCTACCACCAACTTGTTGAAAACCTACAAGGCCCTTTCCCTGGGGAGGGAAAACAATGGGGTGGCTATATCTAGGCTCAGCACCTTCCCCCATGAGGCCACAAGTCTGCCAACTACCTAGTCAGTCAGTGCTTGTGACCTGGAAGGAATTAAGTCCATCAGGACATGAAAGGTACCATAGGCCACAGCCTCTCTTGTTGCACTCCCTCTCTCAAGACCCTCACTGTCTCCAATTCTCCACCTCCACCCCCCAAAAATAATTGCTCATGGTCCATGCCTCTGCACCTTTGAACATGCTGCTCCCTTGGCTGGAACATTCCTTAATAATTCCCAATTTACTCACATTTTAGGTCTTGGGTAAAATGCCACCTCCTCCAAGAAGCCCACCCTAACATTTCAGTAAGAATATTGCATAATGACATTTTAATCAACCACAGACAGTGGCCCCATAAGATTATAATGGAGTTGAAAAATTCTGATCACCTAGTGATGTCCTAGCTGTTGTTAACATCATAGTGCAACGCATTACTCATATATTCATGGTGATGCTGGTGTAAACCTATTGCACTGCCAGTCATACAAAAGTACAGCACATAGAATTATGTACGGAAAATAACAGTTGATAATAAATGATATGTTACTGGTTTCTATACTATATTTTGAATCATTATTTGAGTGTACCTACTTACTTAAAAAGTTTGCCTTAAAACAGTATGCCATGTTATGCTGGTAGCAGCCTTATCATCTCCTGTTTACCTCATGTCTAGATTGCATCATTTTCTCTTGTGTTTGATTTAATCTCATCTTGTTCTTTTCATCATGGACCCTTAGCATACATATCTGCTGCTAATGTTGCTGGTAAGAGGCTGTGTTGAGTGATTGACATGGAAACAAGATTAAAAGTGGTTACGGACTATGAAGGTAGAAAATCACCACTCAGGCATGTCCCATTGGTTCATAGCTTCAATCATGAAGAACAAGAACAGAGTGTAGATGCTATTAATGGAACTGCTTCATTGAAGGCAATGAGACTAACAAAAATTCAAAAAGGGCCTATATCAGACATGGCAAAACTTCTAATGTCCTGGATTGAAGACCAGACACAGAAGATGTCCCTCTGAGGACCATGTCTATTTGGCCAAAGCAGGAAGTTTATTGGCAACATTGAAAGAAAAGACTGGACCCAACCACAATGTTGAATTTAATACTAGCTTTAGGTGGTTTAAACAATTCAAGAATTGTTATATATTACATAATGTGAAAGTGAGTGGTAAATCTGCCACTGTAGATGTGAAGGCAGCTAAAGAATTTTTGGAAACTCTAGATAAGCTAATTGTGGAAGAAAATTAATTGCCATAGCAAATATTCAATATAGATGTAACCTTACTATTCTGGAAAGAACTTTCATCCATAAGGAGGCCAAGTCCATGCCAGGTTTCAAGGCTTTTGAGGACAAGATAACAGTCTTGTTTGGGGGCAATGGCACAGGCTACAGATAGAAACCCTTTGTGATCTGGCATAGTGAGAACCCCAAGGCCTTCAAACATATCAATAAGGACACACTGCCAGCGTACATACTACAGGAGCAATAAGAAGTCATGGATGACCAGCTCTTCTTCCAAGGTGCTCTTCTGAATTGCTGTGTTAGTGAACTAAGAGAAGTACTGTTTGGAGAATAACATACCTTTCAATATTTTGCTTATTGTTGATAATACTCCCAGGCATCCTCCTTTTGTTGATATTCATCCTGATATCAAAATAGTGTTTCTCCCTCCAAATACCACCTCTTTGATCCAAACAATGGATCAAGGAATATAGTACCTTTTAAGGCCTACTACCTGAGGAGGACCTTTGCCCAGCATATTGCTGCAAGAAGACACTGATGCAGTTCTGGAAGGATTTCACTATCTATACTGCATCAAGAACTTTGCTCGGCCTGGGGTGATGTCACCGAGGAATATATGAATGGCATCTGAAAGAAGACACTCAAGAGGTTCATCCATAACTTCAAAGGATTTACCAAGGATAAAGAGGTTATAAAAATCAACAAGGTTGTGGTTGAGATGGCAAACAACTTTAACCTGGGCATGGATGAGCATGACATTGAGGAGCTCCTAGTGATGGTTCCTGAGGAACTGACTAATGAGTTATTAGAACTGGAATAGGAACATGTAGACGAAGAATAGGCAAGAGAAAAGGAAACTGCAGGTGAAGAAAAAGAAGAATCCCAAGAAAATTCATAATGAAGAGTTTAGCAGAAGCTTTTGCAGACCTCAACAAGCTCCTTAAAAAGTTTGAAAACAAGGACCCTGACAATGAAAGGTTTTAGTTAATAGGAATATTCATGGTGCATTATCTGCTTATGAGCAGATCTATGATGAAAAAAAAGAAAACAAGCAAACCATCATGAACATAATTTTGAAAGGAGTGAAATCTCAAGAAGAGCCTCAAGCAGGTCCTTCAGGAGGTATTCCAGAAGAAAACATTGTTATCATAGGAGATGACAATTCTGTTCCTGTTATTATAATCCCTGAGGACCTTCCAGTGGGACAAGATGTGGAGGTAGAAGACAGTGATATTGGTGATCCCGACCCTGTGTAGTCCTAGGCTAATGTGTTTGTGTCCCAGTTTTTAACAAAAAAGTTTCAAAAGTAAAACAAAAATATTTTAAATAGAAGCTTAAAGAAGGATATAAAGAAAATACTTACACAGCTGTACAATGTATTTTTGTTTTCAGCTAAGGTTATTACAAGAGTCTAAAAGTTAAAACAATCAAAAAGTTTATAAAGTAAAAAGGTTATATTAAGCTAAGGTTTATTATTGAAGAAAATATTTTTTATAACTTTAGTGTAGCCTTGGTGTATAGTGTTTAAAAGTCTCCAGTAGTATATACAGTAATGTCCTCAATCTTCACACTGACTCAACAAGCTCCTTATAAAGGTGTATGACTTTTTAGCATATACTGTATTTTTACTGTATATTCTCTATGTTCAGATGTGTTTTGATTCACAAAACATTACAGTAGTCTATAGTATTCAATACAGTAACATGCTACATAGGTTTGTAGCTTAGGGGCAATAGGCTGGACCATATAGCCTAAGTGTGTGTTAGGCTACACCATCTGTGTTTGTGTAAGTGCACTCCATTATGTTTACACGATGAAATTACCTAACGAGGCATTTCTCAGAATATATTCCTATCTTTAAGGAACCTATGACTGCAGTTTCTCATCATGGCTAGGACAATGTTGAGATGCCGTTCCTACCTCCAGAGCTGTGCAGGGGCTGGGAGGGGTTCCTTGGGGTAGAAAGAGATAATCCATTACCAAAGATGTGTGGGGAGGGGAGATGTGTGAGGGAATTTGTGAGAGATGTTATGTGAAAGAGGGTGTGAGGGTGAGAGTGAGGGACAGTGTGTGAGAGAAGGAGTGAGGCAGGGAGTGTGAGGGAAAGTGTAGGGAGGGTGGAAGTGAAGGAAGGTATAAAGGAAAGGGTGTTTGAAAGAAAGTGTGCAAGGGATGATGTGAAGGAAAGCATGAGAAAGGTGTGAGGGAGGGAGTGAAGGAGAGTGAGGGAGGAAGGGAGTGAGGACAGTGAGGGAGAGAAGGTGTGACAGAATGTGGAGGGAGGGTTTGAAATGTTGGTTAGTTAGGGAGTAGGGTGGGTGTTGGGATTGGTATACTGTAAAGGGGTGAATCTAATTAATGGGTGTTTCTGTTAGGGAATTTGAGTCTTGGTGGCTCTTCCCTAGGAGGCATATGGTTAAAAGTTGGGTGTGATACAGGCTCTTGTTTTCAGAGCCTTAAATGCAGCTGCATCTTGCACAACACATGGTTCCTCTTGGCAAGAATGTGTTGTTGACTCTGCAGGCACAGGGGCCAGGTCAGTTGGTGCTGACACCGCTGAAATTGGGGTTGCTGTTTATAGTTCTCACTGGAGTTAGCATTCTAAGGCAGAGCTCAGAGGGAGCTCTGCCCACCCGTCCCCCTAATGTGTCCTCTACATCACCCCAAACCTCTGCACAACCCTAGGTCTAACTAGGCCCTGGGTCAGACCCCTGCGTGATAGATCCTGGGACCCACAGTCTCACAGATGAGTATCTGTGAGGGGTCAGGTTTGGAGGAGGCTCAAGAAATGGAGAGCTGTGTGGTTTGGCTCTGTCCCCAGGCCTACCTGCTGGAGCCTAGGTCAGATTATCTAACAGTGGGGACTAGAAAGAGACTCTTTTTAGGGAGTGGGGGCCCTCCCTTAGCACTGCCCAGGTGGCAGCTGGAACTCTTGATTTTTATCCCACCCCAAGGCAGGACAAAACCCCATCTCCCAGCTGAGAACACGTAGAGCAGGGGCCCAGCAGGTATTGGGGGGACACTGCTGCCCTTGGGCAGTTTCATCTGGCCACACCAGATCCAGCAGCTTAGGTTCCCCCTGAAATAAATACTTGAGAGAAAAAGAAGAAAAACATTAAAACATTTAGCTCCTTGATTTTTAAAAGTAATGCCTTGAGGAAAGAGGAATTAAAGTCAATTAAAGGCACAGTAGAAGGCAAATGAGAGAGGAGGAAAACAGGGGGATGGATGTAACAGGTGTAGGAGCGCATGGTCACCTTCCCTGTCTGTGGGGGCCCCGCCTGTTTGGCTGTCATCCACGGGGCGTGGGACGGCAGGCTGGCGGACATGTGTGTGTTTGTGTGTCTGACCCTGTCTTTTCTCCTCCTTCCTAAGATCAAGCAAGCTAGGGTCTCAAGTATACATGGTGGGGATAGAGAGCCAGGGCAGGGAAATCTGTAGAGTGAACCAGACCTAGAGGACACACCCAGGGCTTGACTCAGGCAGGAATCAACTGGTGTCCTGGGATGCATGCAGGGGACATTATCAATGAGGAAACACCAGCAAGGGCTCTCTGGAGGAAAGGAGGGCCCCTGCCTGGGCTCCCACTGGCACAGAGCTACTTTTTCTCCCAAAGACCCTGCCAGGGTGGCCTGGGGATAGCCCATCTAACCCCTACCCCTATCTTATCATCATCTTCTGCCTATCATTTATTTGTCAATCTATCACCTGTTTATCATCTAGCTGTCTATCATTCATCATTTATCCATTAATCTTTTATTGATTGACCAAGTATTCAATTTATCATTTACCTATATTTATCCATTTATCATCCATCTATCCATTTATCATCCATCTATCATCTATCAATCAATCACCTACCAATCAATTAATCTATCATCTCTTTATCCATTCATTCATCATCATTTATCTTTTACAGTAAGGTTAAGCATACAATCTCCCTGCACTGTCTTACTCTGTATGCATCCCCTCCTCAAGCTCTGATTCATGGCCGCCTCCCCCACACTGAGCACACCAGGTTCCCCCAAGGGCAGACGCAGTTCACAGTGCTCATCCCTCTGCAGAGCTCTTTTCTGTCATTGGGCATCAAGCATCACCCTTGAGTCTTCTCCAACCCTCCTTCTCTGTGTGTCCCTCTGTGATATCCCCCCAATTCTGTGTGTGCATCTCTTTGCCCCTTACACCCCTTGCTCACTCTTGGGGTCTCTGGTGTTCCCGGGGAGGACAGAGCTGAGCTCCAGGATGGGGCACAGGATAGGGGAGAGGTGTACAGGAGTGGGTGCATGGAAGTCCAGAAGTAGCCCCTGAGAGTTGTCACATCTAGGGGCTAGCTCCACCCTGTTCCACTATCTATGCCTCAGCACACATGGATGAGTGAGTGCTGTAGACATTTACAGAGCATCTGCTGTTCGCTGGACATGGTGCCAAGGACACAGGTCACAGGTGGTGGCTTCTGGTGGGAGAGTAGGGCCAGACCAAGTAAGTAGAAGAGCAGGCATAAATGGGGGCCTGCCTCCCCATCTCAAGCAGAGCCATTCTGCCCTTGGGGAGGGACTAGTGGCCAGGACCTTCCTTCTTGGGATGCAGCCCTGGTCTTGGGCCAGTGTAGCAAGTGTGTGGAATGGTCTCAGACACTCAGACACTGGCAAGGTGGTCAGTGAGGCCATCCCATAACAGAAAAGGCCAAGTAAACCCAAATAGCCCACTGTGACAATGACTGTTAGAAGGGTCAGAGGGCCTATGGGGAGGACCTCAGGGCTGAGCACTGACTCCGAAAGCAACAGCACATGCCAAGGCCCAAGACAGGGATGTGTCTGGAGTGTGGGTTAGGGGGCTGGAGTAGCTGTCAAGGTTCAAGCCTGAGAACCTGTGGGGCACTTGGGGCTGGGGGCCATTGGGGCCCAGAAGCATATCCCCACCTGGGATGGGGGTTGTGGGGGGCCAAGACACACAGACCCACCCAGTGTCATGCACTGTCCCCAGGACCCCCAGCACCCATGGAGGCTAGCGTTTCTTGGTGGCCCAGGACTCAGCCAAGCCATCTGGAGCTGTCCCCTCCAGGCAGACTTCCGGTCCTGGCCAAAGGAGGAACCACAGTATCTGTTGGCCACATCCGAGGTGCTGCCTCATGAAACCAGTACACAGGCTGGTATCTCTCCCTCATGGCTGCTGGTCAGTCACAACACACGCTACAAGCCATACCAGGTCATCCCAGGGACAAGGTATGTGCCAGGCCCCAGGCAGAGCTGGGCCTAAGAGAGTGGGCCTGGATACCACCTTGGACACACTGGGATGGCTAGGGGAAGGGGGCAAGAGGGATGGGATAGGGCATTCAGATGGGCTGGCACAAGGGCCAGGTAGCAGGTGGACAGTGTAGGGGTAGAAGCCTGACTGCCTGCTGCTTCTTGTCAAAAGTGAGAGGGGGAAGATAAGACGCACTCATAGTGACCAGCAGGAGAGGTGGTGTGAGTCCAGGAACCTCCTCTGCACCTGCCCCTTCTGGCTGGAAACACGTGTCACCCACTGCCCACCTGCTCACTTGCTTCTTTCTGAACCTTGTCCCAGGTGGGATCACCTTTAAGAACCCTCTTTATGAGACATTTACACACTCACCAGAGCAGACACCCTATGGCCCCACTCTGTAGTCACTAGCACTTTTTCAACCCTGTTTTATCATTTCCCTATGCTTATTCCTCGAGTATTTTAAAGCAAAGCCCAGGACTGAATGTCTTCCCCACAAGCACTCCTGTTTATCCATCACTCTGTGCTGAGCTGATCTTTCAGCCCCACAGACCAGGTGGTGGGGTCACCTGACTATCTTCAGGGAACAAGTATTGAAGCCACACCAGGCTCAGGTTAGGGGAAGGGAAGGGAAGTGATGGGGAGAGGAAGAAGAGCGGCAAAAGACCATAGAGGTTCCCAGGTGTACCAGGCACCTGGAGTGTACCATATGAGGACAGGCCTGCTACTTCGGGGAGATACAGAGTATAGCAAGCAGGGGTCATGGCTGATGAGACAACAGGCAAAGTGAGAGCTCAGGCCCTGGAGGCCTAAGGGTGGATGAAAGGGAGCTAGGGATTCCAGTCAGGTGATGTAAGTATGATGGCACCTGGCTTTGTTTGGGTCTCTGCAGGGTCTCAGACTGCTTGGGCTAACGCTGCTCTCCTTGGCACAGAAGGCCTGAGTAAAAGGCAGTGCTGGGCATGACCTTCGGGTGGGCCACGGCTGTGGGTATGGAAGGAAGACATGTGGCATGCAGGCTGCAGGAAACAGTGAGAGTGCTGGAAGTTTTCATGAGGGGCTGGTCAGGGGTCATCAGGCCAAGTGCCAAGGACAGGACATGTGATGTCTGAAGACTCCAATGGAGGGCTACTTCCCTTCAAGGCCATCCTGTGTGCCACCCTTTCCCCAAACCCTGCAAAGGAAGGTCCAGACTTGGCCTCTGATGCCAAATGCCCCCAAAGTTGACATGGGGAACCCGCCGCCCCCCACCTCCGGCCCCTGCAGCCCTGATGTAGACGCCCTGGGCCAATCACCTTAAAAAAATGCCCCACCTGAACTGGATCTGAGGGAAGACTTGGGAGCCCCAAAACCAGCACAGGGGGAGGAATCTTGGAGTTCTACTCTGATCTGCTATAAATGAGCTAATGGAAAGCCTGGTGACACATGGATGGGTCTGCCGTATAGAGGGTAGTGTTGTGTCAAGGCTGGTTTTCTAAGCTCGTTATTGTGTGTGGTCATGTCCGTGAACCCATTTCTGGGAGGTTCACACTCAAGGTTTTGGCAGTCAGCGCAGCATATGTCTCACTGGAGCCCCAGCCAGATTGGGGGCAGGAGAAAACCTGTGGGCAGGCTCCTGATAGAGTAAATGATCACCTGCAGTGGGACTCTCTGCCACAAGGTCATCTGGGTCTAGGCTACCAGGAGCTCTTTGAAACATTCTTATGTGCTCTGAAGTAAAAAATAAAAGACATCAGGGCATTGGTGCCTTAAGACCTTGGTGTCTGCCTAGAAACCTGACCCAAAATGTCAGGCGCCAAGGAGTGGCCCAAGCTTGCAATTCTGGAGAAGGGACCTGTGGTCTGAACTATGTCCCCATGACTGCCCTGAGTGGGAGGAGAGGCCAGCACATGCTGGGGCTCTGGGGCATGGTATAAGGCCCAGGCCCAGGAGAGGGAGGTCAGTGATGGGAGCCACACAGGAAGAACATCAGTTTTATTGGTCACTTGTGCTTAGAAAAGTGGGGGCTTAGGCCCCAGCCCCATGTCCAGTCACTACTAGTGGAGCACATGTGCAAGGCCCACAGTCATGGTAGAAGGAAGGGGCTGGCAGTCCAGTCTCTTGGTTCAGGAGGTGCAGAGGCCACAGGTCCCTCAGGGAATGCGTTGGCTGAGAGGGGCATCTCCTCATCCCTCTGGAAATGTCCTGAGACTGAGGCTGGCCCTGGCCCCTTGCTGCCCATCTCTGGGCCTGCCATGTGTCCATGCTGGGCATGACCTTTCTGGGTCTCGCTGACACTTGCTCCAGGAAGAGGAGCAGCTGAGAATGGAGGAGGCCCTAGGGTAGCCCAAGTGGCCTCCGCCCAGTCCTAGACTTGCAGTTTTGGGGAGTACCCCACACAGGGAGGTGGGCCCCCAAGGCGAGGCGGCTTCTGGGGTCTGAGTGGCTGCAGCTGGGCATAATCTGAGGTGTCTGCAAAGGAGAGGAGAGGCATGAGGGCTACCCAGGCTGGAGGGGCCCAGGTCTCATCCTGGTGACCCTACTTCAGTGGTATGTCTGGTGACCAGTCCACGAGCATCAGGGCTGCTCCAACTCTAGAAAAGCCCAATTCTGACCTGTGTGAGCCTCAGTTTCCCCTCCTGGGTCACTGTCAGAATTTAAAAGCCTGGCCCCAGCATACTCTGACAAAGGACACTGAAGAACAGGGGCCAGTGGGGAACTCATGCCACAGAGCTAATGCTCGGGGGAGTCAAGAGTTGTGTTTGGAACATACACAGGGTGATTAATAAACAGTCTGGTCATTATGCCATGAATGAGAGAGTGAGCTGGCATCCAGAGGGTTCTGTGGGGTCCAACTCTGCCTTGGGGCATCCCCAGTCTGTTAGTGGTACCCACGCTTCCTCTGGGGCAAGCCTGAGGAGTGACCCCTGGGCCCAAGGCCACATGGCCCACAGTGTGCAGCCCGTGCAGGGTCCCAGACGCAGGACACTTGCGCCCCATGCTCTGGTCACTGTCATCAAGGTCAGGAGAATGTTGAATTCTGATGACCTTCTGCCTCTGCCCTCATGACACTTTAGGATACCTGTCTGAGCCCTCAGGCTCGTCAAGGCTGCTTTGTTGTGTTATGAGGATCTCCTGGCCTCAGCTCCGGCTCCCTAGCAGGGAAACCTTAGCAGGTACTTGGCCTCTCTGAGCAAGGATGGGGGCTAAATGTGGTGTATGGATGTGAGGCCATGGATGTTCACCCTATAAGGCTGAAGCAGGGGCAGACACAAGGTCATGGGGCTCCGAGTGAAAGGCCCTGAGCCCTAGGCCTGCTTGTGTGGGCCAGTGGGGAGCCCAGGTTAGCCCTCCTGACTCACCTGAGCCCTACTGCTGGGATGCCATGTCTACCACGGGCTTCTGGACACCAAAGGCGGTGATGAAGATGTTGACCACGACGATGATGAAGACTAGGCCGGTGGCCAGGTTGTTGAGGAAGTCCAGCTTGGCGTGTTTGGCTGGGTTGTTGAGGTCATACCTGACTGTGGGCAAGAGGGCATGGACACTACACAGGCTGCCTGCACTGGGCCCAGCACTGGGGCTGAGCAACACTGCAGGGCCCACTTCTTTCTCCCAGAGAGACATGCCTGCATTACTATACTGCTGACAATAGACCTGGCCTGGGGGGCTGGATGGAAGCTCGGAGGGGCCTGGCACCTTTGGTCATGGGGTGGGAGAAGCCAGCCCAAGGCCCACGTTTGATTTTAAGGCACAAAATGCTGAGCACACATAGGCAAGCACCTTTCTGAGTGCCCTGTGGTAATTTAGCAATCTTCACACATACCCAAGGCCCTAGCCAGGAGGAGGCAAGGAAACTGAGTCCAGGAGGCAAAGTAACTCACCTGAGGTCACGCAGCCAGGAAAAGGTAGAGGCAACCCTGAAGCCCTTGCTGCTCCTAGCCCAGAACCTCTCTTAGGGCACAGAGGTCCTGAGGGGCCAGGACCAGCATCTAGTCCCTGTAGACCACCATAAGGACTAAAGGGTATATGGTAGGGACCCAATACATGTCAACTCTTATATGTTTATGACATTTTCCTGCATCTTCAGCTTGGGTGGGTAGAAGAACAGAACCATAGGGATCTCTCCAGGGGCCACATCCTGGACTTCATGGCCAAATGAGGGCCAAGGTCCCTGTGCAGCTCTGTGAGGGCCAGCTCAGAGGGTGTCAGATGGTGAATGCTCCAACCCAGGAGGTGTGCAAGGTGAACCAGCCTGCCATAGGGTGGGGATGCCCTAGGACTCTCTCACCACCTGCCCAGGTACATACCCAGGAAGATGAGCAGCACGCCCACGCCGATCTGCAGAACGAGGGAAATGGAGATGAGGACCACAAGGGGAACAAAGAAGCCAAAGCTGGGGCCCTGTTCAATGACAGCCTTCAGTTGGGAAGCATTGGCCATCAGCAGCGCAATGTCCAGCATGCTCTCTGCTGCGCTCTTCTTGTTGGCATAATGGTTTACGTTGATGGGCCGGTTCCTGCCCCAGCGGGGTGGCTGCAGGGAGGGGACAGTCAGCGGGTCTCCCATAGGAAGCAGGCAGGGGCTACCCTGGAATCCCACCCAAGTCTCCTCTCAGGAACTGGCAGGGAAGTGGGGTTTATTGGCTTGCATGTACAGGGCCCAGGTGAGGGCTCAAGAGGGAAGTGTTTATTAATAGAACAAGAGTCTGAGAGAAGGCTGTGCAGGCCCCCTAAGACCCTCTTTAGGAATCAAGTCTTGAATAAGAAAGGAAACACAAACACGACCTCAGCGCACACTCTGGTTTCAGACTGGAAACTGCCACCAGTGCCTGCCTGCCATAGTGGGGTCTAGCAGCCTTCCCTGGATGCCCCTGTCTTTGGTGCCGGGCCTTCCTTCCCCTCTGGGTCTGGGCAGGTGGTTAGTCCCAAGACAGAAGTGACATGCGGGAATGCAAGCTAGATCCCGGATCCCTGCATACTTGCCCAGCTGTGAAACAAGCCCTCCCTGGACCACTGATCCTCCCCAGGCCACCTTCCAGCTGCAGAGGGCATGTAGCAGGCGCTTAATAGATGCTTCGACATTCTATGCCAAAGTTGAGCTTAGCTTCTTATTTAATGTTTATTTAAAAACATTTACACCACTTTATTGAGATATGATTGACATACCAAAAGCTATACACATTTAATGTAACCGACCTGAAGAGTTTGGAGATAAATGTCCTTGCTTAACACCACCACCCTCCAGGCCATCACATATCTGTCCCCTCCAAACATCTCCTGCCCCTTTATTTACTATGATTTGTGATAAGAATACTTCACTGAGGCCACCCTTACAGTGCCATACTGGTGACGACATGCCATGCAGTGGAGCTCATGCACTCATTCTGCCTTCATGTTCATATTGGTAAAAAAAGGAGTAAGAGTTCTGAAACCTCCTCTGTCACCTCTGCCTGAGAACACCTTGGCCTCAGTGCAGGTCCCTGCCACTCCCGGGTGCCCTTCATGCTGTCTTTGTTCAGTCCATGTCAAGGTGACCTCAAACTTCCCCTGGTTGGACCCCTCCCCAGCCCCCAAGGACAAATTTGCGCCCTTGGGTCCTGGTCCTTTGTCCACAGGAACCCCTGAGCCACTAACCTGGGACTGCAGCCTCCCAGGGGACTGGTCGGCAGGCTGGCCACCTGGGGCCACCCAGGAGATCCTGTTTCTAGACTCATGAAAGATGCAGGTATAGGAGGCAGATGCTGGGAGGGGCCACGAACACCAAGAGAGGAGACATGGCAGACAATCTGCCTTCACTTCCTGTAGCTGCAACTTTCACTGTGGAAAATACAGACCTATAGAAGGGCAGGCCTCACTTTAATGGTATGTCTTTAAGTTTAAATCTAGTCTAGAATACGTGCCCAAGAGGAAGGGAGATGGGCGTGCAGAACACAGGTGGCTCTGCTACCTGCCCTACCTTCCCTCAAGTGAGTGGCTCTGAAATAGCAGATCTGCTTAGTTTAAAATTCTAGGCCCAAGGGCACATAGGGACGGCCTCCTCCATAGACTCAGGCCCCAGCCCTGCTCTCTGAGATGTTCTACACACAGTCAAGCCCCACTAGGTCTCCCCTGTAACTCTCCATTTAAGGTTTCCCTTTTGCCTTTGGAGGCCAGGTCTCCAGCCACACTCACAGCTGGGTAGACTGTCCCTCAGGCCCCCGTACTTCCTGGGAATGGCTACTCTTCCCCAGGGTTTGGGCACAGGACACTCACTGCTTAAGGACCTGTGTCCCCCACCATATGAGGATGTCCCCTAGCTCCACACCCTATCACCTGTGTGCGCCTCCAGGGGTGGGCATCTGGGAGGCACTGGCCTGCAGTGGGGGTGTGCTCCTATGTTTCATAAACTGAAAGTGCCAAAGTGCCCTCACTTGAAGCTAGCCCAATGCTCATCCCATTCTCCAACCCTAGCGTAAAAGCCAGGTGCAGACTTTACAAGGGGCTTCCACCTTCTGAACCATATATGCACACACATGAGCTTATACACACACATCCACATACTTACACATATGTACATAAACAAATATATACACAAATGAGCACATAACCATGCATAAGCAACATATATATACATGTATAAACACACATAAATGTATATACACATATATGCCTAAACATATACACATCAGCCTATACACACATGTAACATAGATGTATACACAGGTAAACACACATACACATACGTATACAACATATATACATGTATAGCTGCATAAATAAACACATGAAGAGATATGTACACACCTAGGCTAACTGTGGTAGCCTCTGGGCAGGAGAAAGAATTCCTTTATAGTCTGAGGTCTCTGAACCATTTAAATATTTCATAGCCATGCAGCCATATGCACATTCGAATACAGAATGACATGGTCAGTGGCAGTGCCCCCAACACAGGGAGCCTGAGCCCCCACTGTCCTCTCTCCTGGGTGCTCTAGGTACAGCCCACCATCTTATTCACTTTTCAGCTAGGGTGCCCTCCCCTAGGTAGCCCTTTGGCCTCATACCACTTAGTGTGGGTAAACTGAAGCCCCTTGTCCAAAGCCAAAGGCAAATGAGGGCTGCACTGAGATTTGAAACCAGGCCTTGGGGCTTAGAAGCCTTGGTGGCTGACACTATGGTTCCTTCTTCATTGAGTGCGTTGGGATCAGAGGCTACCTTTTTGGGGCTGAGCACACAGAGGCCCCCTGCACAGGCTCTAACTGCTTGACCTCAGGACAGCCAAGCTCTAGGCCTTGGTCTCCCACGTGTGCAATGAGGTCACAGAGCAGAGATCCTGGGCATTCTGGGGGTCTGGCCAATGCCTCAGAACCCCAACCTACATACCCATCCAGGTGCAGGGCGCTTCTCGCACACATGGCTATCTACTTCCTGTTTAACCTGTACAGCAATAAGGGGAGCACAGGTTGGGGGCCCTGGTCAATCCTAGCTTACCATAGACTGGCTGTGTGGCCTTGACAACATGCTCTCCCTCTGCTGGCCTTAGTCTCCCCATCCGTACTCTGGAAGCTCTGCCACCCACAGAGTGCCCTCACTAACCCTGACAGAAAGTGTGATTTTCTCATTTTACAGAGTGAGAGATAGGCTTAGGGGCCTGCAAGGGCTACCATGAGGGAGGGGCAGATCAGCATTCAAACAGCCTGTCTGCCCCAACGCCTAAGACTGCCTGGGATGTGGCATGGCCTCTTATCCACCCTAGGAAGGGGCCCAGGGCTGATACATTTCCCTCATGCCTGACCTTGACACACCAGGCCTCCTGGGGCGGGGGAAGAGGGGAGGCTCTGAACTGTATGGGGAGCTCTGAGCCTTAAAGGTGACCACTCACAGAAGAGTCTCAAGGAGGCTGCTGCCTTGGAAGCCACCTCCTGCTGGTCTGGGACCCTATAGGTCTGGACCCGTCACCTGGACACCCTGCTGCCAAGAACCACTCTGGGGATCTTCCACTGAGATCTCTGCCATGACCAGGGTGGTGCAGGGAACAAACACCCTGGTTAATGTATTCCTGGGCCCAAGAGGACTTCCCAGAACCTCAGCTATGGTCCCAGGAGCAGGGTGACCTCAGGGCTGCTGGAGTTTTTCCCTGAAAAGCCAGAAAGGAGCCTTGTGGGGAGGGAGCTGACTCTACGCATGACCATCCACCTTCTGTAGACAGTGGGTCTCATGCAGCTCTTCACAGGGAGCTTGCAAGGACCTGGGACACTTGGCCCAGGCTATACTGCTGGGTGTTCTCAGCTCAGTGGAGAGGGGAGTTAGGATTTGATTTGACCCAGGATTTTAATCCAGGTCTGAGGCACCCTGGGTGCCCAGGTCTGGTTGCAGCATAAAGGACACTCTGGTCCATCCCAGGCTTGGATGGGAGGAGATGAAGGGCTGCCTGAGGCACCGGCTGGGCCTGCATTGTCTGGCTCACTCCCAGCCTCCTGCCTGCACACCCCTTGCTCCCCTGGGTGGATAGGAAAGGACAGGACAGGGCCAAGGCTCACTCACTAAGCCCCTGCAGTGCCTGAGGGGTTCAGTTACTGACTCCCTCCAATCCTGCCTGACTTCAGATCCTAACTACAGTATGGAATAAGAAACTCACATGGAAATTCCTGCCTATTCTCTCAGAGCCCATTTTCACATCTGCAGAGTGAGAAACCAAGGACCTCAAAAGGTCTGTGAGGTTCACTGGCTAGCCTGCTAGGACCTGGATAGGGTTGCCACTGGCAGCACCCATCTATCACCCCTGTATCCTGCTGCTGGATGACCACCCTAGGCCTCAGTTTATCACACCTGTAAATCAGGTAGACAGGGGACTAAATGCAGGACTCAGAGGACTGGTGGCTGGTCAGCCTTTTGGGGCAGGCTGGACGGTTCTCCTCACTGTCTAGTTATCATGGCTTTGAAAAACTACCTCCCAAATAAACGTTGCCAGTTAACTAACTCCATAAACAAACCTGTGACAAAGAGGAAAAAAAACAAGCCTGAGAAATAGGACCTTATGAGCTGAGTGGCAATGGGGGGTCCTGGGTGTCCAGCTCCAGTTGCTAGCCCACTGCAGCCCCTCCTGTGTAGGAACTACCCCACTCAGGTTTGGTCAGTACCAGTGATGTGTGGGCTCTGGTGTCTACCCCTCTGGGGTGGGACCTGAGAACTAAACTGGCTCTGGCAGGCCCTAGGTGTCCCTCGTCTGAACCTCCAGTGTGTGAGCTAACATTGTGCCCAGGCTGGGTGAAAGTCCTATCTGAGCCACACAGGCCCACACCATCCCCAAATTGTCCCTACCCAGCCAACCAAGAGGTCTTTAGCTCTACACAGGAAGTTTGGTGGGGGTGGGAGTGGGGATCCTGTTGTAGCTGGGTCATGAGCTGGGCACACCCACTTCCAGTGGGCTCAGCACTGGCTGTCAGTAACCTTGTGGCTACATCAGAGTCATCTTTTAGAACTTGGCCAGGACCTTGTCAACCTCAGGATTTGCCAGGAAAGCAGAAATGAGAAGAGCAAAGTTCCTCCAGAAGCTGAGGCTGTGCATGGCCCAGATGTGGCTCCAGGAGCCTTGTCCTACCACTTCCCTTGCTTTGTTGATAGCTAGCCAAGATGCCAGCATCTGCTGCAGGGTCCAATGCAACTGTCCCCAAGCCACAGCATGACATAGCTATGGGCCACTTTCACATTAAAATGGATGTTTACCATTCCTCCTACTGGTAGCCAAAAGCAAGTTGCCTTAACAAAGATACTGACTCACTCCTGTGAGGGCCCTGGGTAGAGGGGCCCTTGGGCACATGTGAGGGTTGTGGGGGCTTGAGCACACAAAGTGGGGCATCTGTGGAACCCCCCATTGCCCTGGCCAAGCGAGGCCCATTTGCCCACAGGTTACAGGTGTGACTTCTCCCAAGGCCCAGCCACCTGGGATGGTGAGCCATCCCACCCCTCTTCACAGAAGCAGAAACAGAGGCTAGAGTGGGTCTGCACTTGCCCAAGGTTGCAGGGCAAGGCCAGGCTTCTCATTTGTCCTCTCACAGCCAAAGGCACACTGGGGACACAGCAGTGACCTAGACCACCTACCCTGCCATCCAGAGTTCCTGATCGAGAGGTGATGTGTCTGAAGACCCCAGGGTTCACCCCTCTGCCCAGCAAGTGTTTCTTCTCACCCTCATGCAGGTTCCTGAGGCTCAGATTCTGGCAGGGCCACCAGGAAAGAAGGCCACAGAAAAGCCAGGTGAGGCACAGGGAGAGGACCATGCCTGTCCAAGAGTCCCACCTGGGGAAGGTACTTGCCAGGCATTATTACTGGGAGAGGCTCTCATGTGGCAGGTGGGGATGTTAATGACACAGTGTGCCTGGCCAGCTGTGGTACTTCACTCATTAGCTCATTTAGTCCTCAGGACAACCTCTGAGGGATGCACTGCTACCATTCCATTTCACATATGAGAAACTAAGGCACATAGTGATATGCCCAAGAACACAACAAGGCAGGTCCTGAGGGTGGGAAGGGGAGGGTGGAGCATGGGGTCCAGTGTTGGGTCGACCTGGGCCCAGGAGAGGTGAGCGGAGTAAACTTGAGGCTGGCTACTCCTCCTGAAGCCTCCCTGCCTGTGACTGGAGACAGCCAGACGAATATGTTCATTCTCACATGGGTTCCCAGCAAGACCTGACCTCCCAATACACCTCCTCCCCAGCCCCAATATACTCAGTGGCCAGCCTCTGGAACTTTCTCACCCTAGTCCCTCTGCCTGGATGTCCTTCCCCACATTGTCAGGGGACATGCCCCACACCACTCCAGCTGTCTTAGGCCCAGTGCCGATGTCAAACTCCCACTGCAACCACACCAGCCCCTGAGAGTTCAGCACTTTGGCCAGGGCTCCTCTGCTCTGTTTACAGGGTGTAGTGTCAATTGTGTGCCCCAACTCTGGTCCCAGAGCCAGTGCAGTGCTCTAGAAATGAGGCGTGCAGAGCAAGTTTGGAGTGAAGGGTCCAGCCAAGGCTGAGAGGTGATCAGGATCCCTCCCATTTTGTTACCTGGCATGCTCTCCCTACTTTTCTGAAGACAGGCATGGGTCATTTGTTCTCTTTTCAGACTATGGACAAAAGGCCCAGTGAGGTATACCAGCATTCCTAAATGCACGTGTGTGTGCGCGCACACACACACACACACACTCCACTCCAAAGTGCTCATACACCATGGCAGGGCCAAATGAGGGTTCCTCTCAGTCTTCAGTTTCCTTATCTCTAACCTGGGTCAAACATCCTGTGCCGTCCCAGAGCTGTGAGGATTTACTGAAGGGCTAGCAAGGCAGCTAGGTCCCCAGAAAGGCTTGCCATGAAGAAAAATGGAGAAGATTATCTTGTGGGGCTAGGGGCACATGTAAGGGCTGTCTAGGCTATCTGGGACCTCCCTCCCCCCAACTTCAGTATGGCCTGGGCATCTCCAAGACTGGTCACCCACTACTGGGCATTGTCACTGTCTTTGTCCCAGTCAGGTTCACACCGTTGAGAGGTTGCTGGTCCTGCTCCCATCCCCAGAGGGGTCAGAAACCTAAAGAATGTCCAAAGTTAATCAATTCTTGAGGGCTGTGCCCAGGATTCCTTCACAAACAAGCGCTGGTGAAGTGCTAGGCCCCCGAAGTGGCAAAGACCACCGCTTGGGCTTTGCCCAGCAGCAGAAAGGGACCTAAGGGCAAGAGGGCACCAGCTCTAAAATGTGGGCAGGACAACCTCCAGTGCCTGCCCTGTGCCCACGTCTCTCCAAGGTCGGCAGGCAGTCTCTGAACAGGCCACGGGGTGAGAGTGGAGGTAGGGGGAGGGAAGGCGCGCGGGTGCTGCGGGTGAAGAGAGGAGCGAGGCCACAGTGGCCTCAAGTTCCCCAGCGGGGAATGCACCAGACCCGTGCAGTCTCCGTGGACAACGTGGGTGACGTAACTGTCTACCAGCTGCTGGCTTGGGACCTGGAGGCTGGGATCCTCCCCGCCCACCCGGAGCACAGCGAACCGGAGACGCAGCGGCTGGAAGTTAGAGGGTGGTGCGGAAACGGGGAAGGCCAGGTCGCGGGGAGGTGTGGGCACCAACTGGCCTGGCCCAGAAGGTAGTCTGCCAGCCCACCCCACTATCTACCAGAGTAGAAGAAACCCAGGGGCCACTGCTCGGACCTCCGACGGCATGGGTGAGGCTCGGGGCACTCAGGGCGCGGCGACCCCCGCCACCCAGCAAGACGAACGCAGAGCACAGCTGGCTTGGCTCCCAGAAGTGCCTCGGGCGCGGAGTTTAAAGTGGGCGGGCGCCCGCCAAGGTCGCACAGCGGTGCGGGGGAAAGGAGCTTACCGAGGCATCCGGGGAGCCCGGGGAGCCGGGAGAGCCCGGGCGCAGGTCGCCGTTAAGTTCGTACTCTTCGAGGCCCGAGTCCATGGTGGGACCGCTGGGGCCGCCTTGCTCCGGGCCTGTGGGCTGCCCACACCTCCGCCGCGGGTCGCTGGCTGCGCGCCGGCCCCGGGACCGCCCCGCCGCGCATGTTCGTCTCAGGCTCCGCCCCCAGCGGGGGCGGGCGGGGGCCCTGGAGGCCTCACTCGCCGGATACTGCCTACCACTCCCTCCCGGTGAGAACCCCTCGCTGCGTCCTGGCTCCCCTGCCCCAACCTCTCGTGGTCATCCGCTAGGTACGTCCCCCAGTGCAACCCCGTCGTCGGTACTTTGAATCCATAAAATGAGGCCAAGAATCTGGCCACTTCGTAAACTGCTGGGTGCTCCATGAAGGAAGGCACGGGCACTACTGCCACGAGGGTATGTATTGGGGAGGAGGGGCAAGGGGTTGCTGGCGCGGCAAACCCTGGGGACCCGCCCAGCCTACAGTAACTGCGTCAACGAGCCCGTCCGTTCTCCTTGACTCGGCCTCGACCCTCTGAGCTTGGCTTTCCGGCCCGGGAGATAGGGACACCAAGGCCTTCCGCGAGCTCGGCAGGGAATGGAGGGGGTGGCAGAGAGCGAATCACCGCGGGTTGGGCGGATTCATGCTAGGCTTTCCCGTCCCAATGGAGCAGCCTCAGTATCCCCAGAGCACCCTTGCCTGGGCTGGCACCCGGTTGCCGGTGTGAACAGATATGGGTGTTCAGAGCCCTTGGCTCAGCTGTCCCTTGTTTCCGAAGACTTGGGCCTCTCCCAGGTAGGTATGTGGGCAGGAGGGGCCGCTGCATGATCTCCCAGGGCTGATTCTTCAAGGCTGGAGCCACTGTGTCCTCCTGTCCTGACGTGACTAGGCTCCCTGGCACAGCTGCTTTTGACCCCTCCTCATTCGAGCTCCCTATTTCTGTCTTCAATGGAGTCTGCTGATGTCTTCACTGCAGTGCCCCCCCACCCCCACCCCCACCGTTCCATGAGCAGAGTCACCTCGGCTCCCTTGGTTCTCCTAGCCTCTGAGGAGGGATGCCATGGCCCATCTCAGGTCCTGGTAGGGCCAGGCTGCCAGAGTCCATGACCCTGAACCACTGTGGGTGACTTGACCTCTCTGTGTATCAGCTTCTCTACATGTGAGAGGGAACATGGTGCTTTTAGTACAAGGCAAAGCAGACATGGTCTTTTCCCCTTCCTGTAAACTGAAGTGCAGAGAAGGTGAGCAGCAGAGCCAAGGTCAGGCAGCAGTAAGTTAGGTCCCATGAGCCACAGCCCAGCTGCTGCTGGAAACTAATTTCTTCACCCTGTAATCCCAGAGTGCCTGTTGTGTGCCAGGCCTTGTTCTAGGTTCTGGAGCTGCAATAAGGGGCTTGTGGATGGATGGGAGGTGGTGTGGAGCAGCCCTGCATGGGCCCAGGTGCATCACTTCTCAGCCCTAGGAAGCAGGCATTCCCCTTCCGGAAACTGAAGTACTACTGGGGAGAGGCCCAGGAGGCAGAGTTCTAAACTCCTGGGGAGGTTGTGTGGTTAACAGGTAGTACCTTCACCCTAATGTTGGTAGGTCCAGCAGGCGGGCATCCGTGGATCCTGGAACGCAGTGCTGGCCTTTCCCATGATTGCTCTCCACACTCCAGGCTGGGACCTGGATTCCTCAGAGCTCTGCCCATCTCTAGGGGCCTGGGGTCCAGGGTGTGGGAATTGTTTTGGGAGCTTAGCTTACCTATACCCCTGCAGTGCCACAGCCTACAGCTCAGACTGCCAGGCCTGGTTGTGTGTAAGTCGGGGCAGAGCTGCTCCACTTACTGCAGCACTTTCTAGTGGTGCATTGGTTTTGCCCACACACAGTCATCCCTTGAAGGAGGAGCTGCTGTTGGCTCACTTCACAGCTAAGGAAACTGAAGTGCAGAGAGGTGGTCACTTCCTCAGTCCTGCCTTAGCCGCTCCTGTAAGTAGGGACATGGCAATGCCTGGGTCTGAGCAGGTCTGGGTACATCAGCCACTTATAGCAGCAGTTACTATTAATTCTCACATAACCCACACCTAACTGTTCATGAGCAGCTGAAAATCCAGATTTTTAGACGTTGGCACCATTCATGCAAAAGCTCTTGTCCCTCCCCCGCCAAACACAACCAACTCCCACCCTGGGAGCAGTGCTGGCTCCTAAAGGGGCCAAGGTGAAGAGGACCAGAAGAGAGGGCCCTGAGGATGCAGGAAGAAGCCCCAGGTAAGGGAGCAATGGGAAGTTGGGGGGAGGAGAGGAACTGAGGAACTTCTGTGTCCCTGCCTGTCCTGCCCTGGTCTCCATGGGTTTTTGTAGTAAAGCTCCAGGATGCCTGGTCTCCCATCCTGAGAACATCTGTCCTGTGGGCCTCAGGACAGCTCTGAGCTGAGGTTCATTATTCCCTCCATCCAAAAGGAGGAAGCCAGGAAAAGTTCTGACAGAGCAACTGGACATTTAGATCTGGGTGTGACACCCTGCTCCATCTCTGAGAGGCATGCATGGAGCAGGGATGAGTCAGAGGCTGAGAGGGAGCCAAGCCTGCCATTGGTGCCCCAGGCTGAGTGAGACAGGGCTGTGCACAGTCCTGGCCCAGGAGGCTCTGCAGTAGCGGCTCTGCCTCTCCTGGGCCCAGGCTGGCCCAAACATGCTGACAGCCAGGGAGGGTGGCGAGCCTGGGACAAGGGGTACTCCCCGGGAGCTGGTGGCTGCCCACTGGGCACCCACCGTGGGGGACTGTTTCATGGCAGTGGGGTGGGCTACCAAGGTTCTGCACTTCTGTCAAGTACGTTCAGGGACCACAGCTCCACACACAGCGTGAGAGAGGGGAGGGCTGCCACCTCATTTCCAGAAAGATGGGAAGGAGGCCAGGTCTGTGAGGAGGTGCTGTGCCATCACCCCCACTTCAAAGACAGAAAGGGAGGCACTGCCAAGGTCATGCAGGCATGCCTGAGTCAAGCATGGCAACATGGTGTCGATACCCATACAGATGTGTGTACCACCTCACACTGTCCCCCAGCAAGACTTGACATGCCCAGTGCCACACAGCAAGGCACAGCTGACCCTTGAAGGTCCTCAACCCTGGAAACAAAGTGGGTGTTTCCCCATGAGGGAGCCACTGAATTATGCCCATTGCATTCTGGAATGTCACACAGCCACCAACAGCGTGGGCGAGAAAGCCAGCTGGCTTGGAGGGACCTGCCTGGTACTGTGGAGAAAGAACAGTGAGGAGCCCCGATCCATTGTGCATCTCTCTCCCTGGGCTGGGGTGGGACTGACTCTATATGTCATCCACAGGCATCTATGATCAGCAAAACCCTTGTCCCCACGAGCCAAGGCAAAGGTTGCAGAGACCGTGGCAGCCCCTCTGTTGGTTTTCCCCTCCTCCCTTAGAGTCCTGATTTTAGCTCAGCAAATGGCTTCCCAAAATAGAAGCTGCATTTCCCAGCTTCTCCTGTAGCTGGGTGTGCCTGTGTGGCTACATCCAAATGACGGAAGGGAGTGTGCAACATCAGAGAAGGGGTGTGCTGTTCTTCATTACTTCCTTTTCCCTGTTGACTGGAATACAGGTGTAATGGCCAGAGAGCTCCAGCAGCTATGTTGGACCAGGAGTAGAACTTGGGTGTGGGAGTCTCACAGCAGAGCCAGAGACAGAGGAGCCTGTTTCCCCAATGCTTGGAGCACTGAGCCCAAGCCCTCTTTAGGCTGTCTACCTCACAACTTCAGAGTATAAGTAAGGAAAAAGATCTATTTTGTTTTGAGGGTGCTATAATTTTTTTTCTGATACAGCTGATTTCAATCCTATTTTTATTTGTGTTATATTTTTCATTACTAAATAGGTTTTCTTTTTTAAACAAAACAAATGGAAACGCTTCCCTCTCCTCCTCAATCCTATTTAGAAAAAGTATACTAGATTATGGCACTGGCCAGCTAAAATGCCTCTGAAGTCTTATCTCAAAAATCCTTACTCCTGGATGCTTCATCCTCCCTTCCCCTTGCTACACCCACTACCCTTCTGTTTGTTCCATGAACTCCTCTATACCTCAGGGCCTTTGTATTTCCCCTACCTGGAGATCTTGCCCCCAGGCCTCCATAAGGCAAGCTCCTTTCTGTCACCTGATCACAGACCTCCTGTCTGCAGTGGCCCCCCTTCACCGCGGCCCTGGGTCAGAGTCTGAAAGCACTGTTATTATTTGTGTGCATGTCGACTGGCCCTCCTCCACCCCACCCAGGGCATGCCCTGGCCATGTCTGCTCTGTTCCAACCTCCAGCCATCCCTCAGACCAGCCGGCTAGGCCCAGCCTGTGGTCCACAAACCACTAATGACGGGGCTGCTGGGCTCTGTATTCTTGGCCCTGACAGTGACCATTGACTTAGGCCACAAAGTTGCTGGGTCACAGGTGAGCATGGGAATGAGGTCAGACATCTGGAGCCCTGGCAGCAGGCGAGTGGTCTGTGGTTTGGAGAAGAGCTGTTGCTGGCAGTGCAGGTCTAGTTTGGGTACCCCTTTCCTCTCCTGAAAGTTGACTGTTGGCTATGGCCTGTCCAGGGAGCTGGCTGGGCCAAGAGCCCAACCCCAGGCCACGAGGAGGCCCTGTGGGCCAGCTATTTCTCTTCCTTAATAAACCGGGTCTAAAAGCTTCACACCTGGCCCAGGTGCTCAACAAAGAGTTTCTGAGGGACCTGTGGAGCCTGTGCACACCCAGCCCTCAGTTCCCCCTGCCTGCCTCCCGTTGCCCAGGGCCAGAGCCTCATTCTCCCAGTCAGGGGGCTGCCTCCTCCAGGAAGCCCTAGATGCCCCTGATGGTATCCTCTCTATACCACCCCCCCCCCAGGTATCTTCCTGCCCTCCACTGAGGCTCCCGGAGGCTCAGGGGGCTATCTGCATTGGCACTCACAGTTTCCAGGATGCTTCCCACCCCTGCTGTTAGGGTCTGTTCATAAGCTGTGAGTTATGACCATGATTCATCCCATGGATTATGACCAAGTGGAAACACTCCACCCAGAGGCCCATCCTGGGGACTTGGTGTGCACTGTCCACTGTGGGGTGTTGTGCCCATTCTACATTTGGGGAACTGAGGTGCCCAGAGCTGAGATTGAACCTGGTCTCCTGAGTCATTTTGTCCTCCCCAGATGGGTGCTGGGGAGTCATGGTGAGGCCTTCAGGAGCTCTTGGCTGCCTGAGGATTTTCCTCTTTTCCCTGGAGAAGTGCAGCCCACCTCGGACCTCAGAAAAACCCCCAGGGACCTGTGATGGGCAGGGGGCTTCAGGCCCAGGTGTGGATCCTCATGTGGGAAGGGGACAGAGGTAGGCCTTCAGGATACTATGTGGCCCAGCTAGATGGGTGTCCTTGTGCCAGTTTTGGTTGGGCCAGCATCAGAACTGCTGAGTGACGCGGCTCGCCAGCCCACCACTTGCTTTTCTGCTCAGATCCCAGGGAGCTGGTGAAGCTGGTCATGGTACCATACTCTGAGCCCTTGGGCCAAGTCATGGATTTGACTGAGAGACCCTACTTCTGAGTACATGCCATGGGTGTTCCTTCACATAGCAAGGGGCCTGTGTCCCTCTGCTGTAGGGAAGTCAAGACTTGTCAGTGTGGCACTTTAGAACAACTCTACTGCAAAGACACCATTTTTCATTTTACTTGCATAAATCCGTTAAGGGAAAAGGCCTGAAAAGAGATCCTGTCTACAGTTGGCTGACATGGTTGTCATGCCAGTTGGGTTCCGGGTGGCCAGGTGATGTCCTGTCAGCTGTCACATCTCGCAGTTAATGAGCCAATCCAGTCTAGCACATGGGCAAACACTGCTCTCATCCCAGTAAAGTCTGTGTTATAGAAAAGTAGGGGACCTAAAGGACCTTATTTGCAGTGTTGCCAGGCAGGGGAGCAGGGCAGTTCCACTTTGACTGGCCTTTTGCCCTCTGGCTGCTGTCTGGTCTATGCTTCTCAGTCTAAAACCCATTTATTTCAGGTTTCCTTGAATCCCACAAGGTGGGCTAGCCTCTGATTTCCTTCCTTGCTTTCAAGGCTGATCAAAAGAATTTGAGAGCTGAGATATTCCATTTTTATTTCATAGCTGCTACTCTCAGTCTGCAGAGGTTTGTTGCGTGAAATGACCTGCCCAGGACTCCTGTAAGGAGCTGGTAGGAGGCAGTGTGTCCTTGTGGCCAGGCAAGGGTGGGGGCTGGCTGACCCCAGGAGCTCATTCAGGGGCCAAGCTGCTAGACCCCCAGCCACATATTCAAGGCAGGTCTAAGATCCAGGCCTCGCATATAACACACCGTCTTCTCCATAGGGCTGGCTGCCCATACAGCTTGTGAATGTTGTCTGCACTGTGCAGAGGGTGCAGTCTCTGGGGAAGCTCCTAAAAATGCGACATCTTTTCCTGGCTCCAGTGACATCTGGGCTGGCAGGGCTGGTGCTGGGCAGAGCCCAGGGCATCATGCAGCCAGCTCTCATTAAGGGCATCTCACAAGTTGAAGGAAACCCATCCAGCACAAAGGGGCATTTATCAGCTGATTGGCATGTCTCTATCTGAATGCAGGGAAGACAGAAACAGTCTTTCATGGGCTAGGCTCTCCTGCTCTGGAGAGTGTCAGTTTTCCAGCTCCTTCTCCAAGCTGTGCAAACCATCCATATTCATGGTGAGTTATTCGCTCTGCTCTGGCAGGGGACTCACTAATCCTTCCCCTGCTGAAATTGTTGGGGAGAAAGGGGAGAGGGAAGATAGAGAAATATGAAAGCAAGGGAAGGGACAAAGAGAAGAGGAGAGAAATAGGGATGGGGAGAGACAGAGATAAAGAGAAACATGGAAACACAGGTAAACACAGGCTATGTCTTGACTGGACACTTTGACTCAATGGTTCCCCATGACGTGAATGATGTGAATTTATGGCTTACCTCACACCCTCTCAGTAAGATGAGAGCAGATGGCCTCACACTCCAGGATGTGACTTATGTGTCCCTGAAATTTCCTGTCCTTTCCAGCTTGTGTAGCTTTGCCTTTGTTATTCCTTCTGCCTATAATGTTCCTCTAAAAATGCACAATTAAGCAATAAAGTCCTACTTGATTCTTATATATAATTTGAAAAATTTTGTGTACTAAAACCAGCATGCCAATAATGTTTTGGAGAGATTAAGGACTAGCTCAGTTGCTTGTAATAGAGATCTAAAATTCAAAGGCTTAACTAACACAGGATTTATTTTTCTCTCACATGAAACAAGCCTGAAGATAGGAAATCTAAGAATAGGACGGCACCTCCATAATGTTATTAGGGATCTATCTTCTCTGTCTTGCAGAGTATGGAGCTCCCATCCTCAAAGTAGCCTCATGGCCCAATATAGCCACTGGTTTCCAACCATCACAGCAAAAGGCAGGTAGAGGGGTGAAAAGGCGCTCATTTCCAGTTTTCTGTCCATTCTTAAGGAGCTTTCCAGATGGCTCACTCAGTAAATTCTGCTTACATCTCATTAGCTTCCTGTAGTTACAGGGTAGAATGAGCAAATTGCCCCCCAGAATAAGATCAGGACTCATTTCTTAAGGAACATGGAGCAGGTAATTTGTAGTATCTGCTGCAGGACCTGTGAGCACAGATGGTGAAGAGGTGCAGTGGTTGATTCCTTCTGGAAGGCAATCATTTAAATACATATCAAGAAAGAGTAAAATATTCATTCCCTCTCATACAGTCCCAAGTCTGTGATTTTATCTTTGAAAACTCAAAGGGGAAAAAATGCCCATGCATGAATACATTTGTTGTCTTGTGATCGCTAAGCATAACAATTTGGAAATAAAATTTTCAACAGGAGAGTACTGTCATATTTATGTGCTGAGGTATTTGGTCAGTCACTATAAATATTACTCATGAAGGATGGGGAGGAACACAGAAGAGTTTTACAATGTAACTTCAGAGAAAAGATAGGATATCAAAATATACATTGTGATTGTCACTAGTTACCCTAAGTCTGTATGAAGCTGGGAACAGAGTCAGGTGGCTTTAAGGGCAAGGCTTTCTTTTTAAAATTCCTAAAAAGCTTGTTTCACACACACACATGCACACATTTTTTATATAAAATAATAAAAGCATTTATAGAATATGACAAAATATTATATAAACAATAAAATTTTATATAAATAAAACTATAATAAAATACATGTACATAATATATCTAAAATATGTAAATAATATGTAACTATAATAAAATTCAATAAGATAAAACGTATACATTTATAATATTTTGCTATAATAAAAATACGTTCATTGTAGAAAATCTAGAATATGAAAGTAAAAGAAAAAATGACTCTATCAAGAAAGAACAGGTTTTCCTAGTTTGATGTTATATTCACAGCCATAGCCACTGTGAAGCCTCGGAGGCATCCAGGGTTCTTGTCTTACTCTTGCATCAGCGTTGGACGGGGACTCAGCCCAAGTTTGCTCCACAAGTCTCCTGTTCTCCTGGGTCCCATGCTCCCACGATGGGGTCCAGAGCTTCTATAGGTGACCAGAACATGCACAACCTCTGAAGTTCTCATGGAACTCACCACTAATGCTACTGCCATTTTCCATTGATCAAAGCAAGTTATTTGGCCAAGCGTAAGTTCGACATGGTAAGTGTCCTCCACTCACGTGGGAAGGAACCAGTGTCAATAAGTACCCATCTATAATCCAGATGTATAGCCTTTCCTATACTTTTATATAAATATATGTTCTTTACACAGAATCATTCCACTTACATTATTTTGTCTCTTAATTATGTGTGTGGAACTCTTTCCACATCACAGAAATTCTTCTGCAACATATGACTGCATACAGTTCTATTTTATGGTCATATCATGACTTATTCATCCTGATGGACAGGTTTCCTTCCCTCCTTCCTTCCTTCCATTCCTTTTTCTTCTAAAAGCAATACTTCAATGACCATCCTCCCCTGGTAGCTATATCTTTGCACACATTTATGGTTTTTTAAAGAAATTTCTGAAAGTGGATTTAGTAAATGAGATAGCCAGTCTCAGATGGCCTCCAGTGATCCTCACTTTCACATTCACACCCTTGTATAGTCTTCCTCTCAGTAAATTTGGGTTGGTCCGTGTGGCCAATAAATTACAACAGAGGTGATAGTGTGCAACTTCTGAGGCTAGGTCATAAAGGGCATTGTGGCTTCTGCCTTTCCTGGGTCACTCATTCTGGGGAGCCAGCTACTACATCATGAAGATACTCAAGCAGTGCTGAGGAGACCCCATGTGGGGAGGAGCTGATGCCTCCATCTGGCAGCTGGCAGCAGCTTGTCATGAGGGAGTGAATCACATGGAAATGGATCCCCAGACCCAGTCAAGCCTTCAGATGAGACCACAACCCCGGCCAACATCTGACCTCAGCCTTAAGAGAAACCCTGAGCCAGAGGGACCCTGCAAAGTCACTATTGAATTCTTGGCTCACAGAAACTGTTAGAGACATTAAATGATTTTTTTATGGTTCCTTTTTTTTTTTTAGCATTTTATTTTATCATTAGTTTCAAGTGTACAATACATTGGTTTGACATTTATATAGCTTATGAAACAATCCCCAATTACTCTATCACCCTTCTGGCTCTACACATAGCCATTTAAATGATTTCTTTTTAAAGACACTAAGTTTTCGGGTAAGTTGTCTCACAGTGATAGATAACTAAAACAACAAATGTTTTGGTCAAGAAGCCAAACTCTTCTGTGGGATCAGGTAAACCCCAACATTTTGTTGGAGAACACAGATTTATTTCTCACTCAAGCACATCTGACATGGGTAGGAGCCCCTGCTTGTCAACAAAGAGGCACTTAGGGACTCAATGTATTTCAATCTAGTAGCAGGTCACTTCCTCTCACATTCAGGTGGTAAGTTAGTCAAATGATCACATCCAGACATACAAAACTGAAAAAATAATTAGGTAAACTGAGCATTATCTCTGCCATAGAAATCAAAAGAACTATAAATGGCTACTACCTGTTTTAAAAAAATAACTTCAGAATTAAAGACATACATATTGAAGCCATGATTCAGAGTTTTTTCACTTCCTATGGAATAAACAAAAACCTTTTTATTATTTTAAACCTGAGAGTATCAAAACTTCCATAGTTGCTACAAGATAAACACTTGCAAACATGGCAACTCTTCACAAAAATTTGACAAAATGTGTCAAAAGCCTAAATTATCTATTTCCTCTGACCAAAACAATTTTGCTTCTGGGAATCTATGGAGGCATTCTTTCATATGATAAAACTTTGCATATAATTCACCATAGTGTTATCTAATGAAAAATTGCAGACAACTTAAATGTATGCCAGGGAAAGGATAGATCATGGCACTTCCGTGATAGACTATCATGTGACTAATAACAAGCAGTTCTTGCAGTGGAGCTTGTCATAACTGATACTACAGTGTTATGAGGAAAAGTTTGCAAAAATTAAATAAGTTCAATAATACACATAGAGAAAAGAAGCACTAAAATGTTAACCATGGTTTCCTCTGGATGGTGGGATGGGATCTTTCTTTTTTATACCTTTGCTGACTTGCCAAGCTTTCTCCAGTGGGCACGAGGCACCTTTGTAAGTCTGCTGGTCTCTCTCTCCATCCACCCGTTTGTTTGTTAGATAATAAAATGCCTTCTTTAGAAGACATCTCAGTCAGGTACAGATCTATGTATAAAACTTCATACATTATTTTATATTCAGACAACAAAGGAAAATGCCCCGGCCAGCGGGGCGCAGTTATTTAATGGAACCCGAGGAGGACTTCACCTGAAAAGGAAACATGGGCGAGAGAAAGGAGTGGAGGCAAGACAGTGTTCTGATCAAGCCTCGTTCATTAAGGCTTGCTGCGGGCTTATATAGGGCGTGATCAGGTGATGTTGCGTTGGCGGGGCTGATTGGCCAGGGGCAGTCAGGCGATATTGCATAACTAAAAGGGGCCGGACAGAAAGTCCCACCGAAAGTCCTTTGACGGGAAGCAAAACCGAGATATCCGGGAGGCTTACGCGGGCCTTAGAGAGAAGCCTTTAAGTATTTGCTGGGCGACCATTTTGGTCAGGCAGCCATTTTAGCCGAGCAGCCCCCAACAGGAAAAAGAAGCGACTTAAGATGCCGGTTGGTGTTTTTGATTCCTAATCAGAAGCAGGTCTACCAGCTTCACTGTCCTCTCTCAGATGACAGCTTCCCAGTATTCCCCAAATCTTACCCAAGAGTGGGGGTGAGGGGGCAGTGCAAGCCAGGCAAGAAAGAAGGCTCCTTAGAGAGCACCAGGGTCCTGGTGTTGCATCCCCAGCAACTCGGTAGGGACCACTGTGGACTCCCATGGATGCTGCCACTTGGTCCAAGGCTGGGGACATCTCCTACCTCAATGGCACCAGATGCTGATGGCCCCCAATCCACACGTCACATGATGCCCACATCTCCCAGGATGCCCACATCCTTTATGATTCCCACATCCTCCATCATGCCCATGGCCCCCATTATGCTGTTGGCACCATGATGATACTAAGTGGGCTCCCAGTGGTGGCTTCTGCTCTCATCCCACCTCCTGCTGAGTGCACTCTCTGTTATGTACCTCTTAGGGAAATTCCTGCCCCATAGGGAAGCCCTGAGTATTGAGGCCTGAGGAGTGGTAAAGACTGACTGGAACTTTAAAATGAATATAATCAGGTCTATGGGAGGAACTAGGGCTTATGAGAAGAGTTCTCACACTCTACCTAATTGTTAGAACCCCACAAGAAGAACTCTATGTTTGTAATAAAACTCCATGATTCTAACTTTCCCTTCCTTTCCCTCCCTTTTCCCTTGCCTAAGTACCCCTCTGTCTTGTCACACAGGCCAGAATATGCACATGGCTTGCCATGGCTTGCCATGGCTTGCCATGTCTGCATGTGCTGGGTTGCGACCCTTTCTTTTTTCCTGAATAAATATTTTTTTGTAACAAAACACCTAGTCAATATTATTTTTCAGCTGGCAGTTGCCTCCTGGATTCAGAAGTTAGTCACCATGGTAAGGTTGGAGCTGGGCAGAGGGAGCTGGGACCTGCTCATGTCAATGCTGATCTCCACTCTCTGGCCACATGGCCTCAGCTATGGTCTGACATTCTGAACCCCATGGGAAGAGCCAGTGGTGAAGCCGCCTTCCCAGGCCTGGGCAGTGAGAAGAGCATACCTGTGGTCCTGTGGCCAATGTCCTAGAGTCAGAGGCAACCAGCAGGCACGTATCCCTCACAACAAGCCAAACCATAGGTGCTATTATCCCATTTATAGATGAGGGAACTGAGGCTCAAAGGGTAGTATAGCTAGTGGGTAGAGGGCAGAGCTTGAGAGCCCACAGCCTCCCTTCCCCACAGCACTCTCACCTGGTAGCTATGAGGAGGTGGCCTTTGCTGGGGCAGGTTGTCCCAGCCCCATGCTGGTGCAGGCCAGGCTCACAAGGACTGGGGCACAGGAATGGGCTCAGGCCATGACGATGATTGGTGCCATCATAAGAGCTCAGATTTCAGAGAGGCTTGGTGTGGGCCAGGGGTAGCCAGAGTCACTGTACTGGGGGGGCCTGTGGCTGGTACCTCCCAGGGAGAAAGTGGTGGTTGTGGCCAAGATGGTGGCTGATCTGCCAGAAAGAGGAGGAGTAAGGACCTTAAAGTCCACAGACATCAGCAATGGGAGCTATGAAGACCCGAGTAGGAGGAATGGAGGGTGATGGCCGTGGTGTGCCCAATGTCCCCTGAGGTGCTGGGCCTTGGCTCAGGGCCTGGGGGAAACCAGGGGCCAGAAGACTGAGAGACAGAGGACAAGTGAGAGCCCAATGCTGTGCTGTAATGTGACTACCAGGAGCAGAGGAACCTCAGCCCTGTGGGCACCATGTGATTGTCCATCTGGTTCCATCTCACAGGTGGAACCTAATGCTGAAGGAATGCTTCCCTCAGGGTCACACAACCAGGTTGGAGGTCCTTCTAACACAGAGCCCAGCTCTCAGCCTATCACTGCCTCACCCCACTGATGCAAGAGAGAAAAAGAGGGAAGAGGGAGAGAAAGGAAAGGAGGAAGGGAAAGAGGGAGGGAGGAAAACTCAGGAAGTGGGGGAAGATAAGAAACCCTCATTGCCTCTTGTAGACTCTTGTGCATGCTCTAGTCGGCCCTTGAAGCTACTGCCCACCTCCTTCTAACTTTACTGAGCTGAATGGAGGCCCTGGGCTCCTCTGGAGAGCTGAGCCGTACAATGACTCCTTGCGGGTATGTGTGCAATGCATCTCTGGTTCAAGTTACACAAGGAACTCCAGCAAGTAGTCTCATGACATAAAGAGTTTCCTTGACCTGGATTCATTTTCTACCCCTGGCCATTGGACCCTGGTGCCCAGTTCCCTATAGAAGTAGATACAGAATGCTCATGAGTGAGGCTCTGTCTTCACTCCCTTGGGCTCCCTGCTGCCTTGGCTGTTGTGAGGGACAGGGAGCAATTACTAATACTAGGTCTGCCTGTGGTGTCACCCTTGGCCTTGGGTATCCAAAAGACATTAGGACTGAGGACTCAGAAGCTCTTTCTATTTTAAAAATTCAAGTCGTATTTGAAAGTATTTATTTTTCTGCTTTATTTTTTCCTATGTTTTCCAGAAATTGCTTTAAAAATACATGACCATTAGATGACCTCTTTTCCTCTTTCCCTCCACACTGGGCTCACGGCCCAACCCAGCCAGGGATGAAAGAGGCACCTGACTCATCTGGAGATGGCTTCCAGGAGCAACAGGAGGTTGGGGTCATGGAAACATCAAGGTAAATGAGATACCCTTCACTCTGAGGTCAGGACATAAATAAAACCAATTAAGGCAGCAGGAGTGAATTTTTAAGGCAGCATGGCAAATTGTGGCACCAAATGTGTCTTTCTCTCTGGTCTGCAGCCTGACCTGGGAGACAGTGGCTAGAGCACTGGCAGTACTCAACACACCCTCAGAGCACACCCTTGGGGGCGGCTGTCAGAGCTGGTTTATAAGCTAAGTATGTCCACCCGTTAGGAATGAATGAGGCTTCACATAATAGAAATGTTTTTATTCCTCCTATTACTACATCAGACCTGGGCAGCTGCTACCTCACCTAGAGGCTTGATATTATCTAAGTAGTACCTAGTAGGGATATTCTAGTCTCCTCAGGATTCCTGCCTCATGATCACAATACAGCTGTCACAACTGCAGATGTCGTGTCTACACAGACTAAGAGAAACAGGGAGGGGCCCAATAGCCATATCAGCTTCCCTTTATCCTGAAAGCAAAGCCCAGAATTTCCCTGGCAGACTGCCCTTTAGATCTCATGTCCAACTCTAGTTGCAAGGAATGCTATGAGAAAATGGAACAGAATCAGGTCAATCTTGACCTGTTATATGGTCTGAAAATGCTTTCTATTGTTACCCAATATTCATTCTTTCCTTCTTGATTTTTAGTAACTGAACCCCCAAGTTACCCTCGAATGAAGACCTGTCCCCTCTACAGCCTGGTATGCCCACATGACTAGATTCTGTCCTGTGAGATGTAAATAAAATGCTGTGCACAACTTCTTGGTTAAGTGGTGAAGGGGAGAGATGTGCCCTTTCATGTTTCTTCTGGCTGGCATGGAGATGTCATGGCAGGATGGAGGCAGCCATCTGGACCACAAGGTGGAAACTATTTGTAGAGGAAGCAGAGCCCCAAGGGGGAAGGAGCCTGGGCTCTGAAGATCTCAAAGAGGCAAGAGCCCAACTCTAGTGCAGAATGACTTCTGTTAAGTTCTATTACTTGGGGACCTCCAAATATTTGTTAATTTAAAAATAAAAAGGCCTTTCAAAGTGAGAGGCAAACAGTGTTTATTTGAGATGAATAAGAATAGCTATTCAAGAAGTGCTGATTCAGCCAGAAGCCCAAATAGTGTTCCAAGTAGGAGACAAAAGCAAAGGATATTTATGAGAAAAAGAAGAGGAACAATTACAGCGATAGAAAGAAGGCATTTCTATTGGTGCCGATAACATAACATAGTGATGTTAATGCTAAACAATTTTAAAATTTTTCAGTCCAGTAGTCATCAGTTTGGCAGTCATATATCTGTTTTCTTTTTATCTTTGCAAACAGTTCTTTGGGATATGAGTTTTCTTTGGCCTAGTCCAAAGGTCATTTTGCCCTGTTTTAATATTCCAAAGGTTTGAAGAGGAAGACATGTGAGGCAGTTTCTCTGGCATGGCAGCTCTGGCTACATTTTAAAGTGGCTCTGTTTATTATTATTCTTTGACACATACCAACCCACCACCTCAACACACACTGGAGTTTTGTTCTTCAGAAAGGAAGGAGCAGTGGCTATTAGAGAGAGGTTCATTTAGGAACACCATTGCCTGGCTTTCTACTCCTCAACTAGGTGAAATACCATTCCTCTGCTTGATTGTCAGATGGGGCTATTTCTCTTCTCCAGATAAAAGTGTCTGGCCCTCTTCAGCCTTTCCTTTTGTGTGGTGTGAATCCCTCTCCATTGTAGATCCCCGCTATGGGTCTTTTAATGGGTCTAGGGAACCCTCAAAAAGGGGGCCCCCAGGTGTGGTATCCTGTGGGCCAGGTGGGGCTGGACAGGGTGAGAAGTGATTTAGATGTTAGTTGAATCATAGCTCACACACACCAAGAAAGCACTTATTGATCTGGAGTCCCAGATCAATGTGTCTTGACAATTGTATGCATGGACCATCATGAATATCAAAATTTAGAACATGTTTCCTCATGCCCTCTTGGTGGTCAAACCCTCTCTCTCAACTACAGAGACCACTGCTCTTCCAATTTTTTCCACTATAGATGCACTTTGCCTGTTCTGGAAGCAAAAATAAATAGAATCATTTATTATGCCTGGCTTCTTTACTCACCAAAAGTATTTGAGATTCATTGCTGTTGTTACCAGTGTCAGCAGCATCCTCTTCATTCCTGATCTCTGCTCCACCATGGGGACACCCAGCATGTTTATGCATTCACCTGCCAATAGGCACTTAGGTGGCTCCTGTTTGGGGTGGTTGTAAATGAAGTTATTCTTGGCACTTGTTTGTAAGGACTATGTAAGCATATGGTCTCACATCTCTTGGGCCAATAGAGTGGAGTTTCTCATAAGTGTGTATTTCATTGTATAAGAAACCTCCAGACCATTTTCAGAGATGCTGTACCATTTTATCCCAGCAAAGTATGAGCCCAGTTCCTTCAGCTCTTCCCTATATACTGGGTATTTTCTTTCTTAAATTTTAGCCATTGTAATGGTGTTGGTTGGTAAACTGGCCTCCATACATGGAAGGCAAGGAGAGATGGAAGAAAGAGGCATACCACTCCAGATTGGCAGGTGGTAGGTTTAACAAATGAGAGAACTTACATATAAGGCTTGTCTTGGGTGCCTCAAGACAAGTAGACCTCCATACCTTCCCGCCAGAACCTTAAAGTTTATATAGAGGCCTGCACCAGGTTCAGTCACAGGTATCATGCAGATGTTCTCAACAACATAGTGCTCTCTCAAGGCTGTGTCCTTGAAAACAGTTCCACTGTGGGTACGGTGGGCAGAACATACAATCCAACACAGGGGAGGGGTGAGGAGACTTTGATTACTGGGGTCCAGCTTGCATGTCAACAAGCAGTCATGTCCTCTTTATGACTTCCTCCAACATTTCACCCCTCATGACCAGCTTGTAAAATCTTGTGTGTACCCCTCTTACACAGTGTGCCCCAAGCAGTCAACAAGGGGTTTCGTTAGCATGGAAGTGACTTGTTTGGCAGCTATCCAGTTGCATTGGAAGCAGAGGCTGTAGAATAGTAAAGGCACATGCAAGATTAAGATAATGATTCCCCAAACCATTTTTTCCATCCAAAGACCCATGATCTGAAGCACTGATTTATCAATTCCCCTAGGCTGTGGGTCAGATCATTCAGAACATTCCCTTGTGTCCTCTTGTGATTTAATAAAAATGATACATTAGCAGATTTATCAGATCTGAACATACAACGCCCTGATAACAGCACAGGTTCCCCCTTACAAGGCAGTAATAATTTCCAAGGCCATCCTGTTTTGGAGGACAAATTTTCTTACTAGAGACATTTCAGAATTTAGTAAGGACAGGCATTGTTGGCTATCACTTAAGGCCTGTTGGGTGAATTTAGTCATGGGTTCTATGTATGCTATAATGTCCTCCAGGACAATGGAGGGGACAATGATAGTGGCAAAATAATCGTACCAGTGGGAAACAGTGCCCACTAGCTAGAGGAGAAGGAAGTTGGCAGCTTTAAGAATGTAACTTGGCTGCACAAACCATACATGTTGGCTGGGGGAGGCAGTACTGTCAGACATAAGGAGATAGGCTGAGGACAGGAGAAGCCAGACCAAGACCTCACCTTCTCCCTTCTGTCAACAATGCATGTTCCATTCCAGGTGTACTGTATTTCAACAGGTCTGGGTTTGCTGCAGGACAATAAAATCCCAGTGGAGACTTGCAGTTCTCCCTCATTCAGGGGTATGGAGTAAGCCACACATCCAGTGAGACGTTACATTGAAAATCCCAGTAGATAACTCCTTTCCCAAGGCCAATGGGACTTGGTGTTCTCAGTAGCATAGCTCGTTGCTCCATGGTGGGAATTGGGGCATTGGTGACATGTCTTCTGTGACTGCCATATCTTTGGTATTGAGTGTCTTGGCAGTGGTCCCCAGTCTGGCATATGGGGCAATAGGCTCTACTAGCTGATCATTCAAATGTATTAAAGTCTGAGACAGTACTTCAGTTCACCTAGCCAAAGTGGTTTCACTTGATAGCAACTTAATCTGCTGCTATAATATTCCATTCTTCCTTCCTACTAATCCTGCTGCTTGTGGGTTATAAGATAGATGGAACCTCCATCCAAAGTCATGTTCTTTTGCCCAGTCTTACACATCATGATCTCTGAAATGTGACCCTCAGCTACTATCTATTCTGCAAAGGTATCTGTACATGGCATTTATCTTCTCTAATCCCCTAATAGTGGCTGCCTGGTTTGCTGGGTGACAGGGGAAGCCTTGGGTTAGAGCCAGACATAGTGTCACACAAACCAGGGTATGTTTAGAACCATCACTCAAAGGGAGGGAGCTAATATAACCAATTCGCCAATCTCTCACTGTTTGGGAGCTCTAATGGATGGCCCTAGATTCCTTTGGCAGTTGCCTTGGGCATTGTCGAGAACACATGGGACATGCTGTCAATTGCATTAACCAAATTGCTGTATTTCAAGAGTAATTCAGCATCTCTGGCAATAAACCATCCCACCTGAGTACTTGTGATGGCTGTTCTTTCTACTTACGCAATCTGCTATATCTACAGAAGGGTTAGTTGCTAGGAATCAAATCCAAGCTAGGGCATCAACTTCCTGATTGGCAGGAGTTTCAGTGCCTCATTAGCCAGATGTAGAAAAATATGAGGATTGCCTCAGACTCTTGCAGGTAAACTCAAATGTCCCCCCACACATCCTGACCCCGCAAGTCACATTTGCGATTATCCACCCCTTAGCTTCCTATTGTCCAAGCCACAGGGTTAATCTCTTCAGAATGACTCAGCTATCATTGCAATGGATTGACTGCCATGGCTCATGAGTGGTCACCAGTCAAACTAGTGGCTGTGGTTCCTTCTTTCCTGAGAGGCTCCACCTGGAAGAGCACTGTGTACACTGCTAGGAAGTGCTCTTCTACTGGGTATTTCAGGTTTCTGTCCTCTTCCACAGCTGGGACCAAAATCCTAGGGGCACTCTACCCTTCTACTGCTTCTACTACAGTAACTGGCTCATACCTTTCAGAGTCACAAACATATCTAACTTGAGTGGCAGCCCTGCTTGCTTCTCTGATCTCCAGTTCCACATGTATCCTTTTCACCAGGCAGTATAAAGGACAGAAGCACTGCGCCAGGTGGGAAATAAAAGTCCTCCAAGCCCCCAAATCATCACAAAGGCTTGTACCTCTTTTTTTTCTTTCTTTCTTTCTTTTTTCAGGTGAGGCAACCCTTGGTTGACCTCATAGATTACAAGGATCCCTTAGTTTTTAAATACTTTTTATGCCTACAGCACCTGGTCTTCCTAGGTGGTCTCCCATCCAAGTACTAACCAGGCCTGACACTGCTTAGCTTCCAAGATCAGATGGGGTCAGGCTTGTTCAGGGTAGCATGGCTGTAGACCTTTTTTTTAGGGGTTAGGCAAGCTTGCACCTTATAGATCACAGCTTCTAGGACAACGTGCATCTTACTCTACCACATGACTCCCAAAAACCTTATGGTGATGCCTGAGAGGTGAACGGCAGATGTTCTAGCAAAGTCTGCAGGGTCCTGCAGCAGAGGCAAGTCTTCACATGTGAACATTATATCATCAGTGTAATGGGCACATTTTACTGATTTGGGGAAGGAGAATAGAAACAGATCTTAGGCAACCATACCATGAAATATTATGAGCTGTGCAGGTAGCTTTGTGGAAGTGCTTGAAAGGTCTATTGTTGCCTGTCACACCTTAAGGCCAATTGATCTTAGCTATCAGAAACCTGTCCTTGTCAAATTGTTTCCATGTGTATCCTTGAAGAGGAAGCACTTTTTTCAGGAATACTTTTGCAAAAGCATCTGAGTAAAACAACTGTCTGCAAATGACAAATGACTTAAAAATGACCATGATTAAAAATCTGATCAGAGTTCATTATATTGCAATTGATGAGGAAATTTGGTTATTTTTATGACAAATTTTAAACTAATAACTAGAATTATGGCTGAAAGCATTATACCAAGACATACCAACTTTTTAAGACTTTCATAGAAATATACCCAAAGGAAAGTTTAGCATCATTTTTCATTTGATAATGCTTTCCATGTAATTTAACATTAAAAAATTAGTTAAATATCTTCCTTTTATAAGGAGAGAGAGCATGTCTTTTGACATATTCCAGGGGACCTCTGAAAAAGCTCAAAATTAGTTTAAGGTCAACAAAACTTCATATAGAATTTGATTTGGGGGAAGTTTGTCAAAAATTTCAAAAGATTTAAAACATTTCACCGGTCACTGTGAAATAAAATTTATTTACCCACTTAACCAAAGTAACAATTAAAGACTCCAAAGGCAAATACAGAAAGTTACATAGTTGTAAAAAGAAAGCTTAGCTCTTTTAATATTGAAAAAACTCAGGTTTTTTATTTTAAGTAATCAAACATCTGATAAAGATAACATGAAACACAGGAAATTATTTTGCTAAAACATGGAATCTTTGTTTTCATGGCAAATTACTTAAAAGGTAAAGAAATACCTTTCACAATCCCATAAAAAACAGACCAATAGTCCAAGAACACTGTCCTTTCAGTAGATGAAATAAAATTGTTTCAGTTTGCATAAGTACATTATTGATATTAAGCAAATTAAATAGAGCTGTTTTACAAATTAATTTTGTCAATACCCTCTGGAGGTAGAAAAAAAATCACATACATTTAACATGTATCCATGGACATATGTAAATATACAAGCGGACACAAACAAACCCCATAGCTTTCATTCTAAAACTTTAGAGTAATCTTATGGAGACCGTAGAATAGATTTTGGGCAAGGGAGCTTCTGCAGCAGTCTATATTTTAAAAGCCTCTTTCCCCCTTTATTTCCTTCAGTCTTAGGCAATCACAGGCAGTGTTTTTGTTACTTCCTGGGATGTTTACATTTCAAAGGTATAATAAGATTTAGAATTTCAAGGGGCAGAGAAAGAATGCAAGTTTTCTCCTAGGCGTTATGGGATATATTTCTCTATTATTAGAAGTCTAAGGTAATTGCTATTTAAAATTTCTCTTTGTTTTAGGAGTTGGATGGCATGGTATACTCCATCCCTTGTACTATTGGTCAGCCACTGTTAAGTCCTCCCTTTTGCTCTCCTCACTTCCCCAGGGATTGCACTTCTTAATGTCTTAATCATGCTTTGTCACAAGCACTTGGATCTTGATCTATGGCAGCTTGTGCCCTCCTAGCTTTGTAAAACAGCATGCTAAGGTCTCCAACTTATTGTCCTGCTCTTCCACTTTGCCAGCCCTGAAGCTAATAGAGTAGTGGACAACCTATATCCTTTTCTAGTCTCAGTTCTTTATTCAACTTTCTAACTTGAGTTTCAGCCTCTAGTTGGGCATCGGTGCCCAGCCACACTGCCCACAATGGAGGCCAGCCCACAGTGGCAGTCATTTGTTTCTCTTCTTTGCCCATGTTCTATGTGCAGTTCCTCAACTTAGAGTTAATGTCACATTCACCGGAGACCTTTCCCCCAGGACACCTTTTCCCCAAGGCTCATTTCTTTGGTCTCTTGGCTGGCTCATCAATTGTTGGTTCATAAAATAGCCCTTGTACACAGAAGGCCAGAAGAGATGACTTCAAATCAGTAGGTGGTAGGTTTAAGAACATACATACTATGATACATATTTATTAGGCTTATCTTAGGTGCCACAAAATGAGTAGACCTCTGCCCTGCCCACCAGAACCTTAAAGTTTATAAAGAGGCTTTAACTGGGTTTAATCACATGTATTGTCCAGATGGTCTCAACGACACGGTGCTCTCAAGCCTGCGTCTCTGAAAATGGCTCCTAATGTGGGAATAGTGGGCAGAACGTACATTCCAAGGACTTTTTCAAGCCCACCTTGCTGGTCAACTGGCGGTCACCCCCTCTTGATGACTTCCTTTAACGAATGAGTTTGCAGAGGTATCTCACTGAGGCTTTAAGGAGCACTTACTTGGTGACTTATGGCATTAAGAACACTCATGTACTCAGACATTTGTATATCTTCATTTGTGAAATGTCTGTGCAAGTCTTTGGCTCATTTTTAAATTTGGGTCATTCATCTTTTTAGCCTTGAGTTTTAAAAGAATTCCTTAAAATTTTTTATAAGTTTTAAAAGTTTTATTTTGCCTCTGGCAACCACCAAATTTGTTCTCTGTATCTATGAGCTTTTTGTGTTGTTGTTGTTTTAAGATTCCTCATATAAGAGGGATCGTATGGTATTTATCTTTCTCTGAGGAGTTCTTTATATATGATGCTTACATGTCCTTTTTTGTATTTAGGTGTCATAAATATTTCTTCCAAGTCTATCTTTTCTATTATTTTCTTAAAGTGATCTTTCGAAAGGCAGAAGTTTTAAGTTTTATGAAGTCCAACTTGTTAGATTTTACAGTTATTTATTTTGGCATCCTGTCTTGTAGGCCCCTTTCCCCCTGTGGTCACTGTACTAGCTCATTGCTTCTGAGTTCCAAACACCCTTCAATACCTTCTCCGTGCTGACATTTTTCCTTCTCAGTGAGGGCAGCGTCAGGGCACTTGGTAGATGGATGCTGCAGGAGGAAGAGGCTCTGCTGCCGGGGGTCTATGGTATGAGGGTGAGGACATCTGGTGCCCAGCCACAAGCACTGATTGGTGTCCCCTTGCCATCTTGCAGCCCCACCCAGGCCTAATGATTACTTTCCCATGGCTTCTTGATCCAGGTTTTGAGCTCTAGGCCTCTGCCTACTTCCTGATGCCCTTAGCTCACCCACCACGTGTCTGACTACCAGGTATAGAGCCTGTACCATGGTGGCTGCAGACCAGCCTGGCCCACACAAACCGGCAGACTTCCCTGATGTCTACTGGACTCAGGCACACCTTCTCCATTGAGTCCTAGCCACTTCCAAGTTAGCTCTCTCTCAGTTTTGGGGTTCCCTGGAGTTTTCTTATATCTCAGTGCTTACTATCTCATTGTATTACATGTCCTGTTCAGACCTCTGTGTGGTCCCTACCTCCTGACTGAACACAAACCAACAAAGCCACAGGGATACTCTTTGAGAAGGTCTGTTTCCACTGAGATATGAGGTGCTTATGTATATATTTTATCATTGTAACTATTTTTAAATGCACAGTTCAGTAGTGTTAACATTGTTGAGCAACAGCTATCTAGAGCGTCTTCATCTTCCTAACTGAAACTCTGTCCCCATTAAACATGAATTCCCTATCCTTGTCCCCAAGACCCTGGCATTCACATCCTACTTTCTGTCTCTAAGAATTTGTCTTTTTGTAACTGGCTTTTTTCACTGAGCATAATGTCCTCAAGGTTCATCTACGTTGCAGCATGTGTCAAAATTTCTTTCTTTTCCAAGGCTGAAATACGTATACTCACATCTCTTTATCCATTTACCTTGGCTATTGTGAATAGTGCTGCTATGAACCTGGGAGTGCAAGTATGAGACACATTATGTTGATGACTGCAATAGGAAGCTATTGTTAACTGGGTGTCTGCTTCATGCTAAGAAGAGGAAGGCAAGGGTCGGGAAGGCTATGTGGGAAGGCTTGGGTGGAACCCCAAAGCTGCACCTAGAAGACAAACATCCTGAGTCATGTCTGTGTTGTGCTGCCAATGGTGGTCTGAGGGGCGTGGGCACTGTTTGCACCCTCCCCCTACACTCTTGCTGCCTACCTTACATACACAATGCTCGCACATATACACACATGTACACACACAATTACATGCTCGCATACTCTCATAGATGTACATGCTCACACGTAATAAGACACACATACACACATGCTCACATGTGCTCTCTCTCACACACACCCTCTACTCCTAGCTGATCTTCGCCTACCTTTTGATCTTCCAGAGTGGGAAGGACTCAGTCTAGGGCTCAAACCCCTACTGATAGCCCCTGACTTCTCTGCATGTGACGTAGCCATCAGGACCTCCTTGGAAACACCACCATCGAACCCTCTGCTCCTGGGGACATCCATAGGACATTTTCAACTCTGGGTTGCTTCTCCTCTGGCACCCAGAGGACTTTCCTATTACCTAAACAGAAAATGGTCAGGAAATGAAGATTCTATCAACCAGAGAAAAATCTAATTTAGTTGGACAAAATGTATAGTCAGAAAAGCATATGGCTTGACACATGTAGTTTTATTAGGTGGCATTGACATTCAGAGATTGTCAACAATGATCAACAGCTGGGCAGGGGCAGTGGCATTTTGTGGTCTCCCCTGTGTCAGCACCCCTTCCAGGCTCACAAGTCTTGCCTCATTTCTATCCCACCTCAGTCATAGTTGTGTGACTAGGTCAGATCCTCAGCTGGGATGCCTCTGACAGGCCAGACATTGTGCTAGGTACTTTATTTATTAATTTTTAAAATTAATTTTCTTTTTTAAAATTAATTTTATTTTAAATTTAAGCATAGTTGATGTGCAATATTATATTAGTTTCAGGTGTATAATATAGTGATTAGATATTTATATACCTTCCAATGTGATCACTCCACCAGTTCTAGTAATCTTCTGTCACCATGCAAATTTATCAAATATTATTAACTATATTCCCCTTCACTTTATTTAACCCATCCCCCACCCCCAACCCTCTGGCAATTGTTTCTTTGGATCTGTTTCTCTGAGTCTGTTTTTGTTTTGTTTTGTTTGTTTCATTTTTTGAGATTCCACATATAAGTAAAACCATATGGTATTTTTCTTTCTCTGTCTGACTTATTTCACTTAGCATAATATCCTTCATCCATGTTCTCACAAATGGCACTATTTCATTCTTTTTCATTGCCAAGTAATATTCTATTGTGTATATATACCATCTCTTCTTATCTGTTCATCTATCAATGGACATCTACGTTGCTTCTACATCTTGGCTATTTTTAAAAATTATGCCATGAACATGGGGGTGGATATATCTTTTTATTTTTATTTTATTTTTATTTTATATTTTAGGTGAGACAACACTTGGTTGACCTCACAGATTGCAAGGACCTTGTCAGCTTACAATCCCTTTTTCTTAAAAATTTTTTACGCCTATAGCACCTAGTCTTCCTAAGTGGTCTCCAATCTAAGTACTAACTAGGCCTGATCCTGCTTAGTTTGAGATCAGATGGGATCGGGCTTGTTCAGGGTAGCATGGCCGTAGACTGTATATATCTTTTTAAATCAATGTTTCCATTTTCTTCAGATGCATACCCAGAAGTCTAATTGCTGTGTTGTATGGTAGATCTATTTTCAATTTTTTGAGGAATATCCATATTGTTTTCCATAGTGGCTGTACCAATTTGCAGTCCCACCAAAAGTACGCAAGGATTCCCTTTTTTCCCACATCTTCACCAACACGTGGTATTTGTTGACTTTATGATAATATCCATTCTGACTGGTACTAGGTAATATTTCATTGTGGTTCTAGTTTGCATTCCCTGTTGGTTAGTGATATTGAGCATCTTTTCATATTTCTGTTGGCCATCTGTATGTCTTTGGAGAAATGTCTCTTCATATCCTCTGCCCATTTTTTGATCAGATTGTTAACTTTTTCATTATTGAGCTGTATGAGTTCTTTATATATTTTTGTACATTAACCCCTTATTGGATATATCATTTGTGAATACATGCTTCAATTGAATAGGTTGTTTTTTTGTTTTGTTAATGGTTTCCTTCTCTGTGCAGAAGCTTTTTAGTTTGATGAAGTCCCATTTATTTATTATTGCTTTTGTTGCCCCTGCCCAAGGGGACATATCCAAAAAGATATTACTCAGATTGATATAAAATAGTTTACTATCTATGTTATCTTTTAGGAATTTTATGGTTCCAGGTCATACATTTAAGTCTTTAATACATTTTGAATTTATTTTTGTATATGGTGTAAGAGAGTGGTCCAGTTTCTTTTTTTCCCATATAAGTGTGTGTGTGTGTGTGTGTGTGTGTGTGTACACACCCATACATACATATATATATCTGTCTGTATATCTATATATATACATTTCTATATATACATCTGTCCAGTTTTCTCTTTGCCACTTGTTGTAGAGACTGTCTTTCTCTGTTGTATATTCTTGCCTTTTTTTCTCATAGATTAATTGACCATATAAGTGGAGGTTTATTTCTGGGCTCTCTATTCTGTTCCATTGGTCTATGTGTCTGTTTTTATGCCATTGTCATATTGTTTTAATTACTATAGCTTTGTAGTATAGTTTGAAATCAGAGAGTGTGATACTTCCTCTTTATTCTTTCTTCAGGTTGCTTTGTCTATTTGTAATCTTTTGTAATTTCATATGAATTTTAAGATTATTTGTTTTAATTCTGAGAAGAATGTCATTGGTATTTTGATACGGATTGCATTGACTTTGTAGATTGCTTTGGGTAGCATGGTCACTTTAACAATTTTAATCCTTCCAATCCATGAACCAGGTACTTTATATACTGGGTTATATACAGCAAGTGTGACTACAAGTGACACAAACTTCAAAGTACCAGTTGCTTAAACAAGATAGGAATTTCTTTCTTATTACATACAGGATGCCTGAGGCAAGCAGGACAGAGCCGGTGTGGCAGTTGCATGCAGTCAAAAGTCCAGTTTCCTCTATTTTCCTGCTCTGCCAACATTCAACACATAGTTTCCACTTAGTCTAAGATAGTTGCATTAGTGCCAGCCAATGTGCTTGCATCCCAGCCAGTGGGAAAAAGGAAGAGACAAATAAGAGGTGCACCCTACGCTCAAACACACTTCTCAGATGTTTCTGGACAGCTTCACTGACATCTATGGCCAGAACTCAGCCATGTGGCCATATCTAGATGCAAAGAAAATGGGGAGATGGACTTTCTATTCCAAACACCCATGTTCCCTATTAAAGTTCAGGGTCTCTGTGATGGAGGAAGAAAAGAATGGACAGTGGAGGGCACTTAAGCATCTTTGTTACACATATCTAATTCTAATAACTTCTAATAATTTCTAAAGTTTGAATCTTATTTATATATTTTTTGTTTAGTAGCCTGATTACACAATGTGAAGATCAAAATGGCACGTAGTGAAATCTCTCCCTCCCTCTTTACTCCCCAAAAGGCTAGCAATTCTCAAAGTGGGTCCCAGGACCAGCCCAGCATCAGAGAGTATTTTTAAAAATGCAGCAATCCAGGACCCTGCTCCTGTCTAGGAGTGAGGCCAGGAATTAGCCTTTCAGCCAGCCCTTGGGGTTTCTGAGTCAACTAAAGCCTGAGAGCAAATGTGTATGTCGAAGCCCACTTATTACTGCCACTGCTGCTTCACTGGACAGCGTGCAGGATCATAGACAACTTTCGTTCTTTAACGGCTTGATTAGGACATAATACATATACCCTTACATTTCACTCACTTAAGTGTATACCACTTAAATGTATTCAGAGTTGTACATCCATTACCATAAATAGTTCTTGGACACTTTGGCCATTCTTCCTTATTTTTAATTTAATTTTTGACTAGTCATATTCAAATGACTCAAACATTTTAAGAAGGCCTCCCTCCATACCTTCTCACCCCCACTCAGTAGCTCCCACACTCAAGTAACCACTGTCTTTGGGGCTTGTTTTTCCTTCCGAATCTCTGTTGGTAAGCAGCGAGTTGGACACGGACATGTGTTCTTTATTCACACACATGGGTGAGATCAGACCGTATTCTCACAATCTTGCACTTTGCACCTTTCCTTAACTTTTATGTTTAGTGACAGGGCTCACCTGACCAACCCTGGGGTCTCAGGGGCTCTGTTGGTGACAGGAACGTTCACAGCAGGAGCAGAACTAATGAGGCCTTGGACATTCCCGTCCCAGGGTATCTTCCCACAGGGTCAGTTCTGGGATGCCAGGTAGGTGGGGGATGGTGACATATCTTCTTCCATGCTTTTCCTTCACAATTCTGAGCCCAGGCTGAGGTCCTTGGGGCTCTGACATGCACTCCACTATGGCGCCAATCTGTTAGGTCTATCCCACTGTGGAACTGTGAGCTCACCAGGGCTCTGCTGAGGTCTGTGTGGGGTGTGTCCTCACAATGTTTGTTGAATGAATAAATAAGTCAGTCTTTCCCTGTATCACTAGCAGTAACTCTAGACTTTGGGCACTTAATGCACTTCCCAGAGCCTCAGTTTCCTCCTCGGTAGGATGGGGACTACAACCTTCACTTCACAGTGCCATGGTGGGACGCATTGAGAGATAGCCATAGGACTGGAGAAGAAATGTTTTCCTCTCCCTCCCTTCTCAGAAGAGAAAAGTAGCCATGAGCACAGATGTCACTCTGTCAAGTTTAGCATTCCTTACCTTCAAGTTCTAGGAGCCTAGTTAAGCCTTATGGCCCTGATTATGCTCTCATGATTCCTGGCTGGGTGCCAGGAGAGGGTGCAGTGCAAGGGGCCTGGAAAAGGGCCTGCAGTGCAGGGGACTTAGCTTGGAGAGGGCTTAGGACTTAGCCAGGGGTGTGTGGAGAATTTAGCTAAAGATTTTATTAGACGCAGGCAACCAAGACAAAAACACTCTTCATCAAAATTAAACACTTTTGTACATCAAGAGACACTATGAAGGGATTGCAAAGACCACCCACAGAGTGGGAGAAAATATTTGCATATCACAGATCTGACCAAAGTCTAGTGTCCACCATATATAAGAACCCCTGAACCTCAACAGCAAATAGGCAAGAAACTAGATTCAAAAATGGTCAAAAGACTTGAACAGACATTTCTCCCAAGAAGATATACCCAAGGCCAACAAAAATGAAAAAATGCTCAACATCATTAACCTTGGGGAAATGCAAATCAAAACCACTTCACACCCATTAGGATGGTTAGAATCACAAAAATGGAAAATAAGTGTTGGCAAGGATGTGAAGAAACTGAAACCCTCATATGCTGTAGGTGGGGATGTAAAATGCGGCAGCCACTGTGGAAGATAGTCTGGCTGTTTTTTGAATGGTTACCATAGAGTGAACTTATGACCAGCAACTTCACACAGGTATATACAAAATGTACACATGGATGTTCATAGCAGCCAAAAAGTGGAAGCAACTCAAATGCCCATCAATGGGTGATAGATAAGTAAATGGTGGTCTCTCCATACAATGGAATGATAGTCAGCCAAACAAGAAATGAAGCTCTGACACACGCTACAATGTGGATGAACTGGAAAACATCACGTGATTGAAAGAAGCCAGACACAAAGGCCACATAGTGTATGATTCTATTTCATGAATTGTCCTGAATAGGCAGATCCAGAGACAAAATATGGACTAGTGGTTGTCAGGGTCTGGGAAAAGGGATGGGCAGTGGAGAGTAACTGCTTGATAGGGTCTTATTTCCCCACCCCCTTTCCCAAATGTTATTAAAGGGAAAGCAATGATGATAAATCTCTAGAAGTGAATTGTCTGGGATTTTACCCTCAAAAATGTGGCTTTTGATTTCCAAACACATGCTAGAGTGTACCAGGCAGGTGAGAAGGTGAAATTCTAAACTGTTTATCATCCAACTTTCCCCAGACTGTGGTCTGTCTTTGCATCCACAGTAATTGCCTGAATAGCCACTATGGCTCCTCCATTCACTGTAGCTCTCTGAGATCTTCTATATGCAGCGATTGCAGAACTGGGGCAGCTCCATTAAGAGCTGCATCTCCTGTGTCAAAAGCAAGAACGCACTTGTCTAAAGCAATAGGTAAGCCCTCTAGTGCTTAATTTGCATTAGCAACTGTGTCCTGTGTTCGGCCTCCTGGACCACAATGAGAACTGTGCTGATGCTGAAGGGGATCCAGAGTGAAATCAGCTTCAAAATCAGAATTATTTACATCCACATTGACCAGGGCCAGGCATTTGTTGTTGTATTGTCAGCACTTTTTGTATTGTCAGGTACCAAGTCCTTGTATTTTTCAGAATTATCACCATATTCTAGTCCAACAGCTAAAGCTTCTTTAATCTAGATAGGACAGCTAACATCCCTGAGATACTTTTCAAAGAACTTAGCCTGTCACTTCTCTGGATGTTTTCTAAATTACCTCTGTCTTCAATCTGGTAGTGTCTGGTTTTATGATTTTCAAGCCAAACAATAAAGTTTCATCTTTGAATTTGAAGCAGCAGGTCAAAGTAGTCCAGGGCCACCAGCTCTATGGGGACGTGGTCTCGCTTATCCTTTGGTCCCTGGGATTCACTGGGAGAGCCAGGTCTTCTTTTAAAGTGAAGAGAATGTGCTAGACTTAGTGGAGATGGTTGAAAGAGTCTGTTACTGTGCTGACAACCACTGGATTGTGTGCTTTAAAAGTGGGTGATAATGGCCCCACTGCCTCAGGATCTGATTAGTGCTATTCATTCACACAGTGTTGGGGACCACTGCCTCTATCACCAGTGCTGAGCATGGCTGAAGACAGGCCTGATGACCAGCAGGGTGTGGGTTTGACTGGTGGGGACCAGGCATGAACTAAGCAGTCAATCCAGCTGCCCCCACCCAGGCTGTGGCATAAGCCAACAGTGGGTCTTGGCAGGGAAAATGTGACCCAGCACAAGCGTGATCTTGGGGAGGCCAGGGGGCTCAGGATCATGAGGACTTCATGATCCTTCTGGGACTTCAGTGACTCATCCTCCTTCACTCTGGCCTGGGTTGCTCGCTCCAACCAGGCGGACATCCACTCTGTCACCCTCATGATGACCTTGGGGGTCAGCAGCGCCATGATGGGAAACTGGGGCCCGAGGGTCTAGTTTGAGGCAGTGCCCCCAACCTAGGCATGGTCTGGGATGGCCCAGAGGCTGGACTTGAGTCTAGGTCTCCCTTCCCATGGTCACTGTCTTGGGGCTAAGACTCTTTCTTCATGGGGGTCCCGGAAGGATGAGATGGGTTCATTACCCAGCCCATTCAGCTCAACTAGCTCAGGTCGTGCTGAGAGGATGGAGGTGCTAGAACCAGAGGGGTGGGGTCCCTTAGCTGGGACCTGACTATTTGTCAGGGGAGAGACAGATGCAGTGCTGATGGTGATTTTAGGGTAATAAGTGGCAGATAGCTAGGAAATGAAGTGACTGGGGGCCTGGACAAGCCGCTGCACCACGAGCCTCACCTTCTCCCTTGGTAAGCAGAGATGATGTTGAAAACACAGAACGCCTTGTGGCCAGGCACTGTCTAGCTTGTTGAGTCTTCCCACAGGTCTGAGAGTAGGCACATATTTGGTTCCTGATTTACAGAGCAAATGGCTGAGCCCAATTATGGGCATTAGCTGGCCTGTCTGCTCCATGGGAGGGGGTCATCCACACTGTGTCCTCCATAAGCATGAGAGCAGCCTCCTTGTATGTGCATAGTCACATGTGTAGAGGCCAGGAGGTTTCATCTGGGCAGCTGAAGGTGCTGCTGCACTCTGTCTCAGACCCAAGACTCACAGCTGGAGCCTAAGCAGGGAGGGTTGAGAGGCCCCGAATCAGACGGGAGAGGCTGAGCTCACACCTAATAGAAGACATGGAAATTAGAGCTTGGCTGGGATACCGTTTTTCTCCAATGCAAAGTCAATTAACATGCTCTGTAAGAGAGAGGCTGCGTGGCTGGTGGGGGTAAATTGGTACAGCCTCTCCTGAGGACAATTTGGTAAAATCTATCACAATTACAAATGCATAAACCGCTGCGCCAGCAACTGGTTCAGGGTTGGCACACGCATGCAACACACAGTACAGCTGTGGGACAGCCTATGGTTACCATTGAGAGGTGCAAAGAGAAAATGAAATTCACCAAACAGATGTAATCACTGCTGATATGTGGTATATTTTCTTGCAGTACTTTTCTCTGAGATCATTCTTCTATTTGCTGTTTTAACAATTGTTTATTGAGCTTCTGCTATATGCCATGCTTTCTTTTCCTCAGAATCCAGTGCTGAGTGTATCAGTCCAAGCAGTGGTAATGGATGATCTCAAAGCCCAGGTTTAGGATAAGGGTGGGGGAATGAGGAAGTGGGCTTTGTGGGTAGGGCGGGGGTGTACCTAGGCCCTCTTGGTAGAACCTGATTGTTACCAATTTTGGCCTTTTTAGTATCTCTGAGATAAACAACTCTAGGCCTATATCTTTGCTTTCCTCAGGGTAGATTCCAAAAGGGAGTCCAAGAATAAGAGTGAGAGTTTGCCAAGCAGCTCTTCTGAAAGGCTATTGGACTGACTAGCCCTCAGCCTGCTTCCTGGCCCCTCTGCCAGCACCAGGCCTTATTGTTAAAACAAGGATCACTACTTTCCAGGTGAAGATGCCTTCTGATAGTTCCTGCTGAGACCAAACTGGGTTCTATGCATTCTGTTACCTTTTGTCTGAGCATGTCCTCTGTTCTCTTTCCTTTTCGGGATTTGGGCTTTTCCATCCACATTGAACCCGTATTGCCTCACACGAGCTTTTTGTATATTAATGATGAGCCCCCTCACCTTCCATATCTACTACAAATCTTTTACCTCACGTGAATGCCTGCCTTTCAATCTTGTTTCAGAATATTTTTGATTTTATCAATTTTACTTTTCCTCTGTAAGACCCTTCCCCTCTCCTAGCTCTCCATTATTCTTTTTTTTTGGGGGGGGGTCTTTATTGAAATCTAATAGACAATTAGTTGCTTGTATTTACATTGTATAGTTCAATGAGTTTTTTTTCACTTTTAGTTGGCATACAATATATACCAGTTTCAGTTGTACAGCATAGAGATCCACATAACTTGCAAAGTGATCACCCCACTAAATCTAGTACCTCTCTTCCCCTTTACATATTTATTACATTATTAACCATTTCCTCATGCTGTACTCTACATCTCCGTGTCTATTCTGCAACTATCCATTTGTACCTCTTAATCCCTTTGCCTTTTTCTTCGTCCCACAAACCCTCTCCCATCTAGTATCCCTCTAAATATTCTCTGTATCTATGAGTTTATTTCCATTTTTGTAGTTGTTGATTTTGTTCTTTAGATTCCATATGTATGTGAAATTGTGTGGTATTTGTCTTTCTCTATCTGACTTATTTCATTCAGCGCAATACCCTATAGGTCCATTAAGGCAATATCTTTTTCCAGCCCCCTCCTTTTAGTCTTTTTATCTGAAGTGAGTCTCTTGTAGGCAGCATTTGTAAGGGTCTTGTTTTCTTATCCATTCAGCTACTCTATCTTTTAGTTGGAGCACTTAATTCTTTTCCATTTGAGGTACTTGTTGATAGGAATGTAATTATTACCATTCTTTATTCTGTTTTTCATACATGGTTTTTGTTTTGTTTTGTTTTGTGTTTTTAGAAAAAGAAGTCCCTCCAACATTTTCTGTAATACTGGCTTGGTGGCGATAGATCCCTTTAGCTTATTTTTGTCTGAGAAGCTCTCTATCTGTCCTTCAACTCTAAATGATAGCTTTGCTGGATAAAGGAGACTTGGTTGTAGATCCTGGGTTTTCATGACATCAAATATTTTGTGCCAAGTCCTTCTGTCTTGCACAGTTTCTTTTGAGAAATCAGCTGCCAGTCTTATTGGTGCTCCCTTGTAGGTAACTAACTGCTTTTCTCTTGCTACTGTTAAGATTCTCTCTTTGTAATTAACCTTTGCATTTTAATTATGATGTGTCTTGATGTGGGCTCCTTTGAGGTCCTTTTTCTTGGTAGTCTCTGAGCTTCCTGGAATTGTGTGTCTATTTCCTTCACCAGGTGAGGGAAGTTTTTCATCATTATTTCTTCAAATATATATTCAACTTCTTGTTCTCCCTCTTCAGATACCTCTATGACACAGATATTTTTACCTTTAATAGTGTCCCATAGGATCCTTAAATTATTATTATAGTCTTGGCTTCTTTTTTCTTGTCATTCCGATTGAGTGTTCTTGACTTCCTCATCCTCCATATCAGGTGTTCGATCCTATTCTTTATCCACTCTGTTGTTCTCTCTCACATACTCTTCATCTTAGATAATGTGTTCTTCATTTCCGACTGGTTCTCTTTTACAATTTCCGTTTCCAATTTTATGTTTTTTACCTCTTTGTTAAAGTTCTCACTGAATTCATTTACACTTCCCATAAGTTCATTGAGCATCTTTATAACTAGTGTTTTGAACTCTGCATCTGTTAGATTGCTTGACTCCATTATTTCTGGATCTCTGTTCTGTTCTCTCATATGGTTTCTGCTCCTTTGTCTTCCTATTTTGGCTGCCTTTCCATGTCTGTTTCTATGTAGTAAGCAAAGCTCCTATGTCTCCTGGTCTTATTAGTGTGGGTTTGTATAGGTGTCCAGTGGACCAGTCCTGAGAGGGGTTCAGCTGTAGGCCAAATTTAGCCCTAGCCTGTGCCATTCTGGGGCCACCTGTTAAGATTCAGCAAGCAATCCACAGATATTTTGCTTATAGTTGCCTCAAAAGGCCACACCAGAAACTGAGGCCAGCTGCCTCCAGTGTGAGTCTAGGCGCTGCTCAGCAAGGAGCACCTGACTCGCTGAGGGCACAACTGGAGGTGGCTTGGGTGGGACCATGAGTTGGGGGACGCAGTTTCCGGGAATTTTCTGGGCAGAGCGACCTCTGTTACCTAGTTTGATGACTTCACAGCTATGGCGGCACTGCGTTCATGCACTGGGAGAGGAGAGGGCTCCACAGAGGAACAATGGATACTGCTGGCACTTCTGTACAAAGTGAGTCTTGCCTTGGCCTTTACTCCGATGACTCAGTGTCCCACTGTAAGTCCCTGGCGCCCCCTGAGCACAGTTCAACCAGCACTGATGTTCAGAGTGAGCAAGTCCGTCACCACAAAAGTCCACTTGTTGATGCAGCCCCATTAGGAGGTGTCTGCTGCTGCCACTGTTGGAGCCTCCATTCCACTTAGCCACTTGGGACCAGGCAACCTCACATCCTCAACCCATCCCACCCTACTGTTGCAGGGTGGTTTCTTGGATTTCTCCCTAATTGTATGGCTTACTTATCTAGATCTCAGGTGATTTTTTCTTGCTGTTTGCTCCTTGTTTTTGTCACAACTTTGATTTGGTCGCCAGAGGGATGAACAGAGCCTCTATCATCTATGCCATTTTTTTTCCGCCCCGGCACCCCATTGTTCTTGTTCAGAAACTGACACACACTCATCTAATGAATGTTTGAAGCAAGTTCCCTCTGGGTGGGACAAAGCCTCCTTAGGACCTGGAGCCCTAGTTCTGTGGCCTGTTCACTGCGAGCCCTTGTAATGCAAGACAGGACAAATTTCCCCAAGTGACAGGCACCAAGAGAAGAAGAGGGTCCTTTGGTGGAGAGGGAAGAAAGAATTCAACACGCATGTCAAAGTTAGAGTCAAAAGGAAAGTCTATAGAAAAGGGGTAATACTCCACAGACAGTGTGGTCAAAGGGTGAGAGGGACAGTGCAAGAGACAGACAGAGAAAAGGCACTGAGAGGAATAGTGAGAGACAGAGTAAAGGCACTGAGAGGGACTCTGAGTATTCAGGGAATTCAGTTTATATGTCGTTCTTTAATTCTCATTTCCTTTGATATGTACATATTGTGAGAAAGGGGAAGAGTATGTAATATCAAAAGGTAAGAATATGAAGAATGAAAGGCCTGTTGGCTGTTCCCAGTCTTTAATCCTTAGGTTCCCCATGGTTTTAGCCACAGGGAATAACACTTGGTTCCTGTCTTCACAGGTGTGGAGAATGGGCTGTTAGCAATCCCAGTAGAACTCTTCCTTTGTTCTGAAGGTGTCCTCCTGGCCTGGCTACAGGGCTAATCAGCATATTGCAGTCTCTGAATGTGGCTTGATTAACATTTTAATTCTCTTTCCTCCTCCCCACATGGCTTGGGTAGCTCCCTTTTCTACTCCAGGGCTTGGTTTCTCTATCCATTAAAATACCTGTTTTGTTCTTGTCTGCAGTTGTGCTGGCCTCCACCCATCAGCTTCAGGCCCAAGGCAACCCTGCTCCATTCCACTCCCACCCCAGCTCCACTTCCTCAGAAATACAGACCAGAGAGCCACGTCATTCCCATGCAGCACATGCTGCCCCACTTTCCTTACCTTGTGACACTAAGGCTCAGCTCTGGTCTGGCCATTCCTGTGGACAATGCCCCTGGACTGAGGCTGCCTGAAGTACCCTGCTGGTGCTCTGTGGGGGCCAGCCCTATTTCAGGTTTTTATTTAAAGCAGAGGATGCTTCTGGTCATTGGTGCCCAATTATCTTGCAAAACGGAATCCCATCTCCATGACTGATAAGGATTTGTTCATTGAATGGTCACTACTGTGGTTTATTGATCAGTGACTTCATTCCTGGATGTGCAGTTCACATAAAAACTTCTAGAAAAACAGACATCATAGCCTGACAGTCCGTGAGGGTATCATCTGTTCCCCTGGCAGGTATATGTAGAGTGCTGAGCCTGGGAAGGTGATTAGCGTTTAAGGAGCACCTTCTGTGTACCAGGTTGTCTGTGTACCCAACCTGCCTCTTCAAGGCCAAGGTCAGGGTGTAGGTGGATTGATATCCCCTTGGTTTGGAGAAGCCTTCCTCTCACACCCAGTCCTGCTACAGGAGGCATGTGCCCCAGGCCTGGCCCATTGGAGCATTCCAACCTTGTCCAGAAGGATAGTTTAAGGATGGGTACATGACCTGTCAACCAACGAGATTTGTCCCAGAGCTTTTCCTAGGGCCACCAATGGACAAGTAAGGAATGGAGCTTCCAGAGGCTGTGGGTGACATATCTAGGAAAGGTCAAATTGCATATGAAGCTGTCATAGAAGGAAACAGAGTTTAAAGAGGGAAGAAGGAGAGTTCTAGACAAATGACTGAAGCACCTGGATCCACCTGCACCTGAAACTATAGATGTTAATCAGTTTTTCCATTAAATGAATCAATAAATTCACTTTTGGTTTAAGCTAGTTTTAGCTAGAGTTTTGTCACTTGCAAGAAAAGTGCCCTGAGTAATATGCACTTAGAAGGGGGACACAAATAGAATCAGAAGTGTTCTTAGTTCTGAGCCCAGAGTCTGCGAGCAGAAAAGAGAAGCCACAGCTTGTCAGGTCCCAGCAGGTGACTAGTCCAGAAGACAGGTAAGGGGCAGAGAGGGCAGAAGCAGCAACACCTGAAAGGGACATAGCAATGATCAACATGTGCTGTGTATGCAGAGAGAATGAATACCAAAGCAATGGAGGCAAGATCTCGCAATTTTTTGTTTCAAATTTTTCAAAATAAAAGTTGAGAAAAACAAAAACAAGCTCATGCCAACCCTGTGGGATTTTGAAGGAGGTGCTGTATTGGGCACGTTGGGGCAAGAGTTGCTGCCCTGCCCACCCTGGTGCCTGTGGAGCACCTGTGGAGTACCTGTGGGGTGGCTGGGTTTTTGCCTTAGTTTGCATCTACCCCCCATGGACCCACCATGTGCCTGTAACTTTACGGAGGTGATTGGGGTCCCAGAGCCTGGCTTCTCCATCTGTAAAATGTGGTCACAATTTCTACTTTATGGGGTGATCTCAGTACCTTAAATCAGGACTATGTGTTGGGCTTGGACCAACCCAACCCAGGGAGTGACAGTTAGTACTTGCAGGGTGTTGGGGGACACGCCCTGTGATGTCATAGAAGGCTATCTGTAGTGTGTCAGATAGCTTCACCATGTCCACATGGTATGTGGTGTCCCCAGTCTGCTAGCCTTGTATGGAGGGATCTTTGTGCTGCCATGAGTGGGGAAGCACAAAGTCAGAATGAACTGAAAAAGCTGAAACCTGGGCCTGGCCACACCTTAGCATCTGACACTCACATTGTGGGCCTGCAGGCCAAGCCTCTGTCCTCCACCCAGAGGGATGCCTGAGGCTGGCATCAAAGAGCATGTTGGCTCTTTGAACAGGCTGCCATCTAACATATGGAGGGCCTTACTCCCAGGCATTGGAGGAAGTAATATGTGGAGATAATGCAACCCCTACACACATAACTAAAGGAATCCTAATGAGCCCTACTGCAATATGGAAAAAAATAAAGTCATTTATAATAAATTGTTCTGTCCTTGAGCATCAACATGTAAATGCTCAGGTCAATTCCGGGAGACTGGGTACTTGTGTCCAAGATGAGGAAGGAGTAAAGATAGAGAATATATAAAATGAACCATTCTAACCAAGATGCTAAAATTATCAATGCTATGAAGGTTGAGTCATGAGGAAAGACTCCATTCTTATTCTAACTAATCAGAGAACTTAAATTTTGTTGAACTTTCCATTCCTGCATCAATACCTGAATATGCTTCTGTACCTATAGTAACTATTAAATTATCCCCTGAAGGATTCACAGATCCAGGCAACCTAATTACTCTTTAAAGGACTCACATATACATCCACTTGACATCCATTATCCAGACCACTGGGACTGATCAGACCTCCTGGTACCCATCTTCTGGACCACTTGGCATTCATCATCCTGTCTGTGTGACATCTGACTGGTAATCATTTTGGGGTTGCTTAGGGTTAAGAATAGAAGGCAGGACTGATAATTCTCAAGAATATATTTTTTACTTCTTTTCTTCTTCTTAGGAACATTTCTGCATTTTTTGCCTAGCTGTTCCTAGTTTGCCATTTCTAAGACCTTTGAATAAATCTTTATCGTTTATTTCTAGCAAAGCCCCCATACTCTTTTTGATTTCATTCAACAAAGGGTGTGTGTGTTCTTGACTGTTGTCCATGTGAATGAACAGTGGACTGCTGCCACTGGGGGAGTCTGTTTCTGTGGCTGCTCCTCCTATCACTCTCAGACTCCCTCATTTTTGTCCCTCTGCTGGCGGAACATGGTATCATGAGAGTTTTCATAGTTTTAATTCCCAAAGACATGGGTCAGAAGTTAAGTAGAGCTATCTCTTGTCCAAAGTGCAGAAAAATGCACAAAAGCAAAGCATCTACTACTAAGATTTTGGTGTGATTTTTTTCTCCTGTGCACTGTCACTTTCCATTATCTCTAATCACTTCCTGTGTCATAATAAATACAAATAGCATTTGAAGGGTTTCATCATATTTGATTATGTAAGAATAACATAGTTTACTGAACCATTTTCTAATTGCTGAACATTTATATTATCCATGGTGCTTATTGTAAACAATTCTTCAGTGAACATCTTTGTGCACCACTGTCTGCATAGCTGGTGACTTCATTTGTGTAAATTATCCAAAAAGGGATTACTGATGTAAAAGGTGTGAACCTTTTTAAGACTCTTGGTCTGCGAATTGCTTTCCAAGGAGCCTGTGCTAATCTGCCCAGTGAATTTGTTTGAAGGCAGCAGGACAAGACAGGAGTGATGGCCCTGTGGCTAGTGAATGCTGGCATGAGCTGTCAGGGCCAAGAGGAGAACATAGCCAGAATTCAGGGCCTCACTGAATGGTGGCCACCCTGGAGGACAGTGGATAGACATGTTGGGCCTGACATCAAACTAGAATTAAGGGGGAGGGTCCTGACCCCATGGCCCGTCCATTAAGATGGAGTCCCAAAGAAGAAGGAGTTCACAGTCAGAGAAGCTAGAGCTGAGGCTTAGATTGGGTGGAGCATTTATTCAGCAAAGAAAACCCACGCTGATACCTTCAGTAGAGGGGTTCCCACCAGGAGTAGGTGCCCAGAAGCTGGCATGCTGAGTCAGCGCAATGAGTGCTCTGCAGTTCCCAGACAATAGCTTGCACTTGGGCTGGGGCAAAAGAAAGCCTGAAGCTCAGTGGGGTGGCTATCTCAGGTGGTGCTCAGGCCCTAGTAGGTGGGAGGTGGCTGCTATGTGCTCACTATTCCCTCAGAGGGGTGCAGTGTGACCAGGTCTGGAGCCAAAGCCTTCTGTCCCCTCTGCCCAGTAGATATTGATGGTAACCAAAACCAGGAAAAGATGCTTTCTTCCCATTCAATCTCCTTCCAGCACCTCTATCACCAATGCCAGCTGCATAGACAGAGATGTTGATAGAATGGGTTCCAAGGGCCATGTATCAGCTTGGCCAAGGACCAGTGCCTAGAGTTAACAAAGGCCAAAGGGCAGAGACTGGCCATAGGGTCCTGAAAAAGGTTGGATATTAGTGGCTGCAGGTTGAGAGACAGTTCAGGGTGGGCTGTGGGCGAGCGGCTGGTTTACCTCCAAGTCCTACTGTCTATGGGTGTCGAGTTTGGGCAGGTCTGGTCACCTCTCTGCCACTTTCCATCTGAAATTGGGGCCAGGGCACATCTAGGACACCATGGGGCGAGTAAGAGAATTCCTGTGAAGATGTAGCTTGGTGTTGGGCACATACCACGTACCCAGTAGCGCTGGGATCATCATCATTATCTTTATTTCAGCAGCTTGACTTACTTGTGGCTTTACAACCCACTGGGCTCAGTGACCTGCCCTCATTTTGGATGGCTACCAGTTTCTCAAGATCCATGAGCTAAATTCCTGGGGCTTTAAAGAGAGATGAAAATGTGGAAAATGGTTTGTGTTTTCTCTTGCTCATCCCCGTATTTCATGATCCATTCAGTCCTCTTAGGCTACTTGACCCTTCTGTTTGCAGACCAACTTGAATCTGGCTCTAGGATGCTGAAAGGGGGCTTACCCAGCAGGTCTTAGGTGGTGGACACAGGCACCTTCTCCTGCGAGCACCTTCTCATGCCTGATCTACCTTTACTGAGTCCAGAAGAGACTGAGAAGCCAAAGCAGGTCGTGAACATCAGGGCTAATGCACTGCTCCAGCTCCTGAATTGGCCAAAACTCCCTTGAGGTTGTAGGCTGATGTGAAAGTGTGCAGATGCCCTTGGTGCCTACCCAGCAGTTCCCCACCAAGACCAGTCTGCAGCCACCCTTGCTCAGGCTGCTGAGTAAGTGGGAATGACCATTGAGTGTTAGTGATTCTTTCTTGGACTCTCAAAGAGAAAATGGAAATAAATCATTTCTAAGAGTTGTGTCCATTAAAAAAATTCTTGAGTCTTGGAGCTGAGTGGCATAGTTTGGGAGTGGTCCCTCAGGGAATGCTGGGGGCTAATGGCCTCTCCTCCGTCTGGCCTGGTTGCTTCAGCAGGATGGTGGTGGGGAGCAGATTTCAAACACCTATGCATCTCAAGACATCTGTTCTCTGTACCAAACAAAACAGGATATCAATAACTTACTTAATACGAGCCTGCTGAGTCTCCTGCAAGGACAGCTACCACCAACAGACACATGCCTGCTGCAGGGAGCGCCCTAAGAGTCACAGTTGGGTAGCAACATATGGATAACTGAAAATTTTTATTCAGTTTTTCTGTTTTATAGATTTTCTATAATGAGGACCTGCTTTTTAGAAATTAATATGACAAGTTTCTTTTGGGGGAGATGAAAATGTCCTGGAATTAGAGAGTGGTGATGATCATACAATTCTGTGAAGATTTTAAAAACCACTGAATTATACACTTTAAAAGAGTGAATTTTATGGTTTGTGAGTTATGCCTTAATAAAGCTGTTATTTTAAAAATCAACATGTTTTCTAATTTGGGAGTAAAGGAAATGTTACATCAGCTTATTAATTATAAAGAAGAATAAAATACAGATAGTGTTATAGAATACTGTGGCTTCCACTGGGTGGGGAGCCCCATTGGGTGGGTCAGAGCAAAGGGACCCAGCATTTGCCCTCCCAGCTGCACATACCTCACTGTGAGCTTCAGAGGCTCACATAACCCCCACCCCACGTGCCTGCCCCTGCCCTCTTCCTTCAGGTCCCTGAGAGGCCAACCCTGCCTCCATCCCTGTCCTCCCAGGACACTCCCACCACCTCCCACTCTGTTCTTCCAGGTTTGCCCTCCCATTCCATGGGAGCTGGGCTCCCAGAGGACCTGGGCTCCCTGCTGTCTTGCTGCCACTGGAATGGGCTCTGCATTGTGGTCCTGTGAGCCAGTGGTCCCCTGTGGTAAGGAGTCACCTCCCTGTGCTGTGGTTTGTGCGAGGGCTTAAGTGGCCCAGCCGTGCTGGGTCTGACCACTTAGACTGCCCTGGGTTGGCTGAATCCACTCAGAGACAGAAACTGGTGACTTGGCTTCCTCGGGCAAGGCCAGACCCTCCATTTTCCTGCTGGTGAGCTTGCTGAAGCCTGATGAGCAGAAGCAGAATGTGGGCCCTTACCCCTTACTCCCTGCCTCCATGACGGAGCTTTTATTGAACACTGACAGCGCCCCAATACTGTTGGTCATGACCTTTATTTCCATCTTATAGATGAGCAAATGATGACATGGTTCTGTCACCTGCTGGGTTCTGACCCCAGAAGCGCATCTGCATGAACGTGCCTGAAGGTGCCTGTCGGCTTCACTAGGCTGGGGCACCAGGGCAGGCTGGACTTGGGTGATTTGGGGCTCCCTTGGCACTGGAGTCTTAGGTAGCTGAGATGACAGCTGTGGTGAATGGGTGGGGGCATTGTGGCTGGCTCTGTGGCCTTGAGCAAGCTACTTAAAGTCTAAAAGTCTCCAGGCTGGGCCTCAAGATACTCATCTGTGACATGGAGATAATCAACCCACTTGGCCTGACAGCTGTTGAGATGGCTGTTCAGGCAACAAAGAGAGGTACTGTCATCACCAGCCTGAAGCACACAGTTTTCGGAGTGTCTTCTACAGGCCTGACTCATGCCAGCCTTCAGACAACCAGTAAAACAGATAGGCTTCTCCCTGTCAGAGCCAGGGAGATGGACGCTCAGAGACGTCAAATAACGGCTAAGGACACACAACGATCCTGGCAAAGTTCTGGTCCCAAGGTCTGTTCATGGATGCTCAGGCTTCCCCTTCCCAGATCTCAGGACCTGCGCCAGGACCTAGCCTAAGTTTCCTTTCGAAGGAAACTGTGACTTTATTAGCTGCTTAGCTGTAGACTCCAATGGTCATGGGTCAGCAGAGGAGGTAAAGCTTCCTATCACAGAAGACATGTAAGCAGTGTGCCTGAAACTACCCTTAGGGCCTCAGAGTGCACATAGCACTCAGGGCAGGTTCTCCCTGCTCCCCCAGTACCCGGGCTGCCCCTGTGATGTATAGGGATACCGTTGCCATACTATGCACATCTGTGAGCTGAGGGGGAGCAGTAGCCCACAGGCAATAATGTGAATGGCCAGTTGTCGCTTCCATCACCAGGTAGGCACGGTATCTGCATGCCACTAGTGTGCCCCTTCGGGAGTAGGGAGGAGGCCAGACTGGTGTGCATCTGTCTGGAATGTGTATAGCTCTATATCTTCTCAGTTTTCCCTTGGACAGATCTGGGCGTGCCTATCATAGGCTTAAGACTCAGGGTGACCTGGAGAACTAAGTCTTGGAGAAACCTGCAGCCTTACAAGAAGCACAATTAGGATGGTCAGGATGGTTCTTCAGGGGAATACTGAGGCTTGGTGAAAGTGAGACTTGCCCAAGGTCATGCAGATGGCAGCGCAAGGTTTACATTTCTATTCTCCACAGGGAAGACAGAAAGATCTCCTCTTACCCTACCTCTGCCTGGAAGGCCCCTGCTCTGGGGAGTCCTGCTCAGATCCCCACCTCAAAGGGTCTCCTCAGCTCGCAGAGCTGGTTTCTGCTATTGTCTTTTCCTTGTCTGGACTCTGGGCAGGACGTCTGTTTCACAAGTAGACATGAGGACTGGAGTTTGTATTTAGCAGGCATGTGTCAAATGTCCAGTGCCATTACACTTTGGAACCATCACTCTCTGGAAGGAGAAGTCCAAGTCTGTAGTGTCTGCCCATTTCCATAGTGTAAATTCTCCCAGCATCACCAAGCACCAGTGAACAGAGTTGGGAAGAGATGTTGGCTCCCAATTGTCTCTGCTGGCTCCAGTACTCACTGCCAGTACCTGTAGGGCCTCAGGAAAGTTCTGTTGCTCTGGTAAGTCAGCTTGGCACCCCATTCCCCTCCAACTGTGATGGTCTGATGTTGCTTGAGTTACTCTATGCCAGAGGCTCCAGATCCAGCAGCCCATAGGCATACCACATGTCTGAAAGTATGTTTGATAGCGTGCCAGGCTAGGGGCCAGTGACAATGTGAGAACAGCCTGACATCTCCCTTGGGCCAGCTGTCTCCTCTTGCCTCTGTTTCCTCTTCTGAAGTGGGCCAATGACTACACATCACAGGCTTACAGAGGACAGGGTGAGAGGTGTGAGTTCAGGGCCTTGCATAAAGTAGGACTTGGAAACTAGGAATGTAGTCTTTGGCATAAGATACCTCTCTGCAACAAGGTTCAAGATGCCCAAGAGAAGAGTCCATCTGTGAGAAGTGGGGAGGTAGCATTTAACAGAGGCGGGTGAGGAAGAATAAATACTGTGGGCCAAGGGGGTCTCTGGAAGCTTCTCCACATCCCTATCCATTGACATCCAAGTTCAGCCTGTCTTAGGAGCTCTGGGATTTAAGGCGGATAAGTTCTGCCTTTGGGTCCCGGTTTGCTCAACTGCAAAATGAGAATGATTACAGTACTGGCCCTCCTTATGGATCCTGGTGAAGAGAGAGAAGGGCATTCCATCCCTCAATCAAGTTTTGCCCTGTTGGGATGGGAGTGGGGCTCAGACTTCTTCCTGAGGTCTGCCTGAAGGGGAATAGGGGAATCACCGGCCCTGGGTCTTCGTTTTCTAGCTTGCTTATCCTGCCCTGGCACAGGGCTCCGAGGTCTGGCACATCTGCTGAACCAGGTGAGGTGGTGAGTCTGATTCTTCCCCGAGACACATGGGGCCCTCCGTGGCCAGAAGTCACGCAGGGCAGTCCAAAAAAGCTTCGGGGGCCAGGAGTGCCTCCTGGAGCGGTAGCATGAGGAACGCTGCAGATCTGCGTAGCTGAGGAGCAAGGACAGGAACCTATGCGGGGACTGGGAGCCGGCTAGCAGGTGGCCGCGAGCGCCGGAGGCCAGGTGGGCGTGCCAGGCCCCGCCTCACCGCGCGGGCCAGGGGCGGGCAACGGACGCCCCGCCCTCCTAACACGCCGGGCCTGAGCGGGTGCGGAGCACAGCAGCGCGGAGACTGAGCAGTCGGCGGCTCCAGGGAACAGCGCCGCGAACCGACCCGACGCGGAGCGCGGCCTCGCGCGTCTCGCCCGCTGGCCGCGGGGCCGTAAGCATGGACGGCGCCCGCTCGCCCTGTGAGTGCTGACCCCCCGCCCGCCGCCTTTGTGCGCACGCCGCCGCAGCCCCCTCCCTGCGCGCCTCTCCTGCGCCCCGGGCCGCGTCCTTTGTGGAGCCGCAGCTTGGCTGCTGCCTCCCTCTTCCTCAACCTCCTCGTCCTCTCTGCGGCCTCACTCGGGGCCCTCAGGAACAGCCCAGCAGGCTCTTGCCGCAGGGCTGAGCAGGGTACGGTCCCCTCCCCCCAACCTAGGTCTCTGGTCACGTCTGCAGCCCCCTCCCCTGGGAGAGCCGAGCTGGCCCCTGCGCGGCTGGGGAGGGCAGGGCGCGGGCCTCGCGGCGGCGCTGTCTCATCCCACTGCCTGGGCAGGTGCGGCGGGGCAGGCGCTCACGCGGCGGGTGTGCCCTTGCCCGCAGAGATGGACGGCGTTGGCTGCCGCCTAGACGCCCCCGGCGCGCCAATGGAGGCCGGGCGCGGCGGGGGACCCACGGGCATGGCGGAGCCGCCGGCGGTGCCGCGGGCAAGGGCGGCGAGGCCCGGGCCGCAGCGCTTCCTGCGGCGCAGCGTGGTGGAGTCGGACCAGGAGGAGCCGCCGGGCCTGGAGGCGGCCGAGGCGCCAGGCGCTCAGCCTCCGCAGCCGCTGCAGCGTCGGGTGCTATTGCTCTGCAAGACGCGCCGCCTCATTGCCGAGCGCGCCCGCGGTCGCCCCACCGTCCCTGCTCCCGCTGCTCTCGCCACACCGCTCAGCGCCCCCAGCGACCCTGGCCCAGAGCCCACGGTTGTGCAGGAGCCCGGCCTAGACCCCGCACCCGCACCCGCCCCGACGGCGGCCGGGGAGAGGAGGCAGCGGCGGCGGCGGCGCGGCAGCAGCAGCAAGGAAAGAGGACGCCGGGGTGCCGGAGACAAGGCCTGAGCCCGGGCGCGCACGCCGGGACGAGCCCGAGGAGGAGGAGGACGATGAAGATGACCTCAAGGCCGTGGCCACCTCCCTGGATGGTCGCTTCCTCAAGTTCGACATTGAGCTGGGCCGCGGCTCCTTCAAGACGGTGTACAAAGGGCTGGACACGGAAACCTGGGTGGAGGTGGCCTGGTGCGAGCTGCAGGTGAGGGACGCGCTGGCTGCAAATGGGCGGTGGGCGAGAGAGTCCTGGCGCGCGCGCGTTGGTCTGGTGTGTGTCCTTGTTCCTGTGCGGCTCCTGCCTAGCTTTAGGCAGCCCTGGGGCCGCCAAGTGCCATCCTCTGTGTGGGTGGCCTGCTTGCGGCAGCGGGGTGGGGCTCTGCGTGGTACAGATTGAGTGGTGGAAGTGCGACTTCCTGGTGTGTGGCATCTAAGTGTGTGGCACAGTGTGGCCCAGGCTGGAAAGTGGGCGCTTGGAGCAGGTGTCTATCAGTGCCGCTCCCTCGACTCCTAATTCTGGGGTTGTACTGACCCAGGCTCTCTGGATCGTGATGTCTTTGCAGAAGCAGTGTGGGCGCTGCAGGGCCCTATGTCCAGGCAATTACTTGGTGCCTTGGTAACTCTGAGCTGCTTTTAAATGAGCGAGCACCTTCCCATGTCTTGTGAAGTGTATGTGCCCCAGCTCAGGGTTCCTGAGGAGCATCCTCTGAATGTTTAAGGTGGGGCCTGTTGGGCCCTTGGGCCTGTGGGGCAAGGCCTGGAAGTGCTCCCAAAGCCCATTCTTTCACAAAGTGGACACCATGCCATGCAAAATGCAGGTGGGTGGGGGTTTTCTTTTGGATGCAAAGGCTCTGGGCATACATTTTTCATAACCTTGCCCTTAGGTTGGCTGTGTCAGCCCCCTGCCCTGGAAGATTACATAAACTGTAACCCGAGCTGCCCTAGGCCAGCCACAGCAGTGCCTGTCACAGTGGGTTTTTACTGGCCCTCTTTCTTTTGGGGAGGCAGCTGTCCAGAATGGGGCTGGCCTCAGGGGTGTAAGCCTACCCCAGCACCCTGTAAAGTTAGCCAGGCTTTCCAGACCTGACACAGGGCCAGTCTCCACACTGCAGGCCTCCTGTCTTTTTGGCTTAGAAATGGGATTTCGTTGCTCTGTCCTCCAGGCCCTAGCTTGGCGGGTGGTGGTGGTAGTCCTATGTGTGCGCGTATGTGTGTGCGTGTGCGTGTGCGTGTGTGTGTGTGTCTGTCTCACACACACACACACACACACGCACGCACACACACGGGGGAGGGGCGGGGAGGGGAAGAGAGCTCATGCTGGGCTAATTTGGTGGTGCTGACCTGCTCAGCCTTTTTCCTGAGATGAAGAACTCTAGAGGTTACTCTTTCCTGAATCCCCTTGGTTCTGCCATGGAAATGTGGGCATCCCATTGAGTCCTTCAGGAGAGTCTGACAGTTCCTCTCCCCATGGCCCTGCTGAGAGGGGCCTGGAGTACTTGGGGTGTTTTGGGATGACATGGGAATGAGTGGGCATCAGAGAGGGAAGATTGGTGGGTGGGGGAGAGGGGGAGAGGATTCAAGAGCATGGCCTTGTGCCTTCCTCCCCCCCTTCTCACTCTTGCCAAGCGGACTGGTATGGCACTCCAAGCACCCACTGGTGCTTTGTGTGGAATGCACATGCAGAAAGGAGGACAGGAGTAGGGGTGCTGTAGCAGGTAGGATCTGGGTTAGACCTTAGCAGCAGACCTCTAGTGATCTGGTTGAGGTGTTGTAGGTGCTGTGACCCTTGGAAGAGGTTGTTATTTCTCATTTCCTTTAGGGTAAGGCAGGTGGCTCTGCCTGGGTTCCTGTGCAGAGCTCACAGGGGCAAAGCCTGCTACTGTTCAGGGGTCTTTTACCCTGGGTGGTAGTGGAAAGATCAGAGATGGCTTTGTCTGGTGATGTTCATTGACCAGGAGTTACTGGGAGCCCTAAGCTGAGTAGGGAAACCGCCCCTCTACCCCTCTACCTTCCCCAATAAGAGGATACTACTGTTAATGTTCGCCTCAGGCCGATGAGCAACATTTGAGATCAGCTACCTTCTGTTGGGTGAGGCTCAGGGGGACCAGCTTAGGACAGCAGTTGAGAACCTGCTGTGTGCCTAGCCTCCTCCTCACTGAACAGGAGGCTGCTGTTTTCCCCACTTTATTCTTGAGGACACCGGGGGGAGCATAGATGGCAGAGGGGGATCACAGCATCATGGCAGGAGAGCCCTAGTGTGGTATGGCCATCCACTTAGGATTGGAGATGAGTGTGGAAGATAGGGTGCCAGGTTAGGCCTCTTGGACCACTGTGCATTGGGTGAGGGCAACAGGTGACATTCTGACTTTGTGCTTGAGGAGGGGTTCACTGTGTGGAAATGTTCTTTTTCCACTCAGGGGCTCCCAGGATTCCTGGGCATCAGCGCTCCCTCCCAGTGGAGGGCTGATCACCTGGAGCATTGCCTTCAGCACAGGGAGCTTTGTAGGATTCTTCTTGCCCTCAGACCCTCTTCTTACCCCCAGGAGTGCTTTGGCCAGCAGCTTTGGAATGCCTGAACCTCACCTTCCAAAGTCTTTCATTCTCTCATCCTTAGGATGCAGGGGGTACTGGCACTGTTGGCCTCCCCCAGAATTGAGATGGCCTTGCCTGTTCGCTTTTTCCAGGGTTCCCTACCAAGGGAAGGAAAAGCTGTATCTCTGGACCTGGAGTCTGGCTTGGAGGATATCATATCCCTGTGATTTCCAGTTTTCTTCCAGATCAGTGTTGAAAGGGGTTTGCAGAGAGAGCAATACGTATTCATCTTATAGTGAAGGACAGTGATACGTGTCACCTACTGACCTCTCCAGATGTCCAGAGACAACACTAATTTTGGGGGAAAGCACTTCTAAAGTATTACTTCTCTGTAATACTTCTCTGTTTCTTTTGAATAAACTTTTAGTCCTGGCATTGGAACATGTTACAGTAGCAATGGAGGAAGTGCAAATGCACCCAGAACCACTGTCCTCACTCTGGCTCATGTTTCCCATGTCCCCATGTTCTTTGTCCTGGTCCCACACAGACCCTGTCCAATCATTGCTCGGGGAGCTAGGAACTTGTCATGGGGTGGAGGGGCAAGTCTGGACTACCTACACTGTCCCAGGTGGCTCAGGGTACTCTCTCACCTGCTGCCTTCTCTGCCAATGGGAGTCTTGAGTAGAGAAAAGGCAGCCAGTCCAGATCTGGCCAGTATCTGGAACTCTAGTTGGAAGCAGCCTGTTGACCTTTCCTGGACCACCTGCTTCTCCTGTGCCTTCCTTGGGAAGTTGGAGAGAGCCTTGTTTTCAGCCCCGTCTGCTGGTACTGCTCCTCCCATCAGTGGACCCCTACCTTAAGGGGAGACAGAGTCTTAGGTCCTCTGTGCTGCCTCCTCCCCGCAGAAGACTGCTGTTGCAGGGTTGGGTACTGCAATACACCTTGAACCTGTATTTCTCATGCTGGTGTCTGGGCCCATGCCCAGTGTAGAGGTCATTCTACCTCATGAGGGTGTCAGTCCTTTTAGGGCCCTTGCAGGGTAACATAGGGGTTGAGCCATACCTCTGTGGATAGGCCCCAGGTCTCTCTGGTGCTGTCATGAAACTATCCTGCTATTCTATGCTACCTAGAGGTAGCTGAGCTCTGGTGGGGTGGTGATGGCCTAGGCTCCAGGCAGGGGAGGGGCTTGCAGATATGGGGACCACAGGACTCAATGTGTGACCTGCTTCCATCCCCTTTATGTGACCACAGAGGGACCATGCATTCCCAACTCACCCACCCCAGCCAGACGTCAGTGTTCTGTTCACCTGTCTGAACTCCGGAAGTGGACAGTGCATGTAAGGGCTTGCTGCATGTGGCCATGCTGACTGCACTGGTCCATTCACTGTCCTCAGAGGTCTGCGTGTTGTCAGTGCAGCCAGTACCCTCTCCTGTGGCCATGGGTGCCCCACCTTTACCAGCACTGAGCTCACACACCTGATCTTCCAGAAGTACCATTCCCTTTCATGGATGGGCTAGGCACGTGCCCTGAAGTACTGGGAAGCCTTAGGCCATGGTTGGAAGGTCCCCTCATTGGCCTAGTCTGCTTTCTGAGGGGACCCAAATGGGGAGTGGAGGGAATGTGGACAGCATTTGCATGTTGGAGCAGGATGCTTAGAAAGGGCTGGAGTCAATTTGGCGAGTGGTCACCCTGCTTTTTAATTTTATTAATCTCTTAAGAGCTTAGTTTTGTTGGGAGAGCTATATTTTAAAATGAGTTGGATACCAGCACTGAGCTTGTTTTCCCAAGTGACACCACATACTATGCCGACTACGGTTCCGGTTTGGTTGGTGAGAAAGTTTGGTGCCAGCTGCATAGAAGCCTGTGAAGATGGCTTTCCCACCCTCCGGCAGTAATGTGGGTGCCCAGCACCCAGAGGCTCTGAGTGGTGTCGGCTGGACGGATGTGGTCAGTGATGATGATTGAGCGGTTTGAGCTTCATGTTGCCCTCATGGGCTCATTGGGCACTTGGGGCTCCTTCCCCATTGGAAGCAGGTGCTCCCAAGACCTAGCATGTGCCCCGTTGGACATCCTCACAGGTCCTAATGTGCAGGGCGCCGAGCTGAGCCCAGTTCAGACCTGAATCTTCGAGTGACTTGGGCCCCAGAGTGAGGACGCCCAGACCATGTTATTCTCTAGGAGGGCTAGTGGGTGTCTCCCCACCCCTGTGCCATTTCTAGGTGGTGGCTGGGGACTTACTATTAGGTGACTGAGCTTGCTGTTGGGTTGTTTGTTGGCCGTAACATGATGGTAGTGAGAAACAGAATTGCTAAGAGGAGAAGGAGCGCATATTTCAGAAGGTTACAAATGCCAGGTCCCATGCCTGGGGCTCCACAGTGCAGGCTCCTTTGGCTCATTAGCTCAGCTGGCATTTGTTGAGCTATGCTCTGGTTCCATCCCAGGGGTACCGTAGTGAGCAGGACAGACCTCATGGAAGGGCATTTGTGAGAAGCCTGAAGGAGGGACGAATGTGGGGAGAGCCTGTCTTATGGTCATGAGCTCGAAGACTTGCCCGCGCCTCACACTTACCTTACCTTAGTCCCTACCTTGGACTAACAGCCCTCTGTGTGGTCGTAGGCATCTCTTGGTGCCTGTGGTTTGGGCTGGCTTCAGGCCAGAACTGGATGATGCCCAAGGTGGTGACATGGAGCTCCAGGTCACTGCTTTGATGGAAGAGAACTTGACCTGGTCCAGCAGAGGTTTGGACTGCCTGCTGGGGTCTCTTCTGTGGTCTGCACTGGTTGAGTGGTAAGTGCATCTGCCGGAGTGGTGGGAAGGAGTTCAGGAGTCTTGTAGCCAGGTACAACCACACCCTAGAAGCAGAGGACTTGCTACATTCAGACCCCAGCCTCACAGCTTTCCAGCAGGGAGGCCATGGGGAAAGAACCTACCTTTGTGAGCCTCAGTTTATTCGTTTTTGCAATGGGAATAGTGCTTCCCAACCTCAGGGCGGTGGAGAATGTTGAGAAATATGTCCAGTCTTGTGCACAGAGAAGGCACTCAGAGTGAAGCCTTTCTCATTCTATGCTTGCTCCCTCTCAAGTAAACAATTTTGGGAAGCAGAGATTGAAGTAGAGAGCAAGCTGAACGTGGAGGAGCAGGGGGCCCTGCCTGTAGGCAGGAGTTGGCTTCCTGCTGGTGCAGGAATTCTGTGCAGGCAGGCTGAGCACCTGGCCCAGTCTTTCTAGCTGTAAATAAGGAAAGGGTGTGAATGCAGCAGCTGGAATCTCTAAGAAGCAGGTTAGGATATGCCTCTAGCCACAGACAGTCTAGGGGCTGTGTGTTGTGTGGAGAGGTCCACAGTGAGGACCGTTCAGAAAAGAAGCACAGTTCACCTGAGGTTGGCAACTTGAGGGTTGGCTGCAGGTTTTCCTGTTTCAAAGAGTTTTCAAACCTGGTTCTGTGCTCGGGAGTATTGAATTCTGTTTATCCAGAATGCTTGATTACTGCCTCTAATTTATGTCAACTTTCTTTAAATATATATTGAGTTTTTTGGAAAACAAAGAGTTCAAGACTTTGTGGTGGTGTTGAAAGAATAGACAAATAGACCACTGGAACAGAGTAGAAAGCCCAGAAACAGACTCACAGAAATATACTGACCTTTGACAAAGGATTAAAGGCAATATAGTGGAGAAAGGTGATCCTTTCTTTTTTTATTATTTTTATTTTTTAGGCAAGGCAACCCTTGGTTGACCTCACAGATTGCAAGAGTTTACAAGCTCTTATTTTTTTTTTTTTTTTTTTTTTTATGCCTACAGCACCTGGTCTTCCTAGGTGGTCTCCCATCCAAATACTAACCAGGCCCGATCCTGCTTAGCTTCCGAGATCACACAGGATCGGGCTTGTTCAGGGTAGCATGGCCATAGACTAGAAGATGGTCCTTTCAACAAATGGTTTTGGACCAGCTGGACATACACATGCAAGTAATGAATCTGGATGTAGATTTTACTTCCTTCACAAAAATTAACTCAGAATGGATCACAGACCTAAAATGTAAAATGCAAAACTATAAAACTCTTAGGCAATAACATAGGAGAAAACCTAGGTGATCTTGGGTATGAAGACAACACCAAAGGTATGATCCATGAAAGAAAACTTTATGAGTTGAACTTGATTAAAATGAAAAACTTTTGCTCTGCAAAGGCACTAAAGGAGAATGGAAAGACAAAATACAGACTGGGAGAAAATCTTTACTAAATTCACATCTGATAGTGGACTGTTATCCAGAATATACAAGGAACTCTTCAAACTCAACAATAAGAAAACAAACAACTTGATTAAAAAATGGGCCAAAGACCTTAACAATCACTTTATTAATATTCAGATGGCAAATAAACATGAAAAGATGCTCCACTGTCATCAGGGAACTGCAAATTAAAACAAAAAGATACCACTACATACCTATTAGAATGATGAAAATCCAAAACCCTGACTGGCAACACCAAATGCTGGTGAGGATGTGGAGTAACAGCAACTCTCGCTCGTTGCTGTGGGGCAAAATGGTGCAGTCACTTTGGAAGGCAGTTGGCAGTTTTGTACAAAATGAAACAGACTCTTACTTTCAGTCCAACAATTGTATTGCTTGGCATTTACTCAGAGGACTTGGAAATTTATGTCCACACAAAAAAACGTGCACACGGATGTTTATAGCAGCTTTATTCACAATCGCCAAAACTTGGCAGCATCCAAAATATTCTTCAGTAGGTGACTGGATAAACAGACTTCGGTGCATCTAGACAATGAAATATTATTCTTAGGCAATTTAAAAAAAAGCTATCAAACCATGAAAAGACATGGATAAATCTTAAATTCATATTGCTATGTGAAAGAAGCAAATCTGAAAAGGCTACATGCTTATGATTCCAAATACATGACATTATAGAAAAGGCAAAACTATAGAGGCAGTGAAAAGGTCATTGTTTGCCAAGGTTTGGGGGTCACGGAGGGGTGACTAGGCAGGCAGTGAAAATGCTCTGTATGATAAAATAATGATGGATACATGTCCTTATACATTAGTCAAAACCTGTGGAATGTGCAACACCAAAAGTGGACCATAATGTAAACTATGGATTTGAGTTAATAATAAGGTATCAGTATTGGCACATCAGTTATAACAAATGTTATCATGTTAATGTAAGACGTTAATAATAGGGGAGGCTGTGTGCATGTGTGTGTGCATGTATGTATGTGTGTGTATGTGTATGAATCTGTGGGAACTCTACTTTTTGCTCAATCTTTTTAATAAACCTAAAACTTCTCTACAAAATAATCTGTTAATTAAAAAATGAAGTGCAGTGGCTACCTTAAAGAAGGTTGCAGAAATGAAAAAATAATCCAAGTGAATACAATTTATTTTTGCATATTACCTTAAAATTTGTTCATACACACATATATCTTTTTTTATAAATACAACTGCAGTCACTGGGTGCCACAGCTTTAAAATCTTTTTGTTTGGTTCTAGACTGTCTCTTAAAACTGTGGGTTTGTGAGGAGAGGCCGTTGTTCATTCCTATCTTTGTACTTGCTGCTCTTATCCTCACAGAGTGCTTTTCCAGAAAGTTCTGTTCATTCCTGGGGGATCCCAGGGGCTGGACAGAGCCTCCTGGGACACAGAAAGGCTGCCCTGGGTTGTAGGCTTTCTGAGTGTTGCTTCCAGGGGTTTCCACGCTGGGTGGGCCCCAGAAATGTGGTCTCCCTTATGCCCACCTCCCCTCCCATGGCTGTAGAAATTAAAGACATTGAACTGTGAGCTCTGCCCAGACTCATGGGCGGAGGAGCTAGTGGGGTCGTGGGGGGACACTGGGCGAGAGGCTTGGTATCCCTGAGTCCTAGTTGTTTGCAAAGGGCTGTTTGGGCTGGGCTTCTTGGCTGGGAGGTCTAGGTCTGGCTGTCAGCTGGCTGTGGGCAGGATGTAGGTCGAAGAGGGCAGGAAGGAAGCTCTGGCATGATGAGGTCTTTCTCAAACTCCTAGACACATGTGAGCTCATCGGGTCCTCAGAACCACTTCAAGAGGTCTAGGGACTCTTTTCACAGGAAGGTAGGTGGCTTAGGGAAGGTGGGTTATATCCAAATTCACAGAGTGATACATTGGCCAATGGCATGCCCCAGGCCTCTCCTCTGGATGGTCATCTTCCATGTGTGGAATGGCTTGGGGATTCCTGGGTCATGCAGGCGTTGCTATTGAGGGACTTCTCAGAGCCTATAAAACATCTGCTGTGTTGTTGCTATGCAACCCCCCTCCCTCTTGCTTTTTCTTACATATTCCCAGCATCTCATGGGACCAGGATAGACTCTGGGGAGTGGCGTGTCGGGTTGACAGTAGAGATGCAATGTTTTCATGGCATGTCTTGGCTCTGTCCCAAATATTGTGGGTCTCTCCTTCTGTTCATCAGTGGTACCTTGGGGTTGGCAGTGCTTGGAGCTAGACAGGAAAGCTGGCCCTGCCCTTGAGACTTCCCACTTATCTCAGGCCAGAAGCTGGGCCCTGGAAGAACCTATCCTCCCTTTGATGTTCACTCTTCCCCCAGGCCCTTGCTTCCCTGGCTGTGTGTGTGCTTGCTCAGGAGCGGATGTGCTGGGAAAATTCTCAGCCATAAGCCAAATGTGGCTAAGCAATGCAGTCCTTTGATCATCCCCAGTCTGAAACCTAGAGATGGCCAGTCCAGGGCCCTAGCAACTCAGTAGTGTCGGCAGGGACAATAGTGCTTTCCCTTTCTCTTCTCACCATGTTGGATTTGTCCCCAGCCTTATTGCCTCAGGGCAGCAGACAGGCTGCCCTAGCTCCAAGCAGGTGAGTAACCGGTTAGGTGAAGGTTAGGTTTAGGTGTCCACATTTTAATCTATAAAGGACAATGTTCACTGGTAATCCCCTCTGGTCTCTCTAGTTAGAATGATATTATAAGGGCATATAGGAAGGCTTGGTGGCATAGACAGATGATAGCATGTTCCTTGGGGCTGAGGACAGTGGGTTTTGTTGGTAGGGAGGGGTGGCAAGTTGTGGGCAAGGGCACCTGCCTATTTCTGTCTTCTTTACCTCATCCCCCAAGGTCTTGCTGGTACCCATGTTTGATGAGGCCCTTCTCTGCCTGGACTTCTGGGTACCTCCAGGGACTGCCTGCTTCTTCTTTCTCCACCCACCCACCTTCCACCTCTAGTATTCTGAGGGGATCCCCTTCTCCTCCTGTGACCTGGCCTCCGGTTTTCATTTCTCCACAAACTTTTGTTTTGAAAATCTTAGATAAGAAGGTTGGCAATACCAGTTGTTGACACCTTGCCACAGTTGCTTTATTTCTCTGTCTCTGCATACATTTTATTCTGGCCCATTTGCATATTATCCTGAAGACTCCAGCAGTATCCCCTATAGGAATGAAGGTGTTTTCCCACAAAACCACAGCTGGGTCACACTCAAATCTAACTTGGATGCTGTCAGTCTCACATCTGATGTGGACTGTGCTCCCACCCCAGTTGTGCTAAGTATAGTTTCCCGTTTGGATCCAGAACCAAGTAGTGCATTGCATCTGGTTGCCATGTCATTTTAAATCTAGAACAGTCCCTCCACCTTTTTTTATCATTAGTGTCGAATCTTTTGTGGCCTTACCTTTAACTTCTACACAGACCATGTTCTGGATTGTCTGGCATCCCTGCATGAGTACTCGGGCTGTGTTTCTGTGTGGGTGCCATGGGTGGTGCTGGTTAGGATCACAGAGTCCGGTCCGGCTGGCTCCTTGCAGGCAATGCCAATTGGATTCTCTTGGCCAGGGCTAGTCTACATCAGCTGATGAAGAAGGGACACTGCAGGGGGTCACTCTCCTGCCCCCACGACCTTTGACCAGGGCCTCAGCATCTGGGGATGATCCTGCTGGAATCATCCAGGCTTTTTGGAAAGACAAATCTGGTGATGTTGGTCCCCCTGCCAGTGAGCAGTCAGTACCAGAGCTGGGACCTGACCCAGGCTGCTTGGGGTTGCTGCTAGGAGGCTGGACTGCATGTGCGGTCCTCCTGGGACTCGGGGCTGCGCAGTGTCTTGCCTTTCCGAACCTGAATACCTGAATAGAGCAGTCCTGCCTGTTTTAAGTAGAATCACTTAAAATAGTACTCCTGCCCCGCCCCCGCACTGCATGGATTTCTGGAGGAGGAGGCCCTGCAGTGGGACTTGCTGTTGGGGGGACCCTGACCTCCAGGGGGCTGTCTTCAGGGCTTGCTGCAGTTTGGGGCTTGCATCTACTTAGTGTTCCTGTTTATCTGGGGTTGGGGGGAGTGGTGGGAAAGGGGAGAGCTGAGTTTCCTCATGTACCAGCACTGGAACTTAAGTGAGCAGGGGCTGTGAGAATGGAGAGAGTAGCAGGCCATGGACAGGGAGGCCACTGCATGGGGGATGTTTCTAGATACATAAGTTCCTCAGAACGTGATGGATGTGACAGATGCTGAAATGTGAAAAAGAGAAAACTGCCCCAAATCTCCCTTCCTGTGACACAGCAGTTTTCACTTTGGTATGAGCCCGTCTTTTTTTTTTCTTTCTTTCTTTCTTTTTTTTTAAATGTTACTGGGTATTCTTGCAAAGCCATAATTGTAGCATCTGCGCTAACATGTCCTGTGATGGTGAACCACCCACACGCCCTGTGGCTCCCACCTGCCCTAGCTTTGTCGTGAGCCCAGCTTGAGGGTGAGTGGCCCCACCAGCCTCCCCTGTCCCCTGGGTGAGTTCAGGGTAGATTCGGCTACAGCTCTGCCCCTACTGCTGGGTCCAGGTATCAGCATGTCCCTCTTGCCTCTGGGCTGGGGCCCAATATGTTGGGGCATCTCCCCTTGTGCCATATGGGGTGCAGCTTTTCAGCCTGACTGCTGCCAGGGCTCCCAGGGACCCCCAGAATGCAGGTGGCTGCCAAGCTGTGTCTTTAGGCCAGGAAGTCATCTTGTCAGGTTGGCCAGCAACAAACCCACTGACACCTGCCCAGACAGGTTCTGAAGAATTCCTTCTGTTTAATTAAAAGGTTTAAGCAGAAGAGAGAGTTTGACTTTTTTTGAAGAATCATTACAAACATAAAGGGTGGAGGAGAGAACATGGGGAACAGGGTAGGGATATAGTAATGGGGACATCTCCTGGGTGTGTTGGGGGCCCCTGTGTGCTAGGATTTTGGGTAAACTCCATCATCCTGAAACCTTTTTGTACAATATTAGTGACTGACTTAATGGGACTTACAGGGTCATTGGTTATCAGAGTGAGGTTCCCCTGCCACTGTTGAAAGACCCTTGGAGGAGGGCTGCTCTTATCTGTCCTCCCCAGGATATCATAGACCAGCCTATGCTCCTGGACTGGAGCATGCTTCTGGAGGTCTGGGTCTGGATGGCCACAGCCACAGGCAGAGAGGGCCAGTTTTAGAGAATGCTATGTATGGAGTGGTCTAGATGGCTGCATGTTCTTAGGCCCTGGGGACATGCAGTATCCTGCCTAGCTCTGGCTACACACTGGACCCATGACCTGTGTGTGAGCTGAGGTAGTACTTGCTTTGGGGTGGTTTGCCCCCTGACAAGATGTAGGGGCTTGGCTTGTCACATACACAATTGGGCTCTCTGGGTGATAAAGGCTGTCCTCAGTGGTGGCTATCTGTCTTTTGTCAGGCTTCCAGACATTTTATTAGGGGCATCTGAGCAGGATGGGTCTTCCCTATGATAGCCACCCTGAGTTGGCATTTGAGAGTTTTGGGTGAGGACTTGAGATGAGGGCATAGGGGCTGGGATGTGGTCCTTATGTGGGCATCAAGTGGACCTCAACCTGGAGCTGCCACGCCGAAGAGGAACTGTTTGTGCTGGGAGGGGGCTGTCCCCCAGGGAGAGGCTGTGCTTTGTGGGTAGGGTGACTGGCTATTGGTGTCTCCAGTGGAAGGGCTGGGCAGCTGGGGTTTCTGGTTTGACCACAGGATAATGGAGAACTCTGTGGCTTCTCTGTTCCTGCATGCATACTGCCATGAGTGATCTGGATTTCTGCAGAACGGGTGCAAGCCCATTTGGAGAGGGTGGTGGGGGACATGAGGCCGGGGGCGTTCTGGGCCCTGCCTCTGGTCTCCTGGCCTTGGTGTTGCTGGCTGACTGTGGGTGGGATTCTCTGCCTCTAGACACTAGTGGACCCCACTGGCAGCGTTTCCTGGGGTATGGGTCCTCAGGGGGCTTGTCTGTTCCTACCTTGCTCAGCTACCTTTTCAAGTATGGAGTAAGTATCTGCCGGATGGCATTCCTGGGTACCTTCAGTGCCAGCATGCATTTTGGGGCATAAGTGGTCTGCCTGATGTGGGGTCAAGGTGCTACATGAGGAGAGGTCTGCATAGATGGCCGTGTTTGCCATTTATGAAGAGAAGTTTAAAAAGGAGGACAGAAAGTAAGTAAACTCAGCTGGATGTACTTCAGAGAGAGAAGATAGATGAGTTGGAAAAGTGGCAAAACATGTTAAAAGCAATTGGCTAGAAATAAAATGAAGTAAAAGTGGATGAAAAATTATAAGTTTAAAAAAGAAATGGATAAATAATATTTTATGAAAACAAGACACTGAAGGACAGAGGCACGTTGCTTTATTGTTTTGGAGGTGAAACTGCTGGAACCTAGGTCAGTGTGCTGACCTAGCAGACGCAGAGCTTTCTGCTGACCCCCCACCTCTGGCACTGCTGCTACCTCTGTCCTGTGGATTGCTTGCCTGCTCTAGAACTTCTTGTATGTGGGTCTCAGTGAGTGTTTAGCCTTCTTGCTGTCTGTGTTCATCAAGATGCTCTTTGGGACTCAGCCCTGGCTGTGCTGGTCAGCACTTGATCCCTTGTCCACCATGTGGGCACCAGCAGTCTATCATCTATCCACCCACTGCTAGATACTTGGGCAGTTTCCAGCCTTGGTGTCACGAGCTGGAGAGGGGAGGCTGAGGTGGACCTGGGGATCTGGGGCTCTTCTCTCCCTGGTTCTCGGCAGCATGAGGCCCCTGCTTGCCTGGCCTGGGGTGGACACACACTCATGCCCATGCTTTTGGTTTCCTAGGCGCCTGAGCCTGGAGGGCCTTTCATCACTTCCTGTATCCTTCTTGCAGTGGGTTAGTGTGGTGGCAGCCTGCCAGGCTCCATGTCCAGATGACAAAGACACAGACCCTTGGCCCTCTTGCTGCCCCGCTTGTCTGTCTGCTCCTCTGAGGGTCCTGGGAAGCGCAGTACTTTTGACTCAGGTCTGGCCTGCTTGAAATGGTCTGTCAGCCTCTGTAAATATTTGATGACAGTGATGATAAAACACAAAGGCCTGCTCTGTTCCTGGAGGGGAGTGAGACAGTGACTCTGGAACGTTCCAGCCCTGCTGGCTGCTTCCTGGAGCAGTTAATGGATGCGTTTTTGAGGCAGGCCCTTTGTGTTTGTGAGCAGAACAGGGCTCTTTGGCTGCCTGGCAAGGTGAAGCAGAAGCAGCCTTGCCAACTGAACCAGCTGGGCCTTCAAGAGGGCTGTGGCTGGGCCAGAGGTCACAGTAGGGTTTCATCCTTCAGACTTGACTTGGGACAAACCCTTGGCCCTAGGCCCATGGTAAGGCTCAGAGGGGCTGGGCGTTGTAGGGTTTGGCATGAGCGCCTGACTCTATGTATAGCAGAGGGGTCATTGACCGGCTGGGACTGTTGGGTCCTGCTGGGCTCAGTTGAGCTGCCATGGGTGCATTATATGTCCTCCTGGTCTTGCCCCCGTGGCCAACAGGGGCAGCAGTGGTACCTGACCCTGGTTTCCCTGTCTAAGTGGCTGCTGGTGCACATGGTGTGTGTGCAGTGGAGATACTCTATAAGCTTTGCTGGCTTGTGTGAGCACATGTGTTGTCTTGGATTTGCTTGCCAGGGAAGAGGCCTGCCTGCCCTGTGGGGGCTTCCGTGGGAATGATGAGTTTTTTGAGGCAGCCTTGCCCAGGAGGTGCTAAAGCCCAGGGTCCTGGAGATAGGGCCAGGGCCCTGTCAGGCAGCAAAGCCTTTTTCCTTGGACAAGGCAGGGATTGGGGAGGGGCCAGTGTTCCATGGCTGATGGCCTTTCAACAAAGGGGTTCTGCTGTGTTTTCTCTGTGGGAGAAGGAAAATACTGCAGACAGGGTGGGGTAGGTACAGTTTGGTAGAGGTTGAATCATGAGGGTTTTGAAAGACCTTCATCTCTTGAGTATAATTACTAACGGCCGTGATGACAGACTAGGCAATTTCCTGAAAGCTCACCAAGGCCCTTGCTTACGCATGCTGGCATTCTCTCATTGAGTTTTGCTGTAGCCCTGGGCTGTGGGGACCCGAGGCCAACAAAGGCTATGCTCCATGAAGTTGGCCTGTTCTGCCCTGGGCTGCCTTCGCTGGTTCCCTTCACTCTCAGAGCCCCCATGGTGATGCCTGAGCTGGGGGGCCAGGAGTCTGTCTGGGTAGAGGTGCTGTCTGGACCATGCACATGCTTGGCTAGAGCATGAAACTTGGGTGAGAACACCAGCCTTTGGCATGTATGGCCCAGGGGAAGGTGTGGTGGCCAGAAATGGGTGCAGGCATGATCCCGTGGACATAGGGGCCAGGTAGGCAGCAGTAGAGGGTGCAGTGGCCAGGGATGCAGATGAAATGTGGCTGATGTGGGGCTTCCTTTTTCACTTACAGAAGGAAAAACCAAAATAAAAGATGGCAGCACTGCCTCAACATACAGCATAATGGCTGGCCCCAGGCAATTTTGGCAGGGATCCTGCAAGGGTGGCCACCATGTCCAGGTGCAGGGTTGGGGGACAGGGGAAGGAGGGTACAGGAGGCTGGGTGATGAAGGCATCCAAGGTTGCACGCCTCAGCCTGGGAATGTTCTAGCTTATGTGCTGGAGGGACTTTGTAGATGTGGTTGACTTGAGGACCCTGACGTAATAGGTGATCCTGGGTTATAGGGTGGGCCCTGGGCTCAGTTGAGCTGCCATGGGTGCATTGTATGTCCTCACCTGGGTCCTTATAAAATGGTATAGGAGGATCCCAGGGAGATGTAGTGATGGAAGATACCAGGGAACTCGGCGTCCTCTAGAAACTAGACAAGGGGCCAATTCCCCACAAAGCCTTGGGGAGGAGGCAGCCCTGCATGTGACACCACCTTCTTGTCCTGTTTTGGCTTTAGTGTTGGGGACTTACCTGTGGGAGTGATAGGAAGCCACTTCCCAGTGGACAGAGTGCAGCCCAGGGAAGGGAGAGACCACCTGTGACGGTGGGGAGCACATGGGGATCTCATGGGCAATGCTTGCTTTGAGTGGGCCTGGAACTGTTGTTGGTGTTCCAGGTTGGTGTTCCTCGAGGGCAGGTGTCAGGGACAGCTGGCTGGGGTCGGGTATCTGGAGTGAGTCCTGGAGACGAGGGGCTTACCTGAGGCCACACTGGTCGGTGGGTATAAGGGGCCATTGCAGGCCCTTGGGGGGTGGTATGGAAACAGCATTCAGGAACAAGGACCTGATGGCTATGTGTGAGGTGCCAGGAGCAGCAACCCAGAGGGTGGCAGTGGTCCCTCTCCAGGTACCTGTCTATGCAGGCTGCCTTCTGGCTCACATTCCTACTGGGGCCAATAGTAGGAAGTGAAGCCTCCAAAGGCTGCTTGTGATGAACACTCTATGGCCCCTGGGGAGAGGTGGCTTCTGAGGGGCAGGGAGGCTTTTGAGAAGAGCCTCCAAGAAGCCTGAGCATGTGGAGCAGAACCTCTGGGCAGGGTGGCCGGGTTGGAGCTGGGGTGCAGGCGCAGGAACACATGTGCACTGTCCCCTATAGCAGAGTCAGTGTGTGCCAGCACCAGCAGGCTGCGTGGAGCTCACCTGCCAGGGCTGGGGTCTCCCTGGCAGGGCGGGGAGCGTGGGCCTGTGTCCTCAGGGCTCTTCCTTTGGGTGTCACCATTGTTTTTGTGGTGCCCAGAGAGCCATAGCCCAGGGCCAGAGGGCCATCCTGTGCTCACCCCAGGCCAAGAGTAAATCCAGCCCATAGAAGGTGACCGTTGTAGGTGAGAGGAGTCAGGGAATATTAGAATATTTTGGACCTATGGCACTCAAGTCAGAAATTTGTTCAAGTTTGTGGGAGATCCTGTTTTTCTCCTGGTACTAATGTTACTGTTCAGCATCCTCCCTCCCCAAAGTCTGTATTTGCAAGTCAGCTTTACCAGTGAGGGGGCATGGGGCACGAGGGCCAGGGCTGGCTGAGTGTTTTAGTGGCACCTTTCTCTTCTTCCCACTGACAGGCAGTCTCTCTTGCCCCTGGCCGGCACCTCTCGGCCGCTCCCCCACTTCTGTCTCCCTCCCCCATCACTACTGCATCCCCTCTGCATCTGTCCTCTATCCCATCTCTGTTCCCTACCTATCTTTATCTCCTCCCCCATTTACATCCCCTTCCCTTCTCTGTTCATCCCCCATCTGTGTTCCCTTCCCCACAGTCTATACACACATCCGCCCACATTTCACCCCATATCTCAGCCATCCTCCCCATCTCTTTTCCCCCTCTCCCCATATCTGCTCCCCCATCTCTGCTCCTCCACCCCACATCCCTGTTCCCCCCCATCTCTGCTTCAACCTCTGGCCCCCATTACCCTATTTTTGTCCCTTCTTCCTATCTCTGCCCCTTTCCCTCCATCTCTGGTCTCTACATTGCTATCCCTCTTCCTCCATTTCTGTGCCCTCTCTTCCACCTGTCCCCCATTTCTGGCCCCACCCCCCTGCTGGCTGGAGCCCTGTATCCATAGCAACTATTGCTGCTGTGGAAGCTGGCACCTGCTCCCTCATCCCGTGGGGAGGTATTTTTGGCACTGCGGAGATTTTATTTTATTTTATCTTTGGTGTTGACTTACTCTTTGAGTGAGCACTACACTGAGGGAGCTGGGGGTAGAGTTCAAGGAGACTTTGCCCTGGGTGCAGCCGGTGTGAGGGCTGTAGCATGGGGTCCTATAGATTCAAGTCCTTCCCTGTAGGGTTCTGTAGACATGACCCTTCATTATGGGACCCTGGAGATGTAGCCCTTCCTTATGGGATCCTGTTGCCATGGTCCTTCGCCACTGAATTCTGTAGATATGGCCCTTCTCCTTGGGGTCCAGTAGATGTGGCCCTTCCCTGTGGGGTCCTATAAACAACATAGAGACATTGGTTCCCTTGTGTAGCCTCTGGGGCAGCTGATCATGGGGGTCACAGGTTGTACTTGGGGCTCTGGACAGTGTCTCTGATAACAGGAGGATCTTAAGGTGGGTGAGCCTGGACATGAGGTTGGACTGAGTGAAGCCCCTTGGCTTGGGGCTGAGCCCATAGTCACAATAACAGTTCATCTGTAGCACCCAGGGCAGTTGCTTTTTAGGCACCAACTGCAGCTTAGACCCCATGTGGGGCCTCATGAGGCCTGTTATGCAATCATGCCTCAGGCTTGTTATATAAATAAGGACACCAATGCCACCAGGGTGGTCCCAGGCATCTCAGCCTGGCTTCTCCTCCTGAGACATAGTCCTGCCCAGGTGGACAGCATGGTGTCTGGGGTCAGCTTCTTCCCCTACCGTGCGGGCCCCCCCACCCCTTGTTCTGGTCCTGACAGCTCCAAGCACAGATTATCCCAGTATTTGGTACCCACTCTGACCCAGTGTCACTCCTTGGAGTGTGGGAGCTATCCTGCTTGGCTGAATACACTTGGGTGTTGTGACTGGGGGGCGGCGGATTTCCAAGTATCCTTAATTAGGGACACCAGGAACGGTGGCTACTGCTTGGAGGGGGCCAGGTGATGGGTGAATGGGTCGTCTATGATCCAGCATTGGGCCTGATGTGCCAGGCCTGCCCTCGAGGAGCAGGTGCTGAGGATGGTCCACGTTGTGGTTGCTGCCATCAGGGAGGGAGCAAGGCCAGTCTGGCATGGCCCCAGTTTATCATACCCCCTCTCCTGAGTTTCCTTGGGGAATGCTGTGAAAGAACTAGATGGACAGCACCCTTCAGGGTGCTGAGAACCACACCCTGACCCTCCATCTCTTCATCTGCTGAGTGGGGGCAGCTTGTAGGGGGCCATGGGGCTGCCTGGTGCATCCAAATCAGGGTCATGCCTGGTGCATCCAAATCAGGGGCAAGGCCAGCCATGCCAGAAGTTTACTGAGGGCCAGAACATCCCAGTGTTGTTATTTCTGATGTGTGAGCATGGAAATTCCAGGCTAGGAAGTAGAGACTAGAATGATTAACAAATCTTGTCCTACCCCCAGTTATCATCTGGAGTCTCCTGTGTTTAGCTTCCTCTCAAACCCTGAGACCTGGATACGCTCCTACTTGCAGATCTGAGGGTTGCCTGCCCAGATCTTGGGTCCTTGGCTGCTGGCCCTACAGGCAGGAGTTCCAGCTGCCCCAGCTCCTTTAAAGGTTGTGTCTCCTGCCACTCAGCACACAGTTCTCAGGGCATGCTCACAGGGTAGGGCCTGCCTCCTCTTTGCCCCTCAAGGAGACGGAGCCCAACAGGCGAACGTAGTCAGAAGTTTCATGAAGTTCGCTGGATTGTAGAGAACCCAGGAAACGGGGAAGGATGAGAAGGTCTCGTGCTCTTCACCCTGAACGCAACCCCATTCTCATGTGTTGTTTTGCTCTCTTGAGGTGACTTTTATTAAATTCCAGCCTGCTGCCTTTCATCCTTGCCTGGCTTCTAGCTGCCCTGAGAACTGCACAGCCTTCATCACTGCCACCAGGCTGTCTTGGGATGTTGGTTAGTTCTTAGAACTATAAATAACCATCCAGTGAGCAATCCCAGACACACACACAGGCAGCAAGGTTTTGGACGACTTCCTTGTGGGAGCCTGAGGTGACAATCCCAGGCGAGTGTGCAGGACTCTGGAGACAGCTGTGGGTGTATGTCTCTGCCGGTTTCCAGTGTCATAGCACTTGCTGGAATGTCATGTTGTGAGTGAAAAAGGAGTTTTTATGTTAATCTGCCATCCTCTTTATAGTTCCTTTAGAAATATTTTGAAAACAATAGCAGAAATAGATTTTTATAGGGCAGAAGTACATCCTCCTGTCACATGTGCTCCTGTGTTTGTCATGCTTGTGTGTGTTCACTCACATGCAGCTGCCGAGTCCATGGCTGCCCATGGCCCCCAGGGTCTGTAGGGCTTGAGAGGCCTTGCTGAGGAGGAGCAGCTCCCAGAGGGGATGAAACCTGCGCTGCAAGGTGGCTATGCAGGACACCCTCCCCCAGGCTCATGTCTGGTGTGCTGGGAGTCGCAGGGATGATGGTGACCCCAGCTGAGGAGGCCATGAGCACGGCATGTCCTGCATTTACGTTGGCCCGGAGTTTACACTTGGACCTGGAATGAGGGTCCCCATGTCAATTGTGAGGAAGCTGATGGGGATGGTTTGTGTGGGGTCCTGAGCTGGAGTGTTGTGGGTACCTCTGGCACAATGAGGGAAGAGCCCACCTGTGGCCTGAGGGACAAGGATGCTGAGGATGTCGACAGTGCTGGGACTTTCTCAGTACTGTGTGCTCTGGTGGAGAGGAGGTGCTGTGCGGGTGACAGTGTCTGGGCCCTGACCCTTGTGCCTGAGGTGACTTGCTGACTGCTCTGTGCAGGATTCCTCACAGAAGTGGTATTCACACCCCTCCCTGCTAAGTGACTCTCTCCCACTGGGCTACACTACTAGGGATGTGGGTGAGGCAGGGCTTTTGTGCTTATGTAGGAGAAGAGGCTCTGGAGTGAGGTGAAGGCATGGGGCAGCTAGGTGCCTCCTGCTGAGACCTGTGCTGGAGGCCTTCAAGGGTGCGACTCTACTGTCTCCAAGTGGTCCTGTGGAGGATGAGCTAGCTGGTGGGTGGGTACTTTCTGTGTGTGCAGGAGTCTCAAGTCCCTTCAAGCCTCCTGGTCCAGAGTAATGTATGCACTCCACTTGGACTGAGACCCACTCACTATCTGTAGCCCTGCCTCCCCCCACCAACCACCCACATCCCCGGGAGCTGGCAGGCCAGGTTAGAGGTCCACATCCCTGGCAGATGAGTTGGGGGAGGCAAACAGGCCCTATACTAGGAGGGTACCCCTGTCTTGGGGATGCAGAGTGAGGGGCAGGTCCTACACCTGGTAGGGTCCCTCATCTCACAAACCAGTACACCATTGTGGTCCCCCAAACTGTGGGGACATGACAGACATTACCTGCCCTTCTGCGGTGATGGGTTTGGGGGGCCATACAGATGTATGAGGTATGTGATAATGACTGAGGGGAGGCCCACTCGGTCCCCAGAATCTCCCTGGGGGACAGGTCACAGGAAGACATCTTTCTGGGTGGGCCGAGGTGGTGGTGTGAGTCCTCTTTGCCCCACACAGGGCTCAGCTGGTGCCTGTCCTCCAGATGGTACCCCCACCATAGCCTGGGCATCCTCACTTGTCACAGGTGGATGTGACATGAGTGCTGCACTTTGCCTTTTGATGCAGTCATCTTTGGTCACTGTTACAGATACTTCTGTACCTCTTTAGGATGTGATATTTAGAGAAAGTGGACAGGAAAAAAATAAAAGAAAAATCACCCTGATTTTACACAAAAAGGAAGGGGGCACAACCACAATTCAGGAGGTTGTGTGATGTGCGATTTGACATGTGATGCGACATGTGATACATGATGTGACATGTGATGTGACATAATGTGTGATGTAGTGTGAGACGTGATTTGTGACATGTGATGTGATGTGTGGTCTGATGTGTGATGCAATATGTGGCATATGACATGGTGTGCTGTGTACCCTGTGACACGGGGGGCTTTTTTAGGGCCTCCGTGATGTGGTTGGTTTCTTCCTGGCTGTTGTGTAGGCTTGGTTCAGCTTTCAGTCACTTATTCATCATTCAGTTATTAATCCCACTTTTCATTCCTTCATTTACTTCCTCCTTCATTTATTTATCTATTTTTTCATCATTCATTTATTCGCTTACTCTTTGATATTTATTTACTCCTTCACTCCCTGGCTCTCATGCATCAATTGTGGGACATCCTTAGGCCCCACAGGTTACCATAAAACAGAGGGATTTCCTTATTTTTTTTCTGTGGCTGCTGTCGGTTTTGGCAAAGCCAGCTGCTGGAAGGTGAGATAAGGGGGCGTTGGCTTTAGGTGTTAGAGCAGATCCCATTGCTGTGCTTGGTGTAGCTTGCATACCTAATGTGGTCATAGCATGTGTGTCAGCAGGGCAGCGTCCCAGAGGGACTGGCCCTGCCCCATCTCTCTGCCTGATAGAGGCTGCTTGTTTCAGCCAGGCCCCTACACATCTGGACACAATGGGAGCCAGGCTGGCCTTGGGTCATGTTCTGATCTGCTGCTTCCAGTGGTGTTGAACCTCTATGAGCCTCAACTTCCTCTCTGTAAATGGGGTACCACACATTTGTGTGGCTCATAGGGGTGAGTGCTGGGGCCAGAGGTCTTATCTCAGGGTCATCTTCACGGGCTTCGTGAATGACTGTCCAGTAGGTCATGGCCGTCAGTAATAGTTTGCCTGAAGGAGAGATAGATGTGGTGTGGAGTTGGTGGGGTCATTCCACCCACACTCTGAGCTCACAGGGTGTCAGACCTCAGAGTTGCTCCTGGGCCTCAGGTTGTTTCCACCTGTGTTGAAGGTGAGCCATCACAGGTAGAGATGGGGAAGCTCCTGTGAGACGCCAGACATAGCTTCTTTAGGTCTCAGTCATGAGATGGGGAGGTAGCTTTACTATCACCTGGGGCGTGAACTCACTTGCAGGAAAGGAACCCAACTGAGCGCTGGCTCTTTGTTGGATTTGGGATTCTGTTCGATCTTGAGGAAGGACATATGTGCCATCTTCCCATAATTGATTAAGGCAACAAGGATAGCTGTGCTTCTGCATGGGCACACCCTGGGGAGACTTGTTCTGTGGGGACTGGACAACTGGAAAGGACAGCATGGAGGATGGCAGAGAGCAGGGTAATGGGGCGGCATGCTCATTTCCCTGTGCATTTGTAATTTTTGGTCATTATTTTATCTCATATAGTATCCATGTAGTGGTCATTTGAACAATTTAGGTGTGGTCTCAGATGTGTCTGCCTTGTAATTGGATGAACCATTCTTGGAGTTCTGGGCTTTGGGTAGTTTAAAGTTTGTACTTAGAAAGCTTGTTATGCATTCTTTTATAATTTTTTTTTTAGTGGTTCCACTAGAGATTACAACACTTTTCCTTGATTATTAAAGTCTGACATAAACTAGTAGACCTTAGAACATTGAACGCCATTTCCTCCTGCCCTGCCTGCCATTTGTGATATTGCTTCTGAGATTTTTTTGTGTGATCAATTTTCAGAAGGTTTTTTTGTTTGTTTGTTTTGTTTGTTTTTTAATGTAATGTGCCTTGGTGTGGTTTTCTTTGTGTTTAACTTGGTTGGGGTTCATAGCACTTCTTGGATCTATATCTGGATGTCTTGCTTCAGTTTTGGAAAACTTTGGGGCATTGTTTTTTAAAGATTGCATTGTTCCATTCTTTATGCCCTTTTCTTCCAAAACCCCATTTATACATAGGATGAACCTTTTCACTGTGTTCTTTCAGTTTTCTTTATCCTCTTTCCCATCTTTTTCATCCATTTGTCTTTCCATGTTTTAGTCTGTATATTTCTATTGACATGTCTTCCAGTTTCCTGATCCTGTTTTCAGCTATGTCTAATTTACTGTTAAACCCATATATTGAGTTCCCAATTTCATTTCTTCTAGCTTTAATTTAATTCTTATTTCACAGATTTTAGTTCTGGTGAAATTATCCATCTTGCTATCTGTTTTCTTGACCATACTAATCGCAATAATTTTAAAGTTTGTGTCTGATAACTATAGTATAGTGCTGTTGCCTGTTTTTTCCCTCTTGATTTTCTATCATTTGGTCTTGTTTCCTGATCTAGAGCAAAAAGCCTGGGCATTCCCCAAGACCTCCCTTCTTTAGCAGGCCCTTTCAAACTGTGGAAGCTTTTTCTAGCATCTCAGCTTCTAGTCTAATGCATAGTGCTGACACTCTAGTATAGCACTGTCTTCTAATATAGAAGGGTAACGTAAGCCACTTATATAATACTCAATTTAATAGTCATGTTAAAAGAATAAAAAGACTGGTGGAATTAATTTTAATAATGTGTTTTCTTTAATTCAATAAATACATAATATTATTGTTTTAACATGTAATTAATATAAGATTATTAATACAAAATGTAAAATTCATTTAAAAAAATACTGTCCTAGATATCCACATATCTTACACTTAGATTATATCTCATCTTGGACTAGCTGCATCTCAAGTACTCATAGCTGTTATCTCAGACCACATAACTCTAGGGGAGAATGTGCTGAATGTGGGGACTTCCAGAGGAGTCATATCCTGACCTGGTGGCTCATCATATGCTTGTGCACCGTGTGCTTGCTGTCTAACCTGGATTGTGGCCCTAAGGCTTTGCTGCCAGCTTGGAGAAGAACCAAGAAATTAGTTTACAGGATTGGGGTAGACGTGAGCTACAGGGCTTTTCCTCACCCCAGATTACCCTGGGCTTCATGGTCCTTTGTGGCCCTGATCTCATATGTTGGTTTATCTATCCATGCTCCCTTCCCACTATCATATGCCCTGCAGTGCCTGGCTCAAAGAGACACTCCTCTGCCCTGTACCTTGGTGTAGCACTTACCTCAGGAGGATATTGTGGATGTTTAGGCCTGGCTAGATGTCCACTCAGCAGATACCAGCCTGAGGTGATCAATGGCCAAAATCCCTACTGCTTGACCTGAGAGGTCATCTTAGATCTGTTGATGTTTAGGCCATGTAGGGTCTCTGGGCAGGATAAGAGTGAGGTCCAGGCAACTTCTTTCTGGGGGTGGGGTTTAGAGGACTTGGCCATAGGGGCCTTCTGCAAGAGGAGGCATCAGAGTCCCCCACCTCTGTGTTCCTGAGGACCCAGAGCTGAGGGTCTGGGCATTCCCTGGGGTGGAAGATGTGTGAAGGGTGTCCGCTTTCTGGGGAAGGGTATATAGGATTCAGCAGATTGCTACCCTGGGGTGTCCCATCCTTTGGACCCTGTGCAATGAGTAGGGCAGCTGCTTGACAAAAGGAAGGGGCTCCTGACTGGCTCTACCCCAAAGGGGCTGTCCTGTCAACAGTCTGGCCCTGGGTGTGTGGTGTGTTGGCTGTCCTACCCCCCACCCCTCCCCACAGGCATGGTCCTCGATTGCGGTATATGTCTTCGTAGACTGTGTCCATGGTGCATCCACCTCTATCTTTAGGTGTCCCCATCGGGCAGTGGCCTGGGGTGGGGCTGACCTTTCTTAGAAAACAGACATGTGGTATGGTCAGCTGCAGGAGTGGCCACCGCCCAGCTTCTGTGAGCTGGGCTTCAGGGTCACCTTGGATAGTGCCAGCACTCTTGGTTGGGTCTCGCGTGTCCTTTTGGGAACCCGAGGAGGGAGTTGCTGGTGGGTGTTCTCTTGCTGGCTCCTGTTTGCATTTCACACCATGATGACCTGCTGCTCTGGCCCAGATCCCAGGTCCTGGGGTTAGAGTAGATATGTCCCTGAGAAAAGCAAAGCCCTCCTCAATGCCACCATCCTGCGCAGTGTCTGCTGACCTGGCCTCAGTGGTTTCTCTTGTCCCACCTGAGAGTGGCTGTGTCAGGAGGAAGCAAGTCTTGGCCATGGCTGTCTGTCCTTGCCCTGGACCATCTCTGTGGCTGGTTCAGGTCTACCCATGGCCTATGTGAGGCCTGAGGTCCCTGGGGGAGGTTTTGTGGGGTGGAGGGCCTGGGAATGGGCACTGTGGGAGGACTCGGCCTGCCTAGCTTTCTTCTGCTGGGTGTGCTGGTGAACTGTGGTGGTGTTCCCAGAGCAGCTCCCCTAACCCCCCCAGCCTGCTTGTTCCCAGAGGAGTGGAGTCCTCCCCTGCCCACTTCCCCTCCAGGTGCTCTTCCTTCTCTTGGGCTCCTCCTCAGCCTGTCTCCTCTGTGTGGTAACAGCTCCCACTGGCTTCCTACCATGGCACTGTCTGTGCTCCGTGATGAAGAGGTTGGGCAGGCCTGGGGTCAGTAGGGGCTTGAAGCCTGCCCATGGCCTAGGGCTTGGGTAGGGCAGAGGCCTTTGTCCCCAAAGTGCCCAGCACAGAGGATCTGTCCCCAAACTGACCTGCTGTACTCATGCAAGGGATGGGCGTTCCCTGACAGGCAGGCTGGGGGCATCCCCACCTATCCCGAATCTCACTTCATGGCTTGCTCTGCCCAGATCCCAGTGAAGGCCTGAGGATGACAGCCACCATGGATGGGGATTCAGACTGCAGTGTCCATAGAACCAGAGGAGGCCCTAATGGGACTGCCAGCTGGTCCTGAAGAATTTCTTGTGGTTGGACACACTTGGATTGAGTCTAGAGAGCTCTGTGACATGGCGTAACTGGCTCTCCTACCCCTGAACCTGAGGTGAAGAGAAGCAATGCTGGCCTGTGCTCATTCTGGTGATAATTAGTTCACTGTGGATGATGTATGTAGGAATTGGGAGTAAGGCGTGTTCAGTCACATTTGTTATTTGGTCAGCTGCAAACTGCTGATTGTCACAGTAACTCAACCAGAAAAACATATGACCCTCAGAGCTGCATGACCATAGGAAATGAAAAACTGAAATTCTAATAAACATCATTTCAAGGCAGAGGAGTATGGTCAGGTGGTCAATTAAAGGCTGTCAGTAAAACTGTGTTTCATGAGGTCTGTGGGAGTGGAAGTACAGATCCGGACTGGAGTTTTACTCACGTATGTGTAAAATGGCTGGAGAGACTATCAAATTCCATGGGAACTATTTCAAAGAGCATTAAAACAATGTCAGCATTTACAGATACTAGAGATTATGTCCTTTACAACTCCTTAAACTTATGATGAAGTGGCATAGATCCCAGCTTGCACGTGGCAAGGGCACCTAGTTTTACAATCTCCTGTAGGTGGCAGGCAGGGCTGGCCCATGGGGTTGGCCACTGGTGGCATTGCCTTTTGAGGGAAGAGCAGGAGTCCCAGTATGGCTTTTAAAAGAGCAAAGTCCCATTAGTTTTGAGTCATTTATGCATCTCCCCACTTTAAAGAAGATGGTATTGTTTATAAAAGCAGTGAGGGGCTGGATACCAACGTTCAGCTATCCTCTTTAGGGAATTACAACCTTCTTGGCCCTTGTGACAGGGAAGCTGTGATGGTTGGAGTGCCTTACCCTCCAAGCTGCCTACCTTACTGAGATTTTACCCCCAGCCCCTGCCCAGAGGGATCTTCTTTTTTTCGTGCCTCCTCAGACTGGGGGCGGGGGCATATCTTATGTATTAGCAGTAGCCCCGAGAACTATTAGTTTTAATAATAACACATTTTAAAGGTGAGTTAGAAAAAGCATACACTGCGCACCTGTGATTTCACATATTTTATTGCTTAGATAAAGTTAAGGAGAGCACTTGGGGTTAAAAGAAGTGAGTTTATTTTTTAAACTACAGTAAATATTAGAGGGAGCAGGTTGCAGCCCAAAATGTGAGACATCACTATCTGTCAGGGTCTCTCCCTTGGTGGTCCCCCGCACCCCGTAGGAACGCAACACCTTCTTGTTGTCCCTGTGATGCTGACCCCTGTGTGGACATAAGCCATCCTCCGCCTGTTCACCTGGGAACTCACACCTACATACAATACTTTGCCCTAGGATACCTGCCCTGCCAGTGCCCTAGGTGGATGAGGGCTGCCCTTCCCCCCAGGCCACAGGAACTTTTCCTCTAGCCCAGAAGTGTCCCTGGCTGGCACTGCTCACCCATCTCTTCACTGTTTTTAGCTGCGTGTAATTGCATGTTTATCTCTTGCCTACTCCCCCTGAGGTTGTCCACAGCCTGTACCTGAAACTGAGAACCTCAGTGACCATCTGGTGACTGAGTTGGGCCTGTAGCTGCCCATCAGGTGCAAGGTTTGTGGGGGACAGAGCAATGCCCTCTCCACCGAGGTGACTGTCCCTGGTGCCAGATATCCTCCCGACCCTCTGCCCTGTTCTGGGCCAGCTCTGTTCTGGAGCTGCCTGTTCTGAGCTGACTTAGTACCTGGATTCTTGTCCTGGCCTGATTTCCCTGTACAAGGGACAGGTCTCAACAGACTCTTGAAGCCTTTTTTTTATTTTGCTTTGATTGATGACCTAACGTGGCTGGAGAGAGGTCTTAGGCCAGGTTGTCGCCCTAAGACTCTACCGATTCTGGGCATTCTCCTTCCAGCTACTTTTTATCCCTCTCTGCCCTATGTATGTGGATTCCATATTCCCCTGGCTGGACTTAGGGTGGCTGGGCAGTTCCATCCTTGTGAGATTGGTTGGGCGTAGCCTGGCTGAAAGGAGATGGCTGTAGAACTACACCGAGAGCAGGCGGGTGGCCTTCTGGGTCTGAGGACTTCAGCTCTCCCTGGTGGGGCTGACGATGACTCCTGAGTCAAGTGAGAGAGGGCTTTCAAATCCAGGGCTGTCCTCCTCTGCCCACTTTGGCTGTCTGACCCAAGCACCCTGTCCCACCTCACTGTCCCCACTCTGAGGGTGACTTTTGAGACTGGCTGGGCCTTTTTCCTGCAGGAGACAAGAGCCAGCTTTGTCCAAAATGCTTTATTCTTTGTAATCTGATCGGCCTTCACTATCTCTGGGGTAGCAGGAGTCGCTAATTCAGGCAGCACTAGGGCTTGATGGCAGGGAAGCTGGGCTAAGTGACCTGCCCTCCCTGTCTGGGTGGGTAAACTGTCCCATAGTGAAGCCCTGTGAGCATCTGTAGCCCCTCCTCCCAGTAGTGCACCTTAATAACAACCCGACTGGCGGAACTTGAGGGTCCTACAGGGATCAGGAACTTTCTTCCTGCCTTGGTTGATGACTTCCAGCTGTCCCAGCATGTCAGGTAATGAATTCATCCCACAAGCAGTGATGATGGCCAGTTGCTGGGGTTGCTCTGCCTTCATGGAGTTGCTGATCTCATGGGGCTGACCAGCAATCAACAAACAATGCTAGGACTCAGGCCAGCTCTGCAAGGGGATGCCAGGCAGCACGCTGCAGGCGGGCTCTGGGCCGTGCTCTGAAGACACACAACTGACCTTTTAAATTATCAAGCAGTGTGTTACCTAGTTAAAAATAGCCTGGTGGCTTAGAACATAAAATAAGGTCTGTTCACCCCCCATCCCCCAAGCCCAGCTCCAAGAGCTACTGTCATGAAGACCTGTGTCTTTGTCACCATTAGCCCGTATCTGTCACAGAAAATCAGACTGAAGCATATACAGGGCATTTTCTTCCCCTCTCAGTTCTTGTAATTTGTTTATAACATGAACCTTTTGCTCTGACTACAGTGAAATCTTTTACTTTGCTGTTGGTCGATGTTGAAATTCTAGCAAAAACAATTTATACTATAAGTGATTCTCTGAGTTTTCTCTAGAATCAGTGATCAGACCTTTGGAAGGAATTGGAACTGAAATGTCTGTCATTTCCCAAAGCTAGCTACCTGGCAGGGGACATCCCGCAGCCTGGCTTCTTTTACTCAGTGTGGCCAAGTTCAGCAGCAGGCAGGGCTTCCTGCATTCCCTCTGCTGTGTTGTGCTGTGTTGTTCAGAAACGCTCCTTCCAGTGGCTGTTTCACCTGGGGTCCCTGGGAGTCACCTTCGAGTTCTCTAGTGTTGAGAATCAGTCCTGGGGCTGCAGGTTTGATGTCTGTTTGGCTGCGTATAGAGTTCCAGGTCAGAGGCAGCACTTTGAGGGGGCTGCCCCACTGGCTGCACTACACTCAGGGTTGCCTAGGAGACGCACCTGCCCCAGGCTCCTTGGTGGGCTTGCCTTTGGTCCTCAGGAGTCCAAATTTCATTGGAACTGGTCTGGTGGTGGATCATTTTTCATTTACTCTGACCTGGCTGGGGCACAGGCTTTTATTCTAAGTAGTTCTGCCTTCAGCTCAGGGAAATTCTATCCCACTGTCTTTCTCCTTCCTGATATCTTCTTTCCTCTCGAAACTCCTGTTACATGTTATTAGTCTTCCAGCTGATTCTTCCACGTCTATTGATGTTTCTCTTTTATTTCTCATATTTGGTTTTTGGATGTTCTCACTTTTTTTTTAATGTTTGAAAAATTGAGCAATAACTGACATACAAAGAAACACATAAGTATACAAGCAGATGTACATGCTGATGTAACCAAGTCTCCTGTTACATGAGAGCTTCGCTGTTGCCTCCTAGATTCTCAGCTTGTGCACCTCCCCCATCCCAGAGCAAGTACTGTAGTAGTTTCAATCCCACTCATTAATTTTGCCTTTTCTGGAGTTTGGGGTCTGTGAGCAGAGCCACTCTGAACCCCATATACTCGTCTTCTTTGGCTGTCTGTCTTGAGTGGGTACCCGGCAGGGAGTAGTTGGGCCTAGAGCTGGGTGTGAACATGCTGAGGCTTCTCCAAGGCTTGTGCCACATGCATTTCCAACAGCCTCATGTGTAGAGGGCTCAACTTCCCTGCTGTCCAGTGGTTGGAAAGATCCTTTTTATTTTACCCTGCTGGTGGGTGTGAGTGAGGTCTTGTGGTTGTAATTGGCGTTTTCCTGGTGACTTAGAGTGTGCTTTCATGTGCTTATTGGCCATTTCTGGCTCTTCTTTTGTGATATATGGTCTTTTTTCATTATTGAGTTACAGGAGTTTATCTGTATTCTGGATCTGAGTCCCACATCAAATACATGTGTTGGGAATAATTTTTCCCAGTTGGTGGCTTGGCTTTTGTTTTCTTAAATAAATCATCATTTTTGATGAGTGGAGCATGTTTCCATGTTATTATCTACATTAAACATGAACTTTTTGTGCTTAATGTTTCATTGGATTATGAGGTATCTTATTTTTTAAACATCGAGCTTTAATTTGCAAGAGGTTTTTCTTGATTGTTACTTTTTAAGTAGAAAGTTGGTCTTATTTATGTGTGCCAGCCTCTTGGATCCGTATGAGGACATGAACTAGATGTTTTTGAAGTGGCCTTTGTCCCTGAATTATTTGTTTTTCTGGGATCAGTCATTCTGAGGGTTTCTCTTGGCATTTTTTTGCTCTGTTGGTAACCATGCCGTCTGTTCCCACTTTTGCATGAAGAGGCTGACAAGGATTTGGAGGGGGACGGAGCTGGTGGGAAGGAGAGTACCTAAATGGGTATAGCACCACTTGGGACAGAATTCCTTAACCACATGACTGATCATGATCCCAGGACCCCCCTCCCCCACCCCGGATTGGTTGAGGTCTGGCTTTATGTCCTTCAGGGTGTTTCTGAAGGACCCCAGGGGACTTGGCCTATTTCATTTCGGCTTTGATTTCTCTCTCCATCTGTCCAAATGCACCTCTTTTGTCTTCCTGGAACTCCTCAAAGCTCCTCCTTCCATGTTCAGTTGTTTTTATGTTTCTCTGGGAGTTTGTCTGGTGGGAGGGCCAGGTATGTATTCTGTGGGGTGTGTGGCCCTCTCGAACCAGGACAGAGGTGACACTGAGGGTCATGTGCTCAGGCAGGAGAAGAAGGCTGCACTTGGGGCCTTTGGAAGTGAGGATTATCTGTGAGATGAAGTTGGAAGTAGCAGAGTGCTTACAGTTTGTTCTGAGTGCTGTGTTTTGAGAATCCATGGGTGGATTTTAGGAATGGAAAAGCCAAGATCCAGGCTGCTGGGGCGGAAAAGGTGAGGGCATGGGTGGTTGCAGGTAAGGGTGGTGGGGAGACACTGCAGCCTATGGGTTGGGGTGTTAGAGGGTGTTGGGCACAGGTGGCCCCAGGCCCAGGAGATTTGTGTGCCATGTCTTCTAGCACTGTCATGGGCTTGGATGGGACTCTGGTCTTCATTCACTGCTCTCGCCTCTGATCTCTCTCCTGGTTTTCTGGTTCTTATCTGCTGTGGTCATGAATGCATCCTCAGAGTTGTGTGTAAATTCTTTGTTTTAACCATACTCCATCAGTGGATGTGTAGGTTGCAGGGCCTTTGATGTTCTTAGAAAAGAAGTACGTGAGCATTGCAGTGGCTTTTGAGATGTCTCTGGCTCCTGGAGACCTTTTTGATGAGCTCCTTGTGCAGTGTGGGACTCCTCCAGGTTGGTCCTCCCCCCTCTGGTGTACTCCCTGAGCAAAAAGAGGCAGCCTGGCTGGCCCTGCCCAGGATTACCTGGCATGGAGGTGACCCTCTCAGCTGTGTGTGTCTCTCTAGGACCGGAAGCTCACCAAGCTGGAGCGACAGCGGTTTAAGGAGGAGGCTGAGATGCTAAAGGGCCTGCAGCACCCCAATATTGTGCGCTTCTACGACTTCTGGGAGTCCAGTGCCAAGGGGAAGCGGTGCATCGTGCTGGTGACTGAGCTGATGACCTCAGGGACACTGAAGACGTGAGCGTGCCTCCTGGCTCACTGGTTGGGGCCTCAGGGTGGGCTTGGCCCAGGGCGCAGGGCTCATGATGGCTTGGGCGATTCTAGTTGGCATGTGGCCAGCACTCCTCCCTTATAAGTGTCTCTTTTTGGGTGATAAGTACACGGCCCCCAGCAGTGGGAAACCCTTCCCCACATGAGTTGCTGGTGAGCTGCGCCCCTGCAGGTACCTGAAGCGGTTCAAGGTGATGAAGCCTAAGGTGCTGCGCAGCTGGTGCCGGCAGATCCTGAAGGGGCTACTGTTCCTGCACACCAGAACGCCCCCCATCATCCACCGGGACCTCAAGTGTGACAACATCTTCATCACTGGACCCACTGGCTCTGTGAAGATTGGCGACTTGGGCCTGGCCACCCTCAAGAGAGCATCCTTTGCTAAGAGTGTTATAGGTAAGCCCACCTCTCTACGGCCCCTTGGCCCCCTGAGCTAAGCTGTGGCCCTACATGGCCTGTGTGGGTCAGGGCTTGAGCTGGCTGGTGCCTGTGAGTCTCTGGGTACTCAGGAGCAGGAAGGAGGTAACAGAGGGATATGGGGATTCTGTGGTTGGCGACGCTGGTGTTGGTCTTGGCAGGTGTGGAGGTAACACCCAGGCTATAGGGCCCATGGAAGGCTCCCTGGGGTGTTTGGGCTGGAGTGAGCAAGCCTTGGGTCTGTGCTTGGGCCCTGGGAGCTGAGGGATCCCCTGTGGATGCTGGTTTACTGGCCATTTTTGCCTCTGTGTATTTTGTCCTCCTTTGAGAAGCTACCCAGTTTGTAGCTGCCTTTTGTAGTAGAGATGGTATGTCTGGTGTCCTGTATGCTGGCTCCAGGTGGGGTCCTGGCATATATAGTGGGCGCTATGTGTCCACTAGGTCCAGGCCCTAGGCAGGGGTCCTTCCTGGCTTTGCAAAGAGAACGCTTGGAGGGGCTTTCGGGTGGCTATATATGGGGTCTGAGACATCGAGCTGCAGGGCCTGAATGCTCCAGGTGTGGCTCCGGAAGCCATCCCCGAGATAGCCATGTAAACATTTTGATGACCCCACTATGTGCCTTTTAACACGATAGTTAGTTCATGCTATTTCACATCTGTTGTTTTAAAAAACTGGGACATTTTGAAAATCTTCCAAAGTCAAAGGAGAAGTTAAAAGCAGCCTCATTGAAGTAGATGCCCCTTTTCTTTACATTCAGCTTGACAGATGCTCAGACCTATTTTTATGAAAGGATTGTGTGGTTTTTAAAGTAAAAGTTTGTTACAGAAAAAATTTAAAAACCCAGACCAGTGTAACTGAAGAAGAAAATCAGCCATAACCCCATCTGCCAGACAAGTCGTTTTGGTCTGTGCTTGTGGTTTTGTATAGATGAGGTCAGCATGTACATGCAGTGTAAATTTTGTTTATTTTACTCAGTCCATTGTAAGTCTTCATGTCCTTAAAAATTCAGAATGAACATTATTTTAAAATCTTTTGTGCTTTGAATGTGTGAGTAGTTCTGTTCCCACCTTGAACCTCTGAAGTACGTGCCAATGAATGGCACCTCCGCAGCCACCCTCAGATCGTTGAATGTGCTGCCTGACACTCTGCTGTGTGGTGTGTCTGTCTGGGGTTATTTGGGCCTTCCTGGGTTTTTGCAATTTAAGCAGCTCTGTGATGACCACAAGTTTTTGTCTGCTCTGGGCTATCTGGGCCTGTGCAGGAGGGTGTGCTGGCTGGGGTTCTGCCTTCCTGATAAAAGGCACCTTCAGCATTTTGGGCATAGACCCAGTTTCTGGGAAGTAATAGTCTCCCAGCTCTGTGGAATGATCCAACTCAGACTTAGGAGGGCGCAGGAGAATTTTCCGGAACTTCTGTCTGCAGAGTACTTCCGTTTGAATCAGGATTTCAGGACCAATGGCATAGCTTGTGGATGGGGGAGGAGGTGTGGGGCTCTGAGGGGCCCAGGGTGCTTCTAGGCCTATGACAACCAACCCTGCATCTGTTGTTCCTGGGCACAGGTACTCCTGAGTTCATGGCACCTGAGATGTACGAGGAGCACTATGATGAGTCGGTGGACGTCTATGCCTTCGGGATGTGCATGCTGGAGATGGCCACCTCGGAGTACCCCTACTCGGAGTGCCAGAACGCTGCCCAGATCTACAGGAAGGTCACTTGTGTGAGTCTCCTGGACATTGCATTGGGATGTGTGTCCCAGCTGGACTCTGTGTGCCTTCATGAAATCCTCCTAACAACTGTGTGAGGAAAGGGACGAGGCCATTTCACATATGAGGAGATGGGGGGTGATTGCTCAGGTCTCTGAGGTATTAGTAGAATCCACACAACAGTAATAATAACATAGGTGCTGGGGGTGGTGCCTGGAGGTGATGATTAGGGCTTCACAGTGCTGCAAAGCTGGGGCCCCTGCCAGGTGCCCAGGCTGCTTGTCCTCGGAACCCCTTTTCTGGGCCACTCTGAGGGCCACTGGCTTTTCTGTCTTTCAGTATGTCCCCAGGATTTAATTGGAAAGATCATTTTGTCCTCCCTATGTGCTGTCCTGCCTGGTTGGGAACTCAGAGGGAGTTTCCAAGGCAGGGTAGCTGGACTGTGGCTTTTCCGGGCCCTAGTTCATCACTGTCTTCTCTGCCCACAGCACTTGACCACATGGCTCCCAAGGCTTGGCTTTGTTACCCTAGACCCTGGTACATCCTTACTGCTTCTGCACAAGGGGCCTGGTTCTTGCCACCCTTTTCCTGCCCTCCTCCCTGAAGGTCATTGCTCATCTCCTTTGATTCTTAATTCTGAGTTAACAGTCACTTGTTTGCTCTGAGCCCCTCCTATGTGCCACTGAGGCTTCGAGGTGGGAGGGCAAGATCCTTGGCTGGTGGCACTTGTGAGTGCGGGTCAGAGGCCCACAGATAGATGTGTAGTTCCCAGTGGTGCTGGCAGGAGAGGGTTGTGGGCAGTGTTTTCCGGTGGTTGGGGGGACCTGAGGAAGGTCAGGACTTCACTTGCAGGCCTTGGCGGTACCAGTGCTGGGGTGCAGGAAGAGCAGCCTGAAGACCGTTGTTCTGGTTTATCTGCTGGCCTGAGGGAGATAGGAACTGAGCCTTCTGGGCACATGCTCCTCAGCCACCATGGTTCTCCCAGCAGCCCCACTGCCCCTGTTTAGGTCCCAAGGCCCTATGTTGCCTGCACTGGTTTGGGCAGAGCAAAGCTTAGCCCCACCCTGCCTTCCCAAGGAATCCAGTTGGGAGTGTGTTCCCTGATCCTCAGAGTGTCCTTCGTTCAGTGACATCCTTGTGTTCCTTCTGGCCCCTCACTGTGCTCTCACATGCTGGTCCAGCCTCCGACACTTGTCCCTGCCCCAGAGTCTGGTGGGGTCACTGTGCCCTCGGCTTTCAGCTGCCCTGACTCCATGTTTGTGAGCCCCTTCAGAATGGCACTTTGTTCTTAGGGCACGTTCTTCACCAGCTTTGGGGTCATCAGTCTTTTAGAGATTTAAATGACAGTGTGTTCATAGTTTCTCAGACCACCAACCCCATAGGTTTCCTCTTGGCATAATTAAACCTCCTCTTCTGTTGGCTTCAGTGGAAAGGCCCTGGGGTCTCATTAGCAAGGGGAAACCCTTGGCTGCTTCTAAGTCCCAGGGTTCTGCCTGCTGCAGACTTCCGTGCATGTTGGGCACAATATGACCCCTGTTGGTTACAGGCATGGGTCCCGGGAATCAGGAGTTTGGTAGGTACATTGGGGCCACACCTCGGTTTGTGGGAGTTGCTGTGGATCCTGCACTTCTGGTCTGTCCCCAGGCTGTGGATGGGCCTCCCTCTTTCTGCCATCCCTCATTGTATGCTTCCCATTCTGTACATGAAAAAAGAACTCAGGACAGGCCTTTGAAGGTGGAGTTTTGCTAAAAGAAGATAACAGTTGAGTCCTCAGCATGTTTAAAATGTTTAAAAACCTCCCTTTCCCAATAGATTACAAATAAACTCTGTGATCTGACCCCTGCTTCTGGAATCCCTTTGGTCTGCTGGTTCTGTTTCCGCCATATCATAGCCAGATGGCTGAGCAGTGGCCACCCCTCCGTGGCACCCGTTTGGTCTCTGGTCAGTGTGGATGCTTGGCTACACCCTGGCACCTGAAAGTCCTCTGGTTTGGGTAATGACTGTGGAATTGAGTGGCAGAACTGCATGGCATGGACTGTGCAAAACCTTCGAGCAGCCAGGCATTGGAAGTCAACCCCACTGTGGCCACAGTGGGGCCAGTCTCTGGTGGCCCTTGGCCAGCAACAGTGACCACAGATATGACCTAGCATTCTTGAGTAGAGGTGTAGTAAGAAAAGGGCCAAGCTGTTGGGACAGTTCCTCTTCCATCCTCTGAGACACTCCAGGTGGCATTGGAGGCCCTGGCTTGCCTGATGTGGCCTCGAACAGATCCACTCTGTCCCACCCTCCTCCTCTGTACAGCAGAGTGAGTGAGCATCCCCTAGTCTGTCTTCCTCAGACCTCACGACTACACCCCACCTATCCCCCAAGCCTCTGTGCTTCCTGCCTTTTCTCCTGAGGCGGTTAGTGTGCAGTGTGCAAGAAGCAGACACCTTGGAGAGGCCAGTTCTGTGTCAGGTGATTTTGCTCATCCATCTTCAGGGCATCAAGCCAGCCAGCTTTGAGAAAGTGCACGATCCAGAAATCAAGGAGATTATTGGGGAGTGTATCTGCAAAAACAAGGAAGAGAGGTGAGTTCCGGGCAGTGCTGGGTCTGGGGTGTTTCTCCTGCTGAAGTCGGTTCAGCTGGCCTGCAAAGAGCTTCAAGTGATAGACAGGCTGCTTCAGGTCACGGGTGTCCTGGATACCAGCAAGCCTGCCAGGCTGTCAGTGGGCAGCCCCTGGAACATGCTCCCTGACTTTGGGGATCATTCTGGAGCAAGGAGGCTCCTGGGGCCTTGCTCTGTCCCTTGTTGCTTTTTCTCTGTGTTGTCCTTGGTGAGCACATCTATTCCTCCCAGCCTGCAGGACACTCCCATGCCCAGGCTTTCCGATTCATCTTGTCCTTAACTCCAGGTTGCGTAGTCCCTTCACCTATATCTGCCCTACCCCATTCTCCCCTGCGGGTTATCATGTTCAAGTCAGAGGTACCACCAAAACCAGCCTTCACCTCCTCAGGTGGTCAGGGCCCTGCCTTCCTCAGCTGGTCAGCCAGGAAACTGGGCTTGTGTTCTGAGCTTCCCTCCCTCCTCTCCCTTCCCTCCCTCCTCCTTGCTTCTTCCCCCTGCCCCTCCTCTCCAGCCCATCCCCCACTCTCCCCATTTTTCCTCTTCCTCTCCTCCTGCCTTTTCCTCGCCCCTTCATGTGTCCTTCTGGCCCCTGCATACCCACACATGGCATCCTGGTCACTGTCCTCAGCATTGATCACTTTCCTTTTCCATAGCCATCATCACTCAGGCAGGGGCCCTGTCCTGATTCTTGGGCCTTCTTTCCTGCCCTGCAGGTTTTATTTTTTAAGAAAAATATTTTTTTAATTGTTAAATGTAACCCATATTATAAAAGTATAGTAACAACCATGTAGAGCCAAAGAACCATCAGAGCAGATCTTGTGAGACCACCTCCCAGACAGGACCTACAGAGCGCCCAGGGGCCCTATAGCATTTGTTGACGTCACTGAGGGTTTCCTCACCTGGCTGTCCCCCTCTCATTTAAAGTAGCTGTCCACAGGGGGTGGGCTACTGGAGCTTGCAGCCCATGGTGACCACAGATTTGAACCCGGGAGGAAGCCAGGCCTGGGACAGTGCATGGATCCATTCGTGCTGGAGACAGGAACTAAACTAGGGACATGGCTTTGGGGCCAGAGTGGTTACCAAAGCAACACCCACGTAGCCGTACCTTCCCATCCCTAGGAGCCTTCCGAAAACCCCCTGAAAATGGGCTTATAGATACTTCCAGGTCCAGTTCAGTCTTACCTGCAGCTAGGTATCTTTGTGATGACTGGGCTCACCAGGCCCTCAGCAGGCCTGTGTCTATATGGCAGAATCTGGTTTAAAATTCTTTCCTGGATTCTCTGAGTCTTTTACTGTGGGGCATGTTTTCTTTCAAAGAAAAGTCCTAAATACTACCCAGTGAGGTTTGTCCAGGACTAATTTTCCTTTCCTTTTCTGGGAGTTAAGGAATACACATGTAAGCTGTTGTGTGCCCCCTGGAGGGCACAGCTTGCTCAGCAGGTAGTACAGTCACAACTTTCTAGAGGGGGCTGGGTGGGTTGCAGCTCAGCACCTGTGTCCAGGGTCTCCTCAGCAGATGTGCCTCTCATTCTCCCCCTCCCTAGGTACGAGATCAAGGACTTGCTCAGCATGCCTTCTTTGCGGAGGACACGGGTGTGAGGGTGGAGCTGGCTGAGGAAGACCATGGCAGGAAGTCCACCATTGCCCTGCGGCTCTGGGTTGAGGACCCCAAGAAACTGAAGGGCAAGCCCAAGGACAACGGGGCCATAGAGTTCACCTTTGATTTGGAGAGGGAGACACCAGATGACGTGGCACAGGAGATGGTAATGTGATGCTTGCTTACGGTGGGTGGTGGGTAGGCCAAGGCAAATCGTGGCACACACCTTGAAAGCCTGTGGTTTCCAAAGATTGGATCAAAGTCGGAAGGGGTATGTATGTGGTCCTCAGTGAGAGGGCAGTTTAAAAGGAGGACTGTTCATTGAATGTGTCTGTAAAGGACAACATAGGTTGGAAACCCTCCCCCCTCCCCCGCTGCACAGATGTAGGCTATCTGCTCAGAAACCAGACAGAGAGGGGCCCAGGGACTGGTATATCAGGAAAGGCCCTGTTTTGACCAGATTCTTGCTGACTTTGCATAAATGTGGGCCTTTGAGTTTGGATTTTGGTTTCATTTTGTTTTTGAGGGGCCCATAGAGCCCAGCGGGAGTATGAGTGTAGGGGATGCTCAATGTAGCAGAGGGAGAAAAGGTACACAGAGAAATTAATGAGACACTGATTTTTACTGGAAAAACTGAGCAAAAGTAAAAAATCAGCATGTTCATTGCAGGAGAGCAAGCGCTTAGCTGCACCTGTCATAACTGTAGAAAGTACACTCCCCTTTTCTTTTTTTAAATGAACCTTTTAGTGAATGTATAGTACCTCTGTCAAAAATGTACATAAGTCACAAGAATATGACTGATGGATTCTTCACAGCTGGACTCCTTAGACCTGGGTGGGTGTTAACAGTAGGAAGTAGACCGTGGTGCTGGAGGGTGGGCTAGAAGAGGTAGAAGGAAGCCACCTGTGCAGGCTTTTGTGGGCAGCAGATCCACCCCTGCTTCTCTAGGCCCATCTCAGATGCTGAAGCTAAGGCTGGCCATCCCATGCGAGGTGTGGGAGCCATAGACTGAGAGTCAGTCGGTGGGTTCAACAGGGCCCAGACATAGGGCGGGTGAAGGGTATGGACCACAGGGCTTGGTGTGGGTAGTGCAGCAGGTCAGAGTGGAATGGAGCAGGCCAGTTAGGGTACAGCCTTCAACTGGACAGTGGTCTGTGCCCCTGATTCATCTGGCATGTGTGAGTGGGCTAGATGTTCCTCCTGATGGCCTGGAGCCCAGATCAGGACCACCGCACACCTTCTAAGCTGCTGGTCACATCCCTGGGCCCAGAAGCAGACACATCTGCTGTAAGTGAATTTAATGGGTTGTTCAGCTCCATGCTTCCAGGAGGATTTTCTGATGACCTTGTGTGATGTGCTGTTGAAGTGCTATGTGTTTACTGAGAGTTGTGTTAATTGCCAGCACAGTGGTACTATGAGTGTAGCACTGCCATTTCTCTTTATGCTGCGACACCATGGTCCCTTCCTGCTTTTTGCTGAAATTTAAAGCACAAGCATAAGTAATGAGTGAGGTGTTGTGCAGGCCAGTAGTCTGTGAGCTAAGGTTCTGGAGTACAGGTTGTGTGCGGAGTGTCTCGGAGCGACCTTTAGGGCTGGGGGACCTGGTTAGCAGTGCATGCTGACCAGGTAGCAGGAGAAAGGGGGACGGCACCCTGTGGAAATGAAGTGGGCCCCTGGGGCGGCCTCAAGTTGGTTATGCCCCTCTGGTCTGCTGAGGTAAGGGCCAGTGCTAGCAGTTCAGGAAGCACGGGTGGAGAGCAGCGCTCTCATCCCCTGTGAGCATTGTGCCTGCTCTGTGGTTATGAGGGCACCAGGAGGACCTTCCTGCCTCCAGAAGGGACTTGGAATTCGGTGGGAGCCAAGCGAGGTGAAATGTGCAATGACAGGGGACAATGGGCGCTTTCACAGTGGGATTCCATGTGGTGGTGCTTATTAGCACTATCTGTGCCTCAGCTGATCAGTAGCCTCCTCTGGCTCAGGGTTCTCAGATCCAGTCACTTTCCTGAGACCTGCCCACCCTCCCTAGAAGACTCACCTCAACCTAGAATGCCCAGCTTTTTCTGCAACAGAGTAACCCCCTGCCCTACCCCAGGCCCATCCTCACTTTGCTGGACTGGAGGGCAGGTGGTGTCTCCACCAGTTCACATTGGAGGCCCCAGGGCTCAGTGTCTCATCCTTCCCTCTTTTGCTGCCTTCCCCTTCCTCTATCTCTTTCAAAAGTGACTTTTCATGTGGAACATCCTCCATGCAGTGCAGTAGCCATTGCAGGAGAGGGCACATCACTATGTTCAGTTAAAGGATAAAAATAAAACATGTCCCTACCACTATGCTTAGGAAGCAGAAGGAGTCTAGTGCTTTGGAGCTGCCCGTGATGAGCTGAAAGTGGCCCTCAGCAGGGTCTTTATCTTGTGTGAACGCCACTCACTGGCCACTACTTCTGGCTCCTGGCCTTGTGGTTAGTGCTGGGTCCTACAGCTCTGACCTCCCCACCCATCCTTAAACACTGAAGCCAACTCTACGGTCTGGGGCCCTCCTTCACTCTTGGTCCTGATAGCAGTCCCTGGGCCTCTCCTGGGTCATCACTGGGCCATCACTGGGTCAGGTGCCTGGACCCTGAGGAGGCTCACTGCCCCTGGCTGCTCTTTAGGGCAGTCACTTACCCACAGCTTTAATTCAACATACATACTTCTTCAAAGCTTAAGTAACAGAGACAGCCATGAATGAAACAGGGTCGGTTATCATAAACGGCAGATAATTTCTCAGGAAACTCAGAGGAGAGGGGTGTCACCATACCGTGGATCTGGGTCGTGGAATGATGTCTGGGCTGCCTTGTTTTTAAAAGCCAAGATCATTGAGTGTTAGGTGTGGAAGATGTTCCAGAACCTGATGAGGCCTCCAGAGGGTGAGAGGAAGGTGGATAGGACAGCTTTCTTTTCTCCCTTTAATCTACATCTGAAGTCTCCTCCCAGCAGGTCCTGTAGGTGAGGCTGGTGAACACATGCAGGCGTGGATCAGAATGATGATGCTCTGGGGGCTGAGAGAAGGGTGGGTTTTCTGGGACCTGGGCTGGCTCTGATATGTTGGTATAGACATCCGGGGGAGGTCGGGGGAGTTGGGGCCCAGACCAGGGGGTTCTTAAGTCCGAGGTGCCAGCCCTTCCCTCTGTTTTCACAGCTTCCAGATAATGGAACATTCCACTGTGGCATAGAATGTGGCTGAATTCTTCTCTGTTGGGGAAAAAATAGAAGAAACACCTTGGAGGGGTGCTGGGAGTGGGGGGTGGGGATTGTGTCTGTGAAGACAGAGACAGAAAGAAAAATGGGTCATGGACAAAAAACAGAAGCAGCAGACAGGAGTGTCTGTGGGCATCTTATTTTCAGTGGCCTCTGATCAGGTTGCCATTTCGGCCCTGCTAGGCGGCTAGTGGTGCTGACCCTAAGCTCAGCCACTCGCTCTTGCTCTGGCTACACGAGTGGCCCTGCTCATACCTCTGCCTTCCTGGGCTGAGCCTGGCAGGGCCTTGAGTCAGCATGGTTCATTCTGCCAGTCATCTTCTGAAATAAATTTTTGAAGTAATCTCAAACTTACAGAAAAGTTGAAAATGTGTGACAAAGAACCATTCTAGATGACATGGAAGCAGCCTGATACCCTATGAACCCGAATACACTGTGTCTGTTTCCCACAGATAAGGACTTTCCTACACAGCTGCTTGGGCAGTCAGAACCAGAGGGCATCCTGGCCCCACTCAGGGCCCTCAATTGTCCAGTGACACCTTCATGGTCAGAGTGCCAATCAGGGTTGAGTCTATCTTTAGCAGTCCTGCCATGAAGGATGTGGCAGGCCTGCCACCTCGCTCAGCTCCCTCTCAGTCCATCTGTGCGTCTACAGGAATGCTGGGCATAGACGAGCCCATCAAGGATGCTCCCCGTGATCACATGATTGAGGGGTATCGCCAGGGGTCTCCAAATGCAGTCATAATTAATAACTTATGTGGGGAGTTTCCTTGGAACTATGAGAATGTCTCAGTTTCACCGAATTTTCCATTTATTACTCTCTGTGGACTCATGGTTTGGTTTTATTAAGTAGGTTGTATGCTCCATTGATGAGTTACCTATCACTGTGTAAAAGTGACCCAACCCCATACTGTGCACACACAGTCGCCTCCAGTCTTTGAGGTCAGGAATTTAGCAGCGGCTTAGCAGGCACTTTGAGATCAGGGTCCTTCATGAGGTGTGGTCAGGGCTGGCCTGGGCTGGTAAGGCTGACCAGGGCACACTCTGCAGGCTGCTGGTGGGAGACTTAGTTTCTAGCCAGGTGGGTTTTTCCTCAGGGCCACTCATGATGTGGCATCATGTGAACAAGTGATCCATCCATAGGAGGGAGAGAGAGAAAGAGACAGATGATAGAAATAGAGATATTGAGACAGAAAAAGACATGGATACTGAGAAACAGACTGAGACACAGACTGAGAGACAGAGAGATACTGAGAGAGACAGATAAATGTAGAGACACAGACAGGGAGAGACAGAGACTGAGACTGAGAAAGACAGAGCAAGAGAGACAGAAATAGAAACACATTGAGACAGATAGACTGAGACAAAATAAGAAAGAGACATGAAGACAGATAGCAAGAGGGACAGGGAGAGACAGAGAATGCACATATGTGTGTGTCCACTGCGCCCCCACTCCCCGCCCCCGACCTTGTAATTCATACTAGCAGGGACACCCATTACTCCTGCCGCCACAGATCACATGTGTTTCTCTTGTGTGTATTCGTGGACATGTCCTTTAAACATTATGTTGTCACTGTGTATTTTGATGCTCAGAATGTTAGATTTGGCCAGGGTTTGGCCCTGGTGCTGGCTTCTTGTCTTCCTGTTTGTCTGTCATTTTCCAATCGTATCCTCACTTTCTGGCACAAGGAGATGTCCAGTCCCCCTCGTTCTGTCCCTATCGACCTGAACCTGCTGTTTCATGGAGATCCTGCCATCTTAGTGTCCAAGTTCCAGTGCTGCGTGTGCTGTTGGTCATGGTTGCCTCAGGCCCGTTCAGTGGTTTGTTCAGAAACACACTTGTTTTGTACGTTGTTGCCATGTGCACATGTGCTCATGGCAACATCTGCGTGTATATGTCTGTTGTGAGTTTACACAATTCCTGGCCACTGCAAGGTTCCTTCTCTAGTTTTTTGCCTTTCATGGGATCCCATGGTGACAGAAGCCTTGGCTTCCTCTATTTTGTGGTTTGGCCATAGTTATCCTTGGAGAGAGCTGTGATGTTTCCTGGGGACCTTGGTTCCTTTACAAATTCCCTCAAATGTTCTGTTGGGCGAATTGGGTTCAGAATCTTGGCAGGCATGGTACACACCTTCCTGATCTCAAGTTAAAGAATGTGCCTTTTTCCCTGGCCTCCATGACTTCTCAGAGAATGCCGAGGACAGTATGGGCCATGGATCCCTGTCCCTGTCCCTGTCCCTGAGCACACAGATTTAGCCAGGACTGATTTCCGATTCCCCACCCTCAGGCAACCGTAGTGTGGGCTCTAGGATGCTCCCAGGGCACAGCTGATGGGCTGCTCTGGGGTGGGAGGCAGATTAGGGTCCCCCCTTTCCCTTCTGTTACTCAGCCCATGTTAAGAGCACCTGCTGTGTTGTCAGTGTTCCAGGAGCTGGGCCAGTTCATGTTCACATGGTCACTCTCGTGGATTTAGTCAGTGGCTGGAAGGACACATCCATCCTTATGGAAGGATGAGAATGTCCCTGAAAGATAGGGGCTAGGGGCCCAGAAGAGGTGACTTTTAGCAGAGACCACAAGAGTGGGAGTGCAGGCACCAAGGTGGACCTGGCAATGGGATGTGCAGGTAGGGATAGTCCCAGTAACAACAGGTGACTGACTCCCTTTGCAGATCGAGTCAGGGTTCTTCCATGAGAGTGATGTGAAGATCGTGGCCAAGTCCATTCGTGACCGTGTGGCATTGATCCAGTGGCGGCGAGAGAGGATCTGGCCAGCATTGCAGCCCCAGGAACAGCGAGACCCAGGCAGCCCTGACAAGGCCAGGGGCCCGCATGCCCCACTGCAGGTCCAAGTGACCTACCATGCACAGGTTGGACTGCTAGAGCCCGAGGAGCCTGAGGCTGACCAGCACCTCCTTCCTACTGTGCTGCCGGCCAGCGCCACCTCTCTGGCCTGTGAGTATTGCTCTCTCCACGTGCCTATCCCAGCTCATCTTGCAGGTATGGATGATTGGTGTGGGTGAATGTTCCTCCAGGGCGAGTGTTGGGAGCATCCCTGATGTTGCCTAGAGATCTTACTAGAGAGATTTATGGCTTGCTGAAGTCTAGCTTCTCAGGACAGGTGGGGACAGATGTGGAGGCAGACCCAGAACCTCCTGTGCCCTGAGGCAGCAGGGACAGAGTGGCTTAATTGGCTACTTACCTTGCCTGGAGGATACTAGTCCTGGCCACATGGGGCACCTGAGGACTCTTTCTTCTCCTGGGCTTAGCATAGCACCTGGGCCCAGTAGGGGCATCTGTGCCAGAACACCAGTGCCTTGAGGCTGCCAGTGGCCACAGGTTGAGCACTCATGCTGCTGTGACCTTTGTCTCCAGGAGTGTCCATCCCCAAGGTAATCTCCCTTCTAGTGCCAAACCTTTGAGACTACTTGTCTACTTCCCAGGGAGTGTTATTAATGGGTGGTAGGATCGCTTTGCACCTGGTTTTATTTCAGACCACTGGAAGAGAGAATCCAGTGTTTTCCATGAGTCGAGGCAGAAAAGTGTCCTGCCTTTGCCCTCAGTGTCCCAAAAAACCACAGTTGCAAGCTGTGGATGGAAGCTGTAGCCTATTCTGTCCGTGAATAAGCACAGAGAATTGCAGGTCCAAGCAACCTGCCCAGGCCATCTTTTCAGGTTATTCACGTGGAAAGACTGAAATAGTATGTTTGATTTATTTAATAGGAATATCCTTCATTTATCATTAAAATAGCTGAACGTTATTCAGAGTTGGCTATTTAAATTAAAACCAGTGGCTGGCCATCACTTTGAGACAGTTTGCTTACTGTTTACTTCCTTTAAACCTGCTCCAGTTTGCTTTGGAGAATAAAATCACTGCATCATTGCATTCCATTTTCTGATAAACCAAAAAAGAATAAAGAACATAAACTCTTTATAGAAAAAAGTTACTACACACTTTACAAACGTAATTGTTGTTTGAACAATTTCTCAGATACAAGAATTAAGAAATTTTCCTTTGTCGCTCTTTGAAGAGACACAGTCTGAGACCTAGAATGTGCTCTGCTGTGGTCAGATGTCATGATGCAGGATCGACTTACTGTATATACGAACAGGTTCAACAGATGAGTTCAGTTCAAGGTGGTCATTCTGTCTGCAAACAGACCCCTTACTGTGCAGCTCAGAAGGATTCTGTACGTTTTATGCAGCGGCCACACTTTTCTACCATGAGAAATAAATGTTTTATGGGTAAAACATTTTTACCCCTTTATTGTAATTTTTTAAAGTAGGTAATATATTCACATCATATGAAATTCAAAAAGCTCAAGGGGTGTACAGCAAAAATCAGTTAATATTTCTCCTTAGAGGCTACTGATGTTACCTGTCTTTCAATGTTAACTTCTGGAGATAGCCTACACATGTAATTATTTACATGCACCAGTGTACACACATGTACACACACAAGCATGCAACACTTACACACACACATATGCACACATACCCCTTTGTCTTCCTCTATTCCACAACCCACAGCACCTTGCACTCCCTCAACACCTTGCTCTGGGTTCGAACAGAAAGCCTGTATGCAGTTGTCTCTCTGGTCACAGTGCCTGTAGGTGGCTGGACCATGCTGTGCTTCATAAAGGTGAATTGATGGGGATGGTAGTTAGCACACATGTCACCAGAGAAAGGACCTGGTCTTAGGTAACAAGACAGGCAAACACACGCACTTTCATATGTTAGAAGGTACAGTAAACATATTTTGAGCCTCCCTGTTCTGTTAACTGTCCACCGTGGTCCAGATCAAGGTCAATGAAAGGGCTTGGTCTAGCACCTGATGACTATAAGAATATAATTTGTCAATAGGTTTACAAGCAATTTTTAAAATTAATTTTTAATTATATATACGTTAAACATGTTGACTTAAAAATTTTAAATGTTACATACACAGAGTTGCTTTATGTGAAACTTATCAAATCTGTACCCATTCTTATGTCTTTACTCTGTCTCTGTTTCTGTCTCTCTGTCTCTGTCTTTCTTTGTTTTTATCTCTGTCTCTCCCCTGCATGCATGTTCTCTCTATCTCTGTGTCTTCTTTGTCTGTCTGTCTGTCTCTCTGTCTCAGCTTCTCTCCTTTCTCTGTGTAAGTGGAAATCACTACCAGACACATCATTAAAAATCAGAGACACTTGTCTAATTGGTTTGCACAATCAAACCTCAGCATTCTTATATTTTCCTAGGTTAAAACGAGTTCTAATCAGCTCTGGGGAAAAATTATTTTGCTGCAAAGCTGATGAGATTCCCCTTTTACTTTATTTGTTTTAAATGCAAATGGACACTATGCTGACAATCTGAAAGTTGGCTCCCTATAGAAGTAGCTTGGTGTTCGCAGTTGACAAATTTTAATGTTTGTGTAGCTTTGAAATCTGGAAGCGTAAACCATGAGTGCCATTTCCAATAGGTTTTTGTTTTTCCTACTTTACTGACATGGCCACACAGGGGACCTGTCTTCTAGGTGCATTCGGTCAGATGAGTCTACGGGCTGTGCGAGTCCTGTCTTGCCCATCCCCCATCCCTCCCCACCATGTGTGTGGGCGGCTCTGTCCACTGTGGCTGGTCTCACTGGCCATGCTGGGCTAATTGTGGATGGGGCAATGGAGCCTCTGAGTTCCCTCTCACAGGCTCTCTATGGGGTTGGGGCCTTGTCAGCCCCATTTTCCAACTGTGTTAGACACAGCCCAAGATGTGAGGGGCCAGATTTGGACCCAGATTTCCCTGCTTCAGGCTCTTTTTCACGGTAAGTAAAGGTGGTCAGGGTTCTGGGACGCCCTCCCCTTGTAAAACACAGATAATAATTGTTACCTCCACATGACTGGAGCTTTTCCTAACTTGAACACCCTGTCAGCCTCCTGAGACCCCTCAGGCCATCAAATAGCTGAATGAGGGCTCACTTTCAAGTATAGGTCAGTGCCATGTGAGATTCCTGTCTCAGCCATGGTGGAAGTGTCTGTCCTGCCTACCTGCCTATGAGAACGGTGTGAGGTGTCCCCCTGGGATCTGTGGTGGCTCATGGCGAGCACCTCCCCCCAAACCTCCCAGGCATCCTCTGGAGTTGGCAGGGGGGCCAGGCATCAGGCAGTATGGGTGGGTTGCCAGGACCACCTCTGGGTGGTGCAGTCAGCCCCCATATTGCTCTATAGCCGATTGTGTAAAATGACACACATTCATTACTTACATGACCTGGAAACACAACCAAGTCTTTGTTCTGCAGAAGAAAACATGGACAAGCCAAATGTTTGTGTGTGAGCCCACGGTTGCGTTCCCTAAGCCTTGTGTGGAATGCAGTGGGAGTGACGTTTGGGGTGCCCACTCTGAGCCATGCCTTTGTCCTTCCCAGCTGACAGCACATTCGACAGCGGGCAGGGCTCCACTGTGTACTCGGACTCACAGAGCAGCCAGCAGAGCGTGGTGCTGGGCTCGCTGGTGGATGCAGCACCATCCACTGCCCAGAGTGTGTGCAGCCCCCCTGTGAGCATGAGCGATGGGCCCGTCCTGCCACATAGCCTGCCCTCACTGGGAGCCTACCAGCAGCCTGTTGCGGTGAGTTAGCTTGGCTCTCGAGCCAGAGACCCTATTGGAGCCTGTGATGGACCAGCCAGGCTATGCTGGCCTGTGGTCATTTCCTAGCCAGGCAAAAACAGGCCCACAGGAGGTCCATCCTTGTTGGTAACTGCAAGGCTGCAGGCTGGAGCAGCCTGTGACCTACCTTGGGAGACCCGCTTGGAGAGAAAACAGAGCACAAAGCCCAATGACACACAATGCTTGCAAAGCTGTGATAAGCTGGAAGGGTCCTACACTCAGACTGGTACAAAGGTGACAGAAAAACATCATTCATAGTAATGAAAGCTTTGATTTTGTCTGTGTCCAGCTTCTCTGAGGTGGTAGCACCTCTCCACTGGGTATTATGCTGCTGTTTAGAGTTAGAGGTATGGGAGCAATGTTTGGGAAGGTGGATTGAAAGGTCTCATGCTTATACCTGAGAAATAATTTCTAAGCCTAATAGGTTAAATGGAAATTGCTAGATGAGGACACCACATTTGGCATTTATTTTTCAATTGCTTGCTTCTTAGCCCCAAGCAGTCAGAGAAGTTGCCCTTGAGGTGGGTGTTGGAGTGAGATGCAGAGGGAGAGTTAAATCACCTAGTCCCAGAATCAGGTCAGGGCCGGTGCCCTTTCCCAAGGGAGCTGCTTCCGCCTGGTACTCCAGTTACCCTGGGCTTTCACTGGCACTCTGTCTTGCTGGGCCACCCTTCTGGGCTTCGTAGCCTTTTTGGCCACCTCTGTCTCTTCTCCCTTCCCTGTTGTCCACTCAGGTTGAGGAAGTCCCTTTAGAAAAGCAGTTGAAGTATTTGTCTCTACTGATCAGAGTCAAAACTAGCAATTTGTATTTACAGTTTTGCTTGCCTCACTAAATGAAGTGAAATAGTTTTAAAAGGCAAGAAAAGCTTCTTGAGGAAAAGGCTACTTGTTGCTCAGAGTGATGTTTCTTAGTTTTGGGTTCACCTGTTCTCTGGAGCTGAGCCAGAACCTTCATCCGGCTCTTGTCCTTCCCAGGCTCAGGATCAGGGTGCTCCTGGCCCACAGTGTGCTGTCCGCCTGTTCCAACAGTACCCTCCTATACCAGCTTCCGTTCCTAGACTGGGAAGCCTGAGCACAGGGAGGTCAAGGGCCAGCTGGCTAGATGTCTCTGCCAGAGCACTTTCTCCTATGTTTTGCCTGTTTACGTGAAAACAGCTTGGACAAAAGGGGGACTGGTGGGAGTCCCTAGGGTGTACCCAGGACTCCTGGGGAGAGTTGTCGTGGTGATATACCCCAGTGAAGAGTGGAGGGGTTGGGAGCAGAACCACTTCTGGGGACTCTTGTGCCCAAATGTGAGGGCTCATGTCTGTGGTCCCATTTCTCTCCTAATGGCCAAGTCACTGGAGACCCCAGCTCTGTGGAGCTCCCCTCAGTCTGGTGCTGTCCTGCTCTTCATTCCCATGTTTCTGTATTCTGGGGATTTATTTACATATATATGTGTTACATAGTACTGTAGACAAGAAGTATATGCATTTGTATCTTCCCCCATAGAGTGTTATAACAAGTGTTTTCCCACGGTTCCATAAAGCCCTTAACAATGATTTTTTCTTACAGTTGCATAATATTCTGTGGAGCTGATGTTTCAGAACGTTTCCTGGTTAGGAATTGTGGCCATTCTTGGCTCAGGGGCCACCATTCCTTGCTTCTGCCAGTTCATGTTCCTAGGAAAAGTGTCCCTGTCAGGACGATGGGCATGGGGAGTGAGAGACAGCTCTCTGGGGATGTTGAATGTGTTGCTGGGTGGGGGTCTTTGAGGCAGCTGCTGAGCGTGGCCTCTGGCACCCTCTGCAGCCTGGCCCGTCAGTAGGCTCCATCCCGCCCCACACCCGTGCTCCACTCCCACAGCAGCATTTCCCGGAACCGGCCATGAGCTTTGCCCCAGTGCCAACTGGGCCGGGCCAGCCTAGGCCCTCTGTCCTCCAGGTGAGTGCAGATTGCTTCTCTTTAATGGCCACCATTGGTGCTTCAGTCTCCCCTGACTGCGTCTTGGCTGGCCTGGGCCTGGGGTGCAGATGGGAGTTGGGGTGGGTCTCTCGCATCTGTGGGAGTTCACAACCCACAGCACTTGGAAGGGTCCCACTCACACCTGGTTCTCCCAGACCTGCACATCCTGGGCTCCCGGCTGGGTGTCTATGTGTGTGTAAATGTGCATGTGCTCATTGAGTTTCTCTGTTATGTCTAAGCATGTAGGATATCTCAGCACGATGCTGGTCTAAGAGAAGCCCTCTCTCTTCCTTCAGCCTCCTCCACTGGCCCAGACAGTGCCCCTGTCACAGGTCCTGGCATCACAGCCTGTGGGCCCTCTCCAACCAGTGGCCCCCCATCTGTCTTCATACCTGGCTCCAACATCGCAGGTGGCCTCAGCTCAACTGAAGCCCCTCCAGATGCCACCGGTGTCCTTGCAGCCACTTGCTCAAGTCCCTCAGCAGGTATGTCTTTCCTCCTTTCTCTGCCTTCCTCCCACAGCAAGGTTGTAGTGCGCATCTTCCCTCTGTGTCTGTCTCAGGTGCACCAGGACAGGTAAAGTTTACTGCAGAGTTAGGTCAGAGGAAGCAGAGCAGAGCTGTGAACACATAGCTACAGTCACTGTCTGTCCTTGGAGCCATCTGAGGCCATGCTAACCATGGCTTCTTGTGGGCAGGGGTTGGGGTGCGGCAGGCAGTGCATGACTAGTGACACTTGATAGCACATGTTTGGTGCCTAGGCTTATGCCATTTATGATCATGGGGATGGCTTTCACCTCATGGATCCTTTCACAGTGTGTCTTGGGGGCTGTGATGGGAAGTACCACTTTATGAGCTAAGTGTGAGTGCCCGTAATCACTTCACCACCCCCAGAAAGTTCTTACCTGTTAGCTGTCACCTGTTATTTGGTCTTGTCTTCATCATGTGTTAGAGTTGCTTTAACTGTGTAGTTAAACCACCATCTTGCTTGTTGGTGGTTGTGGCATTTAGTTGCTTTTCAAATACACAGAAGTTGATTTGGCATATTTTCGCTGCTTATAATTGCACAAAAGTGCTTATTATATGATGTTTCATGTGCCTGCCACCAGAAAGACTTTATTTGAAAGAGAACTGTCAGAGAATCTGCTGAGGTGTTTGAAGTGCAGAATCCATGAGGTCAGATATCGAGAGTCTCTAGGACAAAAGACCAGACATGGAAGCTTTGGGAGTGTCCACTGTGAGGAGATACTGCCCTTCCCCAGCCTATGTGGCTCGGCCAGCAGTGGGGCTTGGAGATATGATTTCCTTGAAAGAACTAGACAAAGACTTTGGTCTCAGTGTGAATTTATACAGATTAAGGTGAATCAAGCAAAGTAATTTCAGGTGTTCAGGGCCTGTCTGATGGCTCTCACTGTCTTAGCCTTTTTGAATGAAAACATGCTGAAGTCACTACTGTTACTGCTCGTATCTGAGCTTTCTCGGCTGTCCTCTGAACCACCTGTGGGCCCCTCCATGGTGGTGCCGAAGGGGTCATTCTTGTTCCCCATGCCCTTCTGAGCATTCTGTGTTTTCTTCTCTGGTTGAACGTATCATATACTTGGTTCCATTTAAATTGGGTTTACATTTGGGTTCCCTTGGCAGCAGCTGCCTAGAAGTGTTTCAGGGGCGGAACCTGCAGGGGGTGTGGTTGTTCTTGCCTGGGGCAGACATGCCTCTGTGGGGCTGAGCCCCAGTAGGGCTAACATGCTGATGTCTCTTTCAGATGCCTCCACTTCCTGTCATCCCCCCTGTTGCTCCGCTGGCTTCAATCGACAGCCTCCCTGCAGCCCTCTCTGACCTGCCGGCTGCCAGCGGGTCCGCTGTGCCTCCCCCTTCTCAGTATTTCTCTCCAGCTGTCATCTTGCCAAGCCTCCCGCTCAACACCGCCACTCCCCTGCCTGCGTCACCAGCCCTGCCTCTGCAGGCAGTCAAGCTGCCCCACCCTACTGGGGCACCTCTGGCCATGCCGTGCCGGACCATTGTGCCAAACGTGGCAGCCACCGCCACTGCCATCCCTCTGCTGGCTGTGGCCCCACAGGGGGTGGCCACCCTGTCCATTCATCCTGCCATGGCCCAGCTTCCAGCCCAGCCTGTGTTCCAGGCAGCCTTTCCACAGATGGTGCCCAGCGATGTCCCGCCTTCTCCCCTTCACACAGCACAGACTGTGAGGGCTGCCCCTCCACAGCCTGTGCCCCCTACGCTGCCACAGCCCCACCAACCAAGTATTGCCCACCTTCCCGAGCAGACTGCTCCAGCAGCTGGGGTAGGGAGCCAGGTAATTAATTTACCTGCCAGGTAGGGCCCGCCCAGGTAGGCACTGGGAGACCCAGAGATGCAAGGGGTCTGCAGGCCTCTGCTCCTTCTCAGCACTTTGGCTAGGGGGCGCGGGCAGAGTAGGGATGGGAGAGTAGGCAGCACCATCCTGCAGCCTTGGCTTCTCATCTGGTATGGGAGTGTCTGCTGCCTCCTCTCACCCCGCAATGTGTGTCAGAAGCTGCGGGAATCAGGATGCCAAAGGCTCCCTTAAGGGCCCTTCCCAAGGGTCAGTGGCAGCTGCTTGTAGGAGAGGGTTCCCAGACATGCCAGATATCATGGCACCTGCCCTCACCTAAGTGGGGCCTGGCAGCCTCTGTGCGGCTGTGTTAGCCTCTCTTCGGGCACTAGAGAGGCTGACACTGTCCATCTTGTCACCTGTCAAAATGAGGCATATGGATCACTCACGTGTCAGCAGCCAGAAAATGGGGCACCAGGGCTTGGAGTATGTGTGTGTGCGGGGGGAGGTGTCTGTCAATTCTGGGCCAGGCAGTGCTCAGGGCATGTGGCTGCTGGTTCCCAGGTAGTCATGGCAGACAAGGATGATGTCTCATAGGCCGGGGATCTTTGGTGCTTACTGTGCTGAAAGTGAAGGGGAAAGGGACACTTGCTCTGTCAGCTGGGCAAGGCCTTTGTGGCTCCACACACCTACACAGACACTATGTGTTTTAGAGCACCAGGGCTGTTATCCAACCTTGTATGAAGAGAAGAATGACATGGGGGCCTCTCACCTGGTATGACCCTCTCACTTGGCCCCACCCGGGCTCTAACCCTTAGTAGCCCTGTGCCTGTGGGCATCGTCCTTTGCCTTTTAAAGTTCAGGTTCCTCCCCTATAAGGTAGGGCTGACACCCCTTTTATATTCTATCAGGAAGATTCATCCCAAAGCTTTCAAGGGTACCAGGTGCCCCCAGCTCTTGGGCCCCTTACTCCACTTTGGACTAAGCCCCATGTCCTGAGCGTACACAGATGCTCCTGGACGTGTTTCTTGTCTGATTTTCAGAAGGGATTTGTACTTAGAGTAGGAAGGGACAGTTTCTATTGACTAACAGGGTGGTGTTTGTTTAAATATGGGCAGGAGGAGGCACAGCAGTCCAGTGCCCTGACTGAGTGCCTGGACAGCCCATCACTCAGAGTAACACCCGCTCATGGGTCAGGGTTATTTAAAGAAAGTCAAGGCCTGCTTGGAGGCTCAGGGATCTGTGGTGTCAGGGCCTGGACTGACACCTTGTTGTCAGTGTTGGTGGGACACATCATTGGTACTGGGTCATTTGCTCAGCCTGTGGCTGGAGAAGGTGCTGTGCAGTCAGTGTTCACTGGCCAAGGGGACCTGCACACTGCCTGGCCAGTGGAGGGTCTGGGCTTCATTGATGGGCTGGGCTGGCTTCCCCACAGGCTTCCCTGTGGGCCAATCAGTCTTATGCCAGCATGCCCAGCAGCAAGTTGTTTCATTTCTGACCTCCACCCTGAACTGGGGCAGGATAGAGTCTCCTGCAGTTTAAGGTTTAGGCCTTCCTTCTCCCTGTCAGCATTTCCGCTGAGAACTTTTAAAGAGATAACAATAAGGAGTCAGGCCCACTGCCCAGGTTGCCCATGGAAGGCCAAGGTCCAGGACCTCTTCTTCAGGAAGCAGGGGTCAGGGCCAGGTGCCTTAGTGGCCCTGCAGTTGGTGCTGAGTGATCATACTTAGGACTTCTCAGCCTGACTCAGAGGTGAATATGTAAAGTGTGGTTTTAGGTTAGATTTTATACGAGTGGGGACCTGAGAATGTCCATTCTTGTTTGTTTCTGATAAACATGTATACAAACATTCTCTGAGGCCAGGACTTGCTGGTGGGGGTTGTGGGCTAATTGAAAGGGAAGGCTGTGACACCTGCACCCCAGGTATTCTCACCTGTGTGGGCATAGAAGCACTTGCTTTGCCCCAGGATGCCCATGGCCCCTCAAGGATGGTGATGGCACCCTGACTTGCATCCTTGTCGTCTGTGCCCCAGATCCTGCTTGGCCACCCACCTCCATATGCCATGGATGTCACTGCCCAGGTCCCCACGGTGCCCACTCCAGCCACCGTCCTGTCCCCTCCTGTGCCTGAAGTGTTGCCGCCTGTTGTCCCCGAGCTCCTGCCTCAGCTCCCTGGCTCCCTGGCCCCCACGATGGTGGCTACTGCTCAGAGCTTGCCCGTCCAGACCACTGCGCTCCTGCCACCTGCTAACCTGCCACTGCCCAGTGGGCCTGGAATCTCCAGCTCCTGCCCGTCTGTCCAGCTGACTGTGGAGCCAGCCCCTGAGGTGTGTGCCCTCCTCTCCAGGGCTAGGTCCCCAGCGTGTCACTGTAATACCTGGCCCCACCATCACAGCAGCCCGCCTTCATGATGACCTTGGGTCTCAGCCCTAGAAGTCATGTTGCTCTGGGGAAGGTGGAAGCATGTGCCATGGGACAACCACACGTGTTGCTCTTATCTTCCTCCACTGTCCCCAGATGTCACATTTTCCTCCAAATGCACATCCTGGTGGAAGGTGTGATTTTACACTGGTTCTAGATGCTTTCCTCGTAGGTGATGGACAGCTGCGACAAGCCTTCCTGGGTCCCTGTATTCCCTCACAAGGATGGTCAAAGTGGGTTAGCATTTGGAAAGAGAAGGGCTCCAGCTTTTAGGAATCTGCTCCAACAAGATAAAAACTTCACACCCACCACTCTATATGGTCTACTTGCTACAGTCAGAAGGGAGTGGTTAGTGGGCTGGGCCACAGAGGTGGGAAGATAGCAGGCTGCAGGTAGCTGTGCCCTTAGGGAGCAAATGTGACCCATCCTCTTTCCTGTGGTTTTTATTTCAGGAGCAGGACAAGCAGGCTGGCCTCCTGCAGAACTGTGAGAGGTAATGGCTCAGCTGGGAAGGAGACAGCATGGGTCCTCATGCCAACTCAGCCTGCCTGCTACCATGTCACAGGGATCCCATCTAGCTTTGCCCTCATGTGTCAGGGCTTCTAACATATTACCAGTTTGAAGCCTGACCTAGTGGAGCTTCAGGAAGTTCCTCTGGGGTTTTTGTTGGCGCTTGTTGAAATTTGGTTGTTAGATGTTCCCAGCTGTGTTCTGGGTCCTCGCACCAGGCTGTGGTGCCGAGGATGTTCCAGAGGGAAGAGGCTGTGGACAGTCAGCAGGTCAAGGGGCTAGGGGGAGGCTGGGAGGGCATGGCAGAGTTCAGCCCACACCCCGGGTTTCCTGGTGCCTCAGCTATTGGGTACCTATAGTCTTCCAGTCATGAGGCAGGCATGTTGTGTTTGGGAGGAAACTAGTTATAGGAGGTTACCTTGTGTCCCACCCCCTGGTGCATCAGCACCAAACTTGCCACTCTGCAAACTCTTTTCCAATCCTGCAACAGCTCCAAATGGTTGACATATTCCTATTGTTGCACAGATAAGGAAACTGAGGCATGGGAGAGGATTGTTTCTTAATCCTGATGTTTACCATAAGAATGTTGGGCCTGCTTCACAGGTCAGGAGGCTGAGAGTGCCAAGGTCCTGGGTCCAAAAGCCCATGCGTCCCCCATAACCTCAGTACACCCAGGATGGGGAGAAGGGGCTGTGGGCTTGGAGGTTTCTCTGCTGGGCATGGGTTTTCCAGCTGACTACACTAAGATTCTAAAGCGTCTGGCTATTTCCTGAAAAGCTAAACTTCCCCCGTGAGGCTAGCTTGCATCGCAGGTCGTTTCTGTGGGCGCAATAACATTCTTGGTTTTTCAGCAGCTATGGAGGTTCTGACATCGCTTCTGGAAGAGAGCTGAGTGACAGCTGTGAGGGCACATTTGGTGGGGGGAAATTGGAAGGCAAGCCCTCCAGGAAACATCACCGCAGGTCCACGCGCATGCGCTCGCGCCAAGAGAGGACCAGCCGTCCCCGGCTGACCATCCTGAATGTGAGGAGCCAGGCGTGGTGGGCCGGTGGGTGCATGGCTGGCTGGGAGCAGTCTCCTCCCTGGCCTCACCACCCCAGTGTCCCGTAGGTGTGCAACACGGGTGACAAGATGGTGGAGTGTCAGCTGGAGACACACAACCACAAGATGGTGACATTCAAGTTCGACCTGGATGGGGACGCACCTGATGAGATTGCCACCTACATGGTAAGTGGGCGTCCTGCTAGGTCGATTGAATAGTGGCACTTCCCTTGGGTTGGTGCAGCTGTCTCCTCTCTGTCCCTTGGGTACTTCTCTGCCAGCTTTGCTGAGGGGAATGTTTGTACCAGTCTTCCTCATCCTCCAGCCTCTGCAGGTGGCTGCCTGCTCCAGGCAGTGCTGGCCTATCACCCGAAGGGCCTGCTTCTCTAGCCATGGCTTTTGCTGAGCTGTGCAGGCCCTGGGAACCAGGTCCTCTGGCCATGTCACCCCTATGGGGGTTAGAACAGAGGAGAAGTCAGGCAAATCAATCAGTAAGGACCTGGCAGGCCTGTGGTGTATCCCTACCAGCAGTGCTGTGTGTGCTGTTTCAGGTGGAGCACGACTTCATCCTGCAGGCTGAGCGGGAGACATTCATTGAGCAGATGAAGGACGTCATGGACAAAGCAGAGGACATGCTCAGTGAGGACACAGATGTGGACCGTGGCTCTGACCCTGGGGCAAGCCCGCCACCCCTCAGTACCTGTGGTCTGGGTTCTGGGGAGGTGAGTCGGGATGCCGGGTTCCTGCGAGACCAGCCTGCTTACCCCTAGCTCCAAGCTCTGAGAACAGTTCTGGGACATTGTACGCCTGCTCTAGGAGCCTGCATGGTGTGTGGCATGGGGTGAACTGGCTGGGAAGTGGGCACCTTCAGTTCAGTTGGCAACGCCTGAACTCCGAGGCTCTTGGATGTTTTGAGGCCATGTTGTGCTCCCACTTCTTGGTTCATGCAGTCTGCTGATTTCTCACCCTTTACTTTCCTCAGGAGAGTCGCCAGTCCCAAGCAAATGCCCCAGTGTATCAGCAGAATGGTATGTCTGCCTCTCAGGCCACACCTTCACCAGGCTCACCCTGGAGGAGACAGTTCTGTCATTGTCCCTTCTGTCTCCCAGCAGGTTTTTTAAGTGTCCCATTGAGTATATTGTTATGGGGATTGACCATCATACTGGGGGGATTGTTGGAGCATGTGGCAAGTCTTTCCACCACCCTGGGATGGCTGCCCTGCCTGGCTCAGGTGTGGACTGAGCAGGGTATGAACTTGTCGCTGCCTGCTAGTTCCTTGGCCAGTGTTACCCTTCACCAATGGTATCTTGGGCATCCTGGGAACTAAGCCTGTGCTGAGGGTGCTTGTGAAGTCCTCTAGCTGTGAGCAAGGAACCCCTGAGCAGGCTCCATATTCCCTCACTGGTGTGAGGTGAGTTCCCCAGAGCTCCTCCTATGGCAGGTCTGGTGCCAGCTATGAGAGTCACACTGGCTCGGGAGAAACATGCTCACTCTCACCAGCTGTTTTTGTCCTGCCTTTTAGTACTGCACACTGGGAAGAGATGGTTCATCATCTGTCCAGTAGCTGAACACCCAGCAGCAGAAGCCCCTGAATCTTCACCCCCACCTCCTCTGAGCTCCCTGCAGCCAGAAGCCAGCCCAGGTAGGAGCGGCCAGAACCCCAGGTCCTCCTGTCCAGTACCTCAGAGCTCCTCATCTCTGCCATGTATTATTCCACAGCCTGTGGTCCTCAGGCTGCCTTTACTTAACACTCACAATTCACTGGCCAGAGCTGTGTGCACAGTGAAATGCAAGGAGCTTGCCCCACACTGTTATCCCAAAGCCACGGGCTCCCTGTGGGGCTGTATCCCTCCCTGCGTAGATTTTCTACCAAATGACGCAAGTGAAAGCAGCACTCAGCTTGGGCGTGGTGGCCACCTTTGCTGTACAGGTGACACAAAGGGGCTGCACAGGTGTGTGCTGAAAGGGCTCTGCCCCTGCTCTTTTTTACCAGTGTCATCTTGAAACTCCTAACTCCCTGCCCCTTCCCACTTGCAGAGATGCTCTGCTTGTTCTTTTTTTTGCGGGGGGGGGGGGCGGGAATCCCTTATAGCTCTGATTTTAAATTGTCACCAAGGAAATTGACACTCAGAAATTGACACTCTTGCACCTGTGTGGACAGATGCCAGCAAGCTTGCTGTTGGAGCTTTTTTTTTGGTACCTTGAGAGGCTGAAAATAACCACTTAAACAGATTAAAGCTTTAATTCTCTATTAGATGGCAGGAAAAAGTTCCCGATGATTATATAACTTGACCTAACTTTGTGGTATAGTAGTCTTATCCACATTTTCACTTTTTGTGGTTTTAGTTACCTGCACTTAACCATGGTCCAAAAATATTAAATGGAAAATCCCAGAAATAAATAATTCATAAGTTTTAAATTGTGCACCATTCTGAGTAGCATGTTGAAATTTTGTGACATCCTGCTTCATCTTGCCCTGGATGTGAATCATCCCTTTGTTTGGCATACCCACTCTGTACACACTCCCTGCCCCTTAGTCACTTAGTAGCCGTCTAGGTTATCGGATTGACTGATGGGGTATCATAGCATTTGTGTTCAGGTCACCTTATTTTACATAATAATGGCCCCAAAGTGCAAGAATAGTGATGCTGGTGATTCAGATATGCCAAAAAGAAGCTGTAAAGTGTCTGTTAAGTGAAAAGGTGAACATTTCTTGACTTAATAAGGAGAGATCAAAGATAGTATACTGAGGTTGCTAGGCTCTACGGTAAGAACGAAGTTGCTGTGAAATTGTGAAGAGTTTGCTGAGAGACCACAGGCACGCACTTTTATTATAGTATATTGTTTAATCATTCTATTTTATTATGTTATTGTTTTTAATCTTTTACTGCACCTAATTTATAAATTAAACTTTATTGTAGGTATATGTGTACAGGAGAAAACAGTATACATAGGCTTTGGTGCTGTCCACGGTTTTAGGCACCCATTGGGGGTCTGACAGTGAATCCTGTGTGGAGGGACTACTGCATATTCATGAAAAATATATGTAAATCATTTTTAATGTGGTATTATGTGTTTCTAGTGACTTCCATTATGCCTTTGGAGAATCATTCCCATGGGGAAAAGGTCAGCCTCATAACCGCCAGTGGAGCCACAAACAGACCTAGTGACCTCTGATAAGGGGCCTGGCCTGACCTGGACTAAGGGGTCAAGGGAGAAGCAGCACTGGCTGCAGTGGCACAATTTTAAAATAAGAATATGTTCATGTATTCCTTTTTGATTTTGATACATACACACCCGATTAACTGGGGGAGAAAAATCCATATAAAATAAAGCTAGTTTTCAGTATGGTTTAGTGGTTAAGAGGACATGGCTGGAGTTATACCTTAGTTCATCTATGTACCCACCCAGGAAACTTTTCAGAGTCAGTTTCTTTATTAAAAAAGGAAAAGGAGGTGGCCACTTATATGATGGTAGATCTGTTAATTTGGATTAACCATTTACTGAGGATGGACAAAAAGTTGGATGAATGATAAAGATCATCTGCTTGAAGGTATTTGGGAAAACTGAAGATGGGAGAGTTATCAGGTTGGGATTTAGAGGAGGTGAACCCAGTATTGGTCTGTTTCCTTGGGGGCATTTTTTATTCCTGCAAGATGGCTAAAAGGCCAAGTGTTGATGCTTCGACAGCTCACCAGACTAGAGAAAAGGGCTCAGAGCCCCAGGCTAGGAGGCTGGCCCTGCTGGAGTGTTATGCTGCAGAAGGAAGGCATACCTTGAAGTAGGCCAGGCAGAGAAAGGAGCTACCTCAGAGCATGGTGCCCTTAGGAAGAGAATCTTGGAGTGCCATGTACTAAGTTGGAAGTGCACAGTTTCTTTTTGTAGGAAGATGGCGCCATTCTGGACCCTACATTAATTGTACAATTTTGTGAACACAGTATTTGACACATAGTAAAAAATAAATAGAGAGTCCTGGTTCTGGTAATATGGTATATGCACACCTCATCACTCCTTTTCTCCACTGAATCTAACTAAACACCTTAGCCAATTGATGCAGGGAATAGTTCTTTGAGAACTTGGGAGATAAGAAGCAGGAGGATGGCAAAGCACAACAGAATTTCAAGTACCATTGAGCTGGTTTTCCTTTGGCTGTCGTGTCCTGGCCTTAGCTCATAGCAGCGTGAATACTGGGAGTGAGCACTGGGTACAGACAGAAGTTTCATGAAATACCTCTAATTTCAGCTTGCAAAGGAGGAAAGGGAGCTCTTAAAGCGCAGAGAAAAGGGGGCAGATTCTTCTTGTTTTTCATTTTTCTCCCTTCTCTTTTGCCTTAGCCCACAGACAGTTCTGAGGGGCAGCAGAAGGTAACTGGATCAAAAACCATGAGAAGAGAGAGACTTCCTCTCCATTGAGTGGAGCTGGAGCTCAAAAATATTCAGAACCAAGCTCATTACTTTTTTTCTTTCTTTGTCCTCCTGCCACTTAGCCTGCTTCTCACAATTGTGGAAGCGATGGTTTCTCCAGAGGTTGCATAAGGGGAGTCCCAGTGAACCAGGATGTACAGCCAAGATCACAGAAAGGAGGAACCTGGGGAAGCAATCCCATAAAGTTATTTTTGAACTCCTAGGCTCACCCCCAACCTGTGATCTAACCCTAATTAACATATAGAAAGCTTAGAGAACCGAATTGGTAGATAAACCTGTCCAGGTTCCAAACTGCCCCGTGAGTGATACACACGTGTTTCAGATCAGATTAGTATAGCAGAGACACATAACTGAACTGATAGTGTAGCACAGCTCATAGAAGATGGGGTGCAACTTGCAGCTTGAACCTAACCAGGTGTATTACCTGCTAAAACAAAAATATCAACATTCACCATAGAATTTAAACAAACTTAAAATATCATAATATTCAAAATCTAGTCTAATCCAATCCAGTCAATGCAATCAGAAATTACTCATCAAATGAAGGAAAGGGAAAGAAATATAGTCAAAATCATCATGGATAAACTAAGATAGAATATGAAAAAAATTCAAATAATCTAAAAAGAAAGCTCAGGATTTAAAAATGACAGATTGTGAAAATGGATAAACAAAATACTTGATCTAAGTATTTGCTGTCTACAAGAAACTTCAAATATAACGATATGAGTAGGTTTAAGAGAAAAAGGATGGTAAAGGACATACCATACAAACAATAATCAAAAGATTGCTGCAGTAGTATTTAATATCAAACACCATATACTTTAGAGCAAAGAAAATTACCCCAAATCAAAGAAACATTATATATTTACAAAAGGATCAATTCATCAAGATGACATAACAGTCCTAAATATCTATACACCTAGTAACAGAGCTTTAAAACCCTGACTTCTTTATTTTGAATGGAGAAATAGATGCATCCATAATTGTAGTTTGAGACTTCAATGCTCTTCTTTTGGTAATAGATACAACTAGTAGACAGAATATCAGCAAGTATTTAGAGGATCTGAACATCATTATCAAATTGACTTAGAACACTACACCCAACAACAACATATTCTTTTCAAGTGCATGTGGACCAATTACCATATCCTGAGTTATACAAAAAGTTTTAACAAATTTAAAAGGATTGAAGTTATACCAAATATGTCTCCTCATATCATGTAATACACTAGAAATCAATAATGAATAGAATACAAATTTCAAACACTTTAAAATTAAATAATACTTCTAAATCTGTAAATCAAAGAAAAGTCTCATGAAAATTAGAAACATTTTGAAATGATCAAGAATGAAAATACAACATAAAACTTGTGGGATGCAGCTAAAGCAGTAATTAGAGGGAAATTTATAGCACTAAAATGGCTAGATAAAAAAAGAGGTCTCAAATCAATAACTTAAGATTTCATCTTAAGAAACCAGAAAAACTAGAAAAAAATCCAAAGTAAGCAGAAGGAAGGAAATAAAGATAAAAGCAGAAACCAATGAATTTTGAAAACAATAGGAAAAAACCAGTGAAACATTAAGTTGATTCTTTAGAAAAAAAATAAAATGATAAGCCTCTTGTAAGATTTACCAGAAAAAGACTCAAAATACCAATATCTGGAATAAAAGAGGATATCACTACAGACCCTGCATAAAAGGATAACAATTGTGGAATACTATGAACAAACCTATATACATAAATTTGACAACTTAATGAAAGAAACTAATTCCATGAAAACCAAAAACTACTAATACTTATTAAAGATGGAATAGATAACCTAAACTCTTCAGTACCTATCAATGAGATTGAGTTTCCAGTGAAAAATCTTTCCCAAAAGAATTTTCTAGCCCCAAATGGTTTCACTGGCAAATTTTATCAAACCCTTTAAAATAGCAAAAAACACCAATTCTACATAATTACTTCCATAAAATAGAAGAGGAAGGAATACTTTTCAAATTATAGTATGAGGCCAGCATTGACCTGATATCAAAACCAGACAATGACAGTAAAAAGAGAATGACTGACCAAAATCTCTCATGGACATAGAAGGGAAAAATATTCTAAGTAAAATATTAACAAGTCAAATCCAGCAATATATAAAAAGCAATATACTATGACAAAATGGAGTGTATCCAGGGAAGGCAATATTAAAAAATTAATTATCATATTAATGAGAACTTCCCTACAGAGAGAAAGACACATACATGATATTAGTTCATAGAGAAAAAGTATTTGATAAAATATGACATTCATTCATGACAAAAATTCTCAGCACACTGAGCACAAGGGAACGTCCTCAACCTGATAAAAGATAGCCACAGAAAACTAACAGCTAACATGATATTTAGTGCTGAAAAACCAAACATGTTCTTCCTGAGATTGAGAGATGTCTTCTCTCTCCATTTCTATTCAACAATGACCTAGAAATCTTAGCCAGATTCCACATGGGCTTAAAAAAAAAAAAAAAGGCATGAGTTGAAAAGGAAGAAATAAAACTCTATTTACAGAAATATGATTTTATCTGAAAAAAATCATAAGGATTCTAAAATCCTAGAACCAATAAGTGAATTTAGCAAGATCACAGGATACATAGTATATAAAATGTATACAAAATATTGCTATATGACAGTGAACAATTGATAACTAAAATTTTGAAACAATACCATTTATAACAGCTCCAGAAAAAGTAATACATAGCTATAAATTTAACAAAACATATAGAATCTGTATGTTGAAAACTGTAAAATACTGATGAAATGAATCAAAGATGACTTAAATAAATGGAGACACTTGTGTTCATGGATTGGAAGACTCAACACAGTAAAAATGTCAGTTCTCCCCAAAGTGATGTAAAGATTTAATGCAATACCAATAACAATTCAAACAGGATATTTTTGCAGATATAGACAAGTTGGCTCTAAAATTTATATAGATGTGTAAAGGTAATTGACATAGCTAAAGCAGTTTTGAAAGAGAATCAAATTGGAAGAACCACACTACCTAATATTAAGACTTACTATGATGTTATAGTGATCCGAACAACATAGTTTTGGCAAAAGAATTGGCACATAGATCAATGGAACAGAAGAGAGAGCCCAGAAATGGGCCTATACAAATGTCACCATTTGATTTTTGACAAAGATGCAAAAGCAATTTAATGGAGAAAGGATAGTCTTTCCATTATTTATGGAAAAGTTGGTCACCCATATGCAATAATTGAACCTTGACCCACACTTGGCATGTTATACAAAAATTAATTGAAAGTGCATCATATATCCAAATGTAAGATGTAAAACTATATAACTTTAGAAGAAAATATTGGAGAAAATATTTGTGACCTGTGCCAGGGATTTCTTAAACCTGATACCAAAAGCATGATCTATAAAAGAAGAAAATGGATAAACCAGACATTGTCCAGGTAATTTTGATTAAATATCAAAATCAAGAATAATTATAAAACTATAATAATGAAGACAATGTCAGTTATACTTCAACATAGTGGTTAAAAACCAAATAGCAGTAACAGAAAGTAGACTCTCAAAAGCATCAAATAGTGGAGATACCAGATAACTATGTCTGTTTACTGTGTTAAAAAAAAAAAGTGACTAGAGTGAAGTTTTTGGCAAATAATTGGAAACTATATTAAAAAAGAGAAGGAAAACCTAAATGGAAATTCTAGAATTGAAAGATACGGTAGTTAAGATTAAGACCTCACTGGTTTGTACACTGCTGGAGAAAGAATTAGCAAACTAAAATGTAACTCAAGAGAAAATGTATAGAGTAAGATAAGGATGTTTAAAACGATAGAAAATACAAAAGAGGAGCTAAGAAAAAGGGAGTTACCTTGAGATGGTCAAAGATGATATAATTGGGGTTCCAGGAAGTAGAAGAATGAGACACAATCAAGTCTGAGAAGATAATGAAGAGAATTGAAGGACATTAAGCAAAAATTCAAGAAGGCCCTTCAAGCTCTTGAGAGGGAGAAAAACCATACTTAAATATATTATAGTTGAAGTGCTTACAACCAGAGACAAGAATTTAAAGGACTGTAGAGGAAAAAGCAAGTATCTTTAAAGAAGCAAGAATGATAGGACAGCTCCAGTCTCCATAGTTGATGTGTTTGCCAGCAGACCAAGGAATATTGTTATCCTGAGTGTTGAAGAAAATAAGTGTCCAGCCTTGAATCTCTGCGTGGTGATAGGATCCTACACTGATGAAGATGAAATAAAGACTAAAGGGATTTATCACCTGCACATCTCAACTAAAAACAGAGGGGATATTTTTAGGCAAAAAAAATAGTGACCCCCAAATGGAAGTTCAGAAATGCAGGAGGGAATAAAAGTAATAGAATTTTAAATACATGGGTAGGTCTAGAGAGATGTTGACTATATAAAAACATAATGTCTTCTGAGATTTGAAATATGTTTGTTGTGTTAAAATACATGAAGGTAAGGGCATATTTATCAAGGGGAGAGAATTGTACTTACAGAGATCCTGGGTTCTTGCATTGTCAGAGGGGAGAGCCAAAATCAAGAATGGATATTATAATCTCTAGAATACCACTGTGTAAATTGTAAAATAGCAGATAACTTCCACATTCATAGTGATGGAATGGAATGGGGAAGAATTTTTAAAAACAAAAGGTAAAGAGGGAGAAAAACATCACCAAACATGATGAACACACAGAGAGTCATTCATCAGATGGTAGTTTTAATCCATATAGATCAATAATTAAATTAAGTATAAATGAGCTAAATATCAAAGATTGTCAAATGTAGAAAAAAATAGAAAAAAGATGAACAAACTAAGACATAAGATATAAAAGATTAACAGTAAAGAAAGCTAGTGTAGGTCTTTTTTATGTCAGGCAAAGTAGACTTTATGGCAAAACAATGGTGAAAGACTTAGCTTTTCAGGAAGATATAAAATTAATTCTATATTTGTGTGTCTTTAATAACAGTCTCAATATATAAAAGTAAAAAATTAACAACAAAAAATTGAAGAAATTGATAAATCTATAATTATCACGGGAGTTTTAACCTTTAGAACATGAAGACAACAATCAATATAAAGGATTTCAGCAATAAAATGAGCAGTCTTATTCTATATATAGAACACCCAAGAACTGAAGAGTACCCATGTTTTTTCAAGCCCACATAGAATATTTTAAACTTAGTCATATACAGGACACAAAGCCAATCTCAACAAATACAGAGTTAGAATCATTCAATGCATGTTCTCTAACTACAGTTGGAAGTAAGCTAGAATTTGAAAATAAGATACCTAAAAAGTCTCTATATGTTTGACAGTTAAGAAATGTATTTATAAAAATCTCATGAGGCAAAGAAGAAATTATAATGGAAATTAAAAAAAGATTCTAAATGATAATGATATGAAAATCATGCAAGTGAAACTATTACATATCAAAACATGTGGGATGCGGTTAAAGCTGTATTTTGCAGAAATTTACAGCCTTAAATGTTTAAGTTAGAAAGGATAAAAGGCTAAAAATGAAAAACCAAAGTATGTTTATTATAAAACTTTATAAAGAGAAAAGAAAATTGAGTGCAAATAAAGAAGAGAAGAAATAAAATGGATAAGAGCATGAATTAATGAAATGTAAAACATACAATAGACTATCAACAAAGCTTGAAGTTGGTTTTTTGAAGTGACTAACAAAATTGGTAATCCCCTGGTGAGACTGACTACAGGAAAAAGAGAGGCACAGTCAATATCAGGGATTAAAAAGGAAAGAAATATAACTTATCAAACTTACATAAGAAGAAAAAAGAAATTTCAAAAGTGCCGTAAACATAAAAAAGTTAATTCAGTAATTAAAAACCTCATACTTACCCTTTGTGGTGCAAGCTTTCTGGAACAGCTCAACATATAGCCTTCCAGGTTCAAGTACAGGCAGAAAAGGGAATTAACTCTTTTCAAAAGGTTGCCAAAGCTCTGGGCCTGACTGCATTATGCAAAACTAAGAGTCATATCTGTCTCTATAGGAATTGTGCATCCAAGTGGCTGGAATGCAGAGACTAACTCCTATATCCATGGAGTTGAAAGTGGGGACAGCTGTTGTCCAGAGGAAATTCAGAGTGCAGTTACATAATAAGGAGGGGGCTTGATGCTGCTTAGTAAAAACTGACAAATGTTCACAATAATGAGTAAGGTGGACTCACCAAATGTTGGAAAAGAGGTAATGATTGTTGAGAAGAAGATAAGGAATAAATGAAGTTCATATAAGAAGTGGAGAACTCTGCTCAGATTAAAAATAAATGGAAATAGCCCTGGGAGGGATCAAGAGTCCAATTAAGATCCTGTGGGAACACAGTGGAGCAAAAGTGGGGAATAAGTACACAGAAAGGATTGCTGGAGAGATGGCTGAAACATCAGTAGAGAACTAGGAGCAAAGAAGGGCAGGTATCTGCATCAGTCACATGGCAGATGCCATCACACTTTCCAGTGGGCTGCTCTGTGGAGGACATATCATTTTCTGCTGCTGGGGATCTCTACAGCTCTCTAAACAGCCATGATGAGTTCTCCATAGATTTCACAGCAGAGGACCCCACAGTGTTAGTTTTCATGGACCCCAGTGGCCTGCTTTGAAGAAGACATTGGCAGCTTTTACCATTGAGGTAAGCAACAGCCATTGCTGCCATAGACCGCTCCAAGGAGGGATACGCTATTGCACCTTCTCCCCAGCCTCCAGATGAGCTGCTGTTATGCCACTTGGATACAAGGAGTGCCAGCTGCCTTCCCCAACCCTGTGCATATTGCCAGACCCCAGAACCCTGGCTGCTCTGGGTGTACCCATACTCCAAACCCCAGCTCCATGGCAGCTCCACACTCATGCACCTCAGGCACTGGGGCCATGGCCACTGTGGGCTAGCCAGTGCCCAGATCTGGAGTCATCAATCTGTGAACACTGCATCCAGACCTCTACTCTATATTTCTGCATCATGAGTGTCTGCACATCAGATACCAGTGCTACCACTACTATGACAGTACCAACAGCTGAGCCTGGTGCCAAGAGGGATCCCCTTAACCACCACATCCCCATGGGAGAAAAAGATCAGGAAGTACCCAGCAGCCTTCACCACTGAAGATCGCAACAGCCCCCACAGCTGCTGCAGCTAGCTGCAGTTGAGGACCCCGGCCATCTTTGCCAATGCCAACCCCAGCTGATGGAACTACATAGAGATGATACTGCTGGGCCTGCCCTATAGCTGGAACCACCACACCCCACCCAGCCGGTGTCCCTGAACACAATCACAGGTTAAGGTCTTTCCCCAGCAAAACCAATCTAACATCTGGAAGAGACGACCATTTCATATATGCACAAATATCAACTAAAGCTACAAGAAACATGAAAATGCAAGGAAACATGATATTACCAAATAAGCAATAATTTTTCAGTAAGTGACCTCAAAGAATTAAAGACCTATGAACTGCCAAAGGATTTGAAATAATTTCTTTAAGAAAGCTTGGTGAGCTTTAAGAGATCACATTTAGACAACTCAACAAAAGCAGAAAAAAAAAATGAGAAGTTCATCGGAGAAATAGAAATTAAGAACCAAACAAAAATTCTGGAGCTGAAAATATAATGAATGAAAGAAAAATGCAAGAGTACCAATATCAGACTTGCAGAAGAAATAATATGTGAAGTTGAAGACATATCATATGAAATTATCCAGTCATAGGAGAAAAAAGAAAGAAGAATGTAAAAATGTGAAGAAAGCCTATTTGAATTCTAAAGTACCATAAAGCAACTGTGTGCATTATGGGAGTCCCAGAAGGAGAAGAGAGAGTGAAAGGGCAGAAAGCTTTTATTTAAGAAATTCCCAAATCTAGGAAGAGATAACGCACATCCAGGTACATGAATCTAATAGGTCCCCATACATATTCAACCCAAACAAGGCTTCATCAAGACACATTATAATGAAACTATAATAAAGACAGAATTTTGAAAGCAGCAGGGGGCGGGGAGGGGGAACCCAGCTCATTTCATACTAGGGAATAGCCAAAAGGTTTTCAGCAGATTTCTCAGCAAAAACTTTGCAGGCCAGGAGAGAGTGGAAACAATATAATCAGGGTGCCGAAAGAAATAACTAACATTCAAATAAGAATACTATAACTAGCAAAGCTGTCCTTCAGAAATGAAGGAGAAAAAAAGACTTTCCTAGGCAAACAAAAGTTGAGAGAGTTCCTCACTACTATGCCTTCTTTACAAGAAATGCTAAAGAGAGTTCTTCAAGCTGAAGTGAAAGGACATTAATAACATGAAAGTGTAAAACTCACTGGTAAAAGTAAGTAGCTATTCAGAATAATATTACAATGACTGTGTAAATCACTTAACTCTGGTATAAAAGTTTTAAAAAGGTATTAAATCTAACTATAGTTACAGTAAATTTTAATGGATATGCAATATAAAAATATAATTTGCATCATCAAAGACATCAAATGTGTGCAGGGGAAGTAAACGTGTAGAGTTTTTATATGTGATTGCAGTTAACTTAAAATAGACTGTTAATAGCAATGTTTTTAATGTAAGCCTCATGGTAATCAAAAAGCATATACCTAGAATAGATACACAAATAATAAAGAGAAAGGAAGCAATGGCAATAGTAAGTCCTTTTCAGTAATTAAATGTAAATGGATTATGTTCCCCAATCAAAAGATACAGAATACCTGAATGTATTAAAAACACAAGACAAAACTATATACTCTCTACAATAGACTCATTTCAATTTTAATGACACACATAGGAAAGTGAAGGATGGAAAAATATATTTTAGGCGAATGTAAACCAAAAGGGCAGGAATAGATGTACTTATATCAGATAAATATATACTTTAAGTCAAAATCTGTAATGAGACAAAGAAGGTCCTTATATAATAATAAAGGAAGCAATTCACCGTGAGGACGTAACAATTGTAAATATATATGTACCCGACTTCAGAGAACCTAAATATGTTAAGCAAGTGTTAACAGACCTGTAGGCAGAAATAGATAACAATGTACTAATAGTAGTGAACTTCAGTATCTCACTTTCAACGATAAATAGCATCCAGACAGAAAATAAATAAGGAAATATTAGACATTAGAACAAGTGGCCCTAAGATTACACACACACACACATGCATACACACACCATTCCACCCAACAGCAGCAGGATATACATTCTTCTTAAGTGCACATGGAACAGTTTCCAAGACAGATTGTTAAATCACAAAAAAAGTCTTAACAAATTTATGAACATTAAAATCATATCAGGTTATCTTTTCCAACTGAAGTGGGAACCAATAACAGGAGGAAAGCTGGAAAATGCATGAATACATAAATATTAAACAACACTTTGGAATAACCCATGGGTCAAAGAAGAAATCAAAAGGGAAATATATCCTAAGACAACAAAAATGGAAACACAATATACTGAAACTTATGAGATGCAGCGAAAGCAGTATTGATAGGAAAGCTTATACAACATTAAGAAACAAGATCTCAAATAACCTAAATTTGTATCTGAAGGAACTAGAAAAAGAACAAGCTAAGCCCAAAGTTAGCAGAAGGAAACAACAAAGATAAGAGCAAAAATAGAGACTAGAAAAACAATAGAAAAGATTAATGAAACTAAGAACTAGTTTGTTTAGAAGTTAAGCAAAATTGACAAACCTTTAAGTAGACTAAGAAAAAAAAAGGACTCAAAATCTGAAATGAGAGAGAAAACTTTACAAGTGATACCACAGTAACACCAAAGAATCATAAGACTACTATGAACAATTATATGACAATATGTTGGATAATCTAGGGGAAAAAAATATAAATCCCTAAAAGCATATAACCTACCAAGACCGAATCATGAAGAAATAGAAAATCTGAATGGACCTAAATCTGTAATCAATAATTTCCCAACAAAGGGAAGTCCAGACTAAATAACTTCACTGGTGACTGCTGCCAAACATTTAAAGAAGAATTAATGCCAATTCTTCTTAAATTTTTCCAGAAAAATTGAAGAGGAGGCAACACTTCCACATTCATTTTATCAGACCAGCATTACCCTGATAAAACCAGACAAGGACACTACAAGAAAAAATTACAGTCTATTAACCTAGATGAATACAGCTGCAAAAATTCTCAACAAAATACTAGCAAAATGAATTCAACAGTACATTAAAAGGATCATATGCTATAATCATGGATGGCATTTACTATTGAGACATAAAGATGGTTCAACATAAGCAAACCAATAAATGTGATACACCCCATTAACAGAATGAAAGGTTAAATCATAATCATCTCAATAGATGCAGAGAAAGCATTTGACAAAATCCAACTTCCTTTCATGATTAAAAAAAAAACCTCAACAAGCAAGGTATAAAAGGAATGTGCCTTAACATATAAGGACCATATATGACGAGCCCAGAGTTAACACCATACTCAATGGTGAAAAGCTGAAAGCTTTTTCTCTTAGATTAGAAACCAGACAAAGATGCCCACTCTTACCAGTTCTGTTTAGCATTATGTTGGAAGTCCTACCCAAGAGCAGTTAGACAAGAATAAAAAAAAGGGCATCCAAATTGGAAAGGAAAAATAAAAGTTTCTCTGTTTGCAGATGACATAATTTTATTTGTAGAAAACCTTGAAGACTCCACTAAAATATTTTAGAACTAATAAATCAACTCAGCGAAGTTGCAAGATGCAAATCAACATGCAAAAATCAGTTGTATATTCAAACACTAAAAATGAACTATTTGGAATATAAATTAAGAAAGCAATGATATTTATAATAGCATCAAAACAATAACATACTTAGAAATAAGTTTCACCAGGGAGATGAAGACTGTCACTGAAAATATGAGTTATTGATAAAAGAGGCTGAAGTAAATGGAGCTATCCTGTATTCTTGGATTGGAAGAATTAATATCATTAAAATGTCCATATTACCTAAAGCCATCTACAAATTCAATGCAATCCCTATCAAAATTTCAATGCCATTTTTTTTTTTTGCAGATGTAGGAAAAACAACCTTAAAATTAATATGGAATCACAAAAGACCTAAAATAACCAAAGTAATCTTGAAAAAGAACAAAGGTGGAGCCATCTTCATTTCCTAATTTCAAACTATATTACAGAGCTATAGTAATCAATGCCAGTATGGTTCTGGCATAAAAACAGATATATAGACCAATAGAACAGAATTGAGAGCCCAGAAATACAACCATACACACATGATCAATTAATCTATGGCAAGGGTGCCAGTTACACACAATAGGGAAAAGATAAACTGGATATCCACATGCAGATAAATGAAAGTGGACCTATTTCTCACCACTCAGAGAAAAATCAACGCAAAATACATTAAAGGCTTAAACATGTAAGACCTGATATCATTAAAATCCTTAAAGAAAACATAGGGGGAAAGCTACTTGATATTGGTCTCGGCAATGATTTTTTGGATCTGATCGCAAAAACAAGCAACAAAAGCAAATATAAGTAGGACTATATCAAACTAAAAAGCTTCTGCATAGCAAAGGAAACAACAAAATGAAAAGGCATCCTATAGAATGGGAGAAAATATTTGCAAGTCATATATTTGATAAGTGGTTAATATATAAAATATGTAAGGAACTCACACATCTCAATAACAAAGCAACAAAAAATAATCAAATCAAAAAATGGGCAAAGGGCATAAAGAGACCCATCTCCAAAGAAGACATACAACTTGTGAACAGGTTCCTAGAAAGGAGCTCAACATCAGTACTCATCAGATAAGTACAATTCAAAACCATAATGAAATATCACCTCATACATGTGAGGATGGGAATGTAAACTGGTAAAGCCATTATGAAAAATAGTATGAGGTTCCACAAAAAATTAGAACTAGAACTATCATATGATCCAGCAATTTCACTTCTGGGTATATGGCCAAAAGAAATGAAATCACTATCTTGAAGAGACATCTTCACGCACATGTTCATTGCAACATTATTCTGATAGCTAAGACATGGAAACAATCTAAAGTGTTAATACTTGAATAGATAAAGAAAATGTGGTAAATGGAATATTATGCAGCATTAAAAAGAAGGAAATTCTTCTATTTGTGACAACATGGATGAACATGAAGGTCATGCTAAGTGAAATAAGCCAGAGAAAGACAAACACTGACCTTAATTACATGTGGGATCTGGAAAAAAAAAAGTTGAACTCAGAACCAGAGAGTGGAATGTGGTTGGGTTGCCAGAGGCACAGGTTAAAGATGCATTTGACCATCCCAATAGATGGATAAAATTCAAAATTCATTAATGACTTTAAATGATAGGAACATAGGTATAAATTTTATTTTTTAATATGACAAAGGATATCTATTTTTAAAACAATAGCAAATATTCTTAATTGATGGTGTCTTGAATACTTTCTCTTCAAGATAGAAGAACAACATAGGGATACTCATTATCACTACTTATTTTCAGTACCCTACTGGAGGTCCTAGATAATGCAACAGGGGGATAAGATGTAAAGAATTTAGGGAAGGAGAGAAGCAGGGAGGGAGAGGAAAAAGAGAAAGGGAGGAGGAAATAATTAAAAGAAAGAAAAGCAATAGGAACGAAGAAGCCTGGGCCCCGTCTCACTCAGGGAGATCTGAATTTCTGTGGAAGGACCCCACCATCCTCTTTTGTACTTTCCAGGTGATTCCATTCTGCAGCCAAGTTTAAGAGAGAGTGGCCTGTCCACTTTTTGTAAACATTTTTATTTGAAGAAAATGCCACTGATTTTAAACAATGTTTTCCAAATATTTGCTTGTTTGTGTTGGTTCCAACTTAAGGTATGCTTCCTTCTATTATCTGTTCCAATATTAAACACTCTTTAAGTGGAAATAAATACATAATTCATGCCATGTAGTAAGATGCTCAGAACTGAATGATTATTCTGATTTCTCAGTGTAATTCCATATTGGTGATACATAAAAGGTGATGTTCCTGTTAACATTACTACCTTTTATTAAAAATTTGGACAGAACAAGATAACTACCTTATTCTAATGAAGCCCTTGATATTAAATTTATTGCATAGGGCGAAATTATAATTCTTTCCAAGGAACATGTTTGTTAAACTTTCCCCATTTTAAAGTTGACACATCAGAGAAAAGGAGAAGGGACCAATATGTGGGGCACTGCCAGCTCATAGAGGGTATTTTTTTTAGCCAGCAGAGTGCTAGGTAAATAGGAAAAAAGTAGGCCAATACAGAGGCATTTTTCCTATCTCTTCTAGATCCAGCACCCTGTAAAGACCAGCTGTCCTTGAAGGAAAAATCCAGCTTCCCAGCCAGTCCACAACTTCCAAGCCAGCCAGGCTCCAGGGAGGACCCTGGGGGTGCACCAGTCCCTTTGGTGCCATCCTCTCCTCCCATGACTTCTGTGCCCCAGGACATGGCTGCCATCCCTAAGCCAGAGCCAGCAATGGGGGCTGCTGTGCAGGCAGGGGGTCCAGGGACCTCTCAGGGGATAGCCAATGAGCATGAGACACCCCAGCCCCTGGCAGAGACTCATGATGCCCAGCTTGCTACAAGGCCCCTGGATGAGGCCCTAGGGCCTTGCACCTCCCCTCCAGAGGCCCCCCAACACCCCACAGGTCTAGGGGAGCCTGCCTCAGCCAGGGAGGCTAGTGCCCAGGGGGAGATCCTGCCAGCTCCAGCCCCTGTACCCAGTGCCCCTAGTGGGACTCCCCAGCTTGCCCTAGGCCAGCCTCTAATCTCAGTCCCTAATGTGGTGGGGGCTGTTAGCCTGGCCACCCCCCAGCTTCCCAGCCCCCCACTTGGGCCTGCCATCCCTCCACAGCCACCTTCAGCCTTGGAGTCAGATGGGGAAGGGCCACCTCCTAGGGTGGGTTTTGTGGACAGTACCATCAAGAGCCTGGATGAGAAGCTGCGAACTCTGCTCTACCAGGAGCATGTACCCACCTCTTCTGCCTCAGCTGGGACCCCTGTGGAAGTAGGCGACCGAGACTTTACCCTGGAGCCCGCGAGAGGGGACTGGACCTACACAGAAGCCTCTGGGGGGACCCAGCCCTACTATCCCAGCTTGTGGTGAGTATTGGCCTTGCTCTCAGAGGTGCCGGCATATGGTAGAGGTCTGGACAAGGATGGGGGCCAGCTTGAGCCTAGGTGAGCAGGCACCCTGGCTATGCGGGCCATCCTGTTCTCAGAGACCCACCTCTTTGCTTGACTTGCCCTGGTGTTTTGCAACAAGTGGCCCATTTGGGGAGGGGCATGCGTGCGCAGGGTCAGGACCAGGCTGGAATAGCCTAGTATGTGTGAAGTGCCCTGCTCTGAGCAGCCTGGGGAGGAGGAGCCCAACCTTTGGATAGGAGGAAAGGATTTGCAGTTTTACCTGCCGAAGTGTCAGCAAGTGAGGCTCATGGCTCTTTCCTTTCTGTTTCTTTCTCCAGTTGGACAAGTCAGAAGTGGCTCCTGGGCTTGGAGACACATTGGAGCAGGCCACATCCTCACCAGTGTCAGGTAATGAGCCCCAGGTCACTGGCCCTGCCCCCAGTGTGCACAAGGTGCCACCCAGCCTTCCTTGCTCCAAAGCATTCTGCATCTCCACCCTTCATCCTTGCAGCATCTTGGGTGGGAACCAGACATGGCAGAGTCTGTCATGATGTCTTAGGGTGTGATCACGTCCCAAGGAGAGAAAGTCCCTGTCTGTGGAAATGGATGTCAGTCCCCCCCATCCAGCCTGCCCAGCATGGCTTTCTTTTGCCATGTGTAGGTCTCAGCTCAGGCCAGTCTCCCACACATCCGCTCCTTCTGCTCTGTTATTCACTCCTCACAGCAGTTTTAGGAAAGCAGGTCAGAAGTATCATTCTGTAGATGGGGAAACTGAGATAGCCTCAGATGACATGAACCTTCCCTAGACATTGGAACAATAGGGTTAGGAATTGGCCTTATTGATCTACTACTTCCAGGACCTCATGAGACCCTTTTGTCATCAGAACATGCCAGGGTGATACTTTCAGGCGATAGAGATGGCAAGTGAGACAGGGTGATACCATCAGGTGTCTAAGAGGCCTGGCCATGCCTAAGGATCTGGAGCAGGTGCCTGCAGGGACCCGAGTTTTATTGGGCTGAGGCCTCCTCCCTTCCCCAGATTCTAAGATGTCTCCTGTGAAGTGAGGGGGTTAGTACAGCTTCTCATGGCTCCTTTCCCTCCCACATGCTGCCCTCCCACTGCAGTTCAGCTGGCCTTGAGCCATTCTTGCTTTCAGCACCAGTACGAGTAATAATTTTGATGTTTCTACAGCAGCAGCATCTTTGAACAACATGCTGGGAACTGATGGAGAATGGGTGACCTCAGGCTCACCTGCAGTGCCCAGTGCCCCCCAGGTAGGTAGTTTTCTGCTGAGATGATGAGATGCTCAGCCAGTTGGTGGGGTTTGCTCTCTGCTTGTGTTCGCGTGGAATCTTTTCCTTTCCTCTATTTCCCAAGGATGCCCCCGCTTCTGCCATCCCTGCACATCTGGAACCCACAGATCAGAGTGGCAGGGTCCCTGGGGAAACCTCTGCTGAGCCCACGCAGCGCTGCCTGGGGATGTTGACCAAGGGCAGTCAGGCCATCCAGTTCCAGACACATGGCATTATGGCCTCGGGGTCCCCTCCGAAGCGGCCACGGCAGCAGGATGGCAGCTCACCAGCCAAAACTGTGGGCCGGTTCTCAGTAATCAGCACCCAGGACGAATGGACCCTGGCCTCCCCCCACAGCTTGCGGTACTCTGCTCCACCCGACGTGTACCTAGAAGAGGGGCCCCATAGCCCTGACATGAAGCTGGCCCTGCGGCGGGTACAGACAGCCTCTTCCATCGAGGTTGGCCCTGGTGAGCCCGTGTCCAGTGACTCTGGGGACGAGTGCCCACACAGGAGGCCTTCTGTGCAGAAGCGTGGCTCCCTGCCTGGGAGTGGCAGCAGTGTGGCTAGTGACTTCGTCAAGAAGGCCACTGCCTTCCTACACAGGTCTTCAAGGGCTGGCTCTCCAGGCCCAGAGACATCCAGCAGGACAGGTGTGAAGGTCCCTACCATCAGTGTGACCTCCTTTCACTCCCAGTCATCCTACATCAGCAGTGACAATGACTCAGAGATTGAGGATGCCGACATCAGGAAGGAGCTGCAGAGTCTTCGAGAGAAGTAGGTCCTGTGGGGTGGGTAATGGGCTCCAGGTCCTGTGGGGTGGGTATGGTATCCAGGCCATGGTGTCAGGGTGCTCCAGGTTTCACCACATGCACTTGGAGCTTGAGCCAGATGACAGGGTAGAGGCAATGTCACTGGCCAGCCTAGTTTCTGTTCTTGGAGCTGTGCCTCTCCATTTCCTGTGGCTATCCCCTTCTGTGGCCTCAACAGGACAGACCTGGTATTGCTCAGGCCTTCCTCACATTCCCTCTGACCTGCAAGTGTTACCTGCCTCCACTGTGGTCAGGGTCCCTGAGATGCAGCTGCATCCTGAAGTCTCCTTCATGGCAGGAGGGCTGCAGTGTAGTTTCCATGGTGGGGAGAGGTGTTCTGGGGAAGGAGTGACTGTTAGCTGAGAGCTCTTGGAGTGGACCCAGGTCTGTGTGGGCTGGGAAGGGGGACCTGATGCTTGTAGCTCTCTTCCCTGGTGCCCTGTGACAGCCGATAGTTGGGCGTGGAACAGCCATTAATGTGCCCATTTTCAGGTGGTGTCCCAAGGGGCGCAAACTGGATCCTTGGATACATGCAGAGGGGCTAGTCTGTGCTCTCATGGGGGTGTTGCCCAGAAAGCCTGGGGTCAGCAGGGACAAGAGGGGACCAGGGAAGTCCAGGCACAGCTGCCTTCCATGGTGAGGGAAACTGGAGAGATGAGAGGGAGAAAACCTGAAAGAAGTAGCTTTGCGCTCTGAGGGGGTAGGGCCTGGGAGTGAAGGGACTGGGGTCAGAGGTGATGGGTGCCTGAAGCCTGGGGGAAAGGGTGTGGCCTGGAGGTGCAGGGGTGGGACCAGAGAGGGGAAGGGAGAGAGCAAAGAAACACCACAAAGGAAAAGGTTCCAGGAGCCTGAGAGGGGCTGGCTCTGTGGCCTGATAGGAAGGCCATGGAACCCAGTGGACTGGAGAGACCATTTAGAAGAGGGCAGGGGTTGGCCCTGAATTGATGAGACTTGGTGGCTACCAGTTAGGAGGTAGTCCCGCTTGTGTCAGACCTGCTGGGTACCCTGTGGGGGCTTGGGTGCCTGTCTCCCCTCATCCTACCAGTATGCAGCATAGAGTCCCCAGGAGCCTCGTGCTCTGAGAGGCTGGCTTCAGCCCCTGGCACTGGGTGGAAAGAAAGGATGAGCTTTGGGGCAGGAGTCTTAGAGAGTTGGGGGTCTCCCCTAGGTCCTTCTAAATCAGATGCTTCCCAGCTGACTCAGTATCCCTGCCCCTCTCCAAACAGCTTTCACTTCAAAACATCTCATCGTGTCAGAAGCTAATCTGATGCAATAGCAATTTGCTGTTTAGAGAGTCATTTTTCTAAAATAAACTGGGCCACTGTTGAACACCCAAGAGGTAAAATCAGAACTTGCCTCATCCTGTCCAATCATGAATAAAAAACCTGTTTCCCAAGTAAGCACACGTAAAGATGAGCCTGAGTGAAGCTGAGGGGCTGAGCTCTCTGGCCAGGGCAGCAGAGGCCCATGAGACTTGGTTAAGGGGATGGTATCTGGCCCAGTGCCACTCTAGTTGCAGGACAGTAAGAGCGCAGGTGAGGAAAGTGTGTCCTAAGGGAGACCAGCAGGGACCACTGGCTCTTCTCTGCCTTGTCCTAGAAACTGCCCTTACACACGGCCAGTGCTTCCACTAGGAACTTAATGGAGGTTTCCCACCTGTGTGGCCTGTCAACTCAGCTCTTTGCCCTGTGGGTGGTGTTGCCTGAGCTGGGAACCCCCATGGCAAGGAAGGGCTGCAGCCAGAACCCCAGGCCCCTGACTATCAACCCCTGTCTGAACTTGCACCTGCCACATTCTCTCATCTGAGCGGCCTCTGGTGCTGTCTGCTCTTCAGTGGAGGAAGTAACACCTGGTAAACCAAGGCAGCCTCCCAATTCTGAACACTGTTTTTCCTTTCACCTATGTTTATGTTCAGGGTTTATATTTTGAGCATAAATGTGTGAAGTTGTCCATACCCCCTCCAAAAAAAAATAAAAAATACAGCAGTGTTATGAATCTGGACATTGGACTTCTTGTATTTGTACTACTTAGGTCAGCCTTCTGCAGCTTAGTCTCATTGGGTGTTGATGGCAGGGGCCCCCTGTAATTCCCACTTGGTTTAGGTGTATACAAACAGAAAGTGATATTTAAATGAATGGCCTGTGTCCCCTCCTGTGGGCTGCCCACCCCATTCCTAACACCCTTCGAGGACTCTCCTAGGGCAGTAGTCTTCAACCTTTTTGGCATGAGGGATCGGTGCTCCTATGAGAATCTAATGCCTGATGATCTGAGGTGGAGCTGAGGCAGTGATGCTAGCACTGGGGAGGGCTACAAACACAGATGAAGCTTCACTCGCCTGCTGCTCACCTCATGCCGTGTGGCCCAGTTCCTAACAGGCCATAGACTGATACTAGTCTAGACCCTTGTCCTAGAGGGGCTGTGTGTGGTGGAAATGACCAGCAGACTCATTTGCCTTCCTTTCTCTGCACTCATGCAGGCACCTGAAGGAGATTTCAGAGCTGCAGAGCCAGCAGAAGCAAGAGATCGAGGCCCTGTACCGCCGCCTGGGCAAGCCGTTACCCCCAACCTGGGGCTCTTCCATACAGCACCCCCAGCTGGCCGCCGGAGAAAGACCAGCAAGAGCAAGCTGAAGGCGGGGAAGTTGCTGAACCCACTGGTGCAACAGCTCAAGGTCGTGGCCTCCAGCACAGGTTGGCCCTGTGCCTCCTGGCCACCCTTGGTCAAGGGCTGGGCTGGGAGTGGGGCAGATGAAAGGTAGACACCCAGACCTGGAAGAGTGCTTCCTGACTCTCTTTTCTTAGGAATGGGGAAGCCATGTGGGCTGTAGAGGGCTAGGGCTTCTGCCCCCATGCTGTTGTGAGAGGAAAGGGCTGTGAGTGAGCAGGCCTGCTTAGAGCCGTCAGCCACCCATGAGCTACAGTGTGCAAGGGAGGAAGAGACTCAAGTTTTCCAGAGCTGAGGGCTGCTCTCCCCCACCTACTCCTCCCTGCAGGGTACTGCCTAGGACAGGTCTGCTTCCTCTGACCCTGATTCTCAGACATATATCACCTGCTAACAGTGGGGATTGAGCAGCTGTTTTGGGGAAGGGAGAGAGTAGGGTAGTAAGGACCCCTTGCCCTCAACCATGATGCCTAAGCAACTGGGGATGCTTGCTGACCCAAGCCTCTACACTCTGGAGTAGAGATCCAGTGAACTGAAATCCTTCATTGCACCAGGTGGGAAACTGGTGATGAGCTGACCATAAGCCATCCCTCTTGGTGTTGTGTATGACTTGCAGGGTACACATCTATGAGTTGCAAGAATTACACGAATAACATGCTAATTCCTTAAGCTAACAGGAGACTAATTAGAGTGAGGAGGAAGTTTACAGGCCCACTTTGAGCCCAGATGTGCATCTCCAGATGTGCTGTCCTTTCACTGCATTTGTACAACACCAGCCCGGCACAGTGTTGGTAACTAGTGGAGACTGTGGTCATTTTCTTTATTCTCCCCAACACTCCGACCCAGTCACATATCCATTGCCTGTTGGGACTCAGCTTCTTCAAGGTCACCCAGCAAAGAGCAGGGAGGATGGATGCACCCTGCACTGGCTGGTCTGTCCTGTGGCGCCTCATGGTGCCTGTCCCCCTTCTCCCCACCTAGGTCATTTGTCAGACTGCAGCAGAGCCCCTCCTGCTAAGGACCCCACCAAAGCTGGGGCGGGGCCCGCGGCAGCATCAGACCTGTGTGGGAAGGCAGTTCAGACCCAGCAGCCTTGCTCCGTGCGGGCCTCCCTGTCTGCAGACATCTGCTCCGGCTTAGCCAGTGATGGAGGCGGAGCGCATGGCCCAGGTGATTCCCAGCTTGCCCGTCTCCGAGCATGTGCTAGCCATGTAGGGCCCATGTGGTGTAGAGGGGACGAGAGCTGTGGCCAATGCTTCTTAAAGAAGTAATCATAGCTGTAGCCTTTGGATGAAAAGAGCGATGACCCACCCATTACTGAGTCTTACTGTAAGCGGCTCAGAGGGAGGTGTGCTTGGCTAGAGTGACCCGTGAAAGGCACCAGGACCACTGAGAGGTCAGATGTGGTGTCTGCTGTGTGCTCTGTACTGGATCTCAGGCACTGGCCTCCCCTGTCCAAGCCCCCTGCTAAACATACGGTCCTTCTGTCAGGAGGGCCGTTGGGGGGACGAGGGCACAGCTCTTGAGCTGGGAGTTTGGCCTTGAGGAGGAATTGCCGTGGACGCAGCAGCTGCGTGATGAGGTGCTTCACCCGTGCCATGTCTGTCCAGAGACACGGTGGTGACTGCTGCCGCGTCTGGTCCCCTGCCCCACCCCACACCCTCTTCCGGGGTTCATTTCTCTTTTGTTCCAATGCTTCCTCCTTTCCATTATGTGGTCAGTGGCTGTGGTCCTCTGGGCTGGGCTAGGAGCAGCCGTGGATGCTAAGTGACGAGGCTGATGTGGCTGGTGGTGTAGGAGGAAGCCCAGAGACTGTACTTGATTCCTGTCTCTTTGTTTTCTTCCCTCTATATTCATTTGCAGGCTGGACGGTTTACCACCCAACGTCTGAGAGAGTGACCTATAAGTCTAATAGCAAACCTCGCGCTCGATTCCTCAGTGGACCTGTGTCTGTGTCCATCTGTCTGTATTTGTTCTTTTGTATTTTATCACCTCCTAGCCCTTGGTTTCTCCCCCATCTCCTCCCTGTCTTCATTACATTCTACACATTTTATAGGATGCCACCCCACTCCATTGAACTCATCTATTTAATATAAATAATGGAGCCCTGTCCATGCCCACGCATCTGGCCCCAGAAAGCACCAGTGCATGCTCTTGGCTCCTGCCTGGGCACTAAAAGCATGTGCAGTGGCCTGCCCACTCCTGACTTCAGTGCTCTACCCCAGACCCCCAAGGCACTTTGCATTTCTCTCATCATTTTTTTTTTATGTTGGACGTAGTTTTATTTCTGTTGCGATTGTGGCAAATACACACGTCCACTGTCCCCAGTTCCAGCGACAACAAAAAGACAACCCCGGCCTTCTCTAGACGCATGGTGTGTTTCACACGTGTCTGGACTTTGAAGACATGCATGTAGTGAATTAAGACAGTGCTAGAAGGTCACTGAAGAGTGTAACTTCTGTACAAGGGCTGTATCACAACATCCAGTACTGTCTACCCACTGCCCGCTCCCTGCATGTGGAAATGCTGAGAATGGGCTCCAGCTAGGATGCCTCAGCCCCTCTCTCCATTCTGTTCACCTTGAATCTCTCCAGTACTGGGAGAGGTGACTACTAGCCTCTTGCTGCATTCCCCATATGGGCCCAGTCCCTCCTGGTCTTCTCTCTAGCTCCTGTACTTTACATGGTGTGTTTCCCTCTCATCTCATGGACCTCAGAGATGAAGTCAATTATGCAGTTCCTCAAAGCCCTGCAAAACCAAAACTTAGTCCCAGTTGTCCTCAGAGTCTCTGGAATGCTATCCTAGTACCCAGGACTCATGTCCAGGAATGGCATACCTGCTTGGGCTGTCCAAAATTGTTTTCATCCCTCATATCAATTGGCAAATTAATCAAAACCTATGGGCTTTTCAGATTTTGATTTTTTAAAATAGAAAACTTAAGCTTTTTACCAATTGGATTGGACATGCTGATTTGGGGCACATGGCTTTTTACTTGTACAATAAAGATACATTGTGCTTGTTGGGACCTGAGGCCACAGTAGGCATCTGTCCCTGTCAGAGGGCCCAGAGCATCCTCCCCGGGTAGGCAGGCAGGATGGGTCAGAGGCTCAGGACCAGGTAGAAATGCCCAGCGGGAGACCCAGTGCTCCTCTTCTGCTGACAGGTGCCTTGTTCAGCTCAGGTGTCACTGGGCTGCTGGTTAGTTGCTGAGTTGGGTGGTGGGGTAGGAGGAGGCCTGCATCCTGGCTCCTTGCTCACTCACTGTTCGTCTTCTGACCATATGTGTACAGCTATTGCCCGGAAGGTTGTAGTGTGAGGGCATCTGGGTATCCAGGCATCTCACACTCAGACAGGTGACTGTGTCCCTACTGGGAGGATTGCTGGCTAGACGTAGGAAGCATGTTAGAGCAGGTTATGGTTTCCCCTGGGTACTTGGGGTCAAAACATGTGAGTGAGCAGCACCATGCTTATCTCTCGGGCTGTCACCATCTACCTTTATACCTACCTGGTTCTGTTTTTTTTTCTTTTTTTTTCTTTTTTTAAAAAAGAGTTCTCTTTTGCTTCACCATTACTTAATATAAGATAAAAGAAAAATTTGAGGCACAGCAAGGAGAAAGAGTTAAGGTTTTGCTTCTTTCATTGGTCAAGAGGAAAGGAATGTGTGCGGCACAGCTTGGTGGCAGATGGGGGACCTGGCCTCGGGCAGGTTGGTTTAAGCAGCAGCACATGTCAGCCTACTGGGCCTTTGTTCTTCTGATACTGTGAATACAATGACACTGCTCTTTTCACAGCCTAGTTGTTTTCAGGCTGTCTTGTCTGAGTGCCTAGTCTTTTCAGGCCACAGTATGGCCTCCACATGCTCTGAGGTTGCTGGTGAGGAGAGTGCTTTGCCTATGTTGGCCCTCTTGCCCACATCCATAGGGACTGGGCTGGTGTGAAGACTCTGAGCTATTCTGTTGCTCCAATGGGGGTGGAGGAGCCAGAACACACACCCCCTCCTTCTTGTCCTGGTGTCCACTTGGCTGGCCCTTGGGGCTCCTCCTGGAGCCACTATCTACTAGTTTCTAGGTGACCAGGGAGCACATACCTGTGAAAGACTTCAGGAGAGTTCAGAGCTGATCTGGGAGGGCCAAGAGCTTGGCCACAAGAGGAAGAGGAGGGAGCTGGAGCTTGGATTCCCAGAACCACGGCTGTGGGGTATAGGGGAGCTGGCCTAGCCCAAGCCAGAGAGGTTTTTAGTTTCTTGACCTGAAAGGAACAGGAGGCAAGGCTCCACGAAAACAAAATCTGAAGTATAGGAAATCCCGGTTCTCTGAAACTCAGAGAAGATACAAGAGGCTGGGTGGTAGTGCCCAGGGTGGAGCTGTAGGCAGCCTCCAGGGGGTTGGGAGGTGACCCATGTTGGAGAAGCGACCAGGCTTGGGTCATAGAGAATGGAGAGGTTGCAGCCTCATTACCTCCTTGGGGTGGACGCCGGACAATCCTGCTATCTCATGGGCAGACCCGGGGGAAGGCCAGAGCCTGAGGCATTGCAGACCCTGGGGATAGTCCCCGAGATCACTGCCCATCCTATAGGACCCCTCTTGCACTGTTGAACAGTTGGGGCAGCTTGGGTTGGGTTGCAAAAGTGGTGGTGTCCTGGTGTCCTGTTGGTCAGAAGTTGTTGTTAGTTAGACCCATTGACCCTCCCCTTCCCTGGCTCCTCCTTGTCTGACCCAGAGGCAAATGCCATTATCCTCCAGGATCTCTTTTTCTGTGCACATGGAGCCATTGTGTTTTTCTTACGTGTCTTCATCAGTGGGCCTGACATTTATAATACAGCAAGTTTGTCTCTGAGACACCCACTACCACTGTGCAGCATTCCCAGGCCCTGCCTTCCCTCCCTGTGGATATGGGAGAGGGCCCTGGGATAGGGGAGGACACCCAGGGAGGAAACTCCACCTCCCATACAGTCCCCCACCATGCCTAAGCCCACCCAGGCCGAATTTGTGTGCAGCTCGAACAGCGGGCTGTCCAAGGAACCAGCCCCTGCGCTTCGGGAACCGTGCAACCTGGGCAGTGATGCTCAGGGTGAAGTCACCCCAGGGCAGAGCCAAGACGCATCGCTTCCCAGTTCCTGCTTAACAGATAAGTTTGGGCACTTTTCTCAGCTTAAGAATTTGGTGGCTCAATACATAGACACCCGAAATGGTGTTTTGATGCTATATGCCCATTTTCTGTGCCAGAACTGAGTGCCTATACTGCTGTTGGGGTAAGGCCAACCCACTGGAGATGTGTTTTGTCATGGGGGTGGGGAGCCCTGGCTGGTCTGTACTGTGGCTGCGGCCTCGGTTCCATGTGGCCTTCATCAGTATTTGAACACTGATGAATGGCAAGTGTGGGGATGGCTATAGAGCCTGGCCCATATTTTAAGCATTCTGTCCCCATCAGATACCCCTGAATTTGAGGCATTCTCCTGGTAACCAGCCAAAGGTCTGGGGGGTGGCGGGTGTCCAGTAGGATGGCCATCCACACCAGGAGCAGCCTCTGTTTCTGTGCCAGAGTGAATATGGGGACATGCAGTGTGGGGGCCTCACCTTACTGCAGGCCTGGGTGCTGCCTGGTCTGGCTGTTGAGTGCAGGAGGCTTGTTGCTCTGTGAGGTGCTCCTGTAGACACATGCTACACAAGGACAAGATGCTGTAGGTCATCCTGTGTCTTGCCCTACGTGGTCATTTTCCCAAATAGTCCTGGGGCCAGGAACTTCCTAGGATCTACAGGAGAGATCTCCATTCTCCATAGGAAACTAGGGGTGGAGCTGATTTAAACCATTGTGCCCCACAAAGGCCCCTATGTGGGCCTCTTGTACGTCTTGTGTGGGCCCCAGGTAGCCTTGCGTGGGTCCCATACGGGTCCTATGTGGGCCCTTTGTGAGCTTCCTGTCGGTCTTGTGTGGGTTCTGTGTGTACCTCCCATGGGTCCTGTGTGGGCCTTGTGTGGGTGCCATGTGGATCATGTGTGGGTCCCGTGTGGGTCTTATGTGAGCCTGGTGCCAAAGGGCCCTGTGTTCCCAGGACTCCATCTAAGTAAAGGCCCTTCAGCCACACAGAGAGTTAGCTGAGTGGTCTAGACTGCTTCTGTTTGGCCCTTCTGTTTTCATTTGCACATTAGAGATTGCAGCACACCATCACCTCCCTTTCTCAAGTCAGCCTCAGCACAGAGGATGAACTAAATAAGAACAACTAGATTTGGATCTAATGCACACAGCTTTCCCCTAAGGAACTTGGGTTGACCTTTGCCCCATGTTCTCTAACAGGAGGCAGTGGCTTGTGTTCCTTAGCTGGAGTGCTGGGTTGGCGCTGTTGTCAATGCCCTCCAGGGCAAGGTGAAGTGCTCCTGGTGAGGGGCCATGGATGGGAGCATAGATAGACCTTTCATGGTATGGTAGCAGCACAGCCTTGCTGAGTGACCTTGGGGATGCCTGAGATGTCCTTGCCTGTACCATCTCTGTCTGCCCAGCTCCCGGGAAGACAGGGTAAGCCAAGTGTGACAGTCCCTCCTGGCCAGCTTGTCTGCCCTCCAGGTGGGCACTGACTGTTAGGTCATGCCAGGCACTAAAGCCAGTGTGTCACCTGTCTGTCAGCATGGACCTCCTTAGGGATTGCAGGGTCCAACAGCCCTTGGTGGTGTTCCAATGACAAGGAGGCCTCACCCTTCCCTGGTGGATAGGGAATACCAGGTGGGGCTGGGTATAGCAAAGAATATGGATCAGCCCTGCCTCTCACCTCTTTCGATAGGACCCCTTGTATTTCCTCCTTGATGCCCACCACTGGCCTAGTCAGGGCAGCTGTGGGAGATCCAGGATTGGCCTCAAACCTGCATAAACAATGTATCTTTTTGCACTTGGAAAACATCTCATGGGCCTCTTGGCCAGATGGAGCCAGGCCCTGCTTCAGTTAGCATTCTCCTCGCTGACATTAGTGGGGTTTCTTGCCTCTACCAGTGGGGCTTCCGAAAGCCCTACATTTGAAAGCCAAGCAGTGCGCTTTGCCTTTTTTTTGTTGTTTTCTTTCTTTTCTTTTTCTTTTTTCTTTTTTCTTTCTTCTTTTTCTCTCTTTCTTTCTTTCTGTCTTTCTATCTTTCTTTCCTTCCTTCCTTCCTTTTCTTTTCTCTCTTCTCTTCTGTTCTCTTCTCTTCTCCTTTCTTTTCTTTTTTTTTTTCTTTTCTTTTCTTTCTTTTTAGAATATGCTTCTAGAGATACACACACTTCTATCTGAAGCTTGGGGCTTGGCCCTGCACCTCCGCCCCTCGGCGAAGCTCGGGTGAACTGCACACTGACTCGGGGACGCCCAGTGAGCCCAGGCGGCTGATCCCTTCTCTTGAACTGCTGGCCCTTGCTCCTCCTCACACACTGATGACTTTTGCTTAGAGTGTGGTGGCTTGTCCCCATGTGTGCTGTCCTGCCTAATCCTGTGGTCTTGTGTCGTTTCTTTTTCCCTTGCAGGGTCTGCCTTGAAGCGTCTCTGTCTAGGCAAAGAGCACAGCAGTCGTAATTATCGGTTTTTTTTTTTTTTTTTACCCCTTGTCCGCTTTTCATCGCATGGGCTTTATTGTGGCTAGCGCACATCAAGGTTTCCAAGGCTGAGCCTGGAGCCGCGGGGTGTGGGCCTGCTCTGCACCCACCCTCCGTGGGCACCACTTCATCTCCACCTGGTGGGACAGCCACCTGCAGGTGCCCCTTCACATCTCCATGACTCCTAGACTTTGTGCATTCTCACCAGTTCACATCTAACAGGCTCTCCTTCTCCGGAACGTCCACATATTACCAATCGTTAATTGGCTCCTTTTCCAAAACCATAGGAATGAGTATTTCCTTGAAGTACTAAAGATGAGTACCCCCAGAGGAGAGAGGCGAGGACAAAATGGGTATCAGTCTACCTGGGCCGCCCACTGCTCTCATCTCACGCCTTTTTTCTTTTGTTTTTTTCTTTTCTGGCTGAAATGTTCATGTAGTTATAGCTTCGCGTGTGTGGAATCTCATTACTAATGTTTAACTGTTTGTGTCTGCTTTTTCGTCACTAGCCACTAGACTACATTTTGCAATGTCTTGTTTGAAGAGATGGTCATTAGGTCATTTATTTTTTTTAATGTAGAACATTTAAAAATTGGCTTATTCAAAATTACCAATCAGAAATTATGTGTTGGGGGGAGGGAAGGGGACACAATTTTTTAAAAAGTAAAATGTCCTGTGTTGGCTATTTAAAACACATCTTTTAGTGAAGTGGTGAGTGCACTCATCTTTGTCCAGTGGTGTCTGACCGTTGGCTGTGGGTCTCCCCAGCAGCGAGGCCTCCCACCTCCTCCCAATGTGGTCAGCAGCCCCTCAGATGGCACTCAGATTGCGGGCCCATGATGGAAAGCTCTGGGTGTTTGTGCCCTTTGTTAGTGCCTTCCATACAGGCTTTGGTGAGGATAGGTATAATTTCTGTGTCTTCAGTTCCAAACTACCAAGCCATTTAAATTCACAGGAATGCCAGTGGTCAATCACAAGCATTTTCCCTTTGCCCGAAGAATAGTGGGAGCTACTGTGTGCTGAGCTCTCTGCCCAAAATATTGTCCCCTTTGAGTCCTTGTATTAGAGCAAAGAATACAGAAAGGTCTGGAGAGTCTGCCACCAGTATGTGCCAGGAAATTTCTGAGCTCTCTCACTGTGGGGTCTGGTGGGCCCGAGCAGTATGAGCATGGTGGATGCTGAGTAAGGCTGCCTGCCAGCAGCTGGGTCCTATCCTCTGGCCTGGATGATGAGATGGGTTACACACCTGTATCACTGTTCCATTGTGTTTAAATATAGACCATCTCCTGAAGCAAGGTTTTGCCTGGCCTAAGCGAGACCATTGTATGGATGACTGCAGCCAGCCTTGGTGCTGGCAGTAGGTGTCACCAACCCTGGCCTGTATATGCCTCTCCAGGGTCCTCTACCAGCAGCCTGGTCCCCGGCCCTGAGCCGGGTCCCCCACCCACCCTGCATGTCCAGGCTCAGTTGAATAACAGCAACAACAAGAAAGGCACCTTCACGGATGACCTTCACAAGCTGGTGGATGAGTGGACCAGCAAGACAGTGGGGGTCGCTCAGCTGAAGCCATCACTCAACCAGCTGAAGCAGACACAGAAGCTGCACAACATGGAGGCCACGGCTGGCTGGGCCCTTGGGCCTGGCGAAATACAAGCTGTAAGTGGGGTGTGGTGGCGGCAAAGCTACGGGGTGGGAGCAGAGCTTCTACCCAGATCTTAGCAGAGCAGCAGAACCCGGGGTTACCTATTGTTGGGTTATGGTGTGCCCAGACCACATGGAGAAGAAGTCAGGAGCTGTTTTCTTATTTAGGTTTTGCTGTGTGATGCATTCCTGTGTTAGGACTATGCCAACTTCAAACCTACTTAGAAGAATATTTCCTCTTTTTCAATCTTCTGAAGGAGTTTGTGCAAGATTGTGTTATTTCTTCCTGAAACATTTAAAAGTTCATTGATGAGATTGTCTGGGTTAGGAGTTCTTTTTTTTTTTGGAGTGTGGGTAGATTCCCCTCTGACCTTTTATTTTGAAGAATTTTGAACATACAGAAGAGTTGAAAATTCTGCAGTGAACTCTCGCGTATCCTGTCTGCACTCTGTGATTGACATTTTGCTATTTTTATGACACATCTGTCTGTCCCTTGAAGGTAGTAAGGTTTTCATAACGGATTCAATTTCTTTTATAGTTTTATACCATGTGGAGTTTCTCTCTTTTTTTTTTCTGTTAAACTCCGTTTTTGTAGCATTTGGTACATATCTAAATTTATCTAAGTTTAGTTAATCAAGTCCATAATCTTTTTTTCACCCTTTGTAGAATTTGGAGTGATGTCTTGTTTTTCATTCCTGAAATTAGTCTCTCTCTCTCATTCTCTCCTTAGCAGTCTCTTTAGGGGCTTATAAATTTTATTAGCCTCTTCAAGGAATTTGTTTTGGTTTTGATGTTCTTTATTATATGTTTCATTAATTTTCTTTTTTTCTTTCTGTCTACCTTTTGGTTACTTTTTTATTCTAGAAAGTGTCTTGAGATGTGCAGTTTATTGATTTCCAGTCTTTCTTCTTTTAAAGGGCAGTCTTCAGGCTGTAAAATTTCCTCTAAAGGTTTTAGTTGCATCTCAAAGGTTTTGTTATGTAGTGTTTTCTTTGACCTTCCATTCAAAATATTTTGCAGTTTCCACTATGATTTTAAGTAGCATAATTATTCATTTCCTTGTGATTTTTTATTACTGTTTTTTTAGCCTAATATACTGTAATAAGAGAACAAATTTTGAGTGTTTTTAGTTTCTTTAAATTTTTTGGGATTGGCGTTTTGATTGAAGTTGTCAGTGTTTATCACTGTCCATGGATGCTTGGGGCCAGCGTCTTTTCATTCCCTCTCATATCCACACTCCCAGTCTCTTCTGAATGATCTCAGCACCCTCCTGATAGTTATACCTCCATCTGTCTAACTCCTTAAGTCCATTCTCCATTATTCTGCAGCAAAGTTGAGAATCCTTAACATGGACCCAAAGCCCTGCAGGGTCTGTGCCCTGAACCCTAGGCAGGCTCATCATGCACACACAGGTCCCGCAGCACCTGTACTGGGCCATGCCCTGTCTGTCTGTCCTGCTGATCTTAGTGTTCAAATGGCTGGGATTCTTACTAAGGTTTTGTTTTTATTTTGCTATTTTTTTTGTGCTATATAACTTGAAATTTACCATTTTAATCATTTTAAAGTATATAGTTAAATAGCATTATGTATGTTCACAATGTTCAATTATCACCACTATCTATATCTACAACTTTTTTATCCCAAACAGAAACTACTCATTAAGAAATAACTCTCCAGTTCTCTCCCTTGGTACCTCCAGTCATCTAGCCCCTGTTAACTTTTAATTCTACTTTCTGTTTCTATGACTATAAATACTTTAGGTACCTCATATAAGTGGAATCATATAGTATTTGACTTTTCCTGTCTGGTTTATTTAATTTACCATACATTTGTATTGTAGCATGTTTTAGAACTTTATTCTTTTTTTTTCCTTTGTTTTTATTGTGGTAAAATACATATGACATAAAATTTGTCATCTTAACCATTTTTAAGTGCCAGTTTAGTGGCATTAAGTACATTAATATTGTTGTTCAACTATTACCACCATCCATCTCCAGAATTTTTAAATCTTGCAACATAAAAATTCTGTACTCATTGAAAAATATCTCCCCATTTCTTCCCCCTGCCCCCAGCCCCCAGCCCCTGGCACCCACCGTCCTACTTTCTTTCTCTATGAATTTGATTAGTCTAGGTCCTCATATAAGTGGAATCATACAGTATTTGTCTTTTTATAACTAGTTTATTTCATCAAGGTTCATCTATGTTGTAGCTTGTGTCAGAATTTCCTTCCTTTCAAAGGTTGAATAATATTCCATGTGTATACACTACATTTCATTTATCCATTCATTCATCCATGGACACTTGGGTTGCTTCTACCTTTTAACTATTGTGAATAATGCTACTATGAACATCAGTGTACAGATATCTTTTTGAGATTCTGCTTTCAGTTCTTTTAGGTATATATCCAGCAGTGGAATCACTGGATCATATGGTAATTCTGTGTTTAATTTTTTGAGGAATTGCCACACTGTTTTTCACGGTGGCAACACCATTTTACATCCCCATCAACAATACACAAAGGTTCCAGTTTTTCCTCATTTTTGTCGGTACTTTTAATTTTCTGATTTTCTAAATGGTGATCATCCTAATGGGTGTGAGGTGCGATATCTCATTGTATCTTTGATTTGCATTTCCATAATTATTGGTAATGTTGACATATTTTTATGTGTTTTTTGGCTATTTGTATATCTTTTCTGGAGAAATAACAATTCAAGTTCTTTGCTCATTTTTGAATAGCAGTTTTTATTGTTCAGTTGTAGTTGTATTCTGGATATGAATCCCTTACCAGATATATGATTCACAGATATTTTCTCCCATTCTATGTGTTGACTTTTTACTCCATGGTTAATACCTTTTGATGCACAAAAGTTTTTAATTTTCATGAAGACCATTTTATCTATTTTTTTTTCTTTTGTTGTGTCTGTCTTTGGTGACATATCCAAGAAATCATTAATTGCCAAGTCCAATGTCAAAGCTTTTCCCCTGTAATTCTTTCTAAGAGTTTAATAATTTTAGCTCATATGGTTTAGCTGCTAACTTCTATCCATCTTGAATTAATATTTGTATATGGTGTTAGGTTGGGGCTTAGCTGCTGCTGCTGCTTTCCTTTTTTTTTTTTTTTTTTTTGCATGTAGATATCCAGTTTTCCTGGCAGAATTTGTTGAAAAGACTCCTTTCCCATTGAATGTTCTTGGCATCCTTTTTGAAAAATCACTTAAACATGTGTGCAAAGGTTTATTTCTGTATTCTGTATTGTATTGGTCTGTATGTCTTTTGTCAATTTCATACTGTTTTGATTTATGTAGCTTCGTAGTAAGTTTTGGAATTAGGAAATGTGAGTCCAACTTTTTTTGTTTTTCAATGTTGTTTTGATTATTGGAAGCCCCTTATGAATCCTAGTGAATTTTAGTGTGTTTTTTTTTTTTATTAAAAAATTGCCATTGAGACTTTAATAGTCATTTCATTTAATCTATATATCATTTTGGGTAGTATTGACATATTAACAGTAATAAATCTTCCAAACCATGAACATGGGATGATGTCTTTCCATTTATTTATGTCTTCTTTAATTTCTTTTAGCAATGTAGTTTTCAGGGTGTTAGTCTTTCAACTCCTTGAATTTATTTCTATTTTATTATTTTTTATATTATTGTAAAATGAAATTGTTTTTTAAATTTCCTTTTTAGGTTATTAGAAATACAACTGACTTTGTACCCTGCAACTTTGCTGAATTCATGAGTTAGCTCTAACAGGTTTTTGTTTCTGGGGTGTGTGTGTGTGTGTGTGTGTGTGTGTGTGTGTGTGTGTGTGTGTATTTTTTAGAGTTATCTACATATAAAATCATGTTGCCTCTGAATGGAGATAATTTTATTTCTTTCCAGTATGTTTGCCTGTTATTTTTTTTCTCACTTAATTTCTCTGGCTGGAACTCCATTATGATATTGAATAGCAGTGGCAAAAGCAAGGATCCTTGTCTTTTTCCCTGATTTTAGAGAAAATACTTTCAGCCTTTCACCTCTGAGAGTGATGTTAGCTATGGGATTTTTATGTATGTAGCCTTCATCATATTGAGGAAATTCCATTTGTTTCTAGTTTATTGAGTGTTTTTATCATGAAAGAGTATTGGCTTTTTTTCAAGTGCTTTTCTATATTAATTGAGATTTTATCCTTGTCTTATTAATTTTTTTTATCCTTCATCTTATTAATGGGTAGTACATTAATTTTCATATGTTAAAGCACTCTTAATTCCTGTGATAAATCCCACCTAGCTATGGTGTATACTCCTAATATGCTACTGATTTTGTTTTGCTAATGTTTTATTGAGGATTTTGGCAGCAGTATTCATCCCCTGATAAATATTAGTCTGTAATTTTCTCTTCTCATGATGTGTTTATCTATATTTCATGTAAGTTATCCAGTATGGTAGCTAAAACTGTCAATTTGTTGATATTTACAAAGAACTAACTTTTGGTTTTATTGGTTTTTCTCTATTGATCTTCTATTCTTTATTTTGTTTACTTTTATTATGATATATAGTTAGGTTATTGGTTTAAGATCTTTTTTAATGTAGGCATTTACAGCTATAAATTTCCCTCTGAGAACTTCATTTTTTTTATCTCATAAATTTAGATGTAATGAATTTTCCTTTCATTTGTTCCAAAGTATTTTCTAATTTCTTTTACCTTTTGGTTAAGAGTATGTTGTTTAATTTCTCCGCGTATGTCAGTTTTCTAGTTTTCTTTTTGTTACTGATTTCTAATTTTTTTCATTGTGTTAGAAAAGATACTTAATATGATTTTGATCTTTTAAAATTTAAGACTTGTTTCATGGTCTGACATATGGTCTGTTCTGGGGAATGTTCATTGTGCACTTGAAAAGAATGTGTATTCTGCTGTTGTTGGATGGAGTGTTCTGTAAATATTTGTTAGAACTAATTGGATTATGTTGGTGTTTAAGTTCTCTTATGGATTTGTCTGGTTTTTGTATTCTTTGTTGAGAGTGAATTATTAAAGTCTGCAACTAATAGTGTAGAATTGTCTATTTCTTCAGTTCTCTCTCTGCATCGTATAATTTGGGGCTCTATCATTAGATGCTTATATATTTATAATTGTTATGTCTTGATGGATTAAAACTTTTATCCATATATAATGTCCTTCTTTCTCTCTTGTAACCTTTTTTGACTTAAAATCTATTTTGTTTGATAATAACATAGCTTCCCAGCTCTCTTTTCCATTTTTTTTAGTCTCAACTTGTTTATGTCTTCATATTCAAAAAGAGTCTTTTACAGATAGCATATAGATGAACCAGGCTTCTTATTCATTCTGTCAATCTCTGATTATTAATTGGAGAGTTTAACCAGTTTACATTTCATGTAATTATGGATTAGGAAAGATTTTAACTATTTGTTTTCTATATGTCTCATAGGTTTTTATTCCTCAATTCCTTCATTACTGCTTTTAAACAAATATTTGGTGGGATTTTTTTATAGTGTATAATTTTGATTCCCTTTCTCTTTACTTTTCTGTATGCTTTTAGTCTCTTATTAGTTTTGTTGGGGATTACAATTAATGCCTTAAATTTATAATAACCTAGATTAAATAATACAGACTTTGTTTCGATAGTATATAAATAGCCTACTCTTAGGCATCATCATCTCTCCCCCTTTGTGTTGTTTTTGTCACAGATTGAATTTTTGTATGTTACCTGCCCATTAACATAGATTTACAATTACTGTTTATTGCACTTGCCTTTTAAATTATATAGGGGAAACATGGAATTAAAACCAAAATTACAATAGATTTACCTACTTAGTTACCTTTTTTATTTCTTCATATGGCTCTGATTTACTGTCTGTTATCCTTTCACTTCAGTCTGGAGGACTGCTGTTAGCATTTCTTATAGGGCAGATCTTTTAGTAAAAACCTGTCTTAGTTTTTGTTTATCCAGAGTCTTAATTTCACCTTCATTCTTGAAGGATCCTTTCATTAGATGTAGAATTCATGATTCACAGCTCTTTCTTTATGTAAAGTGTTTTTTTCTGTCCCATCTCTTTGTCTTTGTCTTTCTCTTCTCCTTCTTAGGTGCCCATAATGCATATATTATATAGTATTCCTCAGAACCTTGGGCTGTGTATACTTTTCTTCATTCTTCTCTTTCTGCTCCCCAGACTTGGTAATTTCTATTGAATGGTTTCAAGTTTGCTGATCATTTATTCTGCCTGCTCATATCTGATGTTGAGCCCCTCTAGTAGAATTTTAAATTTCAGTTATTATATTTTTCAGCTCTGTATTTTTGTTTGGTTCTTTTTCTAATTCATCTCTTTATTAACATTCTCATGTTGTTAATCTATTATTTTCCTGGTTTCTTTTTTGTCCATAGTTTCCTTTAACTCTTTGAGCATATTTAAGACAGGTGACTTAATGTCCTTATTTAGTAATTTCAAAGACTTCCTCAGGGATGGTTTCTGTTATTTTTTCTCTTTGTATGGCCATACTTTTCTGTTTGTTTATATAATTTATGATTTCTTATTGAAAACTGGACATTTGAATATTATAAGTAGTAACTCTGGAAATAAGATTCTCCTTTTTCCCAGTATTTGCTGGTTTTGTTTGTTGAAAGCTTAGCATGTGTTCAGCAATTGTTTTGACTGAAATTTTCTTGAACATCAGGGGCTTCTTTTGTGTAAGCCTTTACGTCTTGCTTGCATTGAGACTAGTAGTGAAAGCTTAGGATCTTCTCAAGACTTTTCTGAACATGCATCTTGCTCTATGCATACACATGGCTTCCTAAATTCCCCAGTAAATTCTAATTTTGAATGCCCTAATTTCCCAAAGAAACTCTCCTGTGCTTTTTTACCCTGGCTTTAGGCAGTCTATATATGTCTCAATCATAATCTTTGGCCCCTGGCAACTGTGGATTTTTTGATTGCCTTACAATGTTTTTGAGTGATATAAATTTGGAGTTCCAAATTTAGCCAGACAGAAAAGTACACCTGTGTGAGCCCTTAAGTCCCCCACCCCCACCCCAAACAGGTTAGGACAGACATATAAAATAATTTGTGAATATGATCTCTGCTCCCTCCAGACCAGGGAATCATACTGGAGGAATGTTGGCTGCCTTCTTCAAGAGTGTTGTGAAGCCAGGGAGAGGATGAGCCAAGGACCAGTAAAAATAAAATGCTTTCCTACTTTTTAAAATTCACTTTTTTCTCTATTTGTGTTTTGCTTCTGCTCGATTGTTATAAACCTTTAGCTGCTTTCTGGAGTTCTGACAAAATTAGTTCTGACAGTTTCTGGTGTTTATTTTTCCAATGTTTCTGCGGAATGATGGAAGTTTGGAACTGCTTACTCCTCCATTTTGCTAGTATCACTCCTAATCTAATGAGTTTCTCTGTGTTTGTGCATATTTTATCAGTTATTGAAAGAAGAATTTTTAAATTTTCCATTATAGTTGTGGGTTTGTGTATTTCTTATAGTTTGTTGGATTTTGCTTTATATATGTCAAAACTATGTTGTTAAGTATATTCAAATTTAGATTTGCCATATCAGACTTGTGAGTTGGACTTAAATATTATGAAGTATTTCTTATGATTTTTGCCTTTAAATCTACTTTGTCTGAAATTGCTATAACTATAGTAGCTCATGTTGGGTTATTATTTACATGGCATATAAGCTTTCTCATTCTTTACTTTCAGTCTTTCTATATCCTTATGTTTTAGATGTATCTCTTGTAAATAGCACACGATTCTGTTTTGTTTTTTTAATTCTGTTTTTAATTATTTTGTCCATTTATATTTAGTGTAAATTATCAAAATCTTTTTTTTCTTACCCATTTCCTAGACAATGCAAAGACCATAAAACACTTTAACTGCATTTTCTCCCCTTTTGGCATTTATTTCTCAATTCTATATAGACTTTCAATCCCACAACACATTTTTTATACAGTCAAATTCATCCACAGCTATTTACATTTTTTACTAGTTGTGATGTTTCATTCCTTCTTGCCTCTGATCTTCATCTGAGGTCATTCAGAATATCATTGAATATATGTCTACTAGTAATTAATTTTTCAGTTTTTGTCTAAAACTGTCTTTGTTTCATTGCTGTTCTTAGAGGATATTTTCAGTGGATATACAATTCTAGGTTGGCAGTTATTTAAGCATGTTGATATTTTCATTCCACTGTTATTTGGCTTCCCTTGTTTTTGTCAGAAGCAAGCAGCCAGTCTGTTGTTCCTTTGAAGATAATTTTTTTCTTCTGGCTTCACATGTTTTCATTTTCATAAGATTAATTATGTGATGCCTAACAATATACATTTTTATCCTGCTTAGACTTCATAGGGCTTCATGACTCCAAGGCTTGATTTCTTGGTCAAATTTGGATTTTTTTTTTTTTTTGCCATTATCTCTTCCCATATCGCTCTGCCCGACTCTCTCCCCCTCCTCTCCTTCTGAGACTCCAGTCCACATGTGAAGTCTTTTACTCTTTCTTTTGCCTCTTACATATTTTCTCATCTTTTGTCTCTTAATACTTTATTCCAGATATTTTCTTCAGATCTTTTAGTTCACAAAATTTTTTTCTTTTTTGTTTAAGCTGCTATTAATCTATCCATTGAGTTTTTTAATTTGTTATTGTATTTTTCAGTCGAAAACTTTGTATTTGTTGTTCCCATCCCCAACACACACACACATCTACTGTATCTTTTTATATAGTTTCCAGCTCTCTGCCCAAATTCTCAAACTCTATCTTTCATGTAGTATTTTACAGTTTCCATTTTCTGTTTCACCTAGTTTTCCTTGCCATTGCCTTGTCTTTTTTTGTGACTTATTAAAAAATTGTGTGTGGGATATCGTATTTGAAAATTTATTTGTAAAAAGAGTTTGAAGCCTAGAAGTAGGTTTCTTATTGTTTTCATTTGCCTTCGGGTACCTTTATACATCCTTTTTGGCCATTTTGTGTAAAGTTCTTGGTCAGGGATCTTTACCATTTAAAAGTTGAAAAAATCTCTATATTATTGACTTATGGGAATTCATTGTATATCCTTCGCACGTACAGTTGACCCTTGAACAACATGAGGATTAGGGATGCCAACCCTTGTGCAGTCAAAACCCACATTATAACTATAGTCAGCCTGCTGCATACATAGATTCTTAACTGCATATCAAAACTCTAGTTGACCATTGAACAACACAGGTCCACTTATATGCAGATTTTTTTCTATGAGCCTGTGGCTTGTCTTTTCATTTTCTTAATGATGAAAGAGAAATGGCAGAAGTTTTAATTTTGTTGAGGTCTAGTTTATCAAATTTTTTATGTTCAATAGTTTTTTTGTTCTATCTGAGGAATCTTTGCCTCTTACCAGACTAGGAAGATATTCTCCTTTATTTTTTTCTAGAAGTTTCATATTTTAGCTGTTGCAGTCAGGCCTGTAAACTACCTCAAATTAACTTTTGTGTATGGTTTGATTTAGGGGTCAATTTATTTTCCTATGTGCGTATATAGTTGTTCTAGCACCTTTTTTTTCCAACATTCTTCAAGTGGCTATATGTATGTAGCTTCATTTCTAAACTGTCTGTTTTGTTCCATCAAGCCATTCTTTTATCTTTATGACAGTACTATACGCTCTTAATCACTGTGGCTTTATAGTAAGTTTAATGTCTGATAATGTAAGACCTCCTACATTGATCTTCAAGAATTTCTTGATTTTTTTTTTTAGGTCCTTTATATTTCCATCCATTTTACAAACAACGCTGTCATTTTCTACAAAATAGCTTTTGGAATTTTGATTGGGATTGTATTGGATCTTTTGAGACAACTGGATGAGATTTGACATGTTAACAATATTGCGTATTCCTATGAGCAAATGACATTTTTGTTTATGTCTTTTATTTTCTATAAGCAAAAGTTTTGTAGTTTTCAATGTAAAGGTGTCACACATATTTCATTAAATGTATCCCTAGGTAGTGGATGTTTTGGAATGCAGTTGTAAATTGTATTGTTTTAAAGTTATAATCTCCCGTTGTATGTTAGTTTATAGAAATATGGTTGAGTTTTGTGCAGTCTTGCAAAATTTGCTTTTTAGTTCTAGAAAATGGTTAGTTCATTCTTTTGGGTTTTCTCCGTACACAATGTCGTTATCTATAAATAAATTTTTCCCCTAGTCTGTGCTTCTATTCCTTTCCTTGCCTTGATTGGGACTTTCTATGCATGTTGACTAGGAGCAGGGGGCATTGGGAGAAGTGCGTTTGGCATTTCATATCAGTGCAGGGTTGGCTGCAGGTTCTGTAGAGCCCCTTCACAGATGGAGGAGGTGCCTCTGGCCTTGCCTGCTGTGCTTTCCTTGAAAGAATGTGGAACTCCTAAGATATTCTCCATGCATCTGTGGAGAGCATCATGTGGGGTTCCTTCTCATTTTATAGCTCGGGCGAGGTGTAACAATTTCCACTGGGACAGCAGCATTGCATTCCTGGGGCACACCCCACCAGGTGGTGATGTTATATCTGCCAACATTTTGTGTGGGGAGTTTGAACTTTGTCGTTCTCCTTTCTTTCAGTAGTCTCCTCTACTGAAAGGTTTCTATGTCATGGTCATGCTGGTCTTACCAACTATCATTGCTCACTGTCTCACCCTTGTGCTCTCCTCTGGGGTGTGGAGAGCAGTGGAGCTTCCCTGCCATTGATTCCCAGGCTCTAGGCACATGCCCCTCAAAGCTCTTGGCTGTTTGATCCTTTCATATTGGCACTGACCAGTCAAGCAGGAGGCCTTTGGGTTGAGATGTGCGATCTCTCACTGCACCTTCAGGGGTCAGGCCCCAGAGAGCCTACTCTTGTCTGTGGATACTTGGGGTTTGTGGTCTAGAGGTGGCCAGGCTGCATATTTGAGGAATGAGGCAAAGCGGGCCTCTGCTTCTGGCCCCATAGTGTCAATGGTGTCAGCTATTAGAAGGAACCCCAAGGTGCCTAAGAATGGAGAAACTTCAGAAACCCCTGGGGCCACTAGAAGATGCCAGATGATTGCAGCCACATGTACCCTCCTCTTGTTTTGTAGATGAATCCACCTCGAGCAACAGTGGGGACACCATGTCTGGCCCTGGCACCCGGCCCTCTACCCACCACAGTCATTCCTGGAACCTCCTTGACCCTGCCTGTGTCAGGTACTACCCTCTCTGACTTCTCAGCCTCACCCTGTGCAGTGCCTCTGGGCCAGTACAGTAGCCTGCTCCCAGCTCTAGTTTCTTGGAGTAGCCGGGCAGCCCAGGAAGGCATCCAGAGCCCTGCCTGGGGACCAGGCTTGGGCATAGCAGATAGGCCCATGCTTCCTGTGTTCTTAAGGCTTCCAGTGGCCAGCACACCTAACCCTCGGCTGCAGATCACGTAGCTCTCTAACTGCTCTGCTCTGAATTGAACAGCCCAGAGGAGCTGGATTGTCATTTGATCTCTGAGCCCTGCTCTGGCTGCCTAAAGGTACCCAGTGAAGGGGCCAGCATGAGGGCCATCCTTGCTTTCTTTATTGCTGCAAACACTGTTTCTTCTCAGGTTCCATTGGTCTACATTTGCAGTCTTTGCACCTACTTCCTGTGCTTGAATTGATGGTTAGAACATTGTAATCACCGTGCAGAATTACAGTGCCTTGAATTATAGCCTTTTGTTCCCTGGTGGAAAGAGATATTTTAAAAACCCATATGTCAGGAAAGGTGCATTTTATTTAAAATTGTGCTGTGTGTTGATATCTTTATTTCCCATTAAATTACAGAAGCATAAATGGTGTACAAGTCTGAAGCTAGAGTCTGATTTTTAGTTTTCTGTTTTAAGTGGCTTTTTTAAAAAAAATTGAACTAGTGACCTTGAATATGGAAGAATTGCAAATGGTAGGGGAATTTTGCTTCATGCTCATGAAAGGTCTCTCTGGGCTTTTATGTCACTGGCAGCAGACAGATGGACACACTCAACTGCTATGCTGCAGGTGCTGCCAGCGAGGTACTTAAGGGGTGCATGGTTCCTGGGGCCAGGCATTAGTAGTAGTAGTTAATCTCTTAGTAAGGACCATTAGCAGCTATGTTTGGCTGTGTGGAACCTGCTGGAAAGTGATAGGTGAGCAGAGATGCCTTCAAGATCCAAAGTCAGGCAGGACTACTGGGAGGTGGGGAAAGTGAAGGTGTGTGTGAGAGCAGGAGCACAGGCAGCTGCTGCCCTGCAGAGACAGCAGGGCCTCTTTGTCTCGGGGGTCCACCCACTCTCCTGCCTGCCCTCCTTCTTTTTCCGTTATCTGCCCTGAGACCTTTGGCTGCCTGGGTCTCTGTCTGCCCAGTGCTTGCAGGCTGGTCTGCCTTCCTCTGTTCCCCAAACTGCTCTCTAAGCACCAAGGTCACCCTACCTGGAGCAGGGATATATCTCACCTAGAGACATCAGTGGGACTCATCCCAGATGGGCACCAAACAGCCCCTAGTGGAAGCTGAAGGCCCTGCTCCTCACTGGCCAGAGTATTTCCCACCTCCTGCAGAGAGGCAGCCAGTTGGGCCACTCAGCTGTGAATTAATTGTAGAGTTCTGCTGTACTTGGGACCTCACTAAAACTAGCTAACTAATTTTGGTTTAAATTTATTATTCCATCAATTCAATTAGAATTGAATTTTCTAGGTAATTATGCAGAATCTTCTGCCAGGACACAATCCTGTATTAAGAGATTTTTGTTCTCTGTGAGGTACTTGCTTTGTAGAGTCTCAGTGCCAGGTTCCTGAGGGTGGTAGAAATTACCTTCTCCCACTCCTCTGCACCAACTTGAGCTTTAGAGCTTTAGCCTTGTATACAAATGGTCAGTGGCATGGAATCCCCAAGAGATTGTATATTTGAAGGAGAAAAATAAACACTTTTGCTTGGAAACAGTGTGAAACTTCTTTTTCTTCTTCTGTCCATGTAAAAGCCAAACCAGCCAGCTTCATTGAGAAGACAGGAGAGGGCACCTGGGTAGGTAGGCAGGCGGTGGGTGTCATCTCACTAGCGAGAGCGAGGTGTAGCAGATGATGTGCCGCCAGGCTCATGAAATGAGAGTGGGATGTCAGGTGGGACCCTGTCTTCTGCACACAGCTCCCACTGGGTTTGGCCTAGGCCCCAAGGACAGACAGCCTCTACTGGCTCCAGGCCTGAGTTGGCCTATGTTCTCTGCTTTCAGCCATTCAAACTGAACTGCATTTCGATGTGGGAAGGACTCTGACCCATGGACAGAGTGAGTCTCATGGTCAACTAAAGGGTATCCCTGATCCCTTTCCATGTTGGCTCTCTCCCAGAAAGCTGGATTTGCGTGACTCTGTGGATGAAGCACAGGGGGAGGCATCTGGCCCTGGGCCTTGTGAGAGAAGGAGAATTTAGGCTGAGACCATCAGAGGGTCATTTAAGGGACTCCACTGTCCCAGAGGCACAGAGCCATGTCACAGGTGTGGGTGCAAGGAGGGTATCCACCACGCACCCCCTCTACTTCCTCCCTATGGGGCTCAGTATGTTTTCCTGGCCCAGCTACCCTTGATGTCCTCATGCTCAGTGATCTGTGCTTCTGTATACATTCAAGCTGGGAGTCACAGCACAGAGCCTCCTGCTCCACCCAGCTTGGGTGACTGCCCCCATCTGCTGTTCTCACATTTCCACTGAGATGCAGTCAGGGTTTGTGCCACTGCTCAAGGAGGGAATGAGGACCTAGTGACTGCATTTAGGGCTTCCTCTCCATTGGCCCCGGGCAGAGGCTGGTGCATCTTGGGGTTAATGTGCCCAAGGAGCCAGAGGCGCAGCTTGCTTTCTGTTATCTCAAGCATGCAGGCTCTGGGACGTCCTGTCTGATTTGAGGCAGTTGCTCAGTGTGGAAGGTGGCCAGAAGGCAGAGGCTGCCTGGGGTCCATCTGCATGGTGCACAGGTTTTGGTCAGGCCTCTGGGCCCTCTGAGGAATGTGACTGCATTGGCATCACTCCTCCACCTTCTGGGGTCTGGTGCAACCATGTAGGGCTTATAATGAGCTGTGGTGGTTTTGTTTTCTAGATTTGGAAAGTGAGAAGCCCAACTGAGCCCAGGCAGGCCGATCTGACCCAGACGCCAGGCCCCATGTCGTCTCACGCAGAGCAGGCGAGTCCACGCCTTGTGTCAGTTCACACTGTTTTGTAACCACTTTCTAAGCATTTTTTATTCACAATTGGAGACACAAATGTAATGCAAGAATAAAAAATATTTTGGGGGAAAAAGGACTTTGGTTTTTCAAACTCTCTTTTCCAGTGGCCCCCAGATAAGCAACTGGCCTCATACAGCAGTGAGCACAGGTGAGGGGTGCTGGAGAAACTCCAGGGACCACACAACGGGCTGTCTGGGCCACCCTCAGCCAAGGGATTTCTGGATGTGGTGATGAACATTTGTAGTTTACAAGGTGACTTATAGTGCTTTTTTTAGCTCAGGGTCTTTGAATTGGACAGTAGCCAGAACAAGTAAGATAGGTGACATGGTCCCACTTCTCGGAGAATCAACTAAGGCCATGGATGGTAAGTGGCCTGGCATATTTCCAGGCTCTTCCTCCTTCAGGCTAAGGGCGATGCCTATTTGCTATGGGACCCTGGAAGCTGAGCAGGAGTACACGTCTCCAGTGATGGGCCCCTAGCCTGCAGAGACTCAGGCCTTTGTGTACACAACTCCATTGATTTTGCTGACCCTCCCACTCTGTTGCACCATGTCACTTGGAGGCATGTCACCCACTCCTGTGTACAGTGGAGCATCCATAGTGGCCTGAAACATTGAGACCCCTGAGACCCCTGGCTACGAAGGATAGCAGGACAGACTTGCCTATGGTGGGAGCCCAGGGCATACTGTAAAAAGTGGGAAACGTGCAAGTGTTCTCACAGAGAGATGTAAGTGGTAAAATTGTAGCCTGACCTGCAGGCACTGGCTCACACTAGGGCTGGGGCAGAACTCAGGGGACCCCACATCAGGATGGGGAATTGCATCTTTGTTTTCACTGATGTCTGGCAACAGTGCTTCCTCGGTGTGGATGCGGGCTGGGGGATAGCAGCACCTGGAGCATGTCACCATTGGAGCCCACAGATGCTGTATATGACAGTGCAGTTGTTGCAGGTGTCCTCAGACATCATTAACCTTCATCACAACAAAATGCCAGTCCCTAAGACTCATATACAACAACTGGCTGATGAAAGCAGAGAGACGTGGGTTTCCTGCTTCCCACAGCTTCTCAGGGGACTTATGGGTGTGGTGTGAGGGCTTGCCGACACAGCGTCTGTATGGAGGTTTGCTGGTGTTGTATGCAGGTGCCATGCGGGGGTGGGTGGGCAAGATACCAGTGTGGAGGTAGGCGGGCACGGCGCAGGAGAGGACATCAGCATGGAGGCAGGTGGGCTTGGTGTGGGATGTGTAAGCAGTGTCAATGTGAGGATGTGTGGACATGGCGTCTTGAGGGCGGTGGGAGCAGTGCATGGGGGCTGCCTACCCCATCTTTTGTCAGCAGGCATGCCCCAATGGACACACCCAGCATGTGCCTGGGCCTCTGGGCCTCTAGCCCCTGCTCAGCCCTATGGTAAAGCAGAGGAGCCAGTGCAGCCAGACATGATGCCATTCTGTGTTTTTACTCTGTTTGGTTTGTCACCATGTTTGTGGCTCCTGCTACTGGGTTTCTGTTGATGATAGTAATGCAGTTTATGTTTTCTGATGGCAAATTTAAATAATTTCTTTTAAGTAATAGGTGCTAATGGTAAAAAATAGGTAGTAAGATAGTAATTAGTGGTAAATGGTAAAAATAGTACATGAGCTAACAGTAAAAATTGCAAGGGCAGAGAGACACTTATTTATACCATAGCACATCTGAGAGCTTGACTCGCTCTCCCAGCAGCCTTTGGAGCAGGAGTCAGTTTGTACTCCTTACCTGCTGGGACCCTCAGGAGCAGAGTCTGCCGCACCCCAACTCGGAGCAGTGGGTTGGGTCCTCCCTGCAAACAGACATGGCCCTCGGGAAGTTCTCCATTGTAGTGTTGATCAGATCAGCACAGGTGGAGGGACAAGCTACTGATGGTGATAATAAAACAGAGGTGTGTGTGGGATCTCGAACATTGGTCTTCTTCTGCCTTGCACAGCCAGCCTCCAGCACTTCAAGGGTAAGTCTTAATCTCCCGCTCCAAGTCCAAGGTGCTCTGGTGTCTACCTCACTCAGTACCAGATGTGTCCCCTTCGGACTTGGCTGCAGAGACATGGTTCACCAGCCCCACCTTGGCCTTTTGCTGTTGCTGCTCACCTTCCTGCAATGCTCTGCTGCAAAACTCCAGCAAGACTCTCTCACCAGACCCCTGGAGGGGTCTTTTGCTACCTCTTATATGTCACACTTGGCTTTGAGCCCCTGGGGGCAAAATTTAAGAGTATCTTTCATATCACACACCTCTCAGAACAGTCATCAACGACCATAGCTGCTGCACAATGAATTGTGGCCAAAAGTGAAGCTCTACCTTTGGACAGAGGCCAGCAGTGGGTGCTCTTTGCTACTTATTGGATTTCTGGAATGGAAAGGACCTCCCAGGACAGGGACAGCAGCATTGTCCAGGTTTGTCCTGGGTTCCGTCTATTCCAGCTGCAGGCTCTGCTTTAAGTTCTAGTTCTGTCCTGGAGGGCTTCCCACGGCCCACTCTCCTTCCCTAATGGCTGTGATATGTGAGTGGAATAGCTTCAGCTCTGAAATGTGCATCTTATTAAAGGGGTGGTTGATTTTCTATGACCTGAGAAAACGCAGCAAAACAAAAGTAAGCATTCCCAAGGTTTCCGAGTAACAGAGTTGTACCGTTCAGAGTATACTGTGCACACTGACATTGTGCACTACATTTCCAGGTTATAAGTAACTTCATACTGTGACCAAACCAAAGCGAGTTCACATGCAGCAAAGCCAAAAATCCTGAACACCAAGGTTTGCAATGGAGAAATTAGAGTGGTTTATTGGCATGGCGCCAAGCCAGGAGACCAGGGGGCTGGTGCACAAAATCCAAACTCCTCAATGGTTTTTAATCAAGGTTTTTTAGAGGCAGAGATTGAGGGTTAAGGGTTATGGATGAAGCTCATTCGTTAGTGCTTGCGAAAGCCTCAGCAGTTTTCTTTAGTCTGATTAGTTCAGTTCCTGATGTGAGGAGCTAAGATTCTGTAAAATGTCTCATAATTGTTCATCAGTGATGTTATTTTTAAAGCAAAAGGCAGAAATTGAATGTCTTGTTACCATTGTTATTAAGTCAGTGGTTCCCAACTTTTTGGTACCTGATGCTCTTGTGCTTAATGCCTGATGATCTGAGGTGGAGTTGAGGCAGCAATGCTAGCTCTGGAGAGTGGCTGCAAATACAGATGAAGCTTTGCTTGTTCTGCTGCTCACCTCCTGCTGTGCAGCCCTGTTCCTAATAGGCCATGGACTGGTACTGGTCCAGCCTTGGGGATTAGGGACCCCTGGTTTAAGTTATGATTGTTTTGTGCTCAACTAGCTACATTTTTCTGTTATCTCAAGTAAATAAATATTTGTTTCTGATACAGAATTTTTTTTTTGAGTATTTATTTTATTAAACACAGTGTACTTTTAAACATTTTTCCTGGAACTTGTTTACAGGCAGGCCTTTAGGATGTGATTAACATACTTTATTTAATCTTTGACTATAAGCTACATGACAACCAAAGCAATAAAAACATCTAGTTAAAGCCTATGCCTACATTTCTAGACTCTATAATCCAATACCTAAACATGTTTACTGTTAACTGTCAGTTTCAGTGTGCTAGCCTGGAAGCCCTGCCTTGACTTATTATGTTGTCTCTTTGGGAAACAAAATCACACAGTGTCTTGGGCAACCATAATAACACCTCACACTGGGTAGCTTAAACAACAGACATTTATTTATCATAGTTCTGGAGGCCAAAAGTCCAGGATCAAGGTGCCAGCAGATAGGTTTTATTCTGAGGTTTCTCTCTTGGCATATAGGTGACTATCATGTAGGTGGCCTCTTATTTGTGCCCATGCGGAGAGAGTGAGTGAGCTCTGTTCTCTCATTCTCTTCTTATAAATACACTAATCCTATTAGATCAGGGCCCCACCCTTATGATGTCATTAATCTTAATTACTTCCATAACGGCCCTACTCCAGAGAGTTACATTGAGGGTAAGGGATTTAACATATGAATTTGGGTGGACATATTCAGTTGATCACACGTGGCTTACTAAATAATTTTGGTACAAAATCTATTTGTAAGATTGAAACTATACTTTTCTTGTACACACATATTTTCAAACTAAAGTGAATAAAAATATATACACATACACATGAGGGTGAGGAGAGAAGGAGGTAGGGAGAGAATGGGGCGGTCAAGACATATTTGTGGCAGAAAACTGGAAGGAATCACCCACTGGTCTCTTCACAGGACCCCACATGAGCTTATTCTCCCCAACACTAAAGCATCAGAACCGTGGCCTGGAGAACAATGGCCAGTGGTGAACACAGTAGGCCAGCTACACAGGATTGGTCAGTGCACTGACATTGAGGGACACAGAGCTCTTGGTTTAGAATTCAAGCACACAAAACCACAGAAAAGAGAAAAAAGGGAACAAAGGACAGATAGGATAAATAAAAATCAAATTGCAAGATGATAGACTGAAACCTAACTATATAATAACCATATTTCTCATGTTATCTAAATGGTGTGATCACTTTGATTAAAAGAAATTTACAGATTGGGTTAACCCCAATAATATGTTGCACACAGTAAACATACTATAAATATAAAGAAAGATGCATTGGTGGACCAAGATATACCATCCTAACATTAATCAAAAGAAGCCAGAGTGACTCTTATTAATATTAAACAATGCAGATTTGAGAGCAAAGGTTATTACGAGGGCAAAGACATTTCATAATGAAAAAAGGTCGACTCATTAAGGAAACATAAAATTCTAAACATTTATGCCCCTAATAACAGCTTCAAAATACATGAGGAAAACAACTGCAAAGAGAAATAGACAAATCCACAACTATAGTCAGATATTTCAATATCCCTCAATAATTGACACAAGTAGAAAAAAAATAATAAAGTCTGGCTCCAATTTGTGGTGTCTACTGAACGTTTAAATCCTCCCTCTTCTTTTTCTGTCCCACATCTGGGAAAGCATATATGAAGCCCTGGTGCTCAGTCCCTGGGCACTGTGGGAAATTCGTGCTGAGATTGGAAGCCCTCATGCTGACCCTACCCACTAATACCATAAAAACCCTAAGCCAGTCTCCCTTCTCATTTTAGAGCTGAAAGTCTCATTATGTAACAAACCTCTTCATCCTCTCCTATATGTATATATGTGCTGTCTTCAATCTCAGTATTTGAACCAAATATGGGGTTGAGATCCCTCGTGTTTCTGTGGACTGACCATAACAATCATTAAGAACATAGCAGACTTGAACAACATTATCAACCAGTTTGGCCTGATTGACATTTCTCAAACTTTCTACCCACAGTAGAACACAAGTTCTTTTTATGTGTACATGGTCCATGTACTAAGATAGGTCATATTCTGGGCCATAAAAATGGATAGCAAATTGTAAAAGTTCAAGTCAAATAAATAATGTTCTCTGGTCACAATGGAATTAAATTAGAAATCAAGAACAGATCTCGGAAAACACCCAAATATTTTGGAAATCAAATACATCTAAATAACTTAGAAATCGAAGGAGAAACTTTTTAACTCAATGAAAATAAAAACACAACATACCAAAATTGGTGGGATACTGCTAAAGCAGTACTACTTAGGAGAAACTTGATAGCAGCAAGCCTGTATTAGAAAAGAAGATCAAATTGAGGACTTCATCCTCCACCTTAAGAAACTAGCAAAGGAGGAAATTAAATTCAAAGTAAACATAAATTGAATAATATAAATCAATAAAATAGTAAACAGGAAAACTATAGAATATCAATGTAACCAAAGGCTGATACTTGAGAAACAATAAAACTGAAAAACCACTAGCTAGACTGGTTAGGAAAGAAAAGAAGACACATAGACACATATTTCTTTCCAATATCACAAATGAGAGAGGTGATATCAAGACTGGTTTCATCAATATCGAAAGGATTATTAAAGGGCTGCTGTGAACACCTTATGCCAATAAATGATTCTTTTGGTGAAATGGACAAATTACTTGAAAGATACAAATAACCAAAGCTTACTTAGGAAATGGATAACCTAAATAGCCTTATATCTATGAAATAAACTTATTTGTAATTGAAACTCTTCTCACAAAGAAAACTCCAGGCTCAGATGGCTTTACTGGTGCTTTCCTCTAGATATTTGAAGGAGAAATAATGACAATTCTACACAGACTCTTCCAGATAATTCTGCTGCCTCCATTCTATGACAAAACATAAGAGACATTTAAAAAAACAAAAAACAAAAAACCTTGAGACCAATATTTTTCATGAGCAAAGAAAAAATTCTAAACAAAATATTAGTAAATTGCTGCAATATATGAAAAGGATAATACTTTATGACTAGGATTTGTTCTAGGAATTAATGGATGGCTCAACTTTCAAAAATTAATGAACATAAGAATACAAATTATAATAACTCTGAAAAGTAGGAAACTTAGGGATTAATCTGACAAAATGTGAAATACCTATATAACATTTCAGAAAGAAATTAAAGAAGACAATAATGGAGAGACATGCAGAGTTCCTGGGTTGGAAGACTTAATATTGTTAAAATACCAATCCTCCAATTGAACTACAGATTCAATACAATCCTAACTAAACCCCAGCAAGTTTTTTTTGTGTGTAGAAATTGACAAGCTGATTGTGAACATTTATGTGGCAACACAAAAGATCTAGAATAGCCAAAACAACTTTGAAAAAGAGTAAAGTTGGAAGACTTAACACTATCTAAAATAATGTTAACACTATCATGAAGATAGTGATCAAAATTCTGTGATGATGGCATAGAGATAGAGTAATAAATCAATGGAACACAATAAGGAATTCAGAAACATATATGGGCACCTGATTTTCAAGAAAAGCACAAGGACAACATAGTGAAGAAAGGATAATCTTTTCAACAAATGGTGCTGAAACAATTGGATACATAAAGAAATAAAACTTTGATACATATTTCACCATCTGCAAAAATCAAGTCAAAATGCACTATAGAACCAAATATAAAAACAAACAGTGTAAAAATTTTAGAAAAAAAGGAAATATCTTTATAATCTTGAGCTAGACAAAGATTTAGATACAACACCAAAAGCACAATACATTTTTTTAAAACATGAATTATACAGCTCATTGAAATTAAAATTTCTCTTCAAAAGACACTGTTAATAGAATAAGAAGACTAGTCAAAGACCAATACCTGATAAAGAACTTGTATCCAAACATAAAAAAAATCCAAAACTGCAATAACAAGAACATAAGCAAATTTTCAAAAATGAATGAAATTTAAAGAGATATTTCAGAAAAATATGAATGGAAAAGAAGCATGTAAAAAGACTCTCAATATGATTATTTAATTACAACAAAAAACATGGATTAAAACTATGGTGAGAGGCATCTATACACTTCCTGAAATGGCTGACATTAAAAACATGGAGCATACCAAGTGCTGGTGAGGATATGGAGAAACCAGGGCTCACATTGCTAATGGGACTGAAAATGGTTCCAGTCCTTTGGGAAACAATTTGGTAGTTTCTTAAGTGAATTTACCCTATGGCCCAGCTGTTCCACTCCTGGGTATTTCAACTAAGAAAAATAAAAGCATAAGTCCACACAGAAGCTTGCATACAAATATTCACACCAGCTTTATCTAGAATAGTCTAGAACTAGAACACCAAACTGTCCACCTGCAGGTGAGTGGGTAGACACACTACTCTGTACTTACATTTGATACTAGCAACAGTGAAGAATCAACTAGTGGTATGTCCAACAACATGGATAAATTTCAAGTTGTGCTAAGTGAAGATACTCAACCAAAAAGGAATACCTGGCTGTATGTCATTCATATATGATTATAAAAAATTTGAACTGATTTATAGTGATGGGAAGACAACCAGCAGTTTCCTAGGGAGGGGCTGGGAGATCACAAAGGAACAGAATGAAATTCCTGAAGGTAAGTGATGAGTCTGATCTCTTAGTGGTAATGTCACTATTGTATCTGTACAGTTGACCCTTGAACAATGGAGGGGTTAGGAGTGCTAATCCCTGCAGTCAGAAATCCACATATAACTTTTGACTCTCCCAAACTTAACTACTTGTAGCCTACTATTGATTGGAAGCCTTAGTGATAACCTAAACAGTTGAGTAACACATATTTTGTATGTTATATGTATTATATACTGTGTTCTTACAATAAAGTAGGCTAGAGTATAGAAAATGTTATGAAGAAAACCATAAAAAGAAAATACTTTTATAATACTGTATATATTTATTGAAAAAATTTGTGTATAAGTGGACCTGCGCAGTTAAGCTCATGTTCTTCAAGGGTCAACTGTATATGAAAACTTACCAACTGTACACTTTTAATATGTATGGTGTGTTGTATATCATTTATACTTTGATAATCTGCTACCCCCTGGCCCACTTGTCCCTTCCAGTGGAGCACCACTGGCCCCTCTTCTGCCATCATTGTCACTGTTTTTTAGTTCTCTGCAGAGTATTAGTTACTTTGCCATCATTTTATATCTTCCATGGTTTCCTGTCTCTTCGTAATAGATGCACATCTCATCACAACAGGCCTGCTCTGTTCACCTGTTGCCCCCTGGGGTGTTCAGTGGCTCCTAATTTGGTGAATGAATCATATAGGTTGGTGGACAAGGAATGAGCATAGAGCAAGGACAGGCTCCACAGTTTGCTGTGGTTAAGGAGGCCACTTGAGTCGCAGGACATGTAGTTTGTGGCTCTCTGGTCCCAGGCAACGGCTGTTTTCACCTACCTCCAAATCCATGCAAAAGTGTAAAATATAATAAATACAAAGTCACATTCAGAAGCAAAACAAGAATGGAGACTGTGGGTTGTGAAGAGCCCCCAAAAGGTGGGGAGTAGACTTTGTGTCCTGAACAGACAGTGCAGGAGGAAGGATCACTACCAAAGTGCCCTCTGCTTAGAGGCAGAGGGGCCTGGAGCTCAGCTGGGGTAAGAGACCACAGGAGTTACTTGAGGGGTTACTCATTCCATTTCCTGTTTCCTTTGGGCCAGGTAACAATGCAGGAAAGTCTATCTCCACATGAGAAGAAGAGGGCACAGGAGAGGGAGAGGGAGCAGGGGGAAGAGAACTACCGCTTGGAACAGATGTAAAGTTAATGGTGATGGAGAAAGCAGTACTCCTGAACCCAAGTCCACTGTTTCCTCCCCATCAATGATGGGTCATTTTGATGCTATAAAATGCACAAATCTGATCTAGTTATAAGCCCCTGCAAGTGAGGAATCTCGTTCTCCATGCCCCAGAGCATGTGGCAGCCACCAAGAGCTGCCTGTCCAAAATAAATTATTCTTTATCTGAGAACACAAACATATCAAATATTATCTTAAATGTGTTCACCTCTTTTCCCCAACAGGAGAGTTTTGGCTCCAGCTGTTCTGTGTGAGGCTGAGGGCGGCTTTAAAGTTACAAGGCACCAGATGGAGAGAGAATAGGAAAAAAAGGGAAATGTTTAAAATCATGCATGGATTGAGTTGAATTTTTCAAACTTTAGTCATTTGGTACTTTCCTCGCAATATTTTGTCATGTCTTAGTGATCTGAATTCCTATTTTCTTTAAATCTAATTTAAATTAGCTAATTTTTTCTCTAGATAGCCTTGTCCTAATGGTATCAGTAGGATATAGTTTATAACATAATTATTCATTCTAATTATATTTATCTAATTTATATTAATAAACAACTATTAAAATAGAAATGTCCATGTAAAATCATCTCTCATAATATGGTTATTTTTGTAGTTCAATGTGGTTTTATTAATACATTTGGACCATCAGAGGTCCCTGTAACATGCTCTGGCATGTCTTGGATTATGTTTGCAGAGAAACATAAGTGAAAAGTTTTCCTTTCTTAGAGTCACTTTTGATGGCTAACCTGTGTCTGAGCATTGTGCCACTCTAGGGTTGAATGTGTGGGTCCTGCTTCATAAAGGTGCTGACACCCAGTTAGTACTCCTGGCCAGGCTATGGAACTGTTGTGTGCAGAATCTCTCCTAATCCTGGAATGCCTGTTTCTTGTTCTCATGTGAAGACACTGAAGCTTGGAAGTTATGGAGCAGCAGGTGGACCCGGGTCTCCTTCACCTGTACACTTCTCTGAGTGTTCAGCTCTCACTTGAGCCTGGCTATTATCAGGCTGATGGTCTTAGGCTGCAATGTCACAATTGTCTAAATACTAATCATGTGTTCTGTTTGGAAATGTCTTGATTTTGGATGGCACTGACTGTGTGGAATGACTGACTTCTTCATTCGAGAGGCTGAATGTTGAGGCTGAATGTTGACTTATTTTCAATCCAGAGCTGACTTCTGACCTGTATTCTTATTCTTCTTGCTCCCCAAATGTATGAACAAATTCAAAATGTCAGACTCAAAAAGGAGATTCTAAGCCTGGATATTTTACTGGGTTTTTGAGGGGAAAATAATTGTCATTGGATAGAGAAAGATCCAGCAAGTCAAGGATCAGTCCTAGGCACATCGACAATGGCTGTCTCAAGGAGCTGTACCTTCAGATCCTCACGGCATGGCAGGACATTCTCAGCATTACAACTCCTCGGTTCCAGGATGTTCTCAGCATTACAACTCCTTATCGCACAGACGTGTCCTGGTTGGGAAATACACATGGGCAGCCATTGTATCACCATCTAATTCCCAGCTCCTAGCACATACTAAGCACTCAAAGGCCATTTGTGGGGTAAATGAAAAAAGCAGGGCTACAATGACAGAGATTGATCAATGAAAAAGCACTGACCAGTGAGAGAGAATGGCTAGGAAGGCAACAGTCCTGTATTCTAGGACGTTTCTCCCACATGTGACTAGCCTGCGACTTTGCCTCTTTGAATTTCTCATTCTCAGCCATAAAATGTATGTCCAGGCTGGATCTAGTTCTGATGTGCTGAGCTGGAGTCCTTGGTCTCAGGCCCTGTGGAGGCAAGACAGGGGGAGGCAGGCTCAGCCCCTTGTACCCAACTACAGATACAGGGACCTGGAGGAACATGCCACATTGGTCCCAGATCCAGACAGTGTAACTTGGAATTTAGCCCAAGTTCCAAGCCACAGGAAGGATGATGGGCCTCCTAGGGTAGGGGACACATTTTACTTTGCATGGCCAAGAGACTATTGTGTTCCCTCAGGAGGCCTGAGACAGAGCAAGGAGAGGAAGCAGTCTCTGGGTGCACTGCCTGTTTTCTCTGGGCTCCTCAGTGTAGATAAGCTTTGCTCTGGGACCCTGAGAGCCCTGGGCATGCCAGTAGCTTCCTCCCCTTGGGAAAGCAGCCACAGTTCCCAAGGCCATGGTTATTAATAGATTTTTGGATTGTTCTGGGAGCTCCCTCCAGACTCAAATGCTGTGACTGACCAGCAATTTAGAACACAATCTGGAAGAAGATAAAAATAGTTTGTTTTAGGGTTGGAGAAATTGTGGAGAAAAAGAAACCCTTATACACTGCTGGTGGGAATGTAAATTAATACAATAAGTATGAAAAAGAGTACAGGGATTTTTCAAAAAATTAAGAATAGAATTATCATATGACCTAGCAATTCCTCTTCTGGGTGTATACCCCCCAAAATTGAAAACATTTATCTGTAAGGAGATATGCACCCCTATGTTCATTGCAGCATTATTGATGGTTGCCAAGACATGGAAATGACCTGAGTACCCTTCAATAGATAATTGGATAAAGAAGATGTTGTAAATATATACAATGGAATAGTACACATCCATAAGAAAAAAATGAAATACTGCCATTTGCAACAACATGAATTGATCTTGAGATTATCATGCTAAGTGAAATAAATCAGACAAAAATTGAAAACCAAATGATTTCACTTATATGTGGGATATAAAACTGAAAGCAACAAACAAACAAGACAAACAAAAACTCATAGACACAGACAATAGTTTAGTGGTTACCAGAGGAAAACGGGGAGAGGGAAGAAGGTAGATAGGTATAAAGGGGATAGAATATACAGTGACGGAAGGAGATTCAACTTTGAGTGGTGGACACACAATATGATATACATATGACATAGTATTGAATGGGACATTTAAAACCTACATAATTTTATTAAACAATGCCACCCATAAATTTAATTTAAAAAATGTCGCTTGTTTTACCTTGTGATGAGCATGCACTGAGCCATGGGAAAAAGGATTCCACCTTTACCCATGATTAAAAAAAAACACTTTGAAAAGAACAAAGAGCATTCTTAACATCTTTTTCTTATTTGTTTTATTTTTTCCTTTACTTTAAATTTATTTTTCTATATTTTTTATTATGGTGACATTGGTTAACTAAATCCAGTATGTTTCAGGTGTACAATTCAAAACAGTAAGGTGTATATATATTGAATTGTGTGTTTACCACTCATAGTTAGATTTCTTTCTATCACCACATATTTGAACACTTTTACCCCATCTACCTCCCCACTTCTCCCTCCGCTGCCCCCTTCTCTCTGGTAATCGCTACTCTGTTGTCCATGTCCATGAGTCTCTGTTGCTTTTAAGTTTATATCGCACATATAACTGATATCATGTGATTTTCAACTTTTCTGCCTGGCTTATTTCACTTAGCATGATTATCTTGAGGTCCATCCATGTTGTTGCAAATGGCAGTATTTCATCTCTTTTTATGGCTGAGTAATATTCCATTATATGTATGTACCACAGTTTTTTATCCAATCATCTATATTGTATGACAATTTGGTTGTTATATCCATGTCTTAGCCACCATGAATTATACTTCTATAAACATCAGTGTGCAAATATCTTTTTGGATATGGGTTTTCAAGTCTTTGGGGTAAAGACCCAGTAAAGGGATTGCTGGATCATATGGTAGATCAATTCTTAGATTTTTGAGGAACCTCTATATTGTTTTCCATAGTGGCTGTACCAATTTGCAGTCCCACCAGCAGTGTATGAGGGTTCCTTTTTCTCTGCATCCTCTCCAACACTTATTATTTGTCCTATTAATAATAGCCACTCTAAAAGGTGTGATATGGTATCTCATTGTGGTTTTGATTTGCATTTCCCTAATAGTGATGTTGAGCATCCTTTCATACCCTTGTTGGTCATTTATATGTCTTCTTGGGAGAAGTGTCTATTCAGGCCCTCTACCATTGTTTGATTGGGTTGTTTGTTTTTGTTGTTGTTGTTATTGAGTTGTATGAGTTCTTTGTATAGTTTGGATATAAGGCCCTTACTGGAGGCATTGCTTACAAATATATATTCCCATATGGATGGTTGTTTCTTTAGCTTGTTGATGGTTTCTTTTGCTGTGCTGAAGCTTTTTCGTTTGATGTAATCCCATTCACTTATTTTTGCTTTCTTCCCTTGGCTTTGAAGTCAAATTCATAAAATTCTCTTTAAGTCCAAGGTCTATGAGTTTAGTTCCTATATTTTCTTCTATGTGATTTATTGTTTCAGATCTTATATTCAGATCCTTAATCCATTGTGAGTTAATTTTGATGTGTGGCAATTGACAGCAGTCTAGTTTCATTCTTTTGCAGGTAGCTTTCCAGTTGTCCCAGCACATTTATTAAAGAAGCTTTCCTTTCTCCACTGTATGCTTTTTTTTTTTGTCAAAAATTACTTGCCCATATAAATATAGATTTACTTCTGGACTCTTGATTCTGTTCCATTGGTTCGTGTGTCTGTTTCTCTCCAATACCATGCCATTTTCATTACTGTTGCTTTGTAGTATAATTTGAAGTTGAGGAGAGTGATGCCTCCAGCCTTGTTCTTTTTTCTCAGGATGGCTTTGGCAATTCGGGGTCTTTTGTGCTTCCATACAAATCTGATTATTTTTTGCTCTATTTCATTAAAAAATGCTGGTGAGATTTTAATGAGGATTGCATTAAGTCTGTATAATGCATTAGGCAATCAGGTCGCTCTAACGATGTCGATTCTTCCAGTACAAGAACATGGAATATCTTTCCATTTCTTTTGTCTTCATCAGTTTTCTTTTAATAGTCTTATGGTTTTTATTACATAGGTCCTTCACATGTTCATTAGATTATTCCTAGCATTTTAATCTTTTGTTGAAATTGTAAGAATAATTTTTTCCACTTCTTTTTGAACAGTTCATTATTAGAGTATAGGAACTCTATGGGCTTTTGAATTTGATTTTGTATCCAGAAACTTTACTGTATTTGCTTATTATTTCTAGAGTGTTTTGTGGAGTCTTTAGGATTTTCTACATAGAGAACATGTCTTCTGCAAATGAGAATTTTGACTTCTTTGTTTCCTGTTTGGATGTTTTTATATATTTCTCATGCCTGATGGCTCGCTATGACTCCAATGTTATATTTGAATAACAGTGGTGATAATGTTGTTCCTCCTGTCTTAGAGGAAAGGTGTTTTTTTTTTTCTTTTTTCACCATTAAGTATAATGTTGACTGAGGGTTTGGTCATATATGGCCTTTATTATGTTAAGGTACTTTCCTTCTATACCGATTTTGATAAGTGTTTTGATCATAAATGGATGCTAATATCTTGTCAAGGCTTTTTCTGCACTGTTGACATCATCACGTGGTTCTTATTTTTAATTTGTTTATGTGGCGTATCACATTAATCGACTTGCGTATGTTGAACCATCCCTGTGCTCTGGAGTGAAGCCCACTTGATCGTGTTGTATAATCTTTTTAGTATGTTGCTGTATTTGGTTCACTGGTATCTTATTTAGGATTTTTGCTTCTGTGTTTCATTGTGTTGTCTTTACCAGGTTTTGGTATCAGAGTAATGTTGGCCTCATAAAATGAGTTAGGAAATATTGCCGCCTCTTCAGTTTTTTTGGAAGAGTTTGGAGGAGAAAAGTATTAAATCTTTGAATGTTTGGTAGCATTCACTGATGAAGTCATCTGGTCCTGGATTTTTACTTTTTGGTAGGTTTTTGATGATTGTCAATTTCCATACTGCTAATCGGTCTATTTAGATTTTCCAGATTCTTCTTGATTCAGTCTAGGAAGTTGTATTTTTCTAAGTACTGGTACATTTCTCTAGGTTATTAAATTTGTTGTTATGTTCTTTTTATAGTTACTCTTGCATGATCCTTTGTATTTCTGCTTTTTCATCCTTGATTTCATTTATTTGTGTCCTTTCTCTTTTTTTCTTTAGTGAGTCTAGCCAGGGGTTCTTCAATTTTATTAAACTTTCTCAAAGAACCAGCTGTTTGTTGTATTTATTTTTGCTATTCTTTTTGTTTTCAATTTTATTTAATTCTGCTGTAATTATGATTTTTTCTTCTCCTGATTTTAGGCTTCATTTGTTCTTCCCTTTCTAGTTTTTTGAGATGAAGTGTTAGGTTGTTTATTTGGGCTCATTCTTCTTTTTTCAGATAGGCCTGTAATGATATGAACTTTCCCTCATATTACCGCTTTTGCCATTTCCAAAAGTTTTGATATATTTTAGTATCGTCATCATTGTTTCTATGTATATCTTGATCTCTCTTTTATTTTTCTCTGACCCAGTTTCTTCAGTAGCATGTTGCTTAATCTCCATGTATATGTGGTTCTTCTCACTTTCTTTTTACAGTTGGCCCCAGCTTCAAAGCATTTGATTAGAGAATATGGTTGGTTACGATTTCAACCCTCTTAATTTGTTGAGGCCATCTCTGTGTCCAGTATGTGGTCAATCCTTGAAAAATGTTCCATGTGCACTAGAGAAGAATGTACAAGCGGCTGTTTGAGGATGAAAGGCTCTGTAAATGTCAATTATGTCCAGTTGGTCTAATGTGTCAATTAAAGATGTTATTTCCTCATTTATTTTCTGTTAGATGAATATATCCATATCTGACAGCAGGGTATTTAGGCCCCTGCTATGATAGTGTTTTGGTCTTTTCTCCCTTTAGTTCTGTGTAATTGCTTAATATATTTCGGGGCTCTCTGATTGGGAACATGATATTAATAAATTTTATGTTCTTGTTGTATGATTCCCTTTATCATTATGAAGTGCCCCTCAGTATCTCTCTTACTTTTTTTAATTTCCAAGTCTATATTGTCTGATATTAGTACTGCTACTCCCGCTTTTCTCTGAATGCCATTTGCTTGAAATATCATTTCTACTTTTTACTTTGAGTCTGTATTTGTCTTGGAACTGAGGTGTGTTTCCTCAAGGTAGCACTAGTTGGGGTTTTGTTTTCTGATCCAAACTACAACTATGTGCCTTTTATTGTGAATTCAGTCCATTTACATTTAGGGTGATTATTGAAATATGAAATTTTCCTACAGCCATTTTATGTTTTGCTTTCTGGTAGCTTGTGTTTCCATTGTTTCATGTCCTTGTGTTTCTGTTTGTTTGTTTTTTTTATTTTGTGTGGGTTTGTGGATTTTTCCCTATGAATCTTAGCATGTAGTTAACCATTAAAATATGTAAAAGGATAGTTAGTTATATATATATAGTACATTTCTTCTGCGTGCGCCTTATCTCCATTCCCCATTATGAATTTGGATTTGAATCTTCCTCTTTCTGCATTGTTGTCTCAATTTGTCCCTATATATGCTGAACGTCATTACTGTCTTGCAGTAGCAAATCTTTCTTCTTACTGTTTAAGTTTATAATCCCTGTTCTTGTAAGAGTTGCACTCCTCTGCTTCTATCTGCCTGCTAATCACCTTACTCATAGTTACATATTTTTCAGTCATTTTGTTTTAGGTGAGTTGACCCTGTCAGTAATTCCTGCATGCTGGCCTCGTAGTAGAGAATTCCCTCGGTTTTTGTATGTCTGGAAAGGTCTTTTTCTTCTTCATATCTAGAGGAGAACTTTGCTGAATACATTATTCTTGGCTGGTAGTTTCTTTCATTTAATATTTTGAATATTTGATTCCAATCTTTTTGTGCTTGTAAGGTTTTGCACTGATGATAATCTAATGGGTTTTCCTCTATAGGTTACCATCCTCTTTTCCCTGGCTGCTCTAAGAATTCTGTCTTTGTCATTCATTTTTGATAATTTTAATATAATGTGTTTTGGAGAAGGCTTTTTGGGTTGAGAAATATTGGGTGTCTGTTGACTTTTGAATTCCAAACTCCAGCTCATTCCTTAGATTTGGGGAATTCTTGTCAACTATTTGTCTGAAAATGCTTTCTAATCCCTGCTCTTTTCCTCCCCTTCAAGAATGCCCATTATTTTATGTTTTCTCTCCTGATGGTAAAGCTAGTTCTTGAATTTATGTTTCATTATTCTTCATTCTTGGTTTCTCTCTTCTTCTTTCTGATTTATTTCTAGATTTCTGTCTTGGATATTCACTGATTCTTTCTCCATTTAGTCGACTCTATTTCCCAAGCTTGCTATTTCATTTTTCATTTCTTGTAGTGTGTTTTTCAATTCCAGAAGTTCTATTTGGTTATTTTTGAGAGTTTCGATTTCCTTGCTAAAATTTTTCGATGATCTAGTTTTTTATTTTTTTTTTTCAGTTCCTGGAATTGTTGATATGAATTGTTTTGGATCTCATTGAGTTTTTTTCAGAAATTCCCATCCTGAATTTTCTTGTCTTTTAAGTGGCATATTTCTGTGTCTTTAAGCTTATTTTCTGGAGATTTTTCTCTTCTTTCTGAGCTGCCTTGTCACGTTGGCTGTTCATGTGTTTAATGGACTATTTCTCCACCTATGCATTAATAGAAGTGTATTCTGCTTTTTTTTTTCAGGTAGGAGATTATTATATAAAGGTCTCTCTTTAGCCTTAGCAAGATGGCATTTTTCCCTTTTGTTTTTTAGTACATGGCATCTAAGCCTCTTGGATCCCTGGTTTATATAACGTCTTATTAATGCCTTTTCTTTTTTCTAAAATATTCAATCATGCTCGCTACCTTCAGTCTCAGTCCCTGTCAGTGTTAGTGACAGTTTTGGTAGCCTTTGCTCAGATTCCCCTTGGGCTCTCATGGTGTTCAGTCTTGGAGGACATAGAAGGAGGGTCCCGAGTTGGGGAATGGGATCAGCTTTTGTTTTGTAGCCACAGCTGGTAGTAATTAACTGTTGCCATCCCTGCCATCCCACTTCTCTACTTTCTTCTCTGATCCCTAGGTAGTGTTGTTCAGGTACCTGCCACACTTCTCTCCCTTCACTCCTCCTCAGGGATATCCAGCGTTAATACACTTCTTTGTTTCTCCCAGTCTACGTCGTAACCCGCCCAACTCCTATGGTTCTGGCCTGTGGTAGCTCTTATTCACACGTCCCTCACTCTGACATACCGGTGCAAAGGTTGGGTGTTTTTTTGTTGAGTTTTGTTGTTCAGCTTATCATTGTTTCAAGGAGAGAGATCTGGGGTCATCTCTTTCTCCACCATGCTTCTGATGTCACTCCTTTTTCTTAAAAAAATTAAGATTTATTATAATTTACACACAGTAAACTACACATATTTAAAGTGTGTAATTTAATGTTTGGCATACATATACATTTGTGAAACATCACCACAGTCAAGATAGTGAACCCATTAATCATCTCTAGAAGGTTCCTTTTACTCCTTTGTAATCCTTCACTCCCTCCCCAGCACCCACTAACCTGTTTTTGTCACCAAATTATTCTATTTGCATTTTCCAGAGTTTTCTCTACAGGGAATCAGTTATACTGCATACACTTTTTTCCTCTGGCTCCTTCACTCAACAGGAGTATTTTGAAAGTCAGCCATGTTGTTTTATATATTAATGTTCATTCTTTTAATTGTTGAGTTAAATTCCATGACATAGTTGAACTACAATTTGTTTATCCATTTATCTGTTGATGGACATTTGGGTTGTTTCTTGATTTCGGCTGTTACAAGTAAAACTGCTATTGAATAGTTTATGTACAAGTCTATTAAGAAGATTTATTTCCCAAGAGACTGGATAAATACTTAGGAGTACAATGATGGTCATATGGTAGATTATGTCTTTAAGAAACATTCAAATTCTTTTCTAAAAGATTTGTATATCGCCACCAACTGTGTGTGAGGATGAAGTTCTTCAACATCCTCACCAATAATTGCTATGGTCAGTCTTTTTATTTTGAGCCATTCTGACTAATTGTGTAATGGTAGCTCTGGGTTTTTTTTTGCTTTTAAAATTTTTTTTTCTTGTTGAGGTGAAATCTACATAACATGAAGTTAACCATTTAAAGATAAACAATTCAGGTGGCATTTGTACATGCACATTGTGCAAACACTGCTTCGATCTAGTTCCAAAACATCATTACTCCAAACAAAACTGCACCCATTAAGCAGTCACTCCCCACTTCCCACCCTCCCCTGTCTTTGGCAACAACCACTCTTATTTCCATTTATGGATTTACCTATTCTGGATATTTCACATGAATGAAATTATGCAATGTTTGGCCTTTTGTATCTGGCTCTTTCACTTATAATAATTTTGAGGTTTATCACTATTGTAGCATTTATAAATACTTCATTTCTTTTTATGTAATGACTAATATTCCATCAAATATGTATACTACAATTTATCATTCATCCTCTTGATGGACATTTGGGTTGTTTTTCTACCTGCTGACTATGAATATTTATATACAAGGTTTTGAGCACATTTTAAAAATTCTTTTTTGGTTTATATCTGGAAGTGAGATTACCGGCTCAGTGTGTTCATTCTGTGTTAACCTTTGAAGAAATGCTAAGCTATTTGTTACAGTGGCTTGGGCATGTTATATTCTCATGAGCAATGTATGAGGGTTCTAATTTTCTGCATATCCTTGCCAACATCTGTTATTTTCTGATTTTGATTATAACTATCCTCGTGTATGTAAAGTAGAAATCTCATTGTGGTTTTGATTTAAATTTCCCTACTGGCTAATGATTTTGAGAATCTTTCCACATGCTTAATTACCATCATTATAATTTCTTGGAAGTATCTGTTCAAAATTTTTGCCCATTTTCATTTCTTTCAAAAAATTAGTTAATAACATTATAAAACTTTCAGGCATACAACATTATAATTTGATATTTGTATACTCTATTAGAGTGCTCACCATCAAAAGTCTAGCCTCCTTCGTCACCATATATTTGACCCGCTTTACCCATTTTTGTTTTCCCCCAACCCCCTTTTCTTCTGTTAGCCACCATTCTGTTGTCTGTATCTATGAGTTTGTTTCTGTCCTGTTAGTTTGCTCCTTTTTTGTTTTATATTCCACACATGAGTGAAAACATAATTTGTATCCTTTCTGTCTGACTTATTTCACTTAGCATAATACTCTCAAGATCAATCTATGTAGTTGCAAATGGCAAGATTTTATTCTTTTTTTATAGCTCAGTAATATTCCTCTGTGTGTGTGTGTGTAAAATATATATCCATTAGTCTGTCGATGGCACTTAGGTCATTTTCTTATTTTGACTATTGTGAATAGTGCTGTGATGAACATAGAGGTAAATATATCTTTTAAAATAGTGTTCTCGTATTCTTCAGATAGATACCAGAAGAGGAATTCTGGAGCATTTGGTAGTTTTATTTAAATTTTTAAAAGGAACCTTTGTACTGTATTCCATTGCAGCTGCACCAACTTACAATCCTACCAAACAGTGCATGAGGGTTCTGTTTCTCAACAACCTCTCCAACACTTGTTATTTCTTGTCTTTTTGGTAATAGCCATTCTAACAGGTGTGAGGAGGTATCTTATTGTGGTTTTTTATTTACATTTCCCTAATAATTAGTAATGCTGAGCAGCATGTGCCTGTTGCTATCTACATGTTCATTAAGATCCTCTGCCATATTTTAACCAGATTTTTGTTGTTGTTGTTGTTGTGTTAAGTTATATGAGTTCTTTATATATTTTAGATATTAACCCCTCTCAGAAGTATGATTTACAAATATCTTCTCACATTTGGTTGGTTGCCTTTTCGTTTTGTTGATAGTTTTCTTTGCTTTATGAAAACTTTTTAGTTTGATGTAGTTCCATTTGTTATTTTTTGCTAGTTTCCTTACCTTTGGAATCAAATTCATAAAAACTGAGATAAATGTCCAGAAACTTAGTGCCTATGTTTTCCTCTATTTCTATTACTGTTTCAGGTCTTACATTCAAGTCTTTAAATCCATGTTGAAATAATTTTTGTGTATACTGTAAGGCAATGGTCTAGTTTCATTCTTTTTCATGTCCACTTTTTTCCCAACACTATTTTTTGAAAAGACTTTCCTTTTTCCATTGTATATTCATGAATCCTTTTCATGAGTTGCCCATATATGTGTGGGTTTATTTCTAGGCTCTAAATGCTGTTCCATTTTCCTGTTTTTCTGTCAATACCGTACTGTTTTGATCACTAGTTTTGTAGGGTAATTTAAAATCAGTGTGTGTGATGCTTATTGCTTTGTTCTTATTTCTTGGGCTTTCTTTGGCTAATTGGGGTCTTTTGTGTTTTTCTGCAAATTTTATGATTTTTGTTCTATTTCTGTGAAAAATTCCACTGGAATTTTGTTAGGGATTACAAAGAATCTGTAGGTTGCTTAGTTAATATGGATATTTTAACAATGTTAATTTTCAATCCATGAACATGGAATTATCTTTCCATTGGTTTGTATTTTCTTCAATTTATTTCAACAATGTCATATAGTTTTCAGTGTACATGTCTTTACCTCTTTTGTTAAGTTTATTCCTATGTTTTTATTCTTTTCTTTTTGTGATTGTAAATGGATTGTTTTTCTCATTTCTCTCTCTGATAGTTTCTTATTAGTATATAGAAGCACAACGGATTTTTGTATATTAATTACATATCTGGGACCTTATTGTATTCATTTTTTTATTTGTAATAGTTTTTTGGTGGAGTCTTTAGGGTTTTCTATATATAAAATCATGCCATCTGTAAACAGTGACAGTTTTACTTCATCCTTTCCAATTTGGGTGTCTTTTTTTTTTTTCTTGTAATTGCTCTAAGACTACTAGTTCTGTGTTGAGTAAAAGTGGTGAGAGTGGGATCCTTGTCTTGTTTCTGATCTTAGAGGAAAAGTTTTCAGTTTTCACCACTGTGTGTGATATTAGCAGTGGATTTGTCATATATGGCCTTTTTATGTTGAAGTAATTTGTTTATGTCCCTTTTATTAAGGTATTTTAAAATTAGAATGGATGTTGTATCTTGTCAGATGCATTTTCTATATCTATTGAGATGATCATATAATTTCTATCCTTCATTTTGTTGATATGGTATATCATGTTGATTGATTTTACAGATATTGAAGGATCCTTACATCCCTGAAATGAATCCACTTGACTGAGTGTATGATCCTTTTAACATATTTGTTTACTTGCTAGTTCATCTATGTTCATTACAGATATTGGCATGTAATGTGTGTGTGTGTGTGTGTGTGTGTGTGTGTGCTTGCCTTGCCTGGTTTTTGTATCAGAGTAATGTTGGCCTCATAAAATGAGGTAAAGCATTCCCTCCTCTTCAATTTTTGGAAGAGTTTGAGCAGGATAGGCACTAAATCTTTGAATGTTTGGTAGAATTTATCAGTGAAGCCATCCGGTCCTGGACTTTCGTATTTTGGGCAGGTTTTTGATAACTGTTTCAATTTCCTTACTAGTGATTTGTCTATTCATTTTTCTGTTTCTTCATGATTTAGTCTAGGAAGTTTGTACGATTCTAAAAATTTGTCCATTTCTTCTAGGTTGTTAAATTTGATGGCATATAGCCTTTCACAGTATTCTGTTATGATCCTTTGTATATATATGATATCTGTTGCAACTTTTTTCTTCTAATTTATTTGAGTCTTCTCTCTTTTTTTTGTGAGTCTAGCTAAAGGTTGTAAATTTTGTTTATCCTTTCAAGGAAAAAGGTATTCATTTCATTAGTCTTTTCATCATTTTTTTAGTCTCTATTTCATTTATATCTCCTCTGATTTTTTATTATTTCCTTCTTCCTATGACTTTAGGCTTCATTTGTTCGTTTCTTCTAGTTCTTTTAGGTGTCATGTTAGATTGTTTTGAGTTCTTTCTCTTATCTTGACTTAGGCTTGTATTGCTATAAACTTCCCTCTTAGTACTGCTTTGCTGCATCCCAAAGATTTTGGTATGCCATATTTTCATTTTATTTGTCTCTATATGTCTTTGATTTTTTTTATTATTTCTTCATTGACCCAATAGTTGTTCAGTAGCATGTTTAATCTCCAAATATTTGTGATTTTCCAGCTATCTTGTTGGTTGATTTCTAGTTTTATACCACTGATGTCAGAAAAGTTGCTTGATATGATTTCAGTCTTCTTAAAATTTTTTGAGACTTGTTTCAAGGATATGGTCTATTCTTGAAAATATATCATTTGCACTTGAAAAGAATGTGTACTCTGTTGCTTTGGGATGAAAAGTTCTGTAAATACCTATTAAGTTCCACCTGGTCTAAGGTATTATTTAAGGTTGATGTTTCCTTGTTGACTTTAAGATTGGGTAATCTATTCATTGGTTTTAAATATCATAAGTCTCCTATTATTGAATTTTATTTTTCTCCCTTTAGGTCTGTAAATAATTGCTTTATATATTTCTGGTGCTCCTAAATTGGATGTGTATATATTATGTTATCTTCCTGATGGATTGTCTCCTTTATCATTTTAAACCTCAATCTTTGTCTCTTACCATCTTTTTTTTTGTCTTGAAGTTTATTTTTGTTGATATAAATATGGCCTCTCTTGCTTTTCTCTGAATACCATTTGCTTGGAGTATCTTTTCCACCTTTTCTCTTTGAGCCCATGTTTGTCTCCTGACAACAGCATATAGTTGGTTCTTGTTTTTTAATCATCCAGCTTTGTCTTTGGTGAGTTTCATATATTTACATAGGTTAGGGTGATTATTGATAGATGAGGAATTACTCCTGACATTTTATCTTTTTTCTCCCCAATTGCTCTGTATCTCTTTTGTTTCTTTTCCCTTGTGATTCTGTCTGCTAAATTAGTTTGGTGGTTTTCTAGTATGACTTTTTCCTATTTTTTCTTTTTTAAGGGTCATATTTTAAATTTTTCTTTTTCTTTAGTTCTCTTTGTTTGTTTTTTACTTCTTAGAATATTAGAAGCTGTTGTTTAAAGTCTGTTAGTAAGTCAATGCTTGTGTTGTTTCAGGAGATGATTTCTACACCTTACTTTTTTCTTTTAAATGGCCCATATTTCCTGTTTCTTAGTATGCCTTTAATTTTATGTGTGGAAAATTAGACATTTGAAAAAGACAGTCATCTCTTCCATTTTTGAAAAATGGTTTTGTTCTTATAAAGTTCTTCACTAATCGCTATATGTGTGTTTTCTGAGTCTTGTAATCAGCATGAGAAGAAAGCTGAATTCTCCTCAGGTATTTTTTTTTTTTTGGTCATAAAACCAATTATTTAATTGAAGCTATAAAAAAAGAGCAATATAATTGATAAAATAATTAGGAAACAATTTAGCATGTTTCAAAAGATTTAAAATAGGATACTTTACACTTTTTTTTGATTCCCTGTATACATGTATGTTTTAAATAATCTCCTAAAGAGTCTAACTCAGCTTCTCCTTGGAAACTTAGATAATTTATTGTATGTCTCTACCTGTAATCTACTGCTGAGAGACTGCAAATCTTAGAATCTTCAGAACTTAGGATCTCTGAAGCTTTCTCATGCAGTGTTCATTCATTCTTTCCATCCGATATCTGAGTTAGGCAAAATAGAGACTATTCCTTCAGTCAGCTCCGAGACAGGTTACAATGTTTTGAATAAGTTCTGCTCTGGTCCTTCCAGTTCAAGTGGAGAAATTTGAGAACTGTCTGGTACTTCTTCCTATATTGAGTCTGTGCTATGCTAGAAAGTGGCTGGAACAAGATGAGCAAAAATGTCATAAATTTTCTGTTTATTTAAATTTTCCCCTTATGGATTGAGTATTTACTAGTTGCTATAGAACTTTGTCTGTTTTCCAAAGACCTTATAAAGTAAATATTTCCACTTGTGGTTTTTTGGTTTGTTTGTTTTTTTATGTGAGTCTTCATGGGGAGTTATGGTTTTGAGCTTCCACCATTTTGCTGACTTACTGCCTTTTAAAGGCTTAATTTTGGTAGTGTAGAGTTCTGTGGGTTTTGACATGTGCATAATATTATGCATTCCACCATGATAGCATTGTAAATGTTTCACTGTGAAAAAACAACAACAACAACAACAACTTCTACTTCACCTACTCAGCTTTCCCGCATTTTCAATTTCCCCTTGGCTTTCACTGATTATTTTACTGCCTCTATAGTTTTGTCTTTTCCAAAATGTCATATAATTGGAATTATACATTTTGCAGCTTTTCAGACTGGCTTTTAAAACTTAACAATACACATTTAAGATTTATCCATAGTTTTTTGTGGCATGATAGCTCATTTGATTTTACTGATGAATAATAGATCCCATTGTATGTATGTACCACAGTTTGTTTATTCATTTACCTGTTAAAGAACATCTTGGTTGCTACAGTTTGGGGCAATTATAAATTATGTATTTCTTGTATTTTTATGGACCTAAATTTTCAAATCATTTAGATAAATACCTAGATGCACAAGTGCTGGATCACATGGCAAACATATGTTTAGCTCCATAAAAATTATTCTTACCAGCAATGAATGTGATTCCCGTTGCTCCATATTCTCACCACTATTTAAAATTGCCAATTTCTGGTCAATTTTTATTAGATTCCAGACATTGTGTTTTAACCTTGTCGAGTGGTAGATATTTTGTATTCATATAATATTCTTGAGCTTGGTTCTGAGATACATTTATGTTACTTGTGAACAGCTTGATCTTTTTGTGTCTTGTCATTAGATTTGTTAAATAAGATAAGAGCAGTGTTAAGTTTAGGGCTACCTTGTGCTGACCAAGGGATGGTCATGACAGAGCACTTCAGCCTAAGAGAGCAGCATCAATTTGGTCAGTACTTTCTGCCAAGTTCTGGTAATACTCCTTTGCTTTCTTGCTATAACTCCAACTAAGGCTCCCCTCAGTAATCCTAAACACAAAGCCAAATCAGAATATAGGGATTTTTATTTTCTTTTTCCTGTGTCAATTCAGCATCCAGAGTGATAGGTGTTACACAGCAGGTTTTAATGAATATACTGAAAAAATTAACATATAACATGTATTGCATATATTACATGTAATATAAACACTATCTCTATTAGTGATATTTATGTTAAAGTCTACTATGACAGTTAATACAGCAACACCAGCCTTTTCATGCTTATTATTTTTAATTCATTAAAGAAGGTGTATTACTTTGCTGGCGATGCTGTAGTACAGTATCACAGACTGTGTGCTTAAGCAATATTTGTTTTTTTTAAACTTCTGGAGGCTAGAATTCAGGGTGTCAGTAGGTTTGGTTTCCTTGAGGCCTCTCTTGATTTGCAGTTGGTTACCCTTTTATTAATTGAAATATATTTGACATATAAATGTATAAATTTTAAAGTATACATGTCAATTTGATACATTTATATATTATAATTGTCGTTATAATGATCATTAGCATCCCTATCATGTCACATAATTATCATTTCTTTTTGGTGGTTGGAGTAAATTAATATCCAGTCTCTTAACAAGTTTGATGATTATAATACAATATTATTGTCTATATTTACTATATTGCGCTTTAAATATCCAGGATTTTTTAATGGTTGCCTTTTAACAGTGTCTTCACATGGTCTTTTTTTCTGTGTGTTCTTACCTTGTATCTCCTTGCATGTCCAAATCTTCTCTCATTATAAGGACACCAGTCAGATTGGATTAGAGCTGACCCTAACATCCTCATTTTAATTTTAATTACCACTTTGAAGGCCCTAACTGAATAGTGACTTTCTAATGTACTAGGTGTTAAGGCTTCAACATATGAATTTGGGGAGTGCAATTCAAGCCCCTAATAACAGAGGACAAATAATTTAAAATAATTAGGATTAAATTCTAAGATCATTAACATTGAAAACTTAGTTTAAAAACAAATAAGGAAATTAAGCAAAAACACTGTTAATGTATGTTAATGTATCAAAAGCAACAGCTTCCTATATGCAAATAATACTTGTTAGAACATGTAATAAGATATTTTAATTTACAATAATAAGAATCAAAATGAAAAGAACTTAGTAATGTTTACCTATATGTGTAAAACAACCCTACCTGAGAGATTTAAAGAAGAAGAGTACATAGTGGTAGAATTATGTTATTGGTAAAGACAATAATGTTATATAATTTTACTACTGTAAAAAATGTTATTTTCATGTTAATTCATAAGTTATGTGCTAATCAGGAACCTGAATAAAATTTTTATTCTAGAGATTTGGCCCTAGAAACTTATACTAAAGTTTATCCTGATAAAATGCTTGTGAGAAAATCTTTGTGGGAATTCTAAAAAAAAGAGCCAAGGAAATGAAAGTATTAATAAAGCGACAATAATAATATATGCTAACATGCTGTGTAAATGCATGCATCAATTAGATTGACTATGGAACACACAAAAATCTGCAAATAGATCCAAGTATGTAATGGATTTTTTACATGTAATAAAAGTGATTAATAAAAAAGTAATAAAGAGGACACTAGTTTCAGATCTTAGTTACGAAGAATTTAGAACTTGTCACACTCACATATACAGCAAGAAAAAGCTGGACCCTTTAATCAATGACCTTTAACTTAATCAGAGACTGAGTTGCAGAGCAAACTATCATCCTGAAGTCAGAGACAAGGAAATCAAGAAGGGATACAACAAATGAGAGATCTGCTTATCTTATACAGAAGCCCCTGGAGCCATACTAAAGACCAAACTTGGTATTTTTAACAAATTGCTGGAGAATGGGTGTTGGTCTATTATGAGAGTTTTTCTTTGTAGGAGACAGCAGTATTAGGGGAGTCCCTGATGTTAGGTTTGCACAAGGCCAAAGGGGTTAAGCAAGGTTTTATAGTAGAGTGACAGCAGAACTGAGCCAAAGTGGTGTCAGCCCTGATTGTGAGGGGACCTGAAAACTTATGTGGGCTTGAGTAGGGCTTTTTCGGTGGGAATATTTTGGTGAGTAAATTGGCTGGGAAGCAAAGTCCAGTGAAACGGAAGGTGGGACACATAGCATTGCCAACCTGGACTCAAGCTCTGGTTCCCACCACAAAGGTAAGGGATGAGTCTAGTTCCCACACTACAGGGGTAGAGATAGGGCCCCCCTGGGACCTAACACCACAGTTTTGTGAATTTTCCCTCCAGAAACTCCACCAGATTTTCAGCTGAGAATCCAGAAAAATCCTGTAAGGCACTGGTAAAGGGGAGAAAGAATAACCATTTGAGAAACACCCAGAGCTTCCTCCATAACAAAGGTCTACTCACCAGAAACAAAGGACTTTGCCAGAGTGTAATTCTAAAATTTTACTCGAGGAAGGTAATTATTCCCCACTCCAGCTCCCTGCATCCTTCCATTTCTCATCTAAGAGGTAAGTAAACACTACAGAATAGTCAACAAGGGATCTGACTTCAAAGAAAGATTTGGAAAACTGCAACTAGGAAAAAGGGTTGAAAAGAAAGAAAGCTATATCTTTGGAGAGAGACAAGAAAAACTTGCAAAGGTCAGAGGCCCACTAAAAGACTGTGACATGACTGGAAGATTTCTTCTTCCCACACCATACCACACACCACACAAGCTCCAGAATAGTAATAGTGAACTGCAGCTAAAAGAGCTGCATGTCTCAGACTCTATTCAGTAAGCTGTACATAAGGAAAGCCCTAGAGCTAATAGTAGAGAAAGAAAAAGAATAAACCTAGACTGCTAATTTTGACACCCATTACACAAAAATTAAGTCAAAATGGATCAAAGACCTAAATATAAGATCTAAAACATTTAAACACCTAAGAAGAATACATAGGTACTAAACTCAGGACCCTGGACTTAGAGAGGATTTTATGAATTTGACTCAAAGGCAAGGGAAGTAAAAGCAAAAATAAATGAAATGGGACTACATCAAACGAAAAAGATTCTGCAGAGCAAAGAAACCATCAGCAAAACAAAATGGCAACAACCACATGGGAGAAGATTTGCAAACAATTACCTCCTATAAGAGGCTAATACCCAACATAAAGAACTTAATACAACTTAACAATAACAAACAAATCCACAAATAATCCAACTAAAAAGTGGCAGAGGATGTAAACAGACACTTTCCCAAGGAGATATATACAATGGCCAACAGACATTTTCAAAGGATGTTGAACTTCACTAAGCTATAAGAGAAATGCGAATGAAATCCACAGTGGAGATTACCACCTCACACCTGTTAGAATGGCTATCATCAACCGGACGAGGAATAACAAGTGTTGGAGAGGTTGTGGGGAAAAAGGAACCCTCATACGCTGCTGGTGGGAATGTAAATTGGTACAGCCACTTGGAAAACAGTATGAAGGTTCCTCAAAAATTTAAGAAATAGAGCTACAAATTATCCAGAAATCCCGCTTTGGGTATCTACACAAGAAAACACTTTTAAAATAATATTTGTAAAGATATGTACCCCTAATGTTCATTACAGCAATTATACATGGTAGCCAAGGCATGGGAACAATCTAAGTGTTCCTCAAGCGAACCGTTGGATAAAGAAGCTGTTTACAATATAATACAATGGAAAACTACTCAGCCATAAGAAAAGATGAAATACTGCCATTTGTTGACGTGGATTACTCTTAGTATCATGCTGAGAGAAATAAGTCAGATGGAAAGAACAAGAAATCATATTAATTTCACTCATATGGGATATAAAAGAGAAAGCAAATTAAACAAAACAAAAAATTCATTGACAAAGACAACGGTATGGTGCTTAGCAGAAGAGAAAGGGAATGGGGGGAGGTTGAAGAGGGTCAAGGGGATCAAATAATATGGTGACCAAAGGAACACTAAAACTTTAGATGATGAGCACATAAATGCAATATACAGATGATGCATTATAATATTATACATTTGAAACCTATATAATTTTATTAAACCAATGTCACTCCAAATATATTTAATTAAAAAAAAAAACACACAAGAATTTGGAGCAGCTGTACCTGTACCTACAACAAAACATTGAATGTAACCTGATTCCTAGACAGAAAAGATAAAATTATCCCACTAAAAGCTGTTTAGTTTCTATTATTCAAATATCAATATTTAGCTTTTATTTTAAAAAATTTATAAGATATGCCAAAGGCAATACAGAAAAACTTAAGAAGAATAAAAAAATCTTGCAGGAACAAGACTCAGACATAACACAGATGCTGAACTATGAGACAGGAAATTTAAAATTTAATATGTATGTCAAATATATTTCAAGTAAAAAATGTTAAAAATATACACAAAAAATGAAATAAATAAAATACTACTGCATAAATCATGGCTGTGTCATTCCCTTTTTCTCTTCCCTTCAATTTACAACTAGTAGGACATACTCAAAATGTTTTCTCTGCACAGCACATCAGGACACCTGAGAAATCCATCTATTTGTGCATCTGAAGGTGGGTGAATCAGAGCTGGTGGAGGCGCAGAGGGACCAGAGGATCCAAGGTGGTGGCGGTGGCGGTAGGGCATCGGACCAGTGCCAGCGGCACCAGCAAAACCAAAAGTGGGGCGACACCTGTGATCCCAGTGGAGCAGTGGCATCAGAGCCACCAGTGGTGGCGAGTAGCACTGCAACCTTGGAAGAGACCCTGGTGGCAGTGGCAGTGGGGCACCAGCGACCCTGAAGGTAATGATGGCACTGGGGGCACCAGTGTAGACTGCCAGAGTGGTAACTGCACTGTCCACTCCTCCGGCAAGAGGAGATGGAGGGTAAGAGTGGTGAGTTGAAAAATCTATTCACCCAATGGCTGCAGCTTGGTAGGTCCTGCTGCTCTTCAGGGTGGTTCCCAGACTTCTAAGGAGAGACATCTATGACTTGGAGAAGGAAAGGAAAGAACAGAGGCAAAGAGCTGAAAGGAACAAATTTCCTACTGTCTGTAGCAGAAGTTTCAGCGAAGAGGACCCCCCAGGACTCCCACACTGAGGACCCCCCTATCAGCCTTGGGCCCACATCTCCCTAACTCTGCTAACAGCCCATTTTTAAAACACTCACTCCTACTATAGTAAAGAGACAGCTCCAGTAAAGAGAAAACGAAAACCTTGTGCTATAGTGCCACCTGCTGGAAATCAAAGGCTCTAATTGTTCAACCCTTGTAATTGTTAGAATCAAAATAAAACCTCACCTAAATAAGAAAGGTTTTTGCTACTTCAAATGCAGTGTTAGAAGCACATCTCATCAAACACTATGCACACGGTAAATTTTCTCTCTCCCTCCCTCTCTCTCTCTCCCCTTTTCTCTCTCTCTTCTCTCTCAACATATGACAGTTCTCCAGCACCAACTCAAAAGATGTGGAATACTGCAATCTAACTGAAGGGGATTCAAAAAGAGCTTTTATGAAGAAATTCAATGAGCTACAAGAAAACTTAGAAAGGCAATTCAATTAACTCAGAAACAAAATTAATGATATAAGTACTTTACCAAAGAGATAAAAAATTCTAAAAAGGTGCCAAACAAAAATTCTGGAGCTGAAGCACTTGATAAATGAGATGAAGAACATGTTAGAAAGCATTGGAAATGGACCATATCAGATGGAACAGAGAAAGTAATCCGAAGATAGGAATCTAGAAATAATTCAGGTGGAAGACAAGAGAGAACTAAGACTTAAAACTGAGAAAACCCTGCAAGAGCTATCAGACTCTATTATGAGAACTAACATAAGAGTAGTGGGTATACTGAAAGGGGAAGAAAAGGGGAAGGGAGCAGAGAGAAATAACAGCTGATAATTTCCCAAACCTGAGGAAAGAACTGGACATACAAGTCCACAAAGCTAATAGAGCACCTTGTTATCTCAACGCTAAAAAACCTTCTCCAAGACTGTTGTCAAAGTCTATGATAAAAAAGAATACTAAAGGCTATTGGGGTGGGGGGCAGGGGAAATAGCCTACAAAGAAACTTCTATTAGGCTATGAAACAGATTCTCAGCAGGCCCGGAAAAAGTGGAATGACATATTTAAGCCTGAAAGATAGAAATTTTTCAGCAAGAATACTTTATCCAGCAAAATCTTTCAGGTATGAAGAAGAAATAAAAACTCCCCTACACAAACAAAAGCTAAGAGTTCACACCCACTAGACCTGCCCTACAAGAAATGTTTTAAAAGAGAGAGCTCTTCTAGTTGAATTGAAATAAAAAGTACACAAAACTCAGAGTGAAGTGATAAAACGGTCAGAATTAAAAAACTAACTTTATTTTAGAATAGGAATGTTAACACTTATAACATGAAGGTTAAAGGAAAGGAATACTAAAAATAACTATGGCTAACAGTTTGGCAACAAATTAACCATAAAAGATAATTTGTGACAGCAAAAATATAAAAAGAGGAGCAAAAAAAATGAAATCTGTATAGGCAAATAAAGAAGTTCTACCAAGAGAAAATGGATTATTTTATCTTTGAGACATTTTATGCAAACCTCATGGTAACCACAAAAACAGAAATCTAGAGCACAGACATGAAGCGTAAAAAAGGGAAAACTGAGTAAATTAACATGAAGAAACCCCAATGTAAGAATGGCAGACAGGCCCATGAGGAAACAGGAAAATGGAGATTTAAAGCAACCAGAAAACAAAAGCTAAAATGGCAATAGTTACATATCAATAATCACCCTAAATGCAAATGAATTAAACTCACCAATCAAGTGGCTGGCTAGATTAGAAAAACAATACCCAACTATATGCTATCTTCCAAGAACTCATTTCAGCTCTAAGGCACACATAGGCTCAAAGTGAAGGGTGGAATATGATATTCCAAGCAAATGATCAAGGGAAAGGAAAAGAAATCAAAGAAAGCAGATGTAGCCATACCTCTTATAGAAAAATAAAATTCAAGCCAAAAATGATAACAAAAGGCAAAAAAAGTTATTATATAATGATAAAGGGATCAATACACTGAGAAAGTTACAAACAATCATAAACATTTACACTCCCAACAATTGAACACTGAATTATATTATGCAAATACAACAGATCTTAAGGAGAAATAGACAACAATACAATAATAATACCCCAGTATCAGCAATGGCTAATAGTCCAGATAAAAAATCAAGGAAACTTTTGGATTGAACTATACCTTAGAATAAATGTACTTTAACAGACATTCTGAACATTCCACCTTACAGCGCTGAATACACAATCTTCTCAAGTGCACATGGATAATTCTTCAGGACAGATTATTTGATAGGAGACAAACTAAATCTTAACAAATTTAAGATGCTTTGAAGTCATTGCAACTATTTTTTTCTGACTGCAATGGTATGAAGGTTAGAAATAAACAACAAGAAAAGTGAGAAGATCACAAATACGTGAAACTAAACAACAAACTCTTAAACAACATATGGGTCAAAGCAAAAATCCAAAGGGAAATAAAAAAAGTTATTCAAAACAAAAGAAAATGAAAGTAGCAACATATCAAGTTTTGTAGGATGTAGTAAAATCAGATTCTGAGAAGAAAGTTTATAGCAATAAACATATATACAGTGATTGCACCACATAAAAGATGTCAATGATGGAAAAATCCCTAAGATTAGATAAAGCTCCTAAGATTACAATGGGAACTGTGGTCCCATAAAGATTATAATAAATCTGGAAAATTCCTCATAATTAGGTGACAGCATAGCTGTCATTAATAGAGAGAAATGTTCATGATCCATTATCTGCTTGCAAGCAAATCTATGATTTTAAAACAAGCAAATCACTATAGACATATTTCTGAAAAAAGTGACATCTTCTCAAAAAGAGCCTAGGCAGGTCCTTCAGGAGGTATTCCAAAAGGAGGCATTGTAATCAGGACATGACATCTACATGCATGTTATTGACCCTGAAAGGCTTTCCAATGGGACAAGATGTGGAGGTGGAAGACAGTGATATTGACCCTGTGTAGGCAGAGGCTACTATGTGCATTTGTGTCATTTTAAGAAAAAAAGAAAAAAGTTTAAAAAAAAATGCTACAAGGATATAAGAAAGAAAGAAAATATTTGTAATACCATACAATATGTTTAGTTTTTTAAACTGTTATTATAAAAGAGTTGAAAAGTTAAAAAAATCAAAAAGTTTATAAAGTAAAAAAGTTACATTAAGCTAGGTATTTTATATTATAAAAGAAAAAATAAAATGTTTAATGTAACCTAAGTGTATAGTCTTTATAAAGTCTACAATAGTGTATGGTAATGTCCTACGCTTTCACATTCCCTCACAATTCACTCACTGACCTCACCTAGAGCAACTTCCAGTCTGTAAGCCCCATTCATTGTAAGGCCCTATACCATTTTAAATCTTTTATACTGTTTTTATTTATACTTTTAAAAGTTTAGACATGATTAAATACACACAATATTTGCCATTGTGTTATAATTGCCTATAGTTCAGTATAGTTACATGCTGTAAGGTGTGTAGCCTAGGAAACAAAAGGCTATATCATATGTGTATGCGTAGTAGGCTATAACCATAGGTTTATGTAAATGCACTCTATGATTTTCAAACAATACAAAAATCACCTAATGAAACATTTCTCAGAACGTATCTCCATTGTTAAGTGATTCACAACTGTAATTAGGAAACTAGATCTCAAATAAACAATTTATACTCAAGAAACTAGAAAAGAACAATTAAGTTCTAAAGTTAGCAGAAGGAATAGAAATAATAAAGATTAGAGTAAAAATAATAAAATAGAGACCAGAAAAACAGAAAAAATCAATAAAACTAAGAACATTTGGAAGATAAACATAATTGAAAACATTTAGCTAGACTAACCAAGAAAAAAGAAGACTCAAATAAAATAAGAAATGGAGAGACATTACAACATATACTACAGAAATACATGGGATCAAAAGAGACTATATTCCCACAAATTACAAAACCTAGAAGAAATGAATATACCTTTTTCTAATTTTTTTAATTTAAATTTAAATTAATTTAAATTTAGAGAGATTGCTGGATTATATGGTAGAATAATTCTTAGTGTTTTGAGGAATCTCCATACTGTTTTCCATAGTGGCTGTACCACCAGCAGTGTATGCGGGTTCCTTTTTTCTGCATCTTCTCCAGCATTTCTTATTACTTCTCTTGTTGATTATAGCTGTTCTAACAGGTGTGAGATGGCATTTCGTTGTAGTGTTGACTTGCATTTCCTAATAGCTAGCAATGTTGGGCATCTTTTCAAATATTTGTTGGCTATTTGGATCATTTGTTTTCTTGTTGTTATTGAGTTGTATGAGTTCTTTGTATATTTTGGATATTAGGCCATTATCTGAGGCGTTGCTTGCCAATATATTTTCCCATTCAAATGGCTGTCTCTTTACCTTGTTGATGATTTCTTTTGCTGAGCAGAAGCTTTTTAGTTTGATGTAGTCCCATTCATTTATTTTACCTTTTCTTTCCCTTGCTTTTCAGGTCAAATTCATCAAATACTCTTTAAGTCCAAGATTTTTGAGTTTAGTTCCTATGTTTTCTTCTATGCATTTTTTTTTTTTTTGTTTCAGGTCTTATATTCAGTTCCTCAATCATTTTGAGTTAATTTTGGTGTGTGATTATAGGCAACAGTCTAGTTTCTTTCTTTTGCAGGTGGCTTTCCAGTTTTTCCAGCAGTACTTATTGAAGAGGCTTCCTTTCTCCACTGTATATTTCTGTTTTTTTTTTTAATTGAAATTTATTTGCCCATACAGATATGGAGTTACTTCTGGACTCTTGATTCTGTTCCACTGGTCTGTGTGTCTATTTTTCTGCCAATACCATGCCACTTTGATTACTGTCACTTTGTTAGTATAATTTGAAGTTGGGCAGAGTGATGCCTCCAGCCTCATTCTTTTTTTCTCAGGATGGCTTTCATCATTTGAGGTCTTTTGTGCTTCCATACAAATCTGATGATTTTTTTTTCTATTTCTTTAAAAAATCCTGATGGGATTAAATCAAATCTGTATAATGATTTAGGTAATATGGTCATTTTAATGATGTTGATTCTTCCAATCCAAAAACAAGAAATAATTCATGAATCAGAAGAATTAATATTGTTTAAATGTCCGTCTACAGCTTCAGTGAAATCCTCATCCATATCCTAAAGGCATTCTTCACAGAAATAGAAGATACAATTCTAAAATATGTGTGGAACCACAGAATCCCAAAGCAATCCTGAGAACAAAGAACGAAGCCAGAGGTATCCTGCTTCTTCTACAAAGCCATAATAAAAACAATGGTACTGCCATTAAAATAGACACATAGATAAACAGAATAGAAAGTCTAAAATTAAATCCCAGCATTATGGTCAACTAATATTTGACAAAGGAGCCAAGGAAGTCCAACATGGAAAAAGTAGTTTCTTCAACAAGTGGTGCTGGGAACACACACAGAGAACAATGAAATTGGACCCCTGTCTCATACCATTCACAAAAAAATAACTCAAAAATGGACCGAAGACTTAAATATAAGACCAGAAACAATAAAAGTGTTAGAATAAAACACAGGGAAGAGTTCTTAGATATTGGTCTTGGCAATGACATTTTGGACATGATGTTAAAAGCACAAGCAACAAAAGTGAAAATCAACAAATAGGACTACATCAAAATCAAAAGTTTTGACACATCAAAAAAATTTTTTAATGAAAAGACAACCTATGGAGTTGGAGAAAATTTTTGCAAACTGTATGTTGGATAAGAGGCTAACACAAAAAATATATAAAAACTCATACAACTTATGTTTTTGCTTTCTATAGTTTGAATATAATATACTTAGGGGTGTGTGTATGTGTGTGTGTGTGTGTGTGTGGTGTGTGTCTTTGAGTATGTGTTTATTCTTCATGGTGCTCTATGAGTTTGGATTTGTCTTTTGGTTTATACATTAAGTTTTGTCCATTACCATTTCAAATATTTCTTCTGTTTCATTCTCTCTCTTCTCCTTCTGGTATTCCACATATGAGTACATTATTCCTTGTAAAGATCTTGGCAATTCTGTTCTACATTTTTATTTTCTCCCTTTACACTCTTACTTGGGAAACAAGAACTTAATGCATAGTATAATGAATACAGACAACAATACTATAGTATAATAATGAAATGTAATAAATATCACTACAAAAGCAATCATATCACAATATACAAATGTATCACAGTAACACATTTTACACCTCACATTTATACAATATTTTAATATGTATATGTATCAAATATGTTCAATTAAAAAATAACTATGAATATATGTTAAGTGGCCTGATGGAAAAGGTAGATGGAAAGGCTGGAGAGTGGGCAATCAAAATGGCATAGATGATAGAGGCTCTGTTCATCCCTCTGGTGACCAAATCAAAGTTGTGACAGAAAACAAGGAGCAGCAGCAAGGAAAAATTGCCTGAGATCTAGATAAACAAGCCATACGACTAGGGAAATCCAAGAAAGCACCTGCAATAGTGAGGACATGGTGCTGCCCATTCCTCAGCAGTTGAGTGAGACAGAGGCAGCGGCAGAAGCCTCTGAAAGGGCCACATCTGTGAGTGGATTTTTGCAGTGACAGACCTGCTCTCTCTGAGCACCAGTGCCGATTCAGCTGTGTGCAGTGAGCACCAGGGACTTACAGGGAGACATTGTTAGAGTGAGGGCTGAGGCAACACTCACTAGGTACAGAAGTTAAGGCAGTATCCATTGTTCCCTGTAGAGCCCTCTCCCTTACCAGTGCCATGACACAGGGCCGCCATAGCTGTGACATCATCAAACTGGATAATGGAGGTCACTCCACCAGAGGGTTCCCTAAAAACCCTCCTCCTCCAACTTGTGGCTCCACCCAAGCCACATCCAAGTATATCCTCAGTGAGTCAGGTATTCCTTGCTGAGCAGCGCCTAGACTCACAATGGAGGCAGCGGGCCTTGGCTTCTGGTGTGGCCTTTTGAGGTAACTATAAGTACAGCATCTGTGGATTCCTTGCTGAATCTTAACAAGTGGCTCCAGAGGGCAGAGGCTTGGGCTAAGTTTGGCCTGGAGCTGAACCCCTCTCAAGATTGTTCCACTGGACACCTACTTCAGAAATCCACATTAATAAGACTGGGAGACTTAAGAGCTTTGCTTAGTACATAGAAACAGGCATGGAAAGACAGCCAAAATGGGAAGACAAAAAAAAAAAAAAAAACAGAAATCATATGACAGAACAGATATAATGGAGTCAAGCAATCTAACAGATGCAGAGTTCAAAATGCTGGTTATAAAGGTGCTCAATGAACTTTTGGTTAAATTCAGTAAGAACTTCAACAAAGAGATAAAAAACATAAAATTGGAAATGGAAATTATAAAAGGGAACCAGTCAGAAATGAAAAACACATTATCTGAGATGAGAAGTATATTAAATGGAATAAACAAAGAAATAAACAGAGTGAATAAAGAAAAGGATCAAACACCCTATATAGAGGACAGCAAAGCCAAGGACTCTCAATCAGAATGGCAAGAGATAAGATGCCAGGACTATAAAAATAATTTAAGGAACATATGGGACTCTATTAAGGGTCCAAATATCCATCTGATTAGCATAACTGAAGAAAATCAAGATGTTGAACAGCTGTTTGAAGAAATAATGATGGAAAACTTCCCTAACCTGGGAAGGAAATGGACATGAAACCCCAGAAGCTCAGAGAATTCAAAAAACCAGGTATCCAAAGAGGCCCATACTAAGGCACATCATAATTAAAACACCAAAGGTTAAATATAAAGATGAATATTAAAAGCAGCAAGAGAAAAACATAGTTATTTATAAGGGAACATCCATAAGACTGGCAGCTGATTTCTCAAAAGAAACCATGCAGGACAGAAGGGCTTGGCAAAAAATATTTGACAGGATGAAGACTCAGGATCTACAACCAAGAATAATTTTCCAGCAAAGCTATCATTTAGAGTTGAAGGACAGATAAAGAGCTTCCCAGACAAAAATAAGCTAAAGGAATTTATCACCACCAAGCCAGTATTACAGGAAATGTTGGAGGACTTCTTTAAGAAGAAAAACATGTATCAAAAACTGGAATAGAATGGTAACAACTACATTCCTATCAATAAGTACCTCAAATGGAAAAGAATTAAGTGCTCCAACTAAAAGAATGGATGAATGGAAAGGAAAGCAAGACCCCTACATGTTGCCTATAAGAGACTCACTTCAGATTAAAAGACACACACACAGACTAAAAGGAAGGGATGAAAAAGATATTGCTTTGATGGACCTAGAGGTATTTAAGTCAGACAGAGAAAGATAAACTATATGATTTCACTTTATCAGAATCTAAGGAATAAAAAGAAAAAACTAATAAAAAACAGACTCACAAATATAGTGGACAATTTGGTGATGGACAGAGGGGAGGGAAGTTTGGAGGGCTGGGAGAAAGGGGTGAAGGGTTATAGAAGTAAAATTAGTAGCAGATGGATGGTCACGGGGATGGGGAGCATGGCATAGGGAATGTAGTTAGCATCAATATGTTGGCTATGTGGAGGGTTGGGGAGGGAGGGAGCAATTGGGGGGATCATTTTACAAACTATATAGATGTCTAACTAATGTACTGTATACTTGAAACTAATTAAAATGAATAAATTTTAAAAATAAAAGGTAGATGATATGAAAAAAGATGGGTAATATAAGCAGAGAAACTGAAATTCTAGGAAGGAATATAACAGGAATGCTAGAAAAACCTGCAAAAAAATGAATAATGCCTTCAATAAGTTTAACAGTAAACATAAAGTGGCTGAAGAAAGGATCAGTGAGTTTGAAGTTATCTCAATAGAAGTTTCCCAAATAAGAATGCAAAGGGAGAAAATTAAAAATGCAGAACAGATAAAATTGAAGAAAACAGAAAGCAATAGATAATTAAAAAATCAAAAACTGTTTCTTTGAGAAATAGCATCAATAAAATTGATAAAAGTCTAGCAAGGCTAATGAAGAAAACATGGAGAAAATACAAGCTACCAAATACAAAAATGAAAAAATGGCATCACTACTCATTGCATAGACATTAAAAGGATAATAACAATGCTAAGATTATTTCTATACCCACAAATATGATATCTTAGATGAAATGCACCAATCACTCCAAAGGTACAAACTACAAAAATTCACTCAAGGAGATATCAATAACCTAAATAGTTCTATCTATTAAAGAAATTAATCAATATTTTAAAACCTTATGAAAAAGAAAGTGTGATGTCTAGATGGTTTCACTGGTGAATTCTAATGACCCATGTAATGAAAAAATATTACTAATTTTCCACAATCTCTTTCAGGAAATATAAGTAGAAGGAACATTTCACAACTCATGTTATGAGGCTATCATTACCCTAATGTCAAATTAATAAAGAAATGGTGCATTATTTAATATATTATGTCATATATTTATGTGTCATGGCTGCCTTTCAAAGCATAGCAAAAATACCAAAAGCCAAACAGTTAAAGACTGATAAGTATAATTTTTGTAAAAATTGAAATCTTCTATTTGACCAAAACAACAATGAAAAGCAACTGATAATGTCCAACAACAAATATCAAACATTTACATGAGGAAAGGCTAATTTGTAAAGCATATTGCACCTTAAAGAGAAAAATGATTGTTATAGATTGAATCATGTCCCCCACCATACATATTGAAGTTATAGCCCCTGTTACCTCAGAATTTGACCTTATTTAGAAAGAGGGTTATTCCAGATGCAATTAATTAAGATGAGGTCATATTAAGTAGGTTGGGCCCTTAATCTAATATAACTGGAGTCTGTACAGTAGATGGCCATGTGAAGACACATAGGATGCCATGTGATAAAGAAAGAAGAAGTTAATGTAGCTGTAAGCCAAGGAACACAATTGCTAGCAACCACCAGAAACTAGGAAAAGGCAAGAAATATTCCTCCCTAAAGTTTTCAAAGGGAGCATAGCCTTAGTGACATCTTGATTTTGAACATCTAGCCACTCAGAATTTGGTACTTTGTAATAGGAAAGAGATACAATGTTTAAATAGCCAATGGAAATATCTAGATGTGAATAGTCAGTAATGATGATCTATCAAAGATAGATGATATGGAATAGAAAGGGTAGAGCTGAAACTTTCTTGTACTGTGACAAAGACTCTCACCTTGATTAAACTTTAAGTCAGGCTCCTCTGAGCCTTTTTATTGACTAGGGCTTGAACTTAGCATTTCGTATCCATCTCATCCTTGATGGGCTTGAATAGCCCAGTTTTAGCAAGAATTCTCCAAAATCAGTCTAGAGAAGATCCTCATCCTTGACCTTCATCCCTCACTTTTGACATCTAAGTCCTTGGCCTGCCTTTAACAAGAATCCTATTAGGACAGTTTAGCAAGAGTCTCCCTACACTTGAAGTCTCCTTGTAGTAGTTTACCATCCACTTATTCTCTCACTCTCTCTCTGCTCATTAGCCTATACATCTCCAGCTTTCTTTGCTGTATTTGAGTTGAGACTGATCTCTTTCCCTTATTGCAATAATCTTAAATAAACTCTTACTTACCATTTTAACAAGTGCCAGAATGATTTTTTCTTCAATAAATGCTAGTGGGAGCATATACTAGCACAGCCCTTTTGAAAATTTGTTAACATCTATCAAATTTTGCACATCTATTTTAACTGAGCAATTCTAATTTTTGAAACGGTATCACAGAAATAACACAAATATGTAAAGAAGTAGGGACACAAATCTTCACTGCACATTATAAAAACTGGAAACAAAATAAACATCTGTCACAGGAAAGAGCCACTCTTGAACGCATCTGTGTCTTTCCACAATGCCAGGTTTATCCAGTGGACCCTTCTCAGATAAACCAGTCAAGTACCCATGCTGGTTAACAACACATAGAGAGAGGAAGTAGAGTCTTACACACAGAGCAAAGGGATGAAAGTCCTTAGCATCTCCCAAGTGAGCCCTGTTGACTGGAAGAGCAGATGGTTTCCCGTAGATCCCAAGCCAGCATCTACAGCAGGCAAAAGATCAGCATCTTCAGCTCTCAGCACACCTGTTTGTGATGCTCTTGAGTCAGGCTTGAGTACCATCTGTCTGAGGTGTTCAACTTATATGGACATTGTAGGTTGGAATCCTTATGCTTTCGGCTCCTACAGTGGAGGCTAATCCAGTGCAGTCGTGGCTATGGTTTCTGTGGTTTGGGGCAGTCCAGACACACCCTAAGGGCGTTCCCATTATGTACCAGTTGACGTTACTGTCGTGGTTCCCATGCAAGCTATTTTGTAAAGACCCCTCCAATACAACATCATACACCCAAGAGAAATCATGATGTAATTCTAAATATTCTGACCTGATACTATGATTATACTGTATTAAGGGTCAAAAAATGTTGTAAATAAGTAGAAAGAACCCTTTTGAAAAAATGTATTTGTGTAGTGGTCTGCACTGAATAAAGTCAAGGCTAACCACCCGCAAATACTAGTTACATTTGGTAAGTTGATAGAGCTCGGGAAGTTGCTACAATTATCCCATCAAGCCCTACTCTTTGGCTTAAACTGACCCTGTGTTTACTCTGAAACAACCGACTTCGCACCATCCCAAGGCGCAGAGATCGCCGGGAAATGTAGTCCTTTTTCCTCGCGCGGCACTCTGCGCATGTGCAACCCGAGCTCCTGCTCCTCCGTCCGACCTCGCTGGGAGGAGATGCGCTCCAAGCGTCTGGATCTACGCTAGCTCGGGGGCTGCGCAGGGCGTCCGGACCTTGAGCGGCGCAGGAGCGTTGCTCAGAGTGGTGGCCTTGTGCCGGGGGCAGGAACGGCAGTTCTCGGGAAACGGCCCCGCTTAGGCGGGGCCCATAGTGCCCTCCTCCGGCCGATTTCGAACTTGGCCGGTGAAGGCCGTGGGGATGATCTCCGCGCTGGCCTCGCGGTCTCTGGGGCAAGGCGCTCGGAGCGTGTGGGAAACGGTGCGCCCGGCGCCGCCTGCAGCCCGACCTGGGGAAAGTCCTCCCCGGCCGCGGAACGGGAAGGCACATTCGTTCGCTGTCGGCGAGCGTGCCAGAAAGCGCGGGCGGTAGGTCTGCTGTGGCGCCTGAGCTCTGGAGGCGGAAAAGCCCAGAAATTCCATCGTCACCTGCAACCCAGACCGAGAGTAATAACGTGGGCGCGCGTTATTTCAGGGCTCCGTGTCTGAAAGTGAAGATGTTAATAATGTCCACTTAAAGGCGTGAATCCGAGCGTTGGCTACATTATTTGTAAAGGAATTAGCAAAGTGTTAGATACTAACCGCGGAGCATTAACTGCTATTGTATTTAGAAGGCAGTTTGTCCTTTTCATTGAGTTATTTACCTAAGCATCACATCATTCTGTGAGGTTGGTATTGAGGAGAGGCGGCATCTGAAAAAATGCAAAGGAAAGGGCCTGCGGAAGTAACCGACTCAGCAGGTTAAAACTGCTCTCTCCCCACATGCTGCACGTGCTGCTCAGTGCTCTTCAGCTAACATGTTTTCCCATAGCTACCTCCCCCCACCTCAAAGACTCTCTAGCTCACATCTGTTGATTCATAGCTTGCTATCCAACTAATGTTCTTATCTCTATAGCTGTGTAGGAATAACAAGACAGTGTAAAACTGCTTGTTATCTTAAAATCAGAGCTCAGCCTTTGGATAGAATCCACTGAGCGGGTCTCCTCTCTCTGTTCAAGAATGCTATAATGGTGCTGATAACACCAAGGTCACGGGTTCTATAAAACAAACGACCTGTAAGACCCTGGTGTGGAAATTCCTCCTCCCTAGCAGCCCCTCACCGAGGCTCTTCCTCCCATCCTGGCTCATGAAGCACATGTGAAACTTCAGAGAAAGGAAACACGTGCCCCTAGCGTGAATGCTGCAAGGGAATATAAGCTGTAAGAAATCTAACCAAGGGAGAGCGTGCTTTGGGTCTGTTGAATACCCCATGCTCTCCACTGGCATTAAATTCTCCTTCCTCTAACAAAGTTGTCTGAGCATCTAATTTCTTCCATCGCTTCTTGCAACAGTATAACCATCTGCATTAAACATGCACAAAACAAAACAAATCTGAGTCTCAGGTCAACGAGGTGATACTGAGTTTGAGAGGGTCAGTGACTTCCAGGCTCACCCAGCTTCTGACAGAGCCAGGAGACAGTGTGTTCACACAGTTCAGCCATCAAGAGCAACTTATCAAGAGTCATTTTGAGAAACTACAACCCACTTAAAGAGAATAAATTAAAGAAAAATCCTTGCCTTGAAGCACTTTATCCCTTCTACTGGCCTTTCTGTGGATTCTCTAACTCAAGGGTAAACGACATTGCTAGGAAAATGAAGGATGCGGCCTGTGTCCTACTATGTTAAAATTAATAATAGTGTTATCTTTTGGTGTATTTTAATCACCTGTTGTTAGCTTTTTGTTTGTATTGTTCAAAGCAAAGCAAGCAATCTTTACCTGATGAGAATTGGTAGTTTTAAGCCCATGATCATTTCAAAGTTGCATATGGATTTGTAAATGTTGCTTCTACATGATCCTTCCCTTGCTTTTTCAAGGGCCAAAGGGCCCTATTCCTATAGGGAGGCTGCTCCCCAGCCGGTCTGCTGAGATTATTGGCAGATGAATGTGGGAACTGTAAGGCAGACCAGGTCTCCTGACCTCCATTTGCTTTCTGTCCCCACTCCCTGACAGCTGAACCTTCCTTCACAGTCCTCCACACTCTCCCAAAAGCCTACAGAAAATGAACACACCTCAGATGAGCTCTTTTTTTCATCCCACACTGTGTTGTAATGGACTTACCTTTTGATTTCAGATTGCTCTCAGCTTCTGTTACACGTCTTTTATCAATGCAACTTATTCTCCTTTTATAACCAGTTTAGTAAGATTTTATTTGAGTCATGAATGTACATTGAATTATATTGCATATTTTTCTGTATCTGTTGGAGTAAAAGTATAGCTTATTTTCTTTAATCTACAAAAATATTAGAGGTTGCTTAAATGGATTTTGAAATGTTAACTCATTCTTGAATTCTTGTATAGGCTCTACTTGTTAATGAGTATTTTTTGTTTTCAAATTTGTTCTGACATCTTTTTGCTAATATTATATTAGAATTTTTATTCCTGTATTCATAAACTAGATGAACCTTTAATTTAATTTCTTGTGTTTCTGACCAATTATAGTATCATAGTTATACTAGTCTCATTGGGGGCACTTTCTTGCTCTTTCCTTCTTTTATTTGAAAAAAAATTAATATACTTTGTATAAAAAATCACCTGTTACAGATTTCATGAAAATCACCTCAAAAATTGGACTTTGTGAGGCTTGTGTGTGTGTGTGTGTGTGTGTGTGTAGATACAGATTATTGAATCACTTTACTAAACTATAGGCCTAATCTGGTTTTCTATTTTTTATTGTCACTACATTTTCAGAGGAAATTGTACATTTTTAAAACCTGTTTTTAAATGTATTTTAATAAGCTTGTTGGTAGTATCCTCATATCTGTTTTATATCAGTAATTCCTGTTTCCATCCATTTAAAATTTTTATTTGAATGTAGGAGCTGCTGATCAGAAAACAACAAATGTATTCTTGTTGGCCCTATCAGAAATCTAGAATTTCAGGCTCTGAGCTTGGGAATTTGTACTGGTGTGTATTTTAAATACTGAGAGCTGAGGGAGCATAAACTCAACCATTTTGCTGCTTTCTACTTCAGTATACCAGCTGTCAATTTCTTTTTTTCTTTTTTGGGCAGGTAATATATTCATATGACTCTAAAATCTAAGCAATTTTAAAAAGTTACTATGTTAAAAAGTCCTACCATTTCTCTTCCCATTTGTCCTAATGTCCTCAGCCTCCTACAGGTAACCACTTTTATTATAATTGTCATGGGTATTTTTCAGTTGTTTATTTGTGAAAAGTAAACATGAATATATTCATTCTGATTTCCTCCAATTCTTATTCAACCATCAGCACATATACATACTTGGTCCTCATTTTCATCCCACATACCACATAACCATATATTCTTTTTTTATGGCATTTTCCATGTTATTCCATATTGTTACTTAGTGAGTGTTATGAGTCCCCTGAAAATATATGTTGAAGTCCTAACTCCAGGTTCCTGTGAATGTAATCAAGTTAGGATGTCCTTCAGGTGGGCCCTAATCTGGTGTCCTTATAAGATGAGAGAAATTGAGACAGACACACAGAACGAATGCCAAGTGAGGACAGGGATAGAGACTGAAGGAGGCAGCTTTAAGCCCAGGAATTCCAGAGAGTGATGACCACCAACAGAAACTAGAAAGAGGCAAGGAAGGATTCTCCTTTATAGGTTTCAGATGGAGCCTGGCTCTTCCAATGCCTTGATTTCAGACTTCTAGCTTCCCGAAGTGTGAAACAATACACTTCTGTTGTTTAAGCACCCCCCCACCACACCACACTCCTATGCCCCCAGTTTGTGGTAGTTTGTTATGGCAGTCCTAGTAAACTAATATATAGTGAGCTGCCTTATTCTTTTCACAGACGCATAGTGGTCCACTGTGTGAAAGTACCATTTAATCAGTCTCCTATTGAAAGGCACTAAATTTCATCTCTATTTGGGTGAAACTGTTGTGTAAGATGATAGAAGTGGTAATACTTTGTCAGAGTTACACGTACTATTCATTTTGTTATATATCGTACAATTGTCCTTCATGGTTGTAACACTTTGCATTCCCGTGGGTCAAGTTTTTGTTTATTCATTCATATATTAAGTACCTGCTTTGCACCAGGCACTTAGAACAGTGCCTAGAACGTCACTAAACAGCAGTGAGAACAATGGACTACAATTTCTCCTCCTCTAACATACATTTAGTGAGGGGAGAGAATTAATAAAGGACTTTATATTGTTTGTTGGAATTTGATAATAGATGTGGGAAATGTAAAGCAGGATAAGTGGCATGCAAATGTTGGGAAGGACCAACTTTAATTTTAAATACAGTGGTAGGCTCTCCTGAGAGGAAAATATTTGAGAAAAGATTTGAAGGGAGTGAGGGAAGAATATCTTCTAAGGGAATACTACTTCTGGTTGAGGAAACCTCCATTGCAAAGCAGAGTGCTACTCAACAAACAGCAAGCAGGTCAGTGTGGCTGGAGAGTAGCTGGAGTGGTAAAGGAGTAAGGTCACGTGAGCCATTGAGGGACGTTGCAAGGAGGGAGGTTTTGAATCAGCCATTTTGGAGGAGACATGGGTGAGACTATGGGAATTCCCCTAGACCCTGAGAACATAGCTTGTGTGCATGTAGTTAATGTCAGAAGAGAAATGGAGATATAAGGAAGAGTGAGGCAGCCAAGAGGGAAAAGCCAGTCTAAAGATGAATTATTGATCATCACTTCAGCGGTCATGGAGCTCAGTCCATAGGGAATGTCCCTCAGAAGTGTCCACCATGGAGAGAAGGTGGAACATTTACCCACAGGCTTCTGTCCTTAGTTGTGGGTTGTCCCAGGATGCATTCGGCCTTGTGCACTTGCTGTTGGATTGATCGGTAGTAGTTCCATTGCACCATGTAAACTCCTGAGGTGGCATTAGAGATGGCCTGGCACAGAATACACAAAGAAACATTCAGCAGTCCTCAAGGATGCTGGCTTGGGGACTTGGGCATATGTTTCAGGGCACCTACCTATGTGAGTCTGGTTCGGTCCTTGTCCCTCAGGTTCACCTGGGCCCCACTCTGTAAGTCCACGCTGCAGTGAGACTTTCAGGCGCTGCTTAGATACAATCTTGTTACCTTTGTTAATTTTGTGTGGTTACAAGAGAATTAGTCATGCAACGAACTCTATAGTTCATTGCTGCACCCAGCCTCAGGGCCTAATTGTTATTATCATCTCCTACAGCTGTCTGATAGATTTATGCTTATTGAAATCTAATTTGCTCATAATAAAATATACCTTTTAAAGGTGTACAATTTTATGGATTTCAAGCAACATACACAGCCATGTCACTGCCACTATCCTCAAGATATAGAATAATTCCATCACCACAAAACATTCCTTTGTAATCAATCAGTCCCCTTTAATGTCCCCAGTTCCTAACAACCACTGAAGTGATTTCTGTTCTTAGAATTTTTTTTTTTCCAGAATGTCATGTAAATGGAATCATTCAGAATGTAGTGTTTGACTCTGGTTTATTTCATTGAAGACAGTGTTTACCAACCTTATTATCGTACTCCTCACCCCTCTTGCCCTAGAGCCATTTTAGACATGATTTTCCTAATAACTTCCTCATGAAATTTTAATAGCACAGATATTGTTTATATTTGTTTATGGACTGTAGCTTTTTGGAGGACCACAGATGACTGTAATGTCTAGTTTTTGGCACCTAAGAACAGATTTTTTTTTTTTTTTGCCCTTTTTGGGGCAGTATTGCTTCTTGTAGAAATGCATGACTTAGCATAAAGCTTTGGAGCTTCCTTTGTGTTGTTGCATGTATCGGTAGTTCAACCCTTTTTATTACTGAATAGTATTTCATTTCATAGGTGTAAGATAATTTGTTTATTCACTGACCAGTTGATAGTTTTAGGTTTTCTTTAGGGTTCTGCCCGGAAGTTGTTTTCGGGTTTTGGTGATGATTAATAAAACTTACAAAAATTAATTTTTAGGTTTTCTTTGGATAGGCATTTCGTTTCTCCTGGGAAAAGAAGTAGAATTGATGATTTATGACAAGTATTGTTTAACTTCATAAGAAACCGCAAACCATTTTTCAAAGTAACCATCGTAAGGTAAACGTGTGACACATCAACAGAAGTTTTAGAAGCAAGCCTTTATTGGAAGATGGCTCCTGGGCGAGGTTCACTGGTCCTGAGAGGAGAGGGGCCAGAGAAGTCGCACCCTGGGATGGGAGGGCATAGTTTTTATAGGGTTAGGTGGGGTAGGGTATAGAATGGGGAGTGTCAGTTGAGCATCTGGGTTGGGGTAGTGGCACCAGGGCTTTAGGGTGGGCCCTTATCAGTTGGGTTTCCGGATTTAGGGTGGGCATTTATCAGTTGGGCGTCAGGATTCCCATGTCAGGCTGGGAGGTCTTGATTCTGATATCAGGCTGGGAAGTCTCCAGGCAGGAATCTGGCTGGTCCTCCCCTGCTGACCTAACATCCCGACCTCTTTGGTATAGGGGCACCGAGTCAAATCTGGCTACTTCCTGCTAACCAGGGGCGAAGACGTTGGGAATCTGAGGCCGGGACTTCGGTGGGGAGGCAAGCATATGGATATAAAAGTAGCTGGTTGACTGTGATCAGGAGACTTCGTGGATACGTTCCTGAATGAATTGGAGTGCACATGGGGCTATTAGTAGTAGTATACAGAGGATAAGGATAGGCCCTAGAATTGGTGCAATTAAGGTAATGAGAGTGGATTTCCACCAAGAGGGGAGTGCCTCGTCCTCTCAGTGGGACTGGCAGAGGTCCTCACTGAGCTTAGAAAGGGTATTTACATTAGTTTCAACTAAGCCTGATTCATTGATATAGTAGCAACATTCTTCTCCAAGGAAGAGACAGGTACCCCCTTTATCCGCGGTCAGAAGGTATAGGGCTCTGTGATTTTCTAAGGCTACCTGAGCTATGGGGGTGATTTGGTGTTGGAGTGAAGCTAGGGATTGGGCTGAGGTATCAACTGTAAGTTGAAGATTTTCTGCCAGGTCTTTAGTGGCAGTGAAGGAATGGGCTAGTGCACCCCCTCCCAGGCCAGTGGCACCTAGGGAAGATGCTAGGGAAACTCCTATTATTAGAGGAAGGAATATGGCTTGGTGAGGACAGCCGGCGATGGGAGGATGGTGTAGAGGATGCGAAATTCTGCCTGACTATACAGGGTGAGCTGGGGTACTAAAGTTACAGGGAGACAAAGATCAGAAGAGTTAGGGAATGATAGGTTTTTTGAGAGAGTCTCGTTACACCAGTAGGAACCTCCCAGAGGTGCCCAGGCATTAGTTGTTTGAGAGGAAGTGTTACATATAGAGTGGTTAGGAGAAGAATAGCAGAAAGGAAATTGGGAAGAGAGTGGGTCAGAGAAGAATGGGATATCTCTGAGTGTCTGGTGTGGAGACACTGGAGACAGGGTAGGCAGGGAGATGTTGAAGGCTTCAGGTAGAGGTACCATGATAAGAGGGGTGAGGCCTAAGGCAGCACACGTAAAACATCTGGTAAGGTTGTCTACACCCAAGACATTGGCAAGTTTGGTACCCTCTTGGATGAGGCTGAGCCGGGCAAAAGGGTCATGACACATCTGTGTGGTGGCCTGGAGTTGGGACTTTAAGGATTCTTCTTGAGTTTGGATATCTTGGGATAGGGACACTAATTGGGACAGAACCTTCGGGAGAACACGGACATAAGGATGGCAAATAGCTAGTGAACTTGTAGGCCACAAGCTAGTGGGCCATTTATAGACTTTGCCTTCAACCCCTTGGAGCCACCGGTCATCCCAAGGGTCTGGAATTGTCAGAAAATATTTGGAGTCCCCATTAGAGGTCAACCGGTGATGGTGGTGTTAATTTCCAGCCGTGTCTAACCGGACTATGTGGATGTTACATGACATGTAAGGACATCCCCTGTTTTCTTTAACCCAGTCTTGACTGCAGAAGGCATGTTTTTGGACATAGACAAACAGACTGCTGGATTGGACCAACCCAGGGGGCAAGACCGGAATTGGAAAAATTCAAAGGTTATGGCAGCTTGGCAGTCTCCAGGCTGGCAATCAGCCATGCTCAGGAGGTATGAAGCCCATTTAGAGTTTTGGTCTTGGTAAGTCTTGTGGAGGAAAAAGCACCAACGGAAGGGAGGAGCAGCTTGTGGTTGTGTAGGGGTAATGGCTAGGTTACTTGGAGATAGGTGAAGGGTGAGGAGGAGAAGGAGAGACAGAAGGTTGGTGGGGGAGACGGATCCTAGTGGGTCCCAGGGGTTCAACAGACCATGCATTGTGGGGTGGAGCACACTTCAGGCGAGTGAGGTGGTACCAGCACTGATGACCCAGGAGTTTGGCAGCTGTCAGTGTGGTCAGTATGACAGTGTGTGGACCTGACCACCAAGGTTCTAGTGACCAAGGCTGTAGCTCCTTGAGGAGGACCTGATCCCCTGGAGACAGTGGATTGGTATTTGAGGAAGCTGGTCCAGTAGCTGGGTCTGTTGTAGGGGCAGGGAGGCACGAGCCAGCGTGCTGTCCGAGTAAGCTCTGGAGGAGAGAGAGATAAGGTAGATAAGAGATCAGTGGTGAGGGAATTATAGGTAGGTCATGGGTAAGGAGACAGGGTCTCCTGTAAAGGAGTTCAAAGGGGCTGAGACCAGAAGGGGTCCAAGGTGAGGCCTGGAGGTGGGTAAGAGTCAGAGGCAAGAGAGTAGGCCATGATATACGAGCCTATAGGGAGAGTTTGGTGAGCTGATCTTTGAGGAGACCGTTGGCCTGCTCAACCTTACCTGAAGACTGGGGATGGTACAGGATATGGAGCTTCCAGGTGATGTGCAGAGCTTCAGAGACAAGTTGTACTACTTTGGAGATGAAGGCAGGACTGTTGTCAGATTGAATGGTCCTGGGGAGACCAAACTTGGGATGATGTGTTCCAGTAGAGTAGAGGCAACCATGTCAGCCATTTCTTTAGCATGGGGTAGGCTTCTATCCAACCTGTAAAGGTGTCAACAAGGGTCAGAATATACCAAAAGGATCAGTGTCTGGGCATATGGGTAAAGTCAATTTGCCAATCTTTGTCAGGCTGGTGGCTGTGGAGCTGGTGGGTAGTGGCACAGGGTTGGATGGTACCTTGAGAAGATGTTTTGGAACAGGTAGAACACTCAGTGCAGACCTGTTGAATTATAGATTGGAGAGAGGGGTGGTAAAAGAAGGGTTCTAGAAAATGGTATAAAGCTTTGGGTCCAATATGGAGGGTTTGATGGGCCTCGGTGACGATAGCAGCCGCCTGGTGTTGAAGAAGTGCTAGTCGTCCATTGAGGAAGAGCCACCCCTTAGGTGTGCAGGTTCCTCCCCTGGAAAGAAGGTCTGTCTGTTCGGGTAGGGAGTAAGAAGGTTTAGTTGGGTTGGTGAGGAAGAGAACAGGGGCCAGCGGCGGCTGGGCAGTGAGACTGTGTGCGATAGCGTCTGCATGAGTGTTGCCATTAGCTACAGGATTGTCAAGGGACTGGTGTCCCTTGCAGTGAATGATGGCTACCTGTTTAGGAAGCTGTATGGCTTCAATGAGTTTGTGGTTAAGAGGGCCATTAATGATAGGAGTGTCCTTGGTGGTGAGGAAGCCACGCTCCTGCCAGATAACCAAATGGGTGTGAGCTATAAAAAAAGTGTGTTTAGAATCAGTGAAGATGTTGACATCATACCCTCAGAGAGATAGAGGGCCCTAGCTAGGGCTATGAATTCAGCCTTTTGAGATGTAGTCCCTAAGGGGAGGCTCTGAGCCTCAACAATGTCTGTCAGAGTGACAACAGCATAGGCCGCCTGTCGCTGACCATCGGGTCTGACAATGGAGCTGCCGTCAACAAAGAAGGTGTGCTTGGCATTTTGGATAGGCACATTTGTGAGGTTGGGAGGGGGAGCAGAGGATCTTCTATGAGTTGGGGACAAGAGTGAGAGGGGGATCCTGTGTGGAAGGGAGAGGAAGGAGAGTAGCTGGTTTAGAGGAGGGGAGGGTGACAGAGCAATGTGAGGGTTTTCAATGAAGAGTAAGTGGAAAAGCTGTACCCTGGAAGGGCCTAGATGTGCAAGAGACCAATGACTAAGGAGGTTGGTGAGGTGATGCGATGAGAAAACAGTCAAAGGCTGAGCTAAGGTGATTTTAATGGCCTCTTTAGTGAGTTCAGTGGCTGCTGCTAGGGCTCAGAGGCATGGTTGCCATCCTTTTATGGTGGGATCTAGCTGTTTAGAGAGATAAGCCACTGCTTGATATATGGGACCTACTGTTGAGCCAGTAGGCCAGTGGCTATGCCTGAACGTTCATCAGTGAATAAGTGAAGGGTCGAGCGGGGTTAGGTAGGGTGAGAGAAGGTGCCAAGGCCAGGGCATCTCAGAGTTTCGAAAAATACTGTTTAACAAGAGCAGAAGGAGTAAGAGGGCCTGTAGGGGTTTCTTTGGCCGCCTGATATAGTGGCTTAGCTAACAGGGCAAAGTTAGGAACCCAATGTTAGAAAAACCCTATGAGGCCCAAGAAGGAGAGAATCTATTCAGCATCTTGGGGCGGTGGGGGGTGGGGGGTGGGGGGTGGGTTGCAGATCTCTTAGGAGCTGGATCCTATCTGTTGTGAGAGATTTGGTGGTAGGAGTTAAGGCTGCTCCGAGGTAGGCAACAGAAGAGATACAGAGCTGAGCCTTAAAAGATGAAACCCAATATCCCTTAGGCCCTAGGAAGTTTAGGAGGATCACTGTATCATGTTGGGACTGTTCAAATGAAGGGCTACAAAGGAGCAGGTCCTCTACATATTGTAGGAGTGTGCTCGGTTGCAAGGGACAGGAAGTCAGGTCAGTGGCTAAAGCCTGGCCAAATAGATGTGGGCTATCCCTAAACCCCTGAGGAAGGACTGTCCAGGTTAACTCTCTGGAGGCACGGGTGTCTGGGTCTTTCCAGGTAAAGGCAAAGAGGAAGTATGAGTCAGGTGGAGAGGGATGGTGAAGAATGCATCTTTTAGGTCTAATATTGTGAAGTGAGTCATGGAAGGGGGGATATGGGAAAGGAGAGCAAAGGATTGGAGACTACTAGGTGGAGTGGGACAACCACCTCATTAATAAGACGGAGGTCTTGGACCAACCTGTAGGCTCCAGAGGGCTTATGGACAGGTAGGATTGGAGTATTACAGGGTGAACTAGTAGGGATGAGGATCCCCTGACTAAGAAGTCTGGTAATGATAGGTTTAAGGCCCCTACGATGGGTCTCAGAAATAGGAAATTGTGGGTGAGCTGGATAGTGAGAAAGGTCTTTGAGGGAAATATGGATAGGAGTGTGATGAGCAGCAATAACAGGGGTAGATGTGTCCCAGATGGAGGGATCGACAGGGTCCGAAAGGGTAGGGAGAGGAGGAGTAGAATCTGGTGCTAGGAGAGGTAGCAGGAGTGGAGAGATCTGTATTTGTGGCCTTATATATAAAGAGACACCTAACTTGTATAGGAGATCTCTACCTAAAAGGGGAACTGGGCATGAGGAAATGACTAAGGAGTGTGAGAAGGGGAAGCCATCCAGGGAACATAAGAGAGGAAGGGTTTTAGGTGGGAATGAGGCTATGCCGTTAATCCCCATAACCAAGATAGGGGAGGGGACTGTAGGACCTGAGTGAGATGGCAAAACAGAGAAGGTAGCCCACATGTCCACCAGGAAGGAGATGGACTTACCCGCTACCTGGAGCATTACCCTGGGCTCGGTGAGAGTGAGAGGGGTCCCCGAGTCTGGGCCTCGTCAGTCATCCGCTAACCTGAGAAGTTCCAGTGATGGTGTTGCCTGACTGGATGATCCCCTGAGTGGAGGCGCCGACGGCAATCTGGTCATTGGGCAATCAGATTTCCAGTGCGCGCCTGCCTGCAGATCAGGCAGGGCTTTGTGGGAGCCCGGTGGCTTAGGGCACTGACGGGCCCAGTGTCCTTCATGGCCACATTTGAAGCATGCCCAGAAAGGGTTGATTTTGGGTTGACCCCAGCTCCTCGGCCCCTGGGGCCACCAGCCTCAAGGCAGCTACCAAGGCCTGGGTCTGGAATGCTACTTGCTGGTGGAGATGAGCCTGGCAGCGTGTTTCAGCCATCTCCTCTCGGGCATTGAAAACTTTAAAGGCCATTTTCACCAAATCCTATATAGGGGTTTGAGGGCCATCCCAGCCTTTGAATTTTTTTTCTGATATCTGGGGCCAATTGGGTAAAAAAGTGGGTGGCTAGTACTGTTGTGCCCGCTGGGGAAGTTGGATCTAGACGGGTGTATTGAGTAAGGGCCTAGGTGAGGCGATTAAGAAAGAGAGTTGGGTTTTCATCAGCCCCCTGGTTTACCTCCTGAAGTTTATCAAAGTTAACTACCTTGTTGGAGACAGTTTGCATGCCATTGAGATGCATTGTAGCATTAAGTCATGTCACCAGTGGCCATCTTGCCCAGCTTGGTATTCCCATCCTGGGTTATTTCCCGGGATGGCTTGAGGTCCAATGGGCATGGTGGCGTCCGTGAGGTGAGTATGGTCAGCATAGGCCCTGGCAGCAGTGAGGATGTGATCTCTTTCTTCAGGTGTGAGGGTAGAGGCCTGGATGACAAACATGTCGCACCAGATTAGATCATAGGCCTGAGTGAGATAGCGAAATATTTTGATGTAATTAGTGAGGTTAGAAGAAAAATATCCTAACCGCTTTTCTATTTGAGAAAGATCCCGTAAAGAGAAAGGAACGTGGATTCGGAGGACACCTTCAGCCCCAGAGACCTCTTGGAGAGGGCGGGGCAGAGTGAAAGCGGGTATGGGCTGAGATAGGGGATGGAGCAGGTGGATGTGGAGGAGGAAGAGAAGGATATATCGATCGAGCAAGTGGTGGAGTCTGGCGAGACAGGCGGCAGAGGAGATGCTGAGGGACTAGGGTAGGGAGGCGGCGGGGTAGGCCCGAGTGGAGGAGGAGAAAGGATTTCTGGAGGATTTGAGAGGAGAGGCAGATGAGTCAGTTGCAGCTTCACCTTCTATGTCAGGGGTCAGTGAGGTAGAAGGCTTAGGGCCAGCCTCCCGAGCTAAGAGGACCTGAGCGGTGGAGCATTGAGAGCAGAGGGAGGGATGGAAGTGTAGATCCCAAAAGGCTTGCACATACTGGATTTCAGCCCACTTTCCTGTCCTATGACAGTAAGTGTCTAGATCTATCAGAGTTTGGAAGTTAAACGTGCCTTCAGCAGGCCACTTAGATTGATTGTCTAATGGATATCTAGGCCAGGTGACTGTGAAGTAAAAGATTAGTCTTTTACATTTTAAATTTTGACCGAGGCCTAGACGGCTAAAATTTGTTAGGAGACACCAAGTGGAGTTTTGGGGCCCAGTTTCGAATTAGAAGCTGCCATGGTCTCAGCACCCAGGTAAAACCAGAGATCAGGTGTCCCCGAGACTCTGATTTAACCCAATGGCAGAAAGGACCGTGGAAAGTTAGAGACGTCTCTTGTAACTTACCAGGTCAGGAGTCAAATATGATGGAGGGTGCCCGTGATGCGGCCGCAATTTCGCTTACCGTTACAGACAGACAGGAAAGACAGGGGACCTGGTAGCGGGCCTGGCCTGGAGAGTGATGAGGCCGAAAGGGAACTTACCCTATCGAACAATAGAAGGTGGGCAGCGAAGGTCCCGGACGAAAAGAGAGGAGAGGCCCCCAAGGCCTCCTGGAGGCCAAGGGATGCAACCTCCTCCTGTTGTGGATCACTCAAATCTAAGACCCATGGAGCCAATTGAGATGAATTGTGAGCCTTTATTAGCTGGCTGGCGACTGACTCTCTACCACACAGGGTTAGGAGAGATCAGCCGCGAGCTCCCAGAAGAGGGAGATCATCACACCCTGGTTAACAGCATCTCCTTGATCAGATTACCACACCCTGGTTAACAGAATCAGAAGTAAATATTTAATACTGGCTTACTGGAAAATTGTCCACCCCATAACACTCCTAGGTTTTAGCACCAGATGTAAGGTAAACACGTAACATGCTGAGAGATGTTTTAAAAGCAAGCCTTTATTGGGAGAGGGCTCCCAGGAGAGGTTCACTGGTCCTGAGAGGAGAGGGGCCAGAGAAGTCACACCCTGGGACGGGAGGGCATAGTTTTTATAGGGTTAGGTGGGGGTAGGGTATATAATGGGGAGTGTCAGTTGAGCATCTGGGTTGGGTAGTGGCACCAGGGCTTTAGGGTGGGCCCTTATCAGTTGGACATCTGGCTTTAGGGTGGGCCCTTATCAGTTGGGTGTCCAGATTTAGGGTGGGACTTTATCAGTTGGGTGTCAGGATTCCCATGTCAGGCTGGGAGGTCTTGATTCTGATATCAGGCTGGGAAGTCTCCAGGCAGGAATCTGGCAGGCTCTCCCCTGCCGACCTAACAACCATTCCATTTTGTGTTTCTGTCATCAATATAGGAGATTTAGTTGCTCCTCATCTTCTTGAGTATTTGGTATTGCAGTTTTTTTTTTTTTTCACTTGAGTCACTCTATTTATATATTTGTATTTAATATTTATTTTTAGTTTGTTTATTTGATTTTGTACTTTGATGAAATATACTTCAAATCTTTCCCCCATATTTTTCAATTGAATTTGCTTACTTATTGCTAAAATTTGATAGTTATTTATATATTTAGATACAAGTCCTTTATTTTGCAGTATTTTTGCAGGTATTTACTCGTAATTTGTGACTTTTTTTTTCAAAAGAGAAATGTTAACATGTAAATTTTGGGGGTGGTTTGCATATATTCTCACTTCGTTTTCAGACACTTTATCCTTTAATTTTTCAATTCGAGTTGACATTCAATATTATTTTATGTTAGTTTCAGGTGTACGGTATTGTGGTTAGACATTTATATAATTTATGAAGTGATCCCTCTAATAATCTAGTACTCAACTGGCACTATACATAATTATTACAATATTATTGACTATATTCCCTATACTATACTTCACATCTCTGTGACTATTTTGTAACTACCAATTTGTACTTCTTAATCCCTTCACCTTTTCAATCCAGGCCCTCAACCCCCTTCCATCTGGCAATCGTCGGTTTGTTCTCTGCATCTATGAGTCTGTTTCTGTTCTGCTTTTTTTATTTTGTTCCTTAATGCCACATAAATACCCAGAAGTGAAATTCTAGGTCCTAAGGTAGTTCAATCTTTAATATTTTGAGGAACCCTCATATTGTTTTCCATAGTAGCTGCACCAGTTTGCAATCCCACCATTAGTACACAAGGGTTCCCTTTTCGCCATAATCTTACCAATACTTGTTTTTTGATTTATTGATGATAGCAATTCTGACAGGTATGAGGTGATATCTCACTGTGATTTTAATTTGCATTTCCCTGATGCAAATTAATTTGTGCATCTTTTCATGTCTGTTGGCTATCTGTATGTCCTCTTTGGAGAAATGTCCATTCATGTCCTCTGCCCATTTTTTAATCAGATTGTTTGTTTTCTGGTGTTGAGTTGTATGAGTTTTTTAAAAGATAAGTTTTGGATATTAATTCCCTTATTCTCTGTATCACCGGTGAATGTCTTCTCCCATTTATAAGTTTGTCTTTTTGTTTTGTAGATTTTCTTTACTGTGCAAAACATTTTTAGTTTGATGTAATCACATTTTTAAATTTTTTCTTTTGTTTCCCTTGCCCGAGGTGCTATATCACCCAAATATTTTTTTAAGAGTGATGTCAAAAAGTTTACTGCCTAAGACAACCAAAATGGCATAGATGATAGAGGCTCTGTTCATTCTTCTGGGAACCAAATCAAAATTGTGACAGAAACAAGGAGCATCAGCAAGGAAAAATCGGATGGAATCCAGATGAACAAGCCATACAACTAGGGAGAAATCCAAGAAATAACACTGGAATGGCAGAAGTTAGGACAGGGTGAGGATGCAGGGCTCCCCAGTCTCGAGCATCTGAGTGAGATGGAGGCTGTGGCGGCAGCAGAAGCCTCTTAAAGGGGCCATGTGTTATGAGAGACGCCTGCAGTCCTGGCAGGATACCTGGTGCTTGGTGCAACAAGGTCATCAGAAGCGGGTGTGGACTTGCACACAAGGTCACATTGCAGGGAAGGCAAACACACCTTACCTATTCTGGGACTTCTTGCTCTAGGGGCAAGGATAAGAAAAAGAGAAGAAATAGCTGATAACATGGTGGCCTTGAGGCTGAATTTGAGATTTGGTTGTAGTTTGTAATTACTAACCTGATAGTAACTAATAATAATAACAAAGCCAGCTTTGTGAGAGAGAATAAAAAGCCATGGAGACAGGGGTGGGGGATGCTAGCATTGCCATTCATCCCCTCTCCCTTATCCATGTTAGTAAAAGCATTTCCAGACTCTGATTCTTCTTCCTAACCATCTCTGCAACACCGTGTTTGTGAGCAAATTTTCCTGGTGACAGACCTGCTCATTCCGAGCACCAATGCTGAATCAGCTGTGTGCGGGGGCCACCAGGGACTTACAGGGAGACATTGTCAGAGTGAAGGCGAGGTGACACTCGCTAGGTATAGAAGTTAAGGCGGTTTCCATTGTTCCCTGTTGAGTTCCTCCCTCAACCCCATTACCATTGCTCTGGACAGTGCCACCATAGCTGTGACATCTGTGTTATCCATTAAAATGGATAACAGAGGTTGCTCCGCCCAGAGATTCCTGAACACTCTCCTCCTCCAACTTGAGACTCCACCCAAGCCACATCTAGGTGTATCCCCAGCGAGTCAGGTGTTCCTTGCTGAGCAGCGTGTAGACTCACACTGGAGCAAGCTGGCCTCAGTTTCTGGTTTGGCCTTTTGAGGTGACTATAAGCACAGCATCTGTGGATTGCTTGCTGAATCATAACAGGTGGCCCCAGAGGGGCAGAGGTTTGGGCTAAATTTAGCCTGGAGCTGAACCCCTCTCAGGATTGTTCCACTGGACACCTATTTCAGAAATCCACACTAATAAGACTGGGAGACTTAAGAGCTTTGCTTAGTACATAGAAACAGGCATGGAAAGACAGCCAAAATGGGAAGACAAAGAAGCAGAATCCATATGACAGAACAGAACAGAGATCCAGATATAATGGAGTCAAGTAATCTAACAGATGCAAAGTTCAAAACACTGGTTATAAAGTTGAAACTTTTGGGAAGTGTAGATAAATTCAGCAAGAACATCATAAAGAACATAAAAATGAAAATGGAAATTATAAAAGGGAACCAGTCAGAAATGCAGAACACATTATCTGAGATGAGAAGTATATTAAATGGAATAAACAAAGAAATAAACAGAATTAAAAAAAAAAAGGATCAAATGCCCTATCTAATGGGCGGGAAAACTGAGCACACTCAATCAGAATGGCAAGAGACAAGATGCCAAGACTATAAAAATAATTTAAGGAGCATATGGGACACTATTAAGGGTCCAAATATCCATCTGAAGAAAATAAAGATGTTGGATAACTGTTTGAAGAAATAATGATGGAAAACTTCCCTAACCTGGTGAAGGAAATAGACATACAACCCCAGGAAGCTTATAGAGCTCCAAAAAATATGAACCCAAAGAGAGCCACACCAAGACACATCATAATTAAAACACCAAAGGTTAAATACAAAGAATGAATATTAAAGGCAGCAAGAGAAAAACAGAGTTACTTATATCCATATATAAGTAACATCCATATATCCATATATATCCATATATATCCATATATAAGGAACATCCATAAGACTGGCAGCTGATTTCTCAAAAGAAACCATGAGGACAGAAGGGCTTGGCAAAAAAATATTTGACAGGATGAAGACTCAGGATCTACAACCAAGAATAATTTTTCCAGCAAAGCTATCATTTAGAGTTGAAGGACAGATAATGAGTTTCCCAGACAAAAATAAACTAAAGGAATTTATCACCACCAAGCCAGTATTACAGGAAATGTTAGAGAGACTTCTTTAAGAAGATAAACATGTATCAAAAACTGGAATCAAATGGTAACAACTACATTCCTATCAATAAGTACCTCAAATGGAAAAGAATTAAGTGCTCCAACTAAAAGAATGGTGAATGGAAAGGAAAACAATACCCCTACAAGTTACCTATGAGAGACTCACTTCAGATTAAAAGACACACACAGAGTAAAAGGAAGGGTATGGAAAGATATTGCTTTGATGGACCCAGGAGGTATTTAAGTCAGAAGGAGAAAGATGAACACTATATGATTTCATTTATGTGTGGAAACTAAGGAATAAAAAGAAAAAACTAATAAAAAACAGACTCACAAATATAGTGGACAATTTGGTGACGGACAGAGAGGAGGGGGGTTTGGGGGGCTGGGAGAAAGGGGTGAAGGGTTATAGAAGTACGAATTAGTTGCAGATGGATGGTCACGGGGGTGGGGAGCACGACATAGGGAATGTAGTTAGCATTAATATGTTGGCTAGGTGGAGGGTCAGGGAGGGAGGGAGCAATTGGGGGGATCATTTTACAAACTATATAGATGTCTAACCAATGTACTGTGTACTTGATACTAATTAAAATAAATAAATTTTTAAAAAGTTTACTGCCTATGTTTTCTTCTAGAAGTAGTTTTACTGTTTTGGGTCTTACATTTAAGTCTTTAAACCATTTTGGCCTTATTCTTGTATATGGTGTAAGAAAGTAGTCCAGTTTCATTTTTTTGCATGTATCTATCCAGTTTTCCAACACCATTTACTAAAGAGACTGTCTTTACCCCATTATATATTCTTGCCTCTTTTCTCATAGATCAATTGACCATATAGGCCTGGGTTTATTTCTGGGCTCTCTTTTCTGTTCCATGGATCTATGTGTTTGTTTTTATGCCAGTGCCATGCTGTTTTGATTACTATAACTGCGTAGTATAGTTTAATATCAGGTAGCATGATACCTTTAACTTTGTTCTTTCTCAAGATTGCTTTGCCTATTTGGGGTCATTGGTGGTTTCATATAAACTTTAGAATTATGTGTTCTATGTCTGTGAAAAATGCTATTGGCATTTGATAGGGATTACATTAAGGCTATAGATTGTTTTGTGTAGTATCAATATTTTAATGATATTAGTTCTTATCCGTGAGCATGATACATGTTTGCATTTTGGTTGTATCTTCTTCAGTTTCTGTTGGGAGCCTTGCTTGCTGACAAGCATACTGCCGTGTGAAAGCTGGCTCAGTTCCTTATCATACACCCTGTTGTGCTGCGGCCTGGCAGAGCATTCCAAGGGCGACCCTGCTGTGACCATTGCGATAGCCACAAAGACGTGCCCCAGCTGCCTTCCCCCTCCCCTCCTGCTACTCCCCCTACCTCTGCTGACCTCTGCTGATCCTCACGCCACCAGCTATAGGCCAATCATATTGCAACAAGTACCCCTCGCCTGCCCCCGCTATAAATATACCCCTTTGAAAAAATAAAGTTTGAGGCTTGATCAGAACACTGTCTTGCCTCCACTCCTTTCTCTCGCCCATGTTCCTTTTTCAGGTGAAATCCTCCTCGGGTTCCATTAAATAACTGTGTCCCACTGGTCGGGGCAAGTTTCTTTCTTATAATTTTCTGAGTACAGGTCTTTTGCCTCCTTGATTGAAGTTATTTCTAGGTATTTTTTTTTGATACTGTTATAAATAGGATTGTTTTCTTAATTTCTCTTTTTGATAGTTTGTTATTGGTGTATTTTTATGCAACTGATTTCTGAATATTAATTTTATATCTTAATTCACTTATCAGTTCTAATCGTTTTCTTTGGTGAAATCTTTAGGGTTCTTCATATACAGTATTATGTCAACTGCAAATGACAGTTTTCTTCCTTTTCAATTTCATTTTCTTGTCTGGTTGCTGTGGACTGTGTCTATTTTAATTGATGAGAGTATTCCATTCTATGCCATGTATTACCAATTATTGATAAGACATTTATGTCATTTCAAGTTTGGTGCTTTTATGAGTAAAGCTGATGTGTAAGTTCAAGTCTAGTGTCTCCTGGCAAGGATTATAACTCTGTAGTTATATGTGGATTTTCAACTGCGCAAGAAGTTGGCACTCCTAACCCCATGTTGTTCAAGGGTCAACTGTGAATAAAAAACTGCTAAATATTTCCAAAGAGACTTTGCCATTTTCGTGCTCATTTGCTATGTGTAATAGTTCTAGTTGCTCGATATATTCACCAGCATTTTGTTTTGTAAAGCTGATGAGTTTTGACTTTTAGTAGATATTTGTTGAATTTACTTGGGTTATAATTAGCATTTTCCTGATTACTAATGATGGTGAACAACTTTAGTATGTTTTTTTGGCCATTATATCTTTTATAAAAAGTTTGTTCAGATTCTTAGCCCATTTGTTTTGTTGGATTTTAAAAAATTTTTATCTTATAATTCAGTTGAGAGAGTTCTTTATACAATCTAGAGAGAAGATTTTTATAAGATACAAGTTTTAGAAATTTTTAACTTTTTCTCCAAAACTGTGGTTGGCCTTTTTTTTTTTTTTTTTTTTTTTTTTTTTGCTTAATGATGTCTTTTGAAGGGCAAAAGTTTTCATCTTGGTAAAATCCAATTGATCATTTGCTTTCCTTTTAAATTCCATTTGTCTTCCTAGTTGAGAATTCTTTGTATAAGTGAAAGTCATTCAGATTTTCTTCTATATTTTTCTTCTAGAACTTTCATTGTTTTAGGTTTTACATTTAGACCTTTGACTTTTTCCAATTGATTCTTAAATAAGCTATGAAATATGGATTGTGATTTATTTTCTGCAGCTGAAGATCTAATATTAAAAGCATTGTTTTGCTGCACTGGTTATCTTTCCCTAATAAATTGATTTGGCATCTATGTTGAAAATAAAGTGACCATATATGCATAAGATTATTTTTGAACACCATTTTGGTTTATTGCTCTAAGTATGTATCTTAATGCTAAGAGTCCACTATTTTGATTAATATGCTTGTGTAATAACTTTTTCTTTTTTTCTTTTGGCTATTATAGGTCTTTTCCTTTCTCTATATTTTTAAAATAGTTCAATAATTTTTCTTAAAACCCTGGAGGGATTCTTCTAAGGGTTGCCTTGAATCTATGGATCATTTGGGGGAAAATTTACATCTAACAACACTGAGTTTTCTGATCCATGAAAAGTGTTATCTCTCCATTTTGTTAGCTCTTTAATATTTCTTTGCAATGTTTTGTAGTTTTGTAATTTTCAGTATACTTGTCTTAAACTTGTTTTGTGAGATTTATCCTTAAATCTTTGATGCTGTCTTTAGTGATACTTAAAAATTTTAATTTCTAAATTTTTAGAATTATAGAAATATAATTTAGTAATCAATATTGTATTCTTCCACCTTGCTAACTTCATGTGTTACTTCAATTAGATGTTTTGAAGACTACTTAGAATATTTTATATATTAAATAGTGTGATTGTAAATATTTTTATACTTTTGTAATCTGTATGCATTTTAATTTTTTGGAACAAGATATAATTTAAGAAATGAATCTGATTATTACCACTAAGTACAGTGTTAGTCATAGGCTAGCTGCTTTTGTCAGATTGAGGACTTTCCTTTCTCTTCCTAGTACTATAATATTAGTACATTTCTTCCTTAAAAGTTCATAGTAGATTTACTACAGAAGCAACTGGACTGGAGTTTTCAGAGGTTTTTTGTTTGTTTGTTTTTAAATAACAACTTTGAGATAATTTGTGTACCATAAACTTCAGTCTTTTAATTTGTACATTTCAGTGGTTTTTAATATATCCACAGAGATATGAACCATCACCACTATTTTAGAATATTTTTATCACCCCTAAAAGAAACTCTGTACCTATTTGTAGTCATTCCTCATTTTTGTTCCCTAGCCTCTAGCAATCATTGGTCTCCTCTATGTCTGTATAGATTTGCCTATTCTGGGTTTCATAAAATGGAATCACAGAATATATAGACTTTTGTGAGTGACTTCTTTCACCTAGCATGATCTTTTTCAGGTTTATGCATATTGTTACAATCAGTAATCCGATTCAGTTTCTGGCCAGTGATATTTGATTGTATGGATATATCATATTTTGTTTATCCATTCATTAGTTGATGGACATATGGATTGTTTCTCTTTTGACTGTTATGAATAATGCTGCTATGAGGATTGTGTAAAAATTTTTGTGTGGACAGTTTTTAATTCTCCTGGGTATAGATTTAGAGTGGAATTACTAGGTGATATGGTAACTGTTTAACATTTTTAGGAACTACCAAACCATTTTCCAATATTTCCAGAGCACTGGCACTATTTTACAACCCACCAGCAATGAATGAGGGGTTTCAGTTTCTCTATATCTACATAAACACTTGTTATTGTCTGTCTTTATTTTTTTTTTTTAGTTTGGTCATCATAATGTTGAGCATCTTTTTCATGTGCTTATTGGCTATTTGTATATAATCTTTGAAGAAATATGATGCCAGTTTTGGACCTGTGGCTTTAACAATTTCCTCCTTTTGATCATATTCTCAGCTTAACTGAAAGATGTGTTTAAAAATTAAGACATTAGTGCTACTCTCAGCTCCTGCTCTACAGCGCTGTTGATTCTCGGTATGGCATGACATTTTGGCTTAATTTCTGTGACATTTGCAGGTCACACATCCAGGTTCATAATCCTTATGTCAGTCATTCTATACTTCTCTTTTTTGATCTTCCAGTCTTAGGGAGATTATTTGATTGGCAGTTGGTGGCTGCAAACATGCATTTATAAAGCTTTTGAGAGAATAAATGTGTCATGGGGATTATAGTGATAACTATGCAGGGTTATTCCCAATGTCTGGAGTGCATTTTGGAGCCACAGTCCCCAGGACCCAAAGCAGTTAAAGAAAGGCTCATTGGAGGAGTCATTCTTTTAAGTCAAATGGCTTGCTAATTAATGATCTTTTGTAACTAAATTTCAACTTCCTCAGAAGTGTTGATCCAGGTGATGTTGGTGACACAAGACTCCTCCTTGCTCAGCTGAAGATAATCAGGGTCTATTCTATTATCAAGAACTTTAGTCAGAGTCTAAGGATCTTTGCTGGGCAGTTAATGCCTTAGCAATGGAATCGGCAATGTCTCCAAGAGTTAAGGAGAGGTTTCTTATCATATTCCCATTGTTATCTCTTCCTAACCAGGAAAATATGGCTTTGTCAAAGTTAGCAAACCTGAATCATGGGACGCTTCCTGGTAGGTCCTTTCTAGAACAGTTAGGAGCACAGTTAGAGAGGCTTTGCCCATATGTATGCCAGCAATATATATATCATAGGCCCAAGGAGAATAATGACCACCACAGAAAAATAAATCCTGTCGGCACAATTGCTCACTCAAAGCAGGGGTCAGGTTTTCTCCTAGTCAGAAATAAAATAGTTGTTCTAAAATCCAGAGATTAAAGAAAAGGCCCACAGGCATTTTGAGAAATGGCATCATATCTCTTCAAGGAATATATATGAATAGCCAATAAACACATGAAAAGATGCTCCCCATTTAGCAATGGCCTGGGAGATATGGACGATGGGATTATCTTTCTAGGCCAGTGCCAAAGTAAAGGAAAGAAGGAAGGGTTTTATGTTTAGCTATGGTAGGAAGTCTTGATCTGGCATCTTGGGCAGAAGTCTACATCTATATCAGCTCCTTCTTTTTTTCTAGTCAATTTGATTTCGCTGTCTCTAGCTCCCTCATAGAGGCTATAGTAGAAAGAAAAACTGCAGCAAAACTACTCATGCTGTGGAGGTTCCAGCCTCTAAACCAAAAGTTAGAGGAAGGATATGATGCTTTCTGACCCAGTCCTGGGTCATCATAGAGCATCAAAGGGGGAATGTGGCAGCCTGACCCTGCCGGACCATTTCCTGCTCAAATGAGTTAGTTTATGATTGCACCCCCAATCCCAGGACTATCCGGCCTAATTAGTTCAATGTTTCTCTTCTTATGAGGAGAGAGGTAAACATTTCAAGATTATCCAGAGGCCCTTGGGAATTCACAAAGTTATTTGGAGTCAAAAAGACTTCTTCTAGGATTTGATTTTGGGAAGTTTGTCAAAAATATGAAAAATTTTGAACATTTGACTAAGGATCAGAGCTTATTATGAAACAATGCTTAATTATCTATTTGACCAAAGTGACAATAAAAGATATCAAAGACAAATACAGAAGGTTAGCTTTTACTAATAAGATTCCTTTTTCTTAAGGAAAAGAACAGATTAAAACAACATAAAACAATTTTGATAAAACACAATCTTTTTCAGCAGATTACTCAAAAAGAAAAAGTTTTTAGCGGATGGAAGAAAATTGTTTTAACTTTACATAACTCTATCATTGATATTAAAGCTTAATTTAAAAACCCTTTAATAATCCAACTTTAGCCACCTTAATTACATGAAGCAAAATTATGAAACACTCAGGATAAAATTGCTTTCATTTCCCTTAATAAAAATGCATATTCATTCCTCTTACCTTTTCTTAACCAAAAACATCCTACTGTATCATATGAAGACACCCCTTTTATTATTTCCAATAGTGTAATGGTACAAATCTTCACTTCTTTAAAATGACTCTTTCTCTTTCTCTCCTTAATTCAAAGTGGCCTTAGGCTCATTTGTTTCTTTTCTTTCCTTATTCTTCTGCACACTGCTTGACCACTGCCTTAATCATTAAGCCTTTAGGTCAACATCTACATCTTAGAAATGAAGCCTCAGGTAAGTTGACCAGAGAAACAGAGTTTCGATCAAACTAAAGATACATCTTTGCAGGTCCACACACATGAAGGCAGAATGACCCAGACAGATTGATACCATGACTGACTTCAGGACCTGATGCAATGATCAACTACCTCTACCTCAGCCCTGACCCATCAGGAGAGCCCATGACCCCAACTCCCTTAGGTACCATGACTGATGTGTTTTCCCCTCTATAACCTATTCCCTAGAAGCCATTGGGGAGCCAGGTCTTTGAGTGCTAGCTCACCTGCATCTCTAGGCTTGGTGCCATTTCCTTAAGTAAACCTCTACTTTCTTTGCTGCAAACTCCCGTTCATGTCTTTTTTGGTTACTGACGCATGCAGGCGAAAAGAACCACTTAAGTTTGGTAACAGTAGCTTCAATTACATGTATTAGAATTTTTAACTTTTAAAAGCCAGGATTTCTAGTAAAAACTAAGAAGTAAACAATTATGAACTGTGTTTTATATATTCTGTGGCTTGGCAAATTCATAAATTCTTTTTATAGTTTCTAGAAATGTGCTAATTTATAAAAAATTTCTCAGTGTGGCATTAAAACATATTTACTAAAATAGCAAATTTATCTTTAGTTTTTCTGCAATAGGAAGCCAAAATATAAACTTACATTTAATAATTAATGTTTGTTTTTTATTATTTATAAATAATCTGTATATTTAATAAGTTTTCATCATTTTACTTAACTTACCAAAACTTCATGGTTTCAGGTTACTGAAAAAGTCTGGGAAACTAATTTGAAAAGTTTACCTAAAACCTTTTATCCTAATTACATTTATTTAATTTACTTGCTCTTAATAATTATGTCTAGATTACTTATAAAAATTTCATCATACTGTTACTAGAGAATGGGGATCCTCTCCCGGTACGTTGTCCAGGTTCTTGATGTCTTGAACAAAGAATTGAATAAGACACTGAAATACAGTAGAAAAGAAAAGTTTTATTAGAGGGGAAAGTACACTTCCATACGTGGAAGCAGACCTGAGCAAGAGAAGCGTGGCTCCAAAAGCCTGGTAACAAAGCCTTCAGGGTTTTATCCCTTTTTTTTTTTTTTTTTCCTTAGAAGAGTGAGCTTCCTTGATTGTCAGTCTTATTAGATAGGACTCAGTGATTCATCATTTTGCTTTCTGGGCATGTTTGTTCCCAGAATTCAGTCTGTTATAATGATATTAATGAACTTCCGGGTATATGCATCATATTATATATGATGGTATAATGAAACGGGTGAGTTGAAGATGTTAGGGTCTTCATTGCGCAGATGCGAGTGACTGGCTTAAACTGGTACCTAATTCTCTGCCTACTGGTTTCTTTGTGTGCGTAAAAAAAATGCCTTTTGGCTTGCTTAATTGTGAGTGGATTAGGGAGGACTCTTTCTAGGATAGGATGACCTAGTGTCTTTGCAGGCAGACCTGGAAACCCCCTAACTAACTTTCCTACCTAACCTTTTCTAAGAGTCATGAACCCCCTTATTATTAGTGTGGATGTTGAGGGACGGGAGGTCTCTTATTCCATATCTACTTCTTGCTGAGAATGGCTGTAGTCTCTGTCTCTAGGGGTTTCATGGAGTTTTTTCTCTTTCTGCCTCAGTCAGGGTGGGGTCTTGGATTTCCTGCTGAAGTGCCACCTCAGTCCCTAGACAAGGAAAAGATACAAACTTATTATTTAAATCATATATCTATTGATTTCTATTATTGATTTGCCTATTAAGTGAGTAAAGGAAAACAGGCTTCATTAATATATTTCTTAAAGAGTTAAAAAGACCTTTGGTCTAAAGTCCCCTTCTCCCCTCAGACACTAAGGGCCCTTGTTGACTTAACCCCATTTCTGCTAACAATGGGCTGATGACCCTTATCAATAGCCAGAGGATCAGAGTTCCAGGGCAATTATCAGGATTGAGTGAGAGGGCCTTTTTATCCGAAGAAAAGAGGGAAGAAAACTAGGTTTACTAAAAAGAATAACTTGGCCTGAGGTGTTCCATTTCATTTCCTTCTAAAAGATTAAGAATTTTACAAGTGATGTCCAGTCTCAATACTGCATTATTTTTCTTACTGATAAATTCTGTAACAGATAATATAAACTTATTTGACTAGTAAACCTAGGTAGAATAAAGTTATCTTCATTATATTCAATGCTTTAACTCTTAAGACATGTTTAATTAAACAAACTTAAACTAGCTTTTATTTACTAAAGATTAATCCATGATTATGTGAACTTGAAAAAATACATGGGTTAGTGTCTATCTTTCTGACTTTTGGAATATTGAATCCTTACAAGTGCTTGCATTCAAACCAATACATGTTTTAACTTATTAAATTAATTTTACAATACCACTTGGTGGTAATGTGGTGGCTGAAAAATGACTGCTAGAAATTTATTACTTGCAGGAAATTACTGCTTGTCTATGCCCATGGGAACATGGCTATTGCCATGGGAACATATGCTATCTCCCATAGGAAAATAACATTCTAACAATAAGCTTTCTGCTTCTGTACCCTTGCTTGCACAACCAACCTGTGGGTTGACGGGTAGTGAATAAAAGAAAAATAGACCTTTGTGTTTAGACAGAATCAAGAATGGGATTTGGGCTAAAAAACCCTGTATAGAGATTTTGGGCTGCTTAATTTGGAGTCCGCGTACCCCTGGCAGACCCAGCTGGCTGAATAAAGAGTGTGTTTCCTATAACTCACTGAGTTTTGGTGGTCCGTGTGTCTATCGGGGGCTGGTGGCTACAACTATAAAAATTATCTAACATTTATATCATACATATATAGACTCGCACAGACATACACAAAGATCATTTAGCCATGAGACACAATAATGCAAAACTCAGTAGTTTATAAAAGAGAGGTTGGATCTAAATTTTGTTTTGGCACTTGGAATAAGTTAACTTTATCTGTTGAGATGGCTAAAGCTCTTACTACAATTCATGGAGAAGACACTTAAGATTTGTTTGTCCTGGGCAAGTCAAGTTGTAAAAGGCCTTTCTCCACCACTTTTTTTCTTTGAACAAGAATTACCTTTAATAAGAATTACCTTCTGCAATTTGTATTTTAAAAAGATGGCCTACATCAGAGTTCTGGAAAAGACCAGGTATTAACATCTTAAAGGTACAGGGAAAGAAATGCAAGCTTCTCCCAGAAGGACTTTGGTTTCCTAAGGACAATATTTATAAGCTTTTTGAGAGGACTAGGAGTGGTTTTGGGATGGTAAAAACAACAGATGGCCTTTGAATTGTTTTTGGTCCTGTGAAAACTAGATTTGTAAAAAAGGGCAGCTATTTTTAATATCTTAAAGAACTGGGTTGCTAACTTGCATCAAAAGACTTGAAGAGTAATTTTCCACTCAAATGGCTAACCTTGTAATTAGCTCTTTGTTCTGCTTCTGTAGACATGCTTGCTGCATAGGCAAAGGGCAGAGTAAAGATCCCCTGAAGACTCACCCTCCCCTTTGATCGTTCTGTCTAGATTACAGATGTGTTGCCTAAATTCCTGTCTGAAAATCTTATGCTCTGTAACTGCCCGTAGCCCATAGCAACTCCCGCTCTCTGTAACCACCTGAGGACAAATCAACCAACCAGCCCATGCCAACTGTAACAGCGCACAGATATAAAAGCAAAATTGACCCTGAGCTTGAGGCCCAGATCTTCAGAGCACTACCTCTTCTGGGACCACCGATGTAATAAGCCTGAGTTATCCAGCTCTCAGAGTGATGCTTGGTTTCTCACTGATCTGATTTCATAGCATTTCTGCCACAGACTGACAAATCCATTCGCCTAGTTTTGGAATGTTTCTTTCCTTCTAGTATATTTTGTCAGTCTCTGATATTAGCTTCCAGTTTGGCCAAATTTCTGATTAAAAAGTTATTACATCTTTTCAGTTATCTTGTCAGATTTCAGCCAGACCAAACAGTAAATTTATTCTGGCAGTATTAAATAACCCATAGACCCAAGAGGATGCAAAGGTGACTACCTCTGAAAGATTTAAAAGTCACTTCTAAAGATAGCTAAAAGAAAGAACCAACAGCCTGTACGTCCCAGGCAAGCAGAAAGCCAAGAACGGAACAAGAAAGTAGTAGGTAATAGCTATGCTGGGAGAGAAAGGATCAGTACCCAATTGGTCTGGAGTTGGAAAGAAAAGGACAACATGAAATTTTATTTCCGTCTCTCACTGGCATCTGGAGGTAATCCATTTAGAAAAACTTGAGGATCTTCCCTGGGTTTAAGAAATTTTCTAAAATTGTGGCTCTTGGATCAGCCTTTGACCTAAGAGTGAAAGATACCTGAGAAGGATTGCCTGTAGCCTAAGGCAGTTTTATTTTAAAAAGGTAATTGTTCAATAGTAGTTTCAGAGTGCAATTCAGCCAGAGGATGACTAGAATGAGTACTCAAAGGCTAGAGGGGAGCTGTAGAAGTTATGTCAGTCATGTCTATCCTATTGTCTTTTATCTTAGGTACATATTATTTTTAATTTTTTATTACCCATAAGCAATAAAGCTTTCAATGAAGCTACTTTGAAACACTGAAAACTTGTTGCTTCTGCATGCCAATAAAATAGATATCTCTTTCTGTTTGCTAAGTTTGGGACCCCCTTATGTTCAAGTACAATTAAAAATTTTTTTTATCTAAATGAGTTAGTTCCTGACTGCACCCCGCATCCCAGGACTCTCTGGCTGACAGGACAGTCTGAAAACCCACTTAAGCTATTAAGCCGGTTTCCTTATAGTTTGGCAGCCAATCAGTGTTCTCCTTATGTTCTTTTTCCTTATATAGAATACCTATAGCAGTGTAGGAATGCGAAAGTACAAGATGGTATAAAATTGCCCACCATGTGACAATGGGGGCTCAGCCTTTGGATAAGAAGCTGCTGAGCTGGTGCTGACATCAATAAATGCTAATTCCTGCTTAGAGCTTTGGTGTCCCATCTCGCCATTAGAGAATCTTACAACAATGATGGACACAAGTAATTCTAGGCTGTCTCCAGAAAGGTTTTGCTTCCTTTGCAAATGTTTTTAGCTTCTGGAACTATAGATCTTAAATATAAAAGAAGCAGGTGTGCTGGAAGGTGGAATGCTCAAGTTTTTGGATATAAGTGATCCCATTTCTTAATACTTGCATGTGGTCAATTGGACACAGTCCAGCTCAAATTGGACCCAGTTCAATCCTGGATCCAGTCTGGTTCTTAAGTTGGACCTAGTCCAACTCAGCTGGTAACCAATAAATCCCATGGAATTTGGATTGGGGAAGGATACAATTGTAAGAGTGAAAAATTCTCCAGTAAGCTAGTCACAAAGACAAGACAGGGAGTGATATCTTCAAGCGTCAGCTCCCAAAGGAAAAAATAATATCACTGCCAGGATGCAGATAACAGAACTGTCTACCAGGCCCTGTTTGCTATAAGATTTAAGAGTTCTCCAGAATTAACATTTTTGTACCAGATCATAACAGCCAACTTCTGCTTCTATAATCTGCTTAATGTATAACTGGGTTGTAGTTCTAAGAGATGTCCTGTGCAAAAATATACTAATGGCTAACTTCTGCTGTAAACCTGCTTGCTTGTTTGATGTGGTTTTAGGCTTTATAAGCTGCCTCCTCTGAAAGCCCCAGGATGATTCTCTAGTGGGAGGAATCAGTCACTGGCTGGCTAATAAAGGCTCATAATTAATCTCAATTGACTCCGTGGGTCTTAGATTTGAACGCCCACAACACAAGGAGCACACCCACACCAGGACATAGTGATTATCAACTGATTTTAAACAAAATGGAGAACTGTGCTGTTACCAGTCCAAAGTCCATGTTCCTGATGCTTGGACCAAAAGTCATACCCTCAGAGTTTACAGTTAGGAAAGGTTTATTGATCTAGAAGGCATCAACCAAGCAGATGAAAGACTTATTTGTTCCTCATATCTGTCTTACCAAAGTATTGAGTTCAGGCTTCTTTTGTCTCCAGGGAAGGGGAAATGGGAAGCGCTGTTTTGTAAAAGTCAAGCAGCAATCTTATCTAATGATTAGCATGACTATGTGAAACTAAGCAGAAGCTCTTAGCCTGAAGGCCATGAGAACAAAGCAACTTGGACAAGATGGAGTCAGAGAGACCTAACATTTCAGTCTGTTACAGCCCCCACTCTTTTTGTTTATTTGTTCCTCAATCTTGAGGGAAATAGAGCAACTTGGTCTAGGTTCAATTAAGAGGGAGGATTAACTTTTAAGATGGATTCAGATTTGTGTGCCCCTCTTCTCCAGCTCTTACAATCTCACATGCCCACCTCTTCCATGATGGTTTCTGATCCTTAAAGGGGGCATTCTGGTGTTCAATTTAGACAAAAAATAAAAAGCAACTTTCATAATTATGTCCCCCGGTATGCAAATCATGATGAATTGGCCACAGCACAAACACTTCCTTGTTCAGCTAACAAGTAATCTAAAGCAATCCTATTGTCTAAGGACCCAAGTGGTGTGTTGAGTCTTAGAGATTCAGCAGCAAAATGGCCAAATGGCTGAGCTGACTATATGGGTTAAATTTTATAACATTTAGTTAATATCAGGTGCTCAGGTAGACTTTCTGTGTGGCTTACATAGCATCAGTCACAGAGATCATTTAAGCACGAGCTGTTATTATGATTGCTCTAAAATTTATATCATGTAAAAAAACAAAACTCAAAAGACAATGGACAGGAGTGATGTCAGAAGCACTGCGGAGTGAGAGATGCCCCAGATCTCCCCTTGCAAAACATAAGCTGAACACTTAAAATCAACAATTAACACCCAGCCTGCACACAAGCACATCTGAGCAAGTGATCTGTGCATGAGTTTCCAGAGGTCGGAACTGCAGGAATCCAGAGGAACAAAGAAGCAGCCTCTCAAACAGAGGTCTCCCTGCAGGTGGTGGAGGAGGAGCAAGTTGCTACTAGTTTCCTGAACAGCCCTGACAGAGGGATCTGTGAGCTCCAGTGGAGCCCAGGGATCCGGGCAGAAGGTGTACAAGACTAACTTCGGGGGTGACAGATGGTTCTTAGCAGTCTGTTGAGAAGCACTAGGCTGAGACACAGAGATAGCAGCAAACCCCACCCACCAACCCAGAGAGCACCTCCCCTCCATATCCTCCATGACTGAACACCGTGGAGGCCCAGGGGAATTTGAGCAAATGCTACCAAAACTGTCGCTACACTAACTGGGACTGAGACTGAGGTAGCAGTCATGATTGAATATTTATAAGAAAAAAAAGGCATTATTAAGTCTCAAAGCAGGGATCCAAGAGGCCTGGGTACCACCTACTGAAAATCAAAAGAAAAACTTTCTAAGCAACAGGCTAAAGAGAGACCTCTATATAGTAAATCTTCTGAAAAAGAAAAGAAAAGCAGAATACACTCCCATCAATGCGACAGAGAAATAGCCCATCAGCACCATGAAAACCAATGTGACAAGGCAACTCAGAAAAGAGAAAAATCTCCAGAAAATAAGCTTAAAGACATAGAGATATGTGACTTAAATGACAGAGAACTCAGGATTGTACTTCTGACAAAAAATCAATGAGATCCAAAATAATTCATATCAACAATTTCAGAATTGAAAAAGCAACTAGATGAGCAGAATGAGTTTTTTTAGCAAGGAGATTGAAACCCTATAAAAAGAACCAAATAGAACTTCTGAAGATGAAGAACACACTAAAAGAGATGAAGAATGAAAAGCAAGCTTAGGAAATAGAACAAACCAAATAGAAGAAAGGATTGATGATATCAAAGGACAGAAATTAGAATAATACAGAAGGAAGAAGAGAGAGACTGAAGAATGGAAAATAATGAAAAGGGAAATACAAGAACTAGCTGATACATCAAAAAGGAAACATAAGAATAATGGGCATTCTTGAAGGGGAGGAATAGGAGCATGGATTAGAAAGCATTTTTAGACAAATATTTGAAGAGAATTCCCCAAGCTAGAAATGAACTGGCTTTGCATCCAAAAGCTAACAGAACACTCAATTATCTCAACGAAAAGACCTCTAAGACATATTACATTAAAATTATCAAAAATTAATGACAAAAAAAGGATTTTCAAGGCACCAGGGAAAAGAAGTTGGTAACCTATAAAGGAAAAACCCATAGACTATCTTTGGACTTCTCAGCACAAACTGTACAAACAAGAAAGAAGTGGAACCAAATATTTAAACTACTAAATGAAAGGAACTACCAGCAAGAATAATGTATCCAGCAAAGCTTCCTTTATATATAAAAGAGAAAGACCTTTCTAGACATATAAACTTGAAGGAATTCTCACTACGAGGCTGCATTACAGGAAATACTGAAAAGGGTCAACCACATGAAACAAAATGACAAAAAAAAAATAACTGTGAGTTAGACAACTAGAAGACAGAAGCAGAGTAAGCAACAGGGTATTATAAGCTTACACATAAGAGAGAATTGCTGTGCAAGATAGAAATGAACATTCAGCATACATAGGGACAATTTGGAACAAAATAACAGAAAAGGGGAAGAATCAAAGATTCAAATTCACAAAAGAGAATGAAAATAAGGTACATGCAGAAAAAAATGGACTACTGATATACACACATATATATATTCCTTTTACATATTCTTAATGGTAACCACACCAAAATTCAGAAATGAGGCATGTAACATAAAACAAGAGGAACTAGAGGGAAATCCACAACCCAAGCAAATTAAAAAAACAGAAGAAACTAAAGGACAAGGAAACAATGGAAACACCGAGCTACCAGAAAGCAAAAGATAAAATGGCTATAAGAAGCCTCATATTTCAATAATACCCAAATATAAGTGGACTGAACCCACAAATTAAAAGGCACAGAGTTGCAGATTGGATAAAAAACAACACCCAATCATATGCTGCCTCCAGGAGACACATCTCAGTTCCAAAGACAAACACAGACTTAAAGTGAAAGGGTGAAAAAGATATTCCAAGCAAATGGCATTCAGAGTAAAGCAGGAATAGCAGTACTAATATAGGAAAAGACTTCAAAATAAAAAGTAAAGAAAGAGACTGAGACACTTTTAATGATAAAGAAATCACACCAAGAAGACATAACATTATTAATATCTATGCTCCCAATCAGAGAGCATAAAATATAAAGCAATTACTAACAGAACTAAAAGGAGAAACAGAAAAAACACTATCACAGTAGGGGATCTAAATACCAATTGTCATATATGGACAGATCATCCAAACAGAAAATCAATAAGGATGACACATTAGACCAACTGGACATAATTGACATTTACAGAGCCTTTCATCCTCAAACAGCTACTTCTACATTCCTCTCTAGTGCACATGGAACATTTTTAAGGAATGACCACATACTGGGACACAGAGATAGCCTCAACAAATATAAGAGTTGAAATCATACCAACCATATTCTCTGATCAAATGCTTTGAAGCTGGAGGTCAACTGTAAAAAGAAAGCAGGAAGAACCACAAATACATGGGGATTAAACAACATACTAGTGAAGAATAACTGAGAAAAAATAAAACAGAGATCAAGAGATACATAGAAATGAATGATAATGATAGTACAACATATCAAACTTTTGGACATGGCAAAAGCGGTCATAAGAGGAAAGTTCATATCATTATAGTCCTACCTCCAAAAAAATGAACGAGTCAAAATAAACAACCTAGTGCTTCATTTTCAAAATCTAGAAAAGGAAGAACAAATGAAGCCTAAAGTCAGCAGAAGAAAGAAATAATCAAAATTAGAGCAGAATTAAATGAAACCGAAAAAAAACAATAAAAAAATAAATGCAATAAAAAGTAGTTCTTTGAGAAGGTTAATAAATTGGAAAACCTGGCTAGACTCACAAAGAAAAAAGAGAAAGGACACAAATAAACAAAATCAGGGATGAAAGAGGGGAAATTAGGACAGACACACAGAAATCCAAAGTATCATACAAGAATACTATGAAAAAGTACACAACACCAAATTTAATAACCTAGAAGAAATGGACCAGTACTTAAAAAAATACAACCTTCCTAGACTGAATCATGAACTGGAAAACCCAGATATCAATCAGCAGTATGGAAACAGAAACAATCATCAAAAACCTCCCCAAAAGTAAAAATCCAGGACCAGATGGCTTCACCAGTGAATTCTCCCAAACATTCAAATTTTAATATTCTCCTCAAACTCTTGGTAAAAACTGAAGAGGAGGCAATACTTCCCAACTCATTTAATGAGACCAATATTACCCTGATAGTAAAACCTGGTAAAGATAACACACAGAAAAGAAAACTACGGACATATATCTCTCATTAACACAGACGCAAAACTCTTAAATAACATACTAGCAAACTGCAACATGTTAAAAAAGATTATACGCCACGATTAAGGGCTTCATCCCAGGGGCACAGGAATGGATCAACATACGCAAATCGATCAACGTAATACACCACATAAACAAATTAAAAAATAAGAATCATATGATCACATCAATACATACAGAAAAGCCTTCGACAAGATACAGCATCCATTCATGTCAAAACACTTAACAAAATCAGTAAAGAAGGAAAGAACCTTAAGACTATATATGATTAACCCTCAGCCAACATTATATTTAATGGTGAAAAACTAAAAACCTTCCCTCAAAGATTAAGAACAAGGCAAGTCTGTCCACTATCATCACTGTTATTCAGTATAACATTGGAGGTCCTAGTGAGTGCAATCAGGCAAGAAAGATATAAAACTTATTGGATTTCATTAACCAGTGTCACCATAAAAAATCAATTAATTAATTTAAAAAATAAATAAAATAAAATTTATGAGACTTTAGATGTTTAAGGTAATTTATTTATTTATGTATTATTTTTGTGGTGACATTGGGTAATGAAATACAATATCAGCTGTGCACTTTAACAGTAAGGTGGATATATGTTTGCACTGTGTGTTCACCTCCCATAGTTAGATTTTTTTCTGTCACCACATATTTGACTCCCTTTACCCTGTCTACCTCTGTCTTTCTCCCTACCCTCTGGTAACCACTAGTCTGTAGTCCATGTCCATAGTATCTGTTTTTTCCTGTCCATTTGTTACTTTTATGCTTAAATCCCATATATAAGTGATATCATGTGATTTTCAACTTTTTCTGTCTGGCTTATTTCGCTTAGCATGATTATCTTGAAGTCCATGCATGTTGTCACAAATGGTAGTATTTCATCTCTTCTGGCCGAGTAATATTCCATTGTATATATGCACCACAGCTTCTTTATCCAATCATCTATTGTAGGACACTTCGGGTTGCTTCCATGTCCTGGCCCACTGTAAATAATACTGCTATGAACATTGGTGTGCAAATATCATTTTGGATATGGGTTTTCAAGTCTTTGGGGTAAATACCCAGTAGAGGGATTGCTGGATTATATGGTAATCAATCCTTATATTTTTGAGGACCCTCCATATTGTTTTCTGTTGCGGCTATACCAATTTGCAGTCCCACCAGCATGTATGAGGATTCCTTTTTCTCCACATTCTCTCCAACATTTGTTATTACTTGTCCTGTTGATTATAAAGCTATTCTACCAGGTGTGAGATGGTATCTCATTGTAGTTTTGATTTGCATTTCCCTAACAGCTAGCAATGTTGAGCATCTTTTCATATATTTGTTGATCATTTATATGTCCTCGAGGGAGAAGTGTCTGTTCAGGTCCTCTGCTATCTTTGATTTGATTGTTTAATTTTTGTTGTTGCTGTTATTGAGTTATATGTGTTCTTTGTATATTTTGGATATTGGACCCTTTATTGGAGGTGTTGCTTGCAGTTATATTTTTCAAATTTGGATGGTTCTCTCTTCCTTAGTTGACGATTTCTTTTGCTGAGTAGCTTTTTTAGTTTGATGTAGTTCCATTCATTTATTTTACCTTTTACTTCTCTTGCTTTTGAGGTCAAATTCATCAAATCCTCTTTAAGTCAAAGGTCCTGGAGTTTAGTTCCTATGTTTTCTTCTATGCATCTTATTGTTTTCAGGTCTTATACTCAAGTCTCTAATCCATTTTGAGTCAATTTTGGTGTGTAGTGATGAAAACCAGTCTAGTTTCATTCTTTTGCAGGCGGCTTTCCAGTTTTCCCAACACATTTATTGAAGAGGCTTTCCTTTCTCCACTGTATGTTTTCAGATCTTTGTCAAAAATTATTTGCCATATAAATAATGGGTTTTCTTCTGGACTCTCGATTCTGTTCACTGGTCCATGTGTCCATTTTGCTGCAATACCATGCCGTTTTGATGACTGTTGCTTTGTAGTATAATTTGCAGTTGGGCAGAGTGATAATTCCTGCTTGCTCTTTTTCTCTGGATGGCTTTGGCAATTTTGGTCTTTTGTGTTTCCATCTATCTTATGATGTTTGTTCTATTTCTTTAAAAAATGCTGATGGATTTTGATAGAGATTGCATTAAATCTGTATAATGCTTTAGTAATATGGTCATTTTAACTATGTTGATTCTTCCAATCCAAGAACATGGAGTATTTTTCCATTTCTTTGTATCTTCTTCGATTTCTTTTAATAGGGTCTTTTAGTTTTCACTATATAGATCCTTTGCTTGTTTTGTTAGAATTATTCCTAGGTATTTTATTCCTTTGGTTACAATTGCAAAAGGAATTATTTTTTCCACTTATTTTTCTGACACTTCATTATTAGAGTATAGGAACGCTATGGATTTTTGAGCATTGATTTTTGTATCCTGAGACTACTGTATTTTCTTATTGTTTCTAGTAGTGTTTTTCTGGAGTCTTTAGGGTTTTCTATAGAGAGGATCACATCATCCACAATAGCGACAGTTTGACTTCTTCATTTCCTACTTGGATGCCTTTTATATCTTTCTCTAGTATGATTGCACTCTCTAGGACCTCCATTGTTAGACCTTAGAGGAAGGTTTTTAGTTTTTCACCATTAAGTATAATGTTGTCTGAGGGCTTGTCATATGTGGCCTTTATTATGTTAAGGTGCTTTCCTTCTATACTGATATTGTTGTGTTTTGATCGTAAATGGACGTGGTATCTTGTTGAATGCTTTTTTGGGTATCTATTGGTATGATCATAGGGTTCCTATTCTTTTTTTTGCTTTTGTGGTGTATGGTTTTACAATTATCGGTTTACATATTTTAAACAACCCTTTGCATGAAACCACATGATCATAATGTATAATCTTCTTAAAATGTTGTTGTATTCAGTTTGCTCATATGTTATTTAGGATTTTTGCATCTGTGTTCATGAGATGGTGGTCTGTAGTTTTCTTCTTTTTGTGTATTCTTTAACAGGTTTTGGTATCAGAGTAATATTGGCCTCATAATATAAGAGGAAGTATAGCCTCCTCTCATTCTTTTTGGAAGATTTTGAGGAAAATATGTATTAAATCTTTGAATGTTTGGTAGAATTCACTAGTGAAGCCATCTAGTTTTGGACTTGCTTTTTGGTAGGTTTTCGATGATTGTTTCAATTTCCATACTGCTGATCGGTCTATTTAGATATTCCAGTTTTCCGTGATTCAGTCTAGGAAGGTTGTACATTCCTAAGAACTTGTCCATTTTTTCTAGGTTATTAAATTTGGTATTATGTACACTTTCATAGTATTGTTGTATGGTCCTTTGTATTTCTGCAGTATCTGTCATAATTTCTCCTCTTTCAACCCTGATTTTATTTGTGTCCTCTTTTTTTTCTTCAGTGAGTCTAGCTAAGGGTTTTCAATTTTATTAAACTTCTCAAAGAATCAGATCTTTGTTGCATTTATATTTTTATTTTATTTTTGTTCTCAATTTCATTTAATTCTGCTCTAATTTCATTAGATTATCTCTCTTTTTCTGCTGATTTTAGGCTTCATTTGTTCTTTTTATAGTTAAGATGAAGAGTTAGGTTGTTTATTTGCACTTTTTTTTGAGGTAGGCCTGTAATTATATAAACTTTCTCTTTTACCGCTTTTTCCATGTCCCAGAATTTTTGATATGTACTATCATTGTCATTTGTTTCTGTGTCTCTTGATCTCTCTTTTCATTTCTTCCATGACCCAGTCATTCTTCAGTAGCATGTTGTTAATCTCAATGTATTTGTGGTTCTTCCGCTTTCTGTTTAGAATTGATCTCCAACTTCAAAGCATTATGATTAGGAAATATGGTTGGTATGATTTCAGTTCTCTTATATTGACCACATACTGGGAGATGATAGTGTTTTCTATAGCCATTGTATCTTTCCAGTAGCTCGGTGTTTCAATTGCTTCCTTGTCCTTGTGTTTCTGTTTTACTTTATTTTAAATTTTGGTTGGGTTTTGTGGATTTTTCCTCTGGCCCTTCTTGTTTTATGTTATACACTTTAGTTCTGAATCTTTGGCATGTGGTTACCATTACGAATATGTAGAAATAGTGTGATACACCATATAAGCAACAACAACAAAAGAATAAAAATGCTATGATCATATCAATAGGTGCAGAAAAAGCCTTTGAAAAGGTACAGCACCGTTTATGATCAAAATACTTAACAAAAATCATATAGAAGGAAAGTACCTTAATATAATAAAGGCCACATATGACAAGCCTCAGACAACATTACACTTAATGGTGAAAAACTAAAAATCTTCCCTCTAAGGAACGCCTCTTTAATAAAAGGTTCTGGGAAAAACGGGAAAGCCACCTGCAAAAGAATGAAACTAGAATGTTGTCTATCACCACATACCAAAATTCACTAAAAATGGATTCAGGACCTGAATATAAGACCTGAAAACAATAAATTGCATAGAAAATATAGGAACTAAATTCAAGGTCCTTGGCTTTGATGAGTTTGACCTCAAAAAGCAAGGAAAACAAAGGCTTAAATAAATGAATGGGAGTACATCAAACTTCTGCTCAGCAAAAGAAATTGTCAACAAGGTAAAGAGACAGCTATCCGAATGGAAAATATATTTGCAGTAACGCCTCCAATAAGGGCTACTATCCAAATATACAAAGAACTCATACAACTCAATTACAACAAAAACCAAATAATCAATCAAAAAATAGGCAGTGGACCTGAATAGACACTTCTCCCTAAAGGACATACAAATGGTCCACAATAATATGAAAAGATGCTCAACATCGCTAGCTATTAGGGAAATCAAAACCACAATGAGATACCATCTCACACCTGGTAGAACAGCTACAATCAACAGGACAATAACAAATGTTGGAGAGGATGCGGAAAAAAAGAACCCTCATACACTGCTGGGCCTGCAAATTGTATAGCTGCTACAGAAAACAGTATAGAGGTTCCTCAGAAAACTAAGAATTGATCTACTAAAGAGGCTGGAGCTCAAGTCTATTAGGTGCTCAGTCTCAGAGAAAGGATTCGGGGTGGGTTCTCCTTACAATTCAGCCACCTGCTGGGCTTTCCAACTCAGGAACACCAATGAGCTCTTTGCCTGGACCCATAATATGAACAGTGCACTGAGAGGGAAGACTGGGACCATGAGGTTGAGGACAGCAGACACCTACAAATCACTTAGACAGGGACACAAATTGACAAAATATATGAAAAAAATTCAATAGTAAACACAACATCTATGTATTCAATCCAGATAGTCTGGAAAAGTATGTGCTAGAGGACAGTAGGCATGTATTTCATTTAAATTTAAAAAGAACAAGAGGCTGAATGTCCCTACTGGCAAGGGACAGTGGCCTACAACTGTGCTGTGGAACAGAGACAAAGAAAAGCATCTAGGCTATCCCAGGGCAGAGGCTCCACCCAGCACTCCTCTGCTATGTTCCTGGTCCAAACAGCATTTTCCTTACTGATAAGGAAAGGGGACATCTGCCCTCTTTCGATGTCTTGTAATGACTTGCCCCTGGGCTGTCCTCCATGTAATTGTTATAGCTTACTCAGACCAGAGCCCCTACAGCTAGAGGCTCCAGACTCTCAACCCAGTGCTCAGGAGTGCACTTCAAGATCTCCCCTGCAGCCCCTCCAGGTACCCTAAGGGGGCAGAGATCAAACCACTCAGTCTCATGGGTAAATGGGCAGATTCTACCCTGAACTTAGACAAAATGAGATTGAGAACAAGATAGCCCTTTGCAGGATGAATCTTCAGTTTGACCATAGTTTCTGCTTTACAACTAAGAGAAGGAAAGTGTTAACCTCCTTTGGCAGAGAAGCAGAATGCATTTTCTGGACAAGGCAGTCTTCCTCAGAAAGCAGTTTTGTATTCAGAAAGCAGATTAAAGCTCTGAATCAACAGTAGAGGTTGTGCTGGAGACTGAATGGTGATTTTCAAAGGATGGTCAGGGAAGGCATCATGAAAGATGAGCAGAAAATCTGAAGGAGGTGAAGAAACACAGCAAGTAGGAATCTAGAGGAAGGGGGCAACATAGGAATGCGCAGGGCAGTAGGTTGCAGGAAGGACACCTGGAGTTTCCGGGCCAACTTGAGGGGCTAGACGTATTGGGCATATGAAGCAGATCTGACACTTTTATCAATATCCCTCTAGTTATTGTGTGAAAAATGCATCAAAATGACAGGGAACAGTTAAAGGGTATAAGGCAGCCCCACTGATAACAATCATCTACTATATTCAGAAGTTGCATGGAATTAGAACTACATGTATCACCTTTCTCCAATGAATTGCTTTTGTGTATTCGTCAAAATCATGTAGCCATACTGTGTGAGGCTGTTTCTGGGTTATTTGCTCTGCTTTGTCTTCATCCAAGACCACATTTTGATTACTATAACTACAGAGTAATTCTTAACATTAGGTAGTATGATGCGCCTTATTTTATTTTTTTTCAGAATTGCTGTAGCTATCCTGTTTTTCTGTATAATTTTGAAAATCTGCTTGTGCATACATACAAAGATCTCTCCTTGAATTTTGTTATTACATCAAATCTATGTATCAGTTTTGGGAATTTCTTTACCTTGTTGACTTTATAAGCTTTCTTTTAAACTTGAATATATTTCAAGTATTTTATACAATGAAATATATCATTTTGTATAAAGACTTTTAATGAAGGTAAAATAAAAAATCCAAAATCAAACAAAAGCCCAAAAACCTTAAAGGGTGGGGTTTAACGGGATACAGTATCTGTTTTGCATGAGAGATGATAGATGGTGCTCTGAGCCAGAACACAAGGGTTTGGGATCACATCCACTAACTCATCTCTGCAACTCTGATAGATGCTAGTGGAAAGTATGCTGGTAATGCTGCCACAAGACGAAACAAGTATGGTCTCATTGTACTGGAAGATGAAACTGTCAGTTGGCCTCCTCATGGAATTGGAGGTAGGAGGTAAATAGGTGCTGCCACCAGTTAAGAAAGGAGGGCTATGTTTGGAACCCAGTGGATTCTCTGAGGCACCTCTTAGTACTTCTCTGCCCAGTAGAAAAGTTAGGGGCAGGACTGCAGATCCTTCAGGAATGAAGATCTGCATCATCCATCAGGTAGAAAACCCAAAGAGCTGAGATTCTGGTGAGGGCCAAGGAAATACGGAATAGGGAGAGACTTAAGTTTAAATACCAGCCATGGCCACATGACCAGTCACAGGACTGAACAGCTACATACATCTTCTTTTTGCTGCTTTGCATGTAATTGTATTGCATAAACATTTTTTCTTTCCTCCTCTTCATTTTATACACATTTTGTTGGAGGTAAATTTTACCTTTGGAAAGAGAATTTTCAGATGGGACTATGACTGAGTTGGGGGAATAATTACCGTAGTCCAGTGAGATATTTCCTAGGATTCTGCATTTCCTAACTTTGCAGAGAGGTTGGGTGCATCATTGATAAATAAGATAGTTATCTCATTAGAAAATGGAGTTCGTTGGTGGCTGCAAGGGAGCTCACATATGTGTAGCAGGTGTTGATAGGGCCAGTTATTCAGTATTGTTCCTCAGTTCCAACTTGCCTTTTACTTTGCACACCTTTCCACTCTGTCAGCTGGATCTGTGTTAGCTCTGCAATAAAGGATGACAGAAGGAAACGCCGAACTGAAGAGGAAGAGGAGGGACTGACAAACTTCTTATCATCTCATTTCAGCAATGTTCTTCACCATGGTAGTGACAGTTCCTTCCCATAGCAGGAGCTGAACTGAGTTTGTTTTTTCAACATGTGCAGAACCAGGTACACTGTGCCAGCTCCAGCTATTACTCCCCAAAGACCTTACCTCCAAGCCTAGAAAAACCAACATTGGTCAGCTGGCAGCCCCTCTTTAGAAGTCTGAGACCCCAAACCTAGAATCTTCCTTAAGATTCTAGGTTTTAATGATTCAGACATGTATTCTTTGTTTCCTGAGTCCAGAGGAACTGTATTGATATTCCCATGATAACTTTGAACAGCTGTTCTCAACTGTGGTCCCAGGACCAGCAATATCAGCATCTCCCAGGAAAATGGTTAGAAATGCAGATCCTTAAGTACCACCCAGCCAACTGAGTCAGTAACTCTGATGGTACATGCCAGGAAGCAGTATTTAACAAGCCCTCTGGCTGACCCTGATGTATGCTGAAGTTTGAGAACCACTGCCAACTGCCTGGGAGTTCACATTTTACTCTTCCAGTTATCTTGTTAACAGTATAGTTCACAATATATTTATATTAAATTCTTTGTTTACTGGTGTGGGACACTTGACTAATGTAATAGAATTCTACAAAATGTTTAAAGAATTATCAACATCAATCCTTCTTAAACCCTTCCAGAAAAAGAGAAGGGAGCATTTCCCAACTTATTCTATGAGGCCAGCATTACCAATCCAGACAAAAATATCATAAGACCAGTATCTCTTATGAATATATAAGCAAAAATACTAAAAAAAGTTAGTGTATTGAATTTAGCAGCATATTCAAAAGATTATACACAACAACCAAGTAGCATTTATCCAGCAATACTAGGGGGATCAACATATGAAAATATATCAATGTAATATACCACATTAATAGAACAATGGAAAAAAAACCACTCATGTCAACTGATGCAGAAAAAGCATGAAAGAATCCAACACCATATATTAAAAAAAAAAACACTCAATAAACTAGATCCTCACAACATGACAAAGGGCATCTAATGAAAAATCTATAATTAATTAAGACCATAGTCAATGGTAAAAAGCTGAAAGCTTTTTCCCCTAAGACCATGATGAACAAGACAAGGATGCTTGCTTTTGCCACTGCTATTCGACATTTTACTGGAAGTTCTAGCCAGAAAATTGGGCAAGAAAAAATAAACATATCCAAACAGGAAGAAAATTATCTCTATTTGAAAATGATATGATGTAATATATAAAAACCCTAATAAATCCACTTATACACATACAAAAAACTCTGTAGCTAATAAATTCAACAAAGTTGCAGGATACATGATCAACATATAAAAATCAGTTATATTACTATACACTAGCAATGAACAATCTGAAAATAAAATTAAATGGAAAGACATCCCATGTTCTGGATAGGAAGGTTTACTATTGTTAAGATGGCAACACTACTCAAAGTCATCTACAATTCAATACAATCCTATCAAAAATTCATATCGAATTGCAAGGGACACTAAATTGCCAAAACAATCTTGAAGAACAAACTCAATACTTTTTGATACTGGCCTAAAATAGACATATAGACATATAGACCTATAGAGTAGAATTAAAAAGTCCGGAAATAAAACCCATACATCACTGTTCATCAGATTTTTGAGAGGGGAACCAAAACCATTCAGTGCAGAAAGAACCTCTTCAAAAGTGGTGCTGAGATCACTAAATGTTCACATGCAAAAGGATGACACTGAAATCCTACCTCACATTATATTCAAAAATTAATTAAGGATGGGTCAAAAAAGAGAGGAAAAAATAGATAAATTGAATTTCATTAAAATTAAAACTTTGTGCATGAAGGCATACTATCAAGAAAGTAAAAAGACAACCCACAGAATGGGAGAAATATGTGCAAATCATATATCTGATGAGTCTAGCATCCCGAATACATAAAGAACTTTTACAACTCAACAAACATTCCAATCAAAATGGGCAAAGGAGGGGAGGGGAAAAAATGGCATAAATGATAGAGTCTCTGTTCACCCCTCTCGCAACCAAATCAAAGTTGTGACAGAAACAAGAAGCAAACGGCAAGGAAAATTGCCTGGGAGCTAGATGAACAAGCCATAACAACTAGGAAGAAATCTAAGAAATCACCCTGCAATGGCAGAAGGTAGGATGGGATAAAAGATGCAAGGCTGCTCAGTCCAAGTGGCTGAGTGGGACAGAGGCTGCAGCAGGGGCAAACACCTCTTAAAGGGGCCACATCACAAGTGGACTTCCGCAGTAATGGACCTGCCTGTTCTGAGCACCAGTGCTGGTTCAGCTGCGCAGGACTGACAGGGTGACACCGAGCTCTTTCCTCGCAGAAAGTGCTGGTGGTATCCATTGTTCCCAACTTATTCTATGAGGCCAGCATTACCAAATCCAGAACAAAAATATCATATGCCCAGTATCTCTCCCTGCTCCCAGTGCACGGAATAGTGCTGCCATAGCAGAGACATCGTCAAACTGGATAAAAGAGGTTGCCTCCCAGAGGATTCCCTGAAACTCTGCCTCCTCCAAGTTGTAGCCCCATGCAAGCCACATCTAGGTGTATCCTCAGCGAGTCTGGTGCTCCTTCCTGAGCAGTGCCAAGACTCACACTGGTAGCAGCTGGCCTGGTTTCTGGTGTGGCCTTTTGAAGCAACTATAAGCACAGCATCTGTGGATTGCTTGCTGAATCTTAACAGTGGCCCTGGAGGGCACAAGGCTGGGGCTAAATTTGGCCTGCAGCTGAACCCCTCTCAGCATTGTGCCAATGATATCTAATACACAAATCCACACTAATAAGACTGGGAGACTTAGGAACTTTGCTTAGTACATGGAAACAGACACAGAGAGGCAGCCAAACGGGAAGACAAAGAAGCAGAAATCATATGAGAGAACAGAACAGAGATCCAGACAATAATGAAGTCAAGTAATCTAACAGATGAAGAGTTCAAATGCTGGTTAAAAGATACTCAATAACTTATGGGAAGGTAGATGAATTCATGAAAACTTCAACAAAGAGATAAAAAAACAAAAAATGGAAATGGAAATCATAAAAGAACCAGTCAGAAATGAAGAACACAGATAATTATCTGAGATGAGAAATATATTAAATGGAATAAACAAAGGAATAAACAAAGTGAATAAGGAAGATCAAATGACGTATATAGAGGATGGGGAATCCAAGGACAATCAAATGGCAAGAAACAAGAAGCCAAGACTATAATAATAATCTAAGGAGCCTATGGGACACTATTAAAGGTAAAAATATCCATGTCGTCGGAGTACCTGAAGGAAAACAATATGTTGAACAGCTATTTGAAAAAATAATGATGGAAAAACTTCCCTAACCTGGTGAAAGAATAGACATAACAACCCCAGGAAGCATCAGAAAGTCCCAAGAACCAGGAACCAAAGAGACCACACACCAAGACATATCATAATTAAAATATCAAAGGTTAAATACAAAGAATCTTAAAAGCAGCAAGATAAGCATAAGTTACCTACAAAGGAGGACCATAAGACTGGCAGATGATTTCTCAAAAGAAAATATGCAGGAAAGAAGGGCTTGGCACACAAATATTCAACATTTTGAGGTAATGAAAACTCAGCATCTACAACCAAGAATACTATATCCAGCAAAGCTCATTTAGAGTTGAAGGACAGATAAAGAGATTCCCAGACAAAAAATAAGCTAAAGGAATTTATCATCACCAACTCAGTATGTTAGAAGGACTCCTTTAAGAAGAAAAAACTGTACCAAAAACAGGAATAAAGAATGGTAACAACTACATTCCTAAATCGAAGTACCTCAAATGGAAAAGAAGTGCTCCAACCAAAGATAAGAGTGGCTAAATGATAAGAAAACAAGATCCCTACATATGCCTATGAGAGACTCACTTCAGATTAGAAGGCACATACAGACTAAAAGGAAGGGGATGAAAAAAGATATCGCCTTGATGGACCTAGAGGGTATATTGCACTGAATCAAATGGTCCGATAGAGAAACGCAAATATTGCATTTCATGTACATGTGGAAACTAAAAGAACAAAATCAACAACAACAAAGCGAAAATAACTCATAGATACAGAGACTATTTTGAGGGATACTTGATGGGATACTGGCATGGAAGGGGGTGGGGAGGAAAAAGAGGGCAAAGGGATTGAGAGGTGCAGGTGGATGGCTGCAGAGTAGACATGGGGATGTAGAATATAGCATGGGAAAGATGTTAATGTTGGAATAAATATGTGGGTGGGGGGAAGGGGAGTACTAGATTTGGTGGGGTGAGCACTCTGCAATTGTGTGGATCTCTGATCAATATGCTGTACAGGTGAGACTGGTGGGTTGTATACCAACTATAACTGAAAACAAAAAATGAATTGGTCCAATGTAAAAAATAAAAAAGAAAGTTCTGAAATCAATAAAGTTAACCTACAGAAGTCAAAAAAAAGGAGCAAAGGACGTGGATCAAACATTTCTTCAAAAGAAAATATACAAATGGTAAACAAGCACAGGAAAAGATGCTAAACGTCATTAGTCATTAGAGAATGTCTTTAAACAAACAAAACAGAAAATAAAAAGTGTTGGCAGGATATGGAGAAACTGAAGCCCTCCTACATTACTGATGGAATGTAAAATGGATAGCTGCTGTGTGAGTTTGGCAGTTCCTCAACTGGTTAAACACAGAGTTCTCACATAATCCAGAAATTCCACTCCTAAGTATATTACCTAGGAGGAATCAAAAACATGTTCACACAAAACTTAGGACAGAAAATTCCATAGCAACATTATTAATGATAACCTGAAAGTGTAAACAACCCAATGTCCCACTGAATTTGACTGGTAAATTATCATAGACAAACGAATAAAATATATGTGTTATAAACCATGAGATGTTATTCCTCTTTAAAAAAGGAATAAATTTGACACATGATACAACATAGGTCTCAAAAGACATGCTATATTAAAAGAAGCCAGACACAAAAAGGTCACATATTGAATGATTCCTTTATACGAAATGTCCAAAACAGGCAAATCTATAGACAGGAATATATTATTGATTGCCAGGATGGGATAGAGGAATTGATAGTGATTGCTAATGAGTAAGGGTTACTTTTTTCGGATTATATAGAAATGTTCTGGAATCAGGGCTAACAAGCTACACAGTTATGTTGAATAAGCTAAAATCCAGTGAAACACTTTGGAATGGTTAAATGGTGCATTTATCTCAATTAAAAAAATACCTTTAAAATTAAAAAGAATAAATGACACTTGTTATACTGAGTAAAGAAATTGCAATTTTGTAAGTAGTTGTAAATAATAAAGATTGCTATAGAACATTTTTAAAAAACTGTGGCAAAATATACATAAAATGACCATTTTAACATTTTTAAGTAGTTCAGTGGGCCTTAGTATATTTACATTGTTGTGTAATCACCTCACCCCTTTTCTAGAACTTTTCTCATCCTGCGAAACTGAAAAACCTATCTGCTAAATAACTTCCCATACCTCTTTACCCTAGTCCTGGAAAACCACTATTCTACTTCATGTCTCCATGAATTTGATGAGATTCTTCACAAAAGTACGACCATACCAACCGTGTTTTGTCCTTTTGTGACTAGCTTACTTCATTTAGCATAATGTCTTCAGTGTTCACCCATGTTGTAGCATGTGTCAGGACTTCCTTTCTAAGGCTGAATAAATATCCCATTGTACGTAAATACCGTATTTTCTTTAATCTATTCATTCCAACATGGACATTTGGGTTGCTTCCACCTTTTAGCTCTTGTGAATAATGCTGCTAATCAAATGGGATATACAAACATGGGTGTCCCTGCTTTTTTTTAAAAAAATAAAAAAAGTTATAATCTATTGTTGAAGGAGATTTTGGACAAAGTTTATTAAAAATGAAACTTCTTTTTTGAAAAATCACACATATATTTTGCATTAGCTTAAGGACTGGCAAATTTATTTTTAGTTGAAAAAGTCCGACCAAGATAACCCAAAAGATCAAGGTATTGTTTGCTTTAAAAACACAAAAGACATAAAAGTATCCATTGTAAAATTTATTATGCATTAGGAAGCTTAAACTTAAAAAACCAACAGCGTAATAGTAAAAAGATATGTATTTCTCTTCATAGCAGAACAGGTTTCAACAAATATATCTTCTTTTAAATGTATTTAATCCACTGATACGACATAATCTTTTAATAAAAGTTTGTATATATTTTTCTGTCAACCACTTTTATTACATTTATAAATACAAGATTTACACAGCACTCCATACGAAAAAAAAATTAAAACTTCTTTACAAATCTCTACATGATATTTCATACCTATAAAACTTTCAAAGAAGTGCTCTGTTAAAAGTACGGCCCTATTAATGGTTCATTTACCAGTGCAGCAATGACATACATTCAAATCTGTAAAATTTCTTTGTCCATAAAACATCTCAAAATAACTGCAAGAACTTATGAACGAGTTCACCCAAACCATCATATTTTAGAAAAGGAATCTGATGTGCATATTCCCATGAGATTCAACAGCTAGATAATAGAAATAAAGATCTACTGAAAACAAATACATACTACACAAAGCAGTTAAGGCAGGGATATGATGAATGAGAAAAACTGAGAAGTAGACAAAGGAGATGTGGGAAAGAACAAATATAAACTCCCATTGGTATCCAGTTACTAGCTCTCATCCTCCTTAGATGTTTATATTGTTGAAAACTTTCTTAGACACATCCTACAATTTCTCTGTTGTACCCAAAAATGCTTGATGTGTGTTTTCTTTTATTTAAATCACCT